>OX452980.1:9319644-10519644 GCA_949699065.1 Metalampra italica
AGCTGATCAACAAAGACGTTTTTGTCGAGTTCTGAAATAATAGCGCCATCTATCGCTTCTATACTGTTCTTCCTAAACCCCGCAGTTAGCCATTGCTGTATAAAACTTTAAAATTTTGACGCAAGATGGCACTACTAGTATAAACATACCGAAATCATGAATTTATTTTAAACAATCACAACTTTACGAAAAATTAAATAAACTTTAAAGTGGTAGTCGAAAAGTTTAAAACAGGTGCAAATTTCGTAAATAAAAAATGGATAGTACATTTTAGACTTTCGCGCTTTGTATTCATAATTATATAATTATTAATTAAAAAATGGATAAAATTAAAGTCACCCCTTTTCATTTATTTAATATCCCGTAGGTAGGTAAGTACATCATATTTTTGGATTTAGAGACTATTTATTAATTCTCTGTGGTATTTATTTCAATTTAATTATAATTATATTAAAAATACTACTGCCTACTCCATTTTAGTTCCTAATATTGACCATAGGTGGCGTTGCATTGAGAATCGAAATTTTCAAGATTAACATCTATTTAAATAATGGGGTAGAAAATTTCTATCTATGTAAACATTTAATAAAATGGCCTTGCTTCACCGTTTTTGTAAACATTCTCTCAAGTTTTGACATTTAAAGTCAGTGCCATCCATAAATAGACCTTTAATTAGAGCATAGAGTTACTTCTTTTTAAAAGAGCTAAGGGTACCTACCACAGAACACGGAAAAAGCTCGCTACGCTCCCTTTCTATGGTACCTACCTACTTGATAATGGCTCATCACATTTTTATCACATCATTTCGATTCAATGCCTTCAATCGGGATCCATAAAAATCATTCTCTCTCGTCAACCCTTTCGCGCCCATGTAATATGGAAAATTATTGTTCGTTGCCAAGAAAAATATGCCCTGTTTCGTCCTATCTGTATTTAGTCCGAGAACATTCGTGACTTGCGGTTTTCTCTCATAGCAATCCCTCTGTCTGGCTTGCTGGACGGAATCGCACTGGATCGCTATAAAGGAATCAGGATTTTCTAACGCAGCTAACCACAGAGTGTAAGCTCTAACGTGACTACACACTATATTGCATATAATCCAGATAAAATCACCAGGTTGATATTCGCCACCGTTGACGTAAAACTGTACGTGTCCCACCGGTTCAGACATGCCATAACCATCTATATTAGTCGATATAACATCGACAAAATCCGCATCTGACTGGTCCAGCCTATCCTTAGGTCCCAGGTTCCTGAAACACGGTCCGGACGGATCCAGACCGGTCAGTCTAGATATGTTCATGCCGGTTAGAAGTCTGTAGTTCTTGGCTATAAAGCTCATAGTTTGACCCCCTAAACTTAGACCAGCTAGTTCCAGCTTTTTCGGGTCTAGTCCCAGGTTTGTGAGGTTGGCTAGCATTTCGGCGGCGTGTTTCCCAACTGGGCGGATGAAGCGTGAGGCTCTGAAAAATGGAAAACCATGTCACGTTTCAATCAATGTAAAAATCTTATCTAAATAGTGACAGCCAGACTGATGGATTATTAATCACTAGCTGTTACCCGCGGCTTTCAAACCGAGATTACCAAGGTAAAAGGTAGCCTTTATATTATTGCAGGATATACGCTTCGATCACCATATATAGTATAGACGATCGCCGGATATACGCTATCACTGTTACCAAGTTTCATTAAAATCCGTTCAGTCGTTACAGCGTGAAAGAGTAACAAACATCCTTACAAACTTTCGCCTTTATAATACTAGCTTTTTCCCACTGTTTCGCCCGCGTAAAAAGTTTTTCCCGTGTACATTGTGAAACAGTGCCCTCTATGTAGGTGTTTTGTTACGTAGCGGGCGCCCCGCGACTTTGTCTGCGCTAAAAGTAGGCTATATGTTATTCCAGGATTTAAGCTATCACTGTACCAAGTATCATGAAAATCTGTTCGGTAGTTTTTGCGTGAAAGAGTAACAAACATCCTCACATCCTTACAAACTTTCGCCTTTACAATATTAAGTAGGATAGTGGGATTAACGAATGAATCGATAGGCACAAAGTCAAATTCAAGTAAAAAAAATGCCCCATTTACTCTCCATTTAGGTTTTATCGATTCTCAGAATCAAATTGCTCAAAATAAATAAAAATACCAGATGTGCTTACAGAGGATAGTCCGTAGTAGTAAATCTATTTGTATCCAAAAACAACACATTGTATCCAAGATTCTTATAGTGTTTCCCCAGCACTAAGGCTATGGGTAAATTGGGACTGTCCATGTAGCCTCCGACATACATGAAAGTCTTTCTCCTGAAGTCCAGACCTTGGTCCCTCGCCAGCAGCTTGGTTTGATAGTAAGTGTACTTAGTCCCTCGAACTGACAAAATACCGTCAGGCTTAAATACGGTAATTGTAAGGTATTTTAGGGTTTTCGGTGTGATTATAGCAGGCTTAGTTGATCCTGGACCTGAAACGAAGTTTCAAAAATTACCTAAGTTTTTATTTATTTATCCAATATCTAAGTATATTCATAGACTAATGTTAAAACAAATTTTAAAATTAATTTTAAACTTTATGTTTGTTATGGAAGACCGGGATTTCCTTTTACTACAAGTATTTACTTAAAAGGAGGTCCCAGCCACGAATGTATTTATTCATTATGAATTGAAGAAACAAACATTATTATTATTATTCATATTCACTTTTTCGTACTGATCATCTGACATGAGTAATAAAATATATTAGTACAATGTCAAAAATACAAAATAAAATAAAAATAGAAAGTGTCAAAATTTTTATCATACTCATAATATATAATTAATAACTATAGTTAATGCAATCTATATTATAAGTCGTAAGGACACCTAGCCTCTGATGTAAAGCGATTTGTATGAAGAAAAGAAATGCCTTTGAAAACATTACTTCATTGGCGTATGCAGGTTTCATGTTTACCTTCACCGTAAAGCCTATGGTATTTAACCCAAAGTTCGGAAAACTAATTGGTACGGGCCAAGGTTCAAACCCACGACCTCCTAGGCGACCACGACTCAACTTACACACCCTTTGGGTTAATATTCTAAGCTTACACACTTACTCTAGTTTCATTCTTCACAGGTTGCGATCACTAATTGATCGCAGTTCACAGGCAAAAGAAAATAAAAAAGTTTTTATCTTTTTCGTAGTCGGTTTTTATATTTTTAACGACTAGCCGATCCCCGCGACTTCATCCGCGTTATAAAGTATACTATTTATATGTTATTATATTTTTTAACCCGTTCTAATCATACCAGTTTCTTAGTTTTAAAGTTTGTCAATAGAAGGCGCTAGGTGTATTTTACACCCCGCTATCATTTGGTTCTTCGCAAGATATATATGATAGGCGTGCAAATTATCCACGAGTTTTTACCTCTTTATTATTAGTATTTATTTTAATTTGAATAGGTAATGATTTTTGACTTAACTCGTGCAATATGAGCCGACCTTGACGGTAAAAATTACTCACAACAACGCCGCTTGCACTTACAAAATCAAATGTTTGATTTGGAACGGGTTTCGTCGGAAGGAAGCGTGGGTATGGGTGGACAAATATTTCGTTTTCCGATAACCTATTTGTTCAAGGATGCACTGGATACCTTATTAGGGCTGCCAGCTGTTTCCTAGGATTCGCTTAACCAAGGGTGTCATTTGAAAAATAATTTATAACTGTCGATCGGTAACAAAACCATTATAAAGTCTCTCATAATTATAATATAGTATTAATCACTTACACTCGAACATTTTTTTTACCTTTGCCCGACGTTTCGACCAGGTTACACTGGCCGTGGTCACGAGCTGACTGGAGAGACCTGACTGGTGTCTCATAGTATTGAAATTCCCTAATGTGAGGCCAGCTCAAGATGAAAGTGTTTCCACTGTCGTGCGTTCGACTGTACATATCAGCCCTTCAACGTCCACTGCTGGACATAGACCTTCCCTAGTGAACACCACCACATCCGATACTCCGCCCTCCTCATCTTTCCATAGGTCGTCACGGTCCAGGATTCGTCTGCCCCAACGGCCTCAGTTTCTGCGACAGATGTGACCTTTCCACTGCCACTTCAGCTTGCTTATCCTTTCGGCTATCGGTAACTTTCTTCGTCGGATCTCCTCATTACGGATCATATCCTTCAAAGAAACTCCGAGCATAGCCATAGCTCGCTGAACGACCTTAAACTTGCTTGTGGATCAGGTCCACCATCAGTGTCCACGTTTTGCGTAAGTCATGGCTGGCAGGACGCCCAATGGTTAAAACTTTCATCTTTAAAGATTTTGGAATAGGCAACTTGAAGACTTGTTGCAGTTTTCCTAATTTGCAGTTTAGGTTAAATAAAATATGTAACAAGTGAATATTTCTTAACGTCTTGATTCAACAAAGTTTATTGAATTTTTGGTGTGATTTGAGATGCACCGACTGTGCTGGTGGAGCAAAATAACTGGTTATCTAGCAGGGATTACTTTCCTCGTAAAGTCCTGGTTATTTACAAGGCATAAGTGAAAATAATAATTAATAATATTAATTTCCTTATTTGCAGTGTAGGATAATTAAATTTCTCATTTTTTAAAAGTAGGTACCTAATGAACATTTCATAAACGTTTTAATGTTTTTGATTTCCAATAAAGTTTATTGAATTTTTGGTGTGATTAGAGATACACCGACTGTGCTAGTGGAGCAAAATAACTGGTTATCTAGCAGGAATTATTTTCCTCGTAGAGTCATGGTTATCTACATGGCATATGTGAAAATAAATACTTACAGTCAGCAAGAAACCCTGACGAATATCCTCCAAAGGATCGTGAACTGTGCACCATAGTCACAACATTGGCAAGAATCGATGTGTAAAACAAATAAGTCACAGAAACCATTTTCAGAAGAAAAAACTTAACTAATACCTAATACTTAAAGCTATACCTAACTTTATTTTTGTTTTATCTATAAATAAAGTTTTGTATTTTTTTATTATTTTATACTTTTTAATACCTATAGGTACAAGAAGCGTCCAAAGCTTTACAATGTCAATGTTCAAGTGCGTTTACACATTCGAGTCCTTAGAGTTTGTACACGTTTCGTAGATATTGATAAGAACCAACTACTTCGTGATTATTTGAAATTAATTTTTAGTAATTATAAGTGTCAGTGACCCCGACGAATAAGATGCGGCCTATCATACCTCAAAAAGCTTAACATACTACCGTTACCGTGTATGTACATTAGGGATATTTGTATATTCGTTAGGTCTCACCCCGAGTACTACAAGACGCGAAAGGAAGTTATCCAACGACAGACAAGAGCGAAAATCATGAACATGTTATACCAGCCTCCCTCTTACAAAGATATTTATAAGAAAAATGCATACAATATGTCAATTTTAATATTTAATTCACTGCCAGAGAACATAAAAATTCTGAGGGGTGCTATTTTTAAAGCTAAATTGTCATCGTGGCTTCTGGAACATTGTTTTTATAGCATCAAATCATTTATCGAATTTAAAAGCTAATTAAGTATTAAGTGATCTAATTAGTATAGATAGGTTGACTAATTAAATTTAATAATGGTAATGTACCTAATAACTTTGACATTGATTAATTTTCTATTATTATTTACATTGAACATAATTTACTAACATAATAATATTACGAAATTTGTTAATTTAATTTAAATTGTATAATTTTCTAACCTTATTATTAAGATTTGCACACCTGCAAGCAGGTTGAGTACATGGAACTAACTACTTTTAACATATTATTTACACTGTGCTCTAGCAAATAAAGAAATTTCATTTCATTACCTATAAAGGTCCGTAGTTCAATCCCCGGCTGGGCCATGGGTTTTTTCTCGAAACTTAAGTACATTTACTGGCTGCTCTCAGACGGTGAAGGAAAACATCGTGAGGAAACCTGCATACTCCGAAGAAATACTTAGACGCATGTGAAGTCCACCAACCCACACTGGGCTAGCGTGGTGGACTATAGCCCGAACGCCCTCGGTGAGAGGGAGGCCTGAGCCCCAGCAGTGGGGACATGTTAAAGGCTGTTGATTTGAATTGATTTATATTAGAAACCAGTTCGTCTCTATTTTTCTCATTTTCTCAAAATTTCTATTTTTGCTGTCTTGCTGTCACGGCAGAATTCTGACACAAATCGATGTTTACGTGTTTCAGATGAAGCGCCTTGCGTTGAACTTTTTCTAAATAAAACTTGCTTCAGAATCGATAGTATATGGTGACAGGCGCCTCGTGAGAAAGGTGATCGAAGTGAGAAAGCAAATTCTCAGTAAATACGCAATTTCAAAATTGGATCTATTGAACAAATTATCTCACTAGATCTATCATGGATCTGGCCAGTGGATCTACTGAGAATGATCGTTGAATTCTTTTTGTACACTCGCCGAAGAAAGTAGTAGGCCAATTTCGTGATCAGAGTAACATCACACAGAATATACTAAGCTTTGCTTCCATGTAAACACTGTAAGTATTGTGTTTAAAATCAATTAAGGTAGAGATGGCCATAGTTTTTGTGAGGTATAAAATAAGCAGTAAACAAAATACTATAAATATATAACTTTTGTCTATGATTTATGGCCGATTAAGGAGGGTTTGATGAATCTGTCAAGTCTGTGAGTTAGCAATCAACTCGGCGTGCCATAAATGTTGAAATTGCTCCGAAAATCGAATACCTAGGTCACTGGTTTTCAGTTTCCTTAATCGGCCATAAATCATAGACAACCGTAAACTCTTCGTCCATTTTCTATGACCGCAAACGACTACAAATTCTACTCTATTGTAGTTAGTCGGGTGTGATACAAAGTGTAACATATTTTTTTCAAGGATAAAATACTTTTTTTATAGAAATTACAATGCTATATAGATAAATGTAAAATTAAATCAGATAAGTGCAATTTGGAGATAAAAAGAAAAAAAATAAGTTATGTAATCAAATACATACCTATATTATGCTGATTATACAAAATTAGTTTGGTATTTGTTGGGTGTTTATTTTGATTGGTTTTTGACTTGAATTGGAGTTAAAAAACACGGCTCAAAATGGAACCTCAAACTTTAGAACCAACCTTCATTTCCTAGACAAACATAAAAATATTTTATGTTGTTCCGTCTAGATTTTTGGCGGTACGTCTACCGCACATCAGTGGAAACACTTTGACCTTGAGCTGGCCTAGCCTATTAGGGAGTTTCAATACTACGCGAGACCAGTTTATACTGGTTTTGTTACCACTGATGTGCGGTCGACGTACAAGTAGACGTAAACACTATATTACTCATCTGTGATTCCATGATATCGAGTGCAAATTGACAATGCCTCATTTTAGGTCATCATTCAAGTTAAAAAAAATCTATATGCTCTATCAAAAGTGTCAATAGATTTACATTTTAAAAATTCAATTTAAATACCTATACAAAAATCTGGTTCTTGTAAACCTTCCTTTCGTATCGGAAGACGCAGCGTAGGCAGGCCTCCCACAAGGTCGACCGACGATCTGGTGAAGGTCGCGGGATCCGGCTGGATGAGGTTAGCGCGGGACTGGTCGTCGTGGAGATCCCTGGGGGAAGCCTTTGTCCAGCAGTGGACGTCTACAGGCTGATATGATGATGATGGAACCTTCCCTTTCTCTGCTCTACGTCTACTTTAAATAATTAAAGAGGCTTTATATCACGAGAAACGTTTATATAAACGTTTATAAAATTACCACGTCTACTCGATAAAATCATGTTGATACTATGACAGATTCTTACGTTAATAATACTTGTTCACGTTTGTTAAAGGCTTTACCGGCGTTTATAGAAGTTCTCATGATCTAAGCGGCCTCCTTCAAAAGACTGCTAACCTTCCTCATCCCGACTCTATCATTTTCGCGCTCTAATGAGTAGCGCACGCCAAACTAGCCTCACAGCCTTCTTTTTCCGTTTATTTCCTATTTCGATTCCTCCCACCACGCGCCGAGAAAATGGCCGGCGATCTAGAGCCAGTGCTGCGCGCGATTCGGGACGCACGCGCGCGCCGCCGCCACTCACGACGCAAATTTGAATAACGAAAACTCCGAGACAGTGTTTCACACCGCACAGTGTTTTAATATCAAAGTATTGAATTCTAATACCGATCTAACCAGTGATTTTTACAGTGACGTTCGTTGCAGTTGCAGTACCTGATTGTTTGTTGGTTTTAGTTTTCGCAAAAGCAATTACAAGCCTAGACAAGTGCAGGCTATTGTTTGCTTTGTTGACGTGAGCCAGCTGTCAAAATATTATACGCATTATCAAGGTAAGTTGTCTTATTGGTTTCATAATCTATAATTACAGTTTCTTTGTCAGCAACAGTGTCTTTTAGTTAAGTAAATTTAAGATGGTGTCATCAAAATGTTCGTTATTTTTGGAAGCTAACGCAATCATGTGTTTTTATGTGGTTTTGCAACTTAGCTCAACGAGACCGGTTTCATTTTGTGCAGATTGAGGTTTGGTTCTAAATATTGGAGACAGCGTGATATCTGTTCGTGAAATGGATCGTTTCAAACTTTATGTGAGGCAGTAAATTGGTTTATTGAAATGTTTGTTTATCGGGAATAAAGCAAGATTGTAGGTTCTCTAAGATGCGTTTGATGTGAACTGAATTAGCAATTATCTTATTTGGGTCATGGATGGTTCTCTTTTAGTGTTATGATAAATTTACTAGCATCTCGTGATGTAGTTACATAAGTTTATAAACGTATTTAATGGGTTTTATAAAGGCTATTTTGTTTATCAATAATATTATATTATTTTATCTAGATCAATTTTTGATTTGCTTAAATTTTGTAATTATGTTTCTATCTATTAACTACTCGTAGGAAGGTATGTTAAATTTTATAAAAAGGATGTCTATGTTTTACCTGTATAAAACATTTCTTGTCTTTATTCTTTGAATAATTCATTCTATATGTATACTCCTTACGAAAAATATTAATCATGTATTAAGATTTTATCGTACAGTTTATAATTTATTAGACCGACCTTGTCAGTAATTTTAATGTTCTGTCGTTTGTTTACGATACTATTTTGCTATACTAGCTTCTACTATTTTGAGTTTCAATTTTTTTCCTTTAACGTACTCATGTCAGGTCAATCCTTTGGTAAAGTAACCCCCAAACCCCCATTCTAAAAAAATAAGTTATTCTAGTTTATTGTTTATGATAACTTCTCGCCCGAGCAGGTGAGAAGCAACAGCCAGATGGTCACCGTTTCCGGACGACCACCGACCCGGAACTGTGGTTACTGGAAAACGGTAACTGTCGTGCGAACTGTCATTTTGTTACAGTTGTCGGACAGCGTACAGAATTCCCTTTTTTGGTTGTCAGATGTTGGTTCTTTTACAAGGTTAAAACCTGAACCCGCGGGTTCGATCTGATAACAGTAAATATCGGATTCCACAGCCGCCTTTGTTGCGTCGTGATGAAGTATACTGTAGGCTTGACACACTCGGCTATACCCGAGTAAGCCTCATCAAAATCCTGCCAGTAGGTTTTGTCACACTCTGTTTCCAACAACCTAAATGTGCCGATCCTAACTTGGATTGAAAACTTCGCGTCTCTGTAAACACACAGGCTTTTATGCTCTATGCCTACCCAGACGAAACGTAAAGTCTAGTAGGTAAATTGTTTTGACTGTTTCTATGTTTTTGTGTGTTTCTTGTACAAATAGGCTGTTAAACTAAACATCTCCATTTTGTATAGTAATTTGGTGTTGAAGGTGATTTATGGTTGACAGCAAGACACCTTTCTCACAGTGGGTGGGTCTTTCTACTGTAGACGATCTACGGTCAGCTTTATCTATGATGTTGGTTAGAAAATCGTAATTCGAATTGTCAATAAAGTTGAAGACATGATCAGTGAAGGAAGGCGCTCGTTCGTTGCCAGTAGTCCAAATGTATCATACTGGTATTAGCTATCTATTCTATATTTCCACCAACCTCCATCTATCAATATTATACATTAGTTAACAGGTAGAATTAACTGACCTTCGGCATTTAGTTCGCCTGTTGTACCGTTATGTGCTATAAAGTGTAAAATAGGTGTACTATTTCCCAAATTTATCTCTGATTTTGATATTTATGTCACTGTTACCCAGCTTATCAATATTATTGCAAAGTTAATAAAATTAAAAAACACATTTTTAATTTTATTAACTTTTCTTTTCTCTTAATGTGGCCGTCTAAAAAGCGTCCAGTATTGAGTTAAGAGGACTGGATTCGGAAAAAAAAAACAGTTGGGTGAATATGAAGTTATCTATTCGATTAAATTTATGAAAATGGAGATAATTGTTCATACCTACTTAGTCCTTTCATTAATACAATTTTCCTCTCTTACTACATTCTAATCTTAAAGTAGCCTTTTCCCCTTCTCTTTCTAGCGATTTATGTCACTGCTGCTAACCAGCTCTTCATTTTAATTGCAAAACCTGGCAGGTTGTTTATAATCGCCCGCATATGGGCGCATGAGTTCATCAGTTGCGTAACACTTTCGCTGTTGCGTCTTGCGATCTCTAGAGGTGTCGATTCCAACCAGATTTACACGTTTTATTTAAGGCTTCCGTTTTGTCCGTCTGTCCAAATAACTTAAAATCATAGAAGAGGAAGAAGAATAAATGCGTTACCAATGAGACCGGAGACCTGGACACGAAACTTTTTACAAAGCCGCACTCGTTTTAAAAGAGAAAGAAAAGGTAATCGCTTAGAAAGCTTAGGTAATCTAAGTATCTAGTATACAGCGGAAACAAAGTTGTTTTACGTAAAACCTGCAGTCGGTATAAGTATACCTAATTAATTGAGATAAATATACATCCTACCGCATTTTTGTATCTGCCAAATCAAATTTTATACGCCACCGAGACGAGGTGTGGAGACCGCGGATCGGTACGCGCAGGGTGGGACGCCCCCCCGCCAGGTGGACCGACGACCTAAAGAAGGTAGCCCGAAGTGGCTGGTGGCGTTCGTTGGTGAAGGCCTATGTCCAACCGTGGACGCTATAAGGCTGAAATGATGATGATGAACAAGTCTGTCACCCCGAAATTGGCCGCTCAGCCTGTTCGCTGTCCGGTCCAACCGTTCTCAGACTAGGTATATATCATGTTTGTCAACTTAAAAAGTAAATGAATGGTCTAAGATGTGGAATGCAACCTCATTCAATATGGCCTTCGGTATATTAAGTTTTATGTGTGATTTTGCAAAAAAACTGTGTGAGAATTATGGTGATTGCATTGGCAACCGGTGTAGGTATATTATGCCAATTAAAATTGTTTTGAAATTGTATTTGCTGATAAAAAAATAATAAATACATATAAATAACATAGCCTAGAGGCCAAATTAAGCTTTTGTGTCCTACGACCCAAATGCATTTTTAAGGTTGATACATAACAATAGTTATTAGTTAGGTAATTAAAACTTATCGATGACCTTCAGAAATACCTATCTAAGTATTATTGGGTTATCTTACAAAAAATGTGTGAGATATAGTGTTAGCCAGGAAGGTTCGAATCTCTTTTGGTGGCGCGCGCGCCCGCAAGAACGCACCAAAGAGATCTTAACTCTATGGTGTTAATCGGTAGTTGTTGGACATCTTTAGGGTTTGTCCTACAGTGGACGTCTCGCTGATATGATGATGCTGATAGGTTAACTTTTGTATTTACTAACTTAGTATTTTTTTTCCAAATGGTGTAACTTTCTGTGCTTAGAATTTTCAATTACTTAGGTATTGTTTAGGTATTATTTTTAATGTTCTCAGAACAATATCTACCTAAATATTTGTACTGAATATTAATTAGAATATTAATGAAAAGTTCTTATTAAAATAAAGTAAGTAAATTATCCTAAAACTAAACACAAATACTAAGCTACTATAAAATCAATGATAAAATTTAGTCATCATCATCATCAACAGCCTATTAATCTCCCCACTGCTGGGGCTCAGGCCTACCCTCTCAACGAGGGCGTTCGGGCTATAGTCCACCACGACACGCTAGCCCAGTGCGGGTTGGTGGACTTCACATGCGCCTAAGAATTTCTTCTTCGGCGTATGCAGGTTTCCTCACGATGTTTTCTTTCACCGTTTGAGAACAGTCAGTACATGTACTTAAGTTTCGAGAAAAACCCATTGGTACATGGCCCAACCGGGGATCGAACCTCGGACCTTTCGATATCATAGGTCGCGTCTTATCCCCGAGGCCACTGATGCTCTAAAATTTAGTCAAAAATCTAAATTGTTCAGATTTTTTTCAAGCAGCAACTTTGTCACATAATATTTAATAAGATGTTTGGTTTTTTTTCCATAATCAAGTGATTAAGGCTTAGCCATCAATTATGCAACTATTTATTCATTGTATGGCCTTAATAACAGCGTATAGCGGGTGTTGACATTTTAAGACCTGAGAAGGCCAACCGCTGACTTTTTCTGCCTTCCTTAAACCTGTGTAGAGGCCTACACTAAAAGCTTTCAATTCAATTAAGATTATTACAGCAATTAACTAGCTATCAAGTTTTCGTCTCAAGACAAGAGTCTTCGACCAGTATGTGTTGCCAGTGATGACATACGGTACCGAGACGTGGTCGCTCACTATGGGCCTCATAAGAAGGCCCAAGGTCACCCAGGGAGAGAGTTATGCTTGGAGTTTCCCTGCGAGATCGAATCAGAAATGAGGAGATCCGCAAGAGAACCAAGGTCGCCGACATAGCTCAAAAAATTGCGAAGCTGAAGTGGCACATCGCTCGTAGAACTGACGGCCGTTGGGGCAGAAAGGTTCTCGAGTGGCGACCACGTATCGGAAGACGCAGCGCGGGCCTCCCACAAGGTGGACCGACGATCTGGTGAAGATCGCGGGATCCAGCTGGATGAGGTTAGCGCAGGACCGGTCGTCGTGGAGATCGTTGGGGGAGGCCTTTGTCCAGCAGTGGACGTCTAAAGGAACATATGATAACTAGCTATTGCCGGCGACTCTGAACAAAGATCGTATTAGGTATACGATGAAAAATTTTGTCTTTTTGTTTTAAAATCGAATTGCCGAATTACGTAACGCTTGCCATTGCTATGTAACAAAAGAAATATCTCTCAGCGATTGTTATGTATGGACCATAATTCACATGGTATAATTTTGTACGTGATCAGTATCTAAGCAATTTGTACTCATTTACATAAGACTAAGTGCATTTAGATAGCATTTATCGTTCTAAACTGTATTAAGAATAGGGTTTTCCCGCTGTCGATAAAATGTATACTGGCTGTTGACTGCGACTTTGCCCGCGTTGAGTATGATTTTCCCGCGGGAACAGTTTACCGCGGTAAAAAGTAGCCTTTATGGTATTCCAGGATATAAGCTATTACTGCACCAAGTTTTATCAAAATCCGTTCAGCCGTTACAGCGTGAAAGAGTAACAAACATCCTCACATCCTGCACAAACATCTTAACTTTCGCCTTGTTATTATTAGTAGGATAATACCATAGAGTTAGGATCACTTTGGTTGGTGGACACGGCCCCTTATAGAGGCGTAAAAAAAGCATTCTATGGGTGTGAAAATCGTGTCAAATGGATTACAATATTGTAACACATTCTCATTTTCAAACTCCATATAAATTTGTATTAGCAACCTTCTCCCGCTACTCCGCTTCCTTTGTCCGCACCCCCCCTGTAAATGGCACCATAGGTTCCGATACTAAATATGCAAGATGCGAACTCCACAGGGAGCGCTCGCGCCACCAAAGAGATTCGAAACTTCTTGGACAATACCTTGAGTGAAAAAAATCCCACCAAAGATATCATATCTCTATGGATAATACCTACAAGATCCTTTTTGTAGTTACCACCGAACGTTATGTTTAGTTTGGAAGCTCCATCTTCCGCTTAACAGCCCTTTAGCGTCCCCTGCTGGACATAGGCCTTCCCAATGAGCGCCACCACACCTGGTCCTCTACCCTCCGCACCCAGCCTCCAAATCAACAGCATTTCATTGTCCCTACTGTTGGGGCTCAGGCCTACCCTCTCAACGAGGGCGTAAAAGGGCTACAGTCCACCACGCTAGCCCAGTGCGGGTTGGTGGACTTCACAGGCGCCTACGAATTCCTTCTAGGCGTGTACAGGTTTCCTCACGATGTTTTCCTTCACCGTTTTAGAGCACTCAGTAAATGTAGGTTTCGAGGAAAGACCCATATTGGTACATGATACGACGGGGAACGAACTCGGAACTCTCGTTATGACAGCTCACATCTTATACTATGCCACTGTGTCATTACCATTTCTATATTTTAGGAAAATTGATTTATAGACGTTTTACAACTTAAGCAATTCGAGTTTGAGACATTTCAATACTTAGACATTCTACAATTTAGACATTGATTTTAGGCATTTTGCTTTTTAGGCAAATTGCTTTTAGACGATATGGTTATATATAACCGAACAAATCTACGTCGCGTCATTACCGTAATTTCATTACCATTTCGTTAACTTCTTAACCCAGATGGTTCTTTTGCAATAAAACCAAAACCAAAACGCACTTTACTCTCAGGCTAACTGTACATTTACCGCAACGGCTTAATCACTATTACAATAATGGATGTACAGTTACCAACATTTTTAGATAAAAATCGGTAAGTTCGCAAAGCAATTGTCCCTTAGACCGAGCGGATTACTTACTGCAGTAAGTTAACCACATTTACAGCGGAAGTTAAGTACTTACCG
This sequence comes from Metalampra italica, assembly GCA_949699065.1. Taxonomy (NCBI): domain Eukaryota; kingdom Metazoa; phylum Arthropoda; class Insecta; order Lepidoptera; family Oecophoridae; genus Metalampra; species Metalampra italica. Next base: position 9,334,383 of record OX452980.1, read on the forward strand.
AATTTTACGACGCGCTAGTAAATTAGACTGCTGTGTTAATTAACTTCAGTACCTACATAGGTAGACGGATAATTAGAAACAGAGGAAGATTTTCATACAATCGAAGTCACTTTGAAGCCAAGGGTCTCCGTAAAGGATTGATCGGGGCATGCTCTGATGACGGTCATAGAGAGAGTAGATGGAGGACTTTAAGATCGCTGTAGAAATTCAACTGATCAGATAAGCCGTTTGGAAGCAGCATCGTAATGATTCCTTAACTTTAAGATTTTCATACATTTTGATGCCATTTTGCGGGTTTTTTTCTTCATGACGATGCTGCTTCCAAACGGCTTATCTGATCAGTTGAATAACTATAGCGATCTTAAAGTCCTCCATCTACTCTCTCTATGACCGTCATCAGATCATGCCCCGATCAATCATTCACGGAGACCCTTGGCTTCAAAATGACCTCGATTGCATGAAAATCTTGCCCTGTTTCTAATTATCCGTCCACCTATGTAGTTTGAATTCACTTATTATTTCAATCTCTTTACAAAAAAAAATTTATAACCAATAAATTACATGTCCATATTTTTTTACTGAAAGTTAAAATAAACCAAAGTTTTGGTTGGTTAGTTGGTGCGGTGGTTGACGGATAGGTTTGTCAGATTCGGATAAACGTGACAAATTCCTTCTCCTCGCTTTTTCATAAAATAAAATAAAATAAAGTAGTTTACTTACACGCTTTTATTTAAGTTCCCCGAACACAATATACACTTTCAGAAGCGCTTGTTGCATATATAGGTAATACTATCACGAACATAGAGTTAAGATCTCTCTGGTGCGTGCTCGCGGCCCCTTAAAGAGGCGTAAAAGAAGCATTCTATGGGTGTCAAAATCGTGTCAAATGTATGACAATACTGTGATGACTCACTCACACATTCTCATTCAAACTCCATATAAATTTGTATTAGCAACCTCCTCCCGCTACTCCGCTTCCTTTGTCCGCACCCCCCCTGTAAGTGGCACCATTGGTTCCCATACTAAATATGCAAGATGCAGTCTCCATAGTGAGCGCGCGCGCCATCAAAGAGATTCGAACCTTCCTGATCACAAAGTATGTACACAAAAACTCCACAATATACATTTTTGAGGAAAACTGAAAAAGAGACTACCGTTTATGGCTAGATCTCGCCAAAACGTTCCCGCCTTTTCCTCTGTTGTCATATAATTTAAAAGAAACATCATATTTTATATGTTTACCATGACTAAGTTATCATTCCCAACATAACTAGGCCAGTGCAATTACAAGCTAAGGTTAATGATACAAATTAAGACTAAAGCACGTATAATATTGCCATGGGGTGTGTTTCCCACGGCAGAGTTAAGCTAAGTCTATTTAATGCAGACTACACACAATGCGATTGTCTGACGGATTTCTTTGTGTGTTCAAACCAAATCCGTCCAGCGAGTCACACTTACAAGTGTGCACTTATTTTTTTTTTTTTTTTGCGTAGGAAGGGGAACCCTCATGGATACCATTGCTCCGCGAGAATGAGCAATGGTTATGTTCGACTCCACCGAGGCCTTTCCCGGGAAAGCCCTCGTTGACCTAACGAACCAAAACCCCCACCTTTGGATATGCTATTGGCCGGGCAGGCCTTGACAGCGTCAACGGAGATTGGGAGCGCAGACGGCGCTCACCCTAGTGATGTAGCCTTAATTAACCGGTATAGGGCGCGGGGCGCCAATGGGACAGGGACCTCTGTCCATGGTGACGCCGTCAGCCGCGGCAGACTGAGAGATGTGTGGCAGACTGAGAGAAGTGTGCTCTTAAAAACAATCCCTTTTCTTTTATACTATGCTCCGGATGTAGCTAAGGTAGTTTTTTTCTAATAGCTGTCAAAATGACAAAACGGGTGTGTAGCATATGATCTACTTCCAGATTTGGTTTTTATTTAGTCTTTTGTGTAATTGTTATTGTCTGAAATTGATTGTCTATCACCTAAATTTCGTATATATGTAATAAACAAAAAAAATCATTCATCTTTTCATTTACTTCGCAACAAAGTGAGAGAGACCTGAAAGATCCGATTGTAAAAGAAATATTATCCCATTTTCTTCTCCTAAAAATTTTTTTTCTAAATGAAATGAGTTTAAGAGCTGCTGAAAGCTGAAATGGGGACTTCTATCGCTTCCACAGCACCATCTACGCATTTATTCCAGTTTCGTAGAAGTGTTTAAAGAATTTACTTATCATCGGACCAAATACGTCCGATCGGGTCAGTCAGACCAGATCTGGCTGTATGTAGCGCCCATAACAGTTACAGTACCTACTTAACATTGTTATAAGATAAACACCATTAGGGCAGAACCTCAGGACCGTTTTCGCAACTGCAGTCTCCGCTACTTCAGGGTTTCGAAGCAATATTTAAATGTTCATACCACGACTCCTTCATTAGTGTATTTATATGGAACGCTTGAAGGAGATTTTTTAAAATGATGTTTTACGGCCCTGAAAACAGAGTCATTTTAAGCCCATCATAATTTTTATGTACCTATTCATCTTAATATAAACCGCCGGTTACAGCACAGCCTCCACAAAAATACGCCAAATACGCCAAAAACAAACTTGTAGAATGGTTTATTGTTTTTGCTTTTATTAATTTACCGCACATACAACCAACCCGACAAACTCACCGGGTCCTAATATTGGCCTAAAAAAATCCCTTCGATTGTTCCTTACCACCGAAATACGGTCGTACTTCCCACTGGAAATGAGAAGCCAAACCAAAACGAGTTGCCTTACCTAATAAGGAGGCTGCATTATCTGACCATATTCGGAGGGAAGGCCGTACGCGTGACGTCATTTTATGGACTTTGAGTGTAGGTTGCCAATGTAATGTATATAATTTACTTAATTAATTAAGATTGTGATCTGTAATGCTTCTTGTGCGTTAGTAGAACAAGCATACAATCCTTGTCAATCCTGTAGGAATGAAATTTGGAGATTTCGGTAGTGAAATGAAATGTAATGCCTATTTCATCGCCACGTTAAGATCAGGGAAAAACATCGCAAGCGACAATGAACTATACGCATTTAGGAATCTTTATATTTTATATCTGAAGTTGAATATTTTGTGGGTGTTGCTTGCGATCTTTTGCCTATACAGCATCGATCAGACTAAAATAATAATAATTTATATTGAAATTAAGTATCATATTTTTCAGATGCGTTTCTATCCTTAGCTTCCCTTTCTACTGCCTATTAAGGGCTCCCTAAACGATCATGCGGCATGACATGCAATACGTGCTGTCACTCATGCATGATCGTCTAGCTGCAGGGATTGACGTGCATGACATGCAAACTACGTGCTGGCCGTTGCTTCACTGTATTGATTGATAGCAAGCATGATGGTCCATCATGCGGCTTGACATTCACGTAAACGTTGCATGTCATGCAAGCATGATCGTTTAGGGACACTTTTACATCTCACACCGGGTGTTCGTCTCTAGCATTTATGGCCTATAGCTAGTCTAAAGGTTACATATAAGTTTTGTAAAACCCGATTTTCTGTCCGACTTGGAGACTTGTCGATCTTTATACAATAGTTATTACGCCGTTATTCATAAAATTCCGCAGCAAACTGTTTAAACGTCCACGCGTGGTTCCAAAAATAATATTTTACGCCCATTACATTCCATAAAGTTCCAAAATAAATTGCGTCGAACACGAAGAGTCGTAAAAATTATGGTTCACGTATAAAAGATATGTGTTTAATCCAAGTTTGTAAGTGTTACGATCCATGTGATCAAGCCAGTGGTGAACGCTCGGACCCAGATCCTTTTGCCGTATCCTTTATGGAGACTGTTTCCATTGCCATCCGCCTTGTACCCATCACTGCGACCATTACTGATCTATTGTGATCGCTACCTTACTACAGTTCAGCTTACGTCAGTAAGGATTTTCAGCACGCTTTTGGCATTGATTCATCAGGTTGAAGTGAGTAGTTGGTGTTTCTTTTACGCATCAGTGGGCCACACTCGCACAGAAGGTGCAATGGTGTTTCCTCTGCCTCCTGGCGGAGTCTGCACATTCTGGTGACCCGGAGCTTGAGGTTGAACATGATTTTGTTCAAGCCGCAGTGTCCGGTGAGTGCTCTCACTAGTGCGCGTAAATTCTTCCTACTCAGCGCTAAGGCCCCACATGCATTATAGTTTCGCTAAGATACTCATTATATCAGCCTGTAGACGTCCACTGCTGGACAAAGGCCTCTCCCAGGGATCTCCCCGACGCCCGGTCCCGCGCTAACCTCATCCAGCCGGGTCCCGCGACCTTCACCAGATCGTCGGTCCACCTCGTGGGAGGCCTACGCTGCGTCTTCCGATACGTGGTCGGTCTAAGATACTCATTGACAAGAAATGCAGATGGAGAGTGATCAAAGACGAAACGTATCATGGCGTTGCTTACGTTAGGAGGCCTTTGATAGTTTCCCTTAGAATAACAATGGAAACTCCCTGGAGACCGGCCAACTGCATTGTTTACACGCGGCACAAACCCTGTATGTATGTCCGTTCGCCATGCCCACATTCATACCTCAGGAATTTGTCTACGCAAAACATTAAACGTATAAAGTTTTATGAAACACGTGTTTTCATTACGATCTGCTTTGTATGAGGATTTATTCTGAGATGGTAATGAAATGAGTTTTGCGATTATGAGGTAGGTAGGTATACGTAGGCAGGATGTAAGCATAACAAAGATTTATGGTTCTTTGTTAGCTGAAAGATAATTAAATACAGGAGTGGTAGGGTTATTTTTTCATCTACTCAAATCAAAATGAGCCTTTTTTTCGAAACAAACCTCTATAAATTTTTTTTGTGCAACTTGTTTTAACTGTTTTCTTCATTTTAATGTAAATCGAATTATGTGCTAAAAATCTAAACAAAACAAAGATTAATTTTATTTTTATAAAAAATATGCAAGTGCTTAGTTAAAAATATGCGCTCGGCCAAGATAAGGCAAATTGTAAACCTATGTTTTTGTAGGTACTAACCTACAATTAAAAATTAGAACTGAAGATATTGTAGCCTTGAGTTTAGATTTAATAGCCATCCCTGGTTTTATAAAAAAAAATCCTAAAATTCCTGGTTTATGATATCATTATTATGATTTGCACATATACATAATACAATGTATATGTATTATGTGTATGTATGACATGTATGTATACATACATGTCATACATCCATATTTTTAACTAAGCACTTGCATATTTTTTATAAAAATAAAATTAATCTTTGTTTTGTTTAGATTTTTAGCACATAATTCGATCTACATTAAAAAGAAGAAAACTGTTAAAACAAGTTGCACAAAAAAAATCTATAGAGATTTGTTTGGAAAAAAAAAAGACTCATTTACTGTAAGCAGATACGGAGCAACTGCACTTCCATATAAAAATACCAAATGCTAAGAATAGACATAGCAATCGATGGATAATCATGAGAATCTAATTCGACACAACAATAAAAATCTTAAACCTCGTAGGTATGCATATGTGTAGGTAGGTAGGTATGTATACTGTTTCCTAAACACGCCAACTTTGCAGATGACTAACCTCTTTATGGCTGTAATCGATGACTGCTTTAAAAACTATGCCAAGGTTGGACCTCTTATAAAGTTGTATAGAAAGCACCTACGCTAGTAAACATTGCTTTTATTGGCCTTCACTTCCTTAAATAGCCGTAACAGAGCCGTAAGGATACTTTTATTCCCGACTTCGTCGACTCGTTTTACGCAAATCGTTTGAACGTCTCCTGCGTCGACATTCGAAAAATCTTGTTGCGTCAAAACCTTAATGAAAACCTTCTCAAATGAGTATTGTGATGAAACTGAGCGTGAAAGAGGTATGTCAGAATCGCGATACTTGGCGCACCGTTCTTTGTGCCTACCCCGTCAGGGACACAGTGTGAAGATAGGTATGTTGCTTGAAAGTAAAAACATAAAATTTCTATTAAATACTACTGCAGTAAATATCTACACATATTTAGCACAAATCAAATCAACAGCCTATTAATATGTCCCCACTACTGAGGCTCAGGCCAACCCTTTTAACGAGGGCGTTCAACGACCACGCTAGCCCAGTGCGGGTTGGTGGACTTCACATGCGCCCAAGAATTTCTTCTTCTTCACCGTTTGAGAGCAGCTTATTTAACACGAAATCCAAATATATTTTTCTAGGTCATTTAACCAACTGGACTTATATGGTTCCGTGAATAACATATCAATACGTTTACACTGTTTGCTATTCATGACGCAAGGTCGCGCATGCGTAGGTGATGTATTGTCAATGTAATGTATTTACTCGCGTTTGTAATTGAAGGCTTCCGTTAGCGTATTTTAAAAAATCTATCTTAGATTTTTGTTGAATATCATTCATGAATATAGCTAGATCTTGGTAGTGAGAAATGTCAAAAAACTTATTTAAACTCTAGGTAGGTATCCGCCGCGCCGTCTCATTTTGCGTCAGGCAGACAACTGACATTGACAAGAAATTTGACATTGTCAACTTCGTGCTTAATCTCAGATAAACGTCCCAAAAAATCAGTTCTTTGAGTGATAATGTCAGGTGTGACTGATACACACTACGACCGAGTTTAAACTTTAGCGTTCTTGGCGTCGGGTTTCCGAAGGTTTCCTTTCGACCCTTCCGACCTTTCACTCAAAAAACTGATCATTTTAAGGGGATCCCAGTCACACGCGGCCTGCGGTGGCGGTGGCGGCCTGTTGTATTCCATGCAATGTAAGTAAGACTTCAGACACGCGCCTGCGTTTGCATATTGAGGCTGCGGCCTGCGGTAGGCCGCCACCGCAGACCGCGTGTGTCTGGGATACGCTTTACATTGTCAAGTGTTTGTGAGTGAAAATATTGCGTCAGGTGTTTGACTGACGCGAAATGAGTAAAAACGACATATTACCTTGAAGATAACAACGGTTTACTTTATAGACGCTAGATAGAAAAATTCCTGCTAGGACCCGCACTGGTCTATCACTAATATGTGGCATTTATGGCGAAGTCACTATAACACTCTCATAGTCATTATGGGTGTTTTATTAAAAACTATTTTTTAATTAATTTTTCCCAGCGAATTTATGAAGAACATGGTAAGTACCCACAACGCGATGACAGCAAAAAAGATATATCAGTAGTACATACTGCTAATGTCACGGTTCTAAAGGAACCGGTTGCAAAGGACGTTTTTGACATGATCTGCGCAGGCTGGAGTGCCCTATAAACACGAATACATTAAGTGAACTGGTTTAAAAATGATTCTGGACACAATTTATCAAATCAAATAAATTTATTTTATACTATGTCGGTAATAGGCTATGTCTCTAAACGATCATGCGGCATGACATGCAATACGCTCTCGACGAGGGCGTATGGTAGTCCACCATGCGAGCTTAGTGCGGGTTGGTGGACTATCTTCGGCGTTTACCGACTTCCTCACGGTGTTTTCCTTCACCGTTTGAGAGCACTTATGTAAATAAAAATATTAGCAGAAGGTTCTTGACGAAGTAATATCTATACTTAGGTACTTACATAAATAATGAGGACTACAAAAATGACATCACCATTCGTTACATCATGCATCTAGTCAAGTGTCAAGACAGAGGTGTCACGTTTTATTTGAACACCGTTGAACTTCAGTTATTTTCCTGACACGATAGAATCCGTCACGTGACTCAACAATCCTGGTTTTGGTCAAGATTATCGTTTATGTTCAGTTTATAGTCAATATTTAAACGTAACTGTTAGTTCAACAGTACATCACAGTTAGGTGGTAGTTGAACAAGTTTTGTACAGTGAGTGGCAAAAACTTGTATACAAAAATATGTAATTCTCTAATAGAGGTATAAAATTGTATACTGCTGCTAAAATGTTCGTAAATATGTATAAGTGTAGGCAATTATATAGTCTGTGGTGTAGATATACACTATCAGTAATATATACATATACTAGTATACAAATATGTACGCAGTCTTGGAATCGTTCGTAGGACAAGACCGAAGAACAATTTTAAAATAATGATAAAAAACTGTCACATTATTTTAACATAATCTATTAACATAATAATACGTCACAAACTACCTGAGCGGCCCAATGTGACCTTGACCCCAGTGCTAAATAAAAGTGCACAAAACAAACCTAACAACCATACTGTCCTGTTTGTCCTGTCCTCTCCGTCTTGACCTCATGGTCATCTAACGTCCCTAAAAGTACAAATGATCCTTCTATCAGAATAAAAAAGCATTTATGTATATTTATTGCCGTAAATAATGTTTCTGGGAAGTTGAAAAGGATAAGAAATTTTACTTATTACAAATTCCATTACTTATACATACTTAGTATGTGTGTGTTTTATTTAATACATAAAAAACTTTTTAACAAAAAATAAAACCGACTTCAAAAACACATAGGTAATATAGGCACTAAAAAGCGTAAAATAACTTTTTTGTTGTTTTATTTAATACAAAACAGTGCATAATTGATTTCAGTTTGCAAACTTCGGAGACAACCCTAACCCATAACTCCGAAGTTTGCAAACTCAAACCCCATTAAGCAGCCTCAAAGCGCTCATAGTCGAGTCGAGACTTCGAGAGCCAGTCTATTTAACAACGATTCGAGTCCTGGAGTTACAACTTTATTTTATTACATTGGTCGTTGGCCTGAATAAGACTCCGACGATGAGACCTCGAGCAAGAACTTAAAGACACGAGCGGAGAATTAAGATTCGAGCTCTTATGAAAATCGGGTTGATTCCCATCTCGCCCCCCCCCAGAATTTATATCTACGGGTTGAGTCCTGATCAATGAATGGAAATAAAGTCTTCACAAAATAGGAAGGCTCGAGTATTTGCAACACTAGCTACTGGTATACATTTTAGACTTTCGCGCTTCTTACACACGAACAAGATTTATTTACCTTTGCCCGACGTTTCGACCAGGTTACACTGGCCGTGGTCACGAGCTGACTGGAGAGGCGAGTTGTCAGTGTTGAACGCTGTGAGTAGTTTCTGAAACTACCCTTTCTGGAACTACTACTGATCTTGTGTTATTGGCAGACTAGCTACTAATTATATAATTATTTACGGGTCTTACACACGAAATAGTTTTATTTACCTTGCCCGACGTTTCGACCAGGTTACACTGGTCTGGTTACAAAATAGACTAGCTACTAGTTACTATACCTCCATTACCGCAGAGATGCTCAGTTGGCCTTGTAAATCATAATCATAGAGCACCTAGTGAACTGGATGTAGTAGGTATACCTAGTTCTGGCCGTAACGGCCGATCGATAGTAATCACCGCCCGGTGTCACGGCGGCGATCTGTTTGACTTATGCCACTTCACTTACCGTACTGATCTTAACTGGGTACAGTAAACTACACAGGTAAACTGTAACAGTGCAGGGGCTGGCCCAAGACGTCACATGAATGCGACATGAGATGGGACTATGGGAGACCTTCATTGTAAAGCCTATATTGTAGATGAATCACCTGTGCGAATGCGATGCACTAGCTGCAAGGGAGATAAGTGTCCTGGGTACAGCCTCTCCTGAACCCGAGGAGTACAGGATGCAGTTGAACTGCATCCTAACAAAAAGTTCGCATACGTAGATAGAGATAGAAGATATTATAACTGTCTTGCTTACTCTTACCACTTTTGTAATAAGTGTGTCCCTATGCATGAATTTAAAAATAAAGCTACTCCCATATGGATGAGTAACAAAAGCATTTTAGGGGGTGCCAAAATAGTGTCAAATGTATCACAGAATTTTGACTCACTTACACATTCTCATTTTCAAACTCCATAATATAAATTTGTATTAGCAACTTCGTCCCGCTAATCCGCTTCCTTTGTCCGCACCCCCCCGGATTTTGACACCAAATTTTTCTTCGTTTCCCATACTAAATTTGCAAGATCCGATCTCCACAGGGAGCGCGCGCGCGACCAAAGGGATTCGAATCTTCTTGGTTCTATGGGATACTTTTTCTTAGGTTTCTGAAGATTTTTTTATGTCGTTACGACACCGATCGCTGATCGCTTCTGCCTCGGACCGCGCAGCGTCGTCGTTTTAACCAACTAACGGACGAGCAGTACACTTATTACACGCGACGATGACACGATTGACGCCACACCAGTGGTTAGCCATTACTAAAATGTGCGGTTACCGAGGTGTTATCACCAGGCCCGTACTCAGGGTTTTTCGGGTGGGTCTACGAAACAGAGCAACGCATGGAGGGGAGCAGTCGCCGCGCACGGGCGTTCCCATCTATCCAAAGGTCAAGCCCTTTTTATCATATGCGTCAAGTCTCGAAATGGATCGATGTGTACGTAAGGGATTCCGCAAACGAAGCGGAAATTTGCCCGCGCACTTTTTGACGTCATTGTCAAACCATAACCACTATAACATAAAGAACAAAATCGTAAAATGACTTCTGCACGTCGGCGTCGCCTCGCGCTTTAGGTCATTCATACGATTTTGTTCTTTAAGCTATAGTGAGTGATATGGTTCATTTGACAATTACGTCAAAAAGTGCCCGGGCAAATTTCTGCTTGGACTGCCTCGACTCTAAGGCCATATAAATTCCTCAGTGCTAAGGCTATGAATGAGAAGAATACGGCGTCTCTCCTCCGCCTGGCGTACGGAGATTGGCCAACGGTGGCCGAATTGTTTAAAAGGTCTATATAAATACGCATGCGTAGCTATATTCAAATCGTATACGAGGTCTAGTACGGTCAATCGTACGTCAGTGGAAACTAAACCAGTATGCGAACTGGTCTCTCATAGTATTGAAACTCCATAAAGGCTAGGGCAGCTCACGGTCAAAGTATTTTCACTGACGTGCAGTCGACTGTACTTTAAAAAATATGATGAGTTGAACTTATCGATTTCCCTATCGTCGTTGGGATTAAGTGGGGTTGCAACCGCATTTGCGTTTAAAAATTTATTATTGAAATCATAATTAATTAGCTTTTAAATTGTCAAATGTCGGTTATAAAAGATAGAAAAAGTGAATAGATTGAACGCGCATAATACCGCCCCGTTACCGTATTCCCTGATTACATCCCTGGCTACAACCATTCTGTTTGTCAGCTCAACTCTAGTTGACAAGTGCAGTAAACAGTTATTTACAGATGCTAGCGTTTTATAGGGCTATGAGTCTGGATTGTATTTAAATGCTACCGCCGTAGATAATGGCAGTAATCTTATCCAGCAGCCGTGGACGGCTTTACGACTGGTCTACCTGATCCCACTGAGATATAAACTTTTTTATTATTAAATTCTTTAAAGTATAAGATTACTGTTTATTAGCCTTAGAGTTTTACTGTTAGACATATTTTAATTTGAAATAAAAAAAATATGATATTTTTAGACAACTTATCTCTCCCATTTGATTCTATCACGCTTTATACCTAGGTCATTCGTATCTTTGAATAAATACAGTTTTTTTGTAAATTTGATATGAGGGGTCGCCAAAACATAAATTTTTTGAATTCCTGTCTGTCTATATGTTTGTTTCGGCATCACGCAAAAACTACTGCACAAATTGGATGCGGTTTTCACATTTGTGTTCCTGAAGGTCTAACTTAAAAATCTGGTGTATGGTTTTCCCATAGGAAAATATCTGTACATCGAAGGTCTGTTACCTTCGATCATAGTATATGGTGATCGAAGCAGTTTCGCCTTTTATATATGAGATATTTAGCTGAGTGTCTTTTAGACAAAAAAAACGTTTCTTTTAGGAGATTTCGATACGAATCCCCATGGAGAGGACCTACTAAATCCACGCGTGTAATATAAATAAGCTAGTGTAATTTATACACAAAATTACAAAACGTCTTCTAAAAACGTTCAATAGCTACCTCAAGAATGGTTGCAAGTACAATAACTTTATAATCGGCTTATAATAACAGTTAACTCCATAATAACAGTACCTAGCGCCTTGTTGGGCAATTAATTAGTATACAAATCGTATGCGGGAACCGAACCGATCTGGAATGTGTGAAACGCAGAGGAGAGATTGGGTCAGTGGCACGGCTGGGGACCAAGTGGAATTAATTACTCAAAAGGAACATGAGCGTATGGGGAAGATGATCCCCGGTCATGCCAGTACCTATTCTCAAAACAAGTACGGTCGACCGCACGTCAGTGGAAACAAAACCAGTATAAACTGGTCCCTCATAGTATTGAAACTCCCTAATAAGCTAGGCCTGAGCTGACCTAGCCTATTAGGTAGTTTCAATACTATGAGAGACCAGTTTATACTGGTTTTGTTTCCACTGACGTGCGGTCGACCGTACATGTACTGACTGCTCTCAAACGGTGAAGGAAAACATGGCGAGGAAACCTGCATACCGAAGAAGAAATTCTTAGGCGCATGTGAAGTCCACCAACACGCATTGCGCTAGAGTTGTGGACTATAGCCCGAGCGCCGTCGTTGAGAAAGGCCTGAGCCCCAGCAGTGACGACATATGTAGTAGGCTGTTGATTTGAAGAGACATAGCGTGAAGATATGTATGTACCTATAAGGGTCAGTAAAAGACGAAACCTTCTAGAGTTAAAATCAAAGTTCCTACTTCTGGGGCCCCATCTTCTAATGAAGGTTGGCGATTTGGGCTGTGTCGACTAAACAAACGCGGTATACCGGTTATGGGGAGCAGTGCCACCCTTGCAGTTCTAGTACGGCAGCACCCAGCACGTCATCCCAGCTTATGTCAAGAAGAAGCTTGATCAAAATATTTAGCCACTCCCATATGGATGAGAAATAAAAGCATCCCATGGGTGTCAAAATCGTGTCAAATGGATTACAATATTGTAAGTGACTCACACATTCTCATTTTCAAACTCCATATAAATATGTATTAGCAACTTCCTCCCGCTAATCCGCTTCCTTTGTCCGCACCCCCTCCCCCCGCCCCCCGGTAAATGGCACCATAGGTTCCGATACTAAATATGCGACATGCGATCGCCACAGAGAGCGCGCGTGCGATCAAAAGATTTTAAACTTCTTGGTTAGAAGGCCTGTGTGTGACATAACTTTTTTAATTTTATCTTTTGCATGGGAACCTTAAAAAGACTAAAAACGTAACGGCCTTTACGGTTCAAGTTTAACTATTTCGGTTATCCGCGATCTGACTCTGTTGCCAACTGGGCCGTGACGGACATTCAAATCAAGTTAATCGTCATTCTTAATCAGAGTTTGTTTAGAGTCAGCTTTTAGTTATAACTTTAGTGAGTTGGTAACCTGCCTTCGAAAGTATTTGCAAAACGAGAAAAGTCATAGACAAGGGTTAGGTATCCAATATGCGGATTCCGTAATTTTTATTAGTTTTCCAGAAATATCTTGACAAAGAAGTATTTCCATATGATGACTTTCCGGTCAATTTCACTTATTAAGACAGCTCAATCGGTAAAGTATAACTTAATCATGGAAACGTGTTTTCTAATTTTAGTATAGGTAAGGTAGGTAGGTATATACCTGCTTACTTATATTAATTTTTTAAGTGCCTTACTCTTGAATTATTAACCAAATTATTTCGTCGGGTAAAAAGTAACTTTAATTATACATGTTCGTTGGATCTGTCAAATAAATTGTCATAAAAAGTACCACCCACGCGGTGGAACCATTAACTGTCAATTTGACAACTCAAGCGTTCACGTCATAAACGTCATAATTTATGACACAGACTAACGTAATAGAGGCTTATCAAACGTCGTATCTACAACGTGTGTTTTATTTGACACGAGTAGAAGGCTCTGTTTTAATTATACATTTTTTTGTTACAGGTATGGAGAACAACAAAACAGGCATAGATATTAAAGTGTTTATTCTTTTTTTTAATGATTTTCTTATTAAACAAAGAACTAAAAATTTTTTATAAAAATACAGGTTTGTTTGAAAATGCACTTACAAATATACAGCAAGAAAATACAAAATTAATCTCATCAAAATATTTATTGTAATTATTTTATGTAAGTAACTTACTTTTAAACCTAACTACAAAGAAAGTTATAAAATGGAACCTTTAAAGCAATACAAATAGTAAATTGAATAAACATTATGGTTAGCATAATAATAAAATAAAAAATTATGTATCCCCAATAGCTTTGAACCCACACCCAAAGTAAAAATATGAAAAGCATGTCTTTTAATTTTTCTTGCCATCCTCGCAGCAACGAGATTGACCAGGAGCATTCATAATGCAAGCACAGTCATCGCAACTAACTATGCCACCATTCTCGTTCTTACAAACACAGACACGGTCTTTACCTTTGGTAGGAATGCAAACGCAATTGCATTTCTCACATTTGCATTCACAAGCGCCCGCATTGATGCATTTGCAATTGTTGCAGCGTGTGATGTCACCTGTCTCATTTATAGAGAGACACACGCAAGCTTTACCATTGGCTGGAATGCAAACACATCCCTTCTTGTCACAGTTTTTGTCACAAACCATGGCAATTTTTTCAACACAGCAACAGTCGTTACATGCTTTAATGTTACCTTTGTCATCGCGGCACACGCAAATACAAGTAGCTCCTCCCGTGCTAAGACAAGTGCAGTTAGACTTGTCACATTTGCATTGACATTCTCCGGAATTGCCACAATTGCAATCGTTGCATCGTACAATGGCACCCTTCTCATTCACAGAGAGACACACGCAAGCTTTACCATTGGTTGGAATGCAGACACACCCTTTCTTGTCACATTTCTTGTCACAATCCGAAGTTCCAGCAGAACAACAACAGTCATGACATGCTTTAATGTTTCCTTTTTCATCGCGGCAAACGCAAATGCAAGTAGCGCCTCCAGTTGTAAGACAAGTGCAGTTGGTTTTGTCGCATTTGCAATGACATTTTCCAGAGTTGCCACAGTTGCAATTATCACAACGTATAATGTCACCCTTCTCATTCTGAGAAAGACATACGCAAGCCTTCCCATTGGTTGGGATGCAGACACAGCCCTTCTTGTCACACTTCTTCTCGCAAGCTGCTCCATCTTTGCTGCTCTCCGAAACACAACAACAGTCGTTACATGCTTTGATATTGCCTTTCTCGTCGCGACACACGCAAATGCAAGCAGCTCCTCCCGTGCTAAGACAAGTGCAGTTAGACCTGTCACATTTGCATTGACATTTTCCGGAATTGCTACAGTTGCAATCGTTGCATCGAACAATGGCACCCTTCTCATTCACAGAGAGGCACACGCAAGCTTTACCATTGGTTGGAATGCAGACACACCCTTTCTTGTCACATTTCTTGTCACAAGCCGTAATTCCAGCAGAACAGCAACAGTCATTACATGCTTTAATGTTTCCTTTTTCATCGCGGCAAACGCAAATGCAAGTAGCGCCTCCAGTTGTAAGGCAAGTGCAGTTGGTTTTGTCGCATTTGCAATGGCATTTTCCAGAGTTGCCACACTTGCAATTATCACAACGTATAATGTCACCCTTCTCATTCAGAGAGAGACATACGCAAGACTTCCCATTGGTCGGGATGCAGACACATCCCTTCTTGTCACATTTCTTCTCACAAGCTACTCCATCTTTGCCGCTTTCCGCAACACAGCAACAGTCGTTACATGCTTTGATATTACCTTTCTCGTCGCGACACACGCAAATGCAAGCAGCTCCTTCCGTGCTAAGACAAGTGCAGTGAGACCTGTCACATTTGCATTGACATTTTCCGGAATTGCTACAGTTGCAATCGTTGCATCGAACAATGGCACCCTTCTCATTCACAGAGAGGCACACGCAAGCTTTACCATTGGTTGGAATGCAGACACATCCCTTCTTGTCACATTTCTTTTCACAAGGTGTTACTCCAATGTCGCTCTCGGTGCAGATACAGTTGCTGGAGCAACCGTCACAGGCCTTTATATTTCCCCTGTCATCGCTTGTCACGCAGATGATGGCAGCTCCTCCCGTAGTGAAACAGGAACATTTGGACTTGTCACATTTGCAATCGCAATTTTCAGAGTTGCCACAGTTGCAATCGCTGCAGCGTACGATGTCACCCCTTTCATTTCTGCTGAGGCACACGCAGGATTTCCCGTAGGTAGGAACGCAGATGCACGTAGCTTTGTCGCACCCCATTTTGCAATTACTCTTGGTTTCTGGATCAAGTTGATGCACCTGTAAAAAATATTACGTTAATTAAAATAAATTCAAAATTACAAGCAAGGTTGTTACATCTTCACTTATAATATGGTAGGTAATTCAATGAGTTTATAGGTAAGTATGTACATGTTTTATTCATTTTCTGTTAAAATGTTGATTTGTTTTAGATTGGCAGTAGGCTAATTCAACCCAGGAAAGTTATGTGATTGTGATTGAGTGAGACAGTCTTACAATGGCAGAGAAGCTTCTTTAAGCTAGCTAAATGAAAACCCAGTTCGTATTCATTCAATGGTTTTGGAAGAGAAGATCGTAACAACGCGATAAGCAACTCGTATTTATAAGTTGTAGTGACAGTGATTATTGTTTTGCATACATACGGCAGTCACTATCAGCGCTGCATAATGTTATATGTTGTAGGATTTGAATGGGATATAATAAACCGAGCAATATTGAAAGTGGCAGGTAAATTTTTATTAGCATTTTTAGAAGCATTTCGCTCGGTTTATTACTAGCTGATTTGAATACAAATTCTTTACGACAATTTATGTGTATCTAAAAAAACTGTTTGTAAGAAAGCTTAAAAATTTACGATTAATGGTAAGCCTGGTAAAGTGGTAAATAGTGGTATATGTAACTAAACTTCAGCCTCGCACAATATTTACAAACAATTGTAACACAAACTTGATTTTAAAAGATGTTTTGCGGAAGTTTGTTGCGTCGCTTCTTCATCTCAGCGCTAGGACGTAGGAAGCGGTAGTAGATAAAAATTTACGTGTATAAATGTGCCCAGTGTACTCATAATATTATGCAATTATAACTTTATCTAAGTTTGCTATAGATTTTCTCACTAGCACGATCTTTTCTCAATACCATGTTACACGATCGGACGGATTTTTGACTAGGTTTACAGTTACTATAGCGACCTGACTTATAAATCGGTATTCGGTAATGAACTGTTTTGTACTATTAATTTTAAATTAACTAACAAAATTCTTTAAGATTCTACAAACAAAAATATGGACAGTGGTCTGTTTAAAAAATATGTTTGCCATTGACTACGATTAAAAAGATTAAAACTAGAGATCGCAATTAGAAATTAATCTATCATCGTCCTGTTGCCATCACAAGTTTCTATTCTAACACTATCATTATCGATACACCGATTAGTATGCATGAAAAGTAAATCTAAATGCGATAAGAATAATTAATTTACCAATACTCACAGGTGATAACAATTGTAGGCACGCTCCACTCGCTTTCACTGTTATTGTTATGAGATAACTGGTACTTGTATTAGTTATCAGGGCTGTACTGACGACTGATACAGTACCGCGTCAGCCTGGCCTTATAAAGCGTATAATATCGTGCGCAAAATGGCCCGTGCGCAGCGCGACGAGACGAGTGCAAAGCGTTATCTGTATCGTCATTGTATGACTTGTGTGACTCATGTATTGCTACTTGTGCCGTGTGAATGGGGTATATTTCATATTTAAAAAAGCGCTGTGTAACATTTGGTGTAGAAATACAAATACATGGTATATTTTTACCCGAATTTGAGACAGTAAAGGTGTTTTTGATTGGCCTGTTGGCGTAGTTGGTAGAGACCCTGCCTACTACGCCAGAGGTCGTGGGTTCGATTCCCACCCGGGATCAACATTTGTGTGATGAGCATATCTGTTGAGTTTTTTTTGGATTCTGGGTGTTTGTATGTAGGTATTTAAGTATTTATTCAAAAGTATTTAAGTATGTTTATCAATTGTTGAGTACCCATATACAAGCTTCGGCATAGTTCGGGACTAAACAGCCGTGTGTTTTGTCCAAACATTATTATATTATTATTATATTTTAGAGAGTGTTTGTTGAAATCGGGATCAGTGGCGCGCTTTGGGGGGGCCTATGTCCAGCAATGGACTGGTACAGGCGGATAGGGGTATATTTCAAAAAACGCTGTGAAATATTTGGTGTAGAAATACAAATACATGGTACGTTTTTACCCGACTGTGTTACAGTAAAGGCAGGTTATGTTTTTAGCGCGTATATGATGATGATGAATGCTTTTGGATAAATTTGGACAAGTTTTTGGAAAAGACAATTTTTCAAAATACTAAACACCTAAAAATAAAGAAAAAAACTTTTTCCGACGAAATCCGTTCGACATCCTATCCGTCGAACAAAATTAAATGATTGCAAAAAATGGAACAATGCCAATCAATTAAGCGTATGAATTACAAATGTGTTATTCAGGTTAGTCAAAAATACATTGTTTTGACTTAATTATCATACCGTTGTTTACTACGTACACCTTCTTCCTAAATTAGGATACGAGGTAACTGAGTATTTTTATAGGGTTCTAAGTTTTAACACTTTGAAGTTTTTTTTAGTCACCGAAAAGCTGTTTATTTTTAACTTTTATGAATGAGTGTCCTTTGAGCGTGATAGTAGATTGTTGTATCAAGCAAAAATTGTATTAAATTGCTGCATCGAGTGTAGTTTGGTGCCCGAGCGTGGGCGAGGTCCTAAAACACCCGAGTTCAATAATATGTTGCTTTTTCAATGTGCAGAATCGGCTTTTCTTATAACTACTGCAATCAAAAATTTATGTAAAATTTAACACTTTTTTTGATTTTTTGTCGTTAAATTCTTATGAACTTTTAAATTGCGTAAGCTTTACTGTAATAACTGGTTTTTGTATTCTGAATATTAAAAACTACGACTGGCCTAGAAGGACTTTGTTTCCAATTGGCCGTAAATTCGAAATAAAAATATTTTTAAAAGTCACGGGTAAAAGGCAGTGTGTTATGCCGCGTACGTACGTATTCCTTCCAATCCTACAGCCTTGGTCGACATTCGAGAATGGACATGACATTTTCGTCACACAGGCCTGGAGCTCTATTCTTGATTCGCTCGTATGGAATTGTATCGTCGCATGCGATTTACGTCATACTCGACTTCCAAGTCCCACGACGCTGATTTTCTGCATTTTTGATTAGTTCGCGTTCGGTGTTGCCAATATTATGTATATTATTAATAGAAATGTAGAATTTTATCCATTTCACGCAGAAAATATAAAATACCGCAACGTGAAACGAAACGTAAAATGCTTAGTAATGGTCGAAACCATAGAGACTGTATGTGAAAATATCTTTGCCTTTTGTTAGAAAAAGTAAACTGTTAATGTCAGTGATCGTTGTCTATTTTCTTTTGACATTATGTGTTTGACGTTTATTCTACACCCATCGCCTTAAGTGACGAGTGGTTGATACCACTCGATGCCGGCAAGCGATTCAAAAATGCGGAGTCGATGAAAAATTAGTAGACTCGATATCGCTCAAAGCGCGGCGAACGAATCGAAAATAGAGCTCCTGTTTTCGTTGCGGATACGTTGGGTGAAGGAAAGTGTGGGCGATGGGCCACTCGCCTTGAGCTCAGCCACTCGTGGGCTAAATCTTAAACAGCCTTTAAATGTAATGCAAACAAAAACCTGGGGTCCACTATACCTTTAAAGAAGCAAGCAATTTTACACAATAAACTCGGAGACATTTTTTATACAAACGAGATCATATTGGGCCTTAAGATCTCCGTCAGGGAACGATCTGCGTGAGATTTGATAATGGCTATCCAAAGCATGGATGAAGGAGTTTTAAACCAAAGATGTATGGCAGAAGACAATAAAAAGAGTGCATTGCTAGGTCCAAATGAATAACTAAGTAATCCCAAATAATACACAAAAAGACCGAAACCGACTTCAAAATAGTATTTCGCATATAAATTTAAAATTTAAGACATTTTAGGTACGATTTAAATGCAACAAAAAATCTGAGATCGCTCATCTTAATGAGTGACTGCATCTCCAAAAATGTTACAGTTAAAAGAGAAATTAGGCTTTTTGGAGAAAGTGTCGAGTGAACGTCCGCAATGTGTATTTGCATGTTAAATAAGCATTACGTAATGCGCTGTCCACTCGATCCTTTCAGTTGGTGCAATAACCCTGTGATGACATCATCTCTTAAACCAGTATTATATTTACGTAAACTTGCCTTTACTAATATTAATGGGATATTAATGCTATCCAACCAAATTAGAGTTACTACTAGAGTTACTGCTTACCTACATAGCAGTTACCTACATTTGTATGGAATTAGAAGACTTTTTAGAAAGTCTAAATGTTACACAATAGTTGAACATATCATCTACATCAGCCTGCACAAGTCCACTGCTGGACATAGGCCTCCTCCAAGGCGCTCCTCTGAACCCGTTCTTCGGTTCTCCGCATCCAGTAAACATATCATTTCACGGACGTACGACATTAAAAGGGTCGCAGGACCCAACTGGCATCCGACCGGACCCAACGGCAATAAATCGTACGGTCACACCGCACAATTTTGTCACTCGCTTCTTATCTTAGGGGTAAATGTTCAGCTGGCGACACTGAGCGAACCTAAGGGATCTATTGTGTCAGCCCCTGTGTTTACCTGTTGTTCTCCTCCTCAAGTGTTCGCTGCACAAAAGCTATTGTGCAGCTAAGGGGTAGGAGCCTATACTCCTCGGGTTGAGGATAGTACCGTACCCAGGACACTCATTCGTCTTTCAGCTAGTGCATTGCATTTGTAAACTACTCGCTTTAAACAGCGCAAACAAATTTTTAGGGAAACACGAGTTTAATAAATTGAGAACATACCTAGCTATGATGTAGTGATCATACTATTTCCGGGTACAATTTTAAATCGCAACTCAAAAACAAATTACTACTACTTATTACCAATTAAGCGTAATTATAATAAATAACTCGATCCTACTTCCGATATGATTCAACTCATTTTGTGTAAACATGCAGATGCTAAACTGTAGGTTTTTAACAAACGTAAAAACTGATTGCATTTAAAATATCACTAGGAAAGTATACGCCTCGCGTTTCCTGGATGACAGCCTTCAAATTATCTCAAGAATCGCTTGAGAAAGAGAAATTATGACGTTTAGAACGCTAAGAAACAGGTTTGGGTGAGCATGTCTTTGAACGACAGGGCGATGTTAGGAATGCCCGGAAGTGTTGTTGTTCTGCGACATTAGAAAATAAATGTCTGTTTTGTATGACTATAAATTATTGTTATTTTGCATGCAATAACATATATTACGCACCTATCCATATTCTATTTCTAATATGTATGTATTCTATCATAAAGTAAAGTTATCGTAAAGTAAAGTTATTATAATTTTATTTGTTACATTTCAAAGTAACAAAGAAAGAAGTTTGTTTGCTCTCGCAAAGAAAAAGTTTATTAAAGTTTATTTTCCGCCCGGTCCCCGCGATTTGTCGATGTTTTTTTTATATTTATTTATTTTCTCGAGATTTCCATTCCTCAGCTCATAAATCATCCATATCTTTCATCATCCTAATGGCGAGGAACGTATACGAAAAAACCGTTCCTTTTCCTTTTGTTCGTCGTACGCTGGCGTACCTACTCGAACTCATCTAGAAAAAGAAAATAATAAATATTGAACAAGGACCTAAATAAATAAGTTATTTATTTAATGGCGGTGTTACTTTAACACTATCTCGCATTGGTGTCACTTCTAGATAACGTTGGAAACGTTTACTCTCTACTAAGTATCGACTATCAATGGCTTGAACAAAAAAAGGAGTAAAAACGAAGTGTTTATTTACTGCCTTTGGCTCACGTTCGCGAGGTCCAGGGTTCAAATCCAAGTTTGAACCAAGTATGATTTTTTAAAATACCAAAACACAAAACAGCATTTAGGTGAAAAAATATTTTTGGCAAAGATCATAATGATAAACAGTCTTGTTACTCAGAGTCATACACACAATCATATGGGATTGTATACAGAAAAATGTATAAGGGTGACTGCAGGTGGGATTGTAGAACTTGTATTGTTTCTAAGTAAATATACAACTAAACAGCCTACCAACATTAGCATTCCATACGTCAGCATTACCTCGACACCTTTGCGGGACCTTCGGCAGCCATATTGAGAAGATGACGTACCATTCATTCATGAACGAATGATCGTGTACAAATATTTTGCCGTTCAATAAACTACTATTGATTTGTGTGGGTGTTTGTTGAACGTAGCTTTAATATTCCGTCGGTTAATAGTGACCGTCATTAACGATAACGACTCATCATCGATCGTCGACTTGATACGCTAAAAACGTTAAACCTACATATACCATTGCTATTAACGTAGATATATATAGTCATAAAAGAAAGAAAAACCTTGATGAATAACAATGAATATTGAATCAAAATCTGTCTAAGCCTTTTTGAGCGAAGAAAAATAGACTGTGTATTCTAAAGTAATATCACAGAGCAATAGAATAGGTAATATGTACTGGTTGTTTGTTTTATATGGGTTTTACGCGCTTTGAACAAAGTCATTTTAAGCCAGTTGTGGTTTTCAATATTCTTAACACAAAAAACCGGCGGCACGGCTTCCACTGAAATAGGACACAACTAGTGCCAGGCACTGATGATATTAATACACCAAAACCGGCGATCGTCAATACTAATGATCGCAAACCAAAACCCAAAAACGTGCTTATGAAGACAACCATCTCAGTCGAATTCCCGTCAAATAGTTGGTTTATCCCTTCGGACGCCTACGTAACCAGCTCTACGTAACCAGCTTCGTACGATTACTTTTTTCTTCCGACGTAACCGGTTTCGTAGGAAGAATTTTTTTCCTTCCTACGAAACTGCGTGTCTGACTACAATACGTTAATTATTATGTTCTGTTACAGGTAATACGACTTGGGCACCCGTGTTGCGGTAAAACTAGACTACACGCGTGAGTGTCTGTTCACAAACTTCACGAAAAGTCAAAGGGTAGCAACGAAAAGCAAATTCCGCAGAAGTAGGGCGGGTTCCCAGTGACAGCGAGGCGAGGATGGGAGCGCCGCAATCTTACTTTCATCGCGCGACCTCACGACATGACCTGGCGACGGATATTAGAGCTAGCTTCATTACGACACAAGCTTTAGGCTCATCCGATACACTAGTTGGGAAAAGTCTCACTGCCTACTTTGGATGCGTCAATATTGACCTTCTTAACAGAACTTCACAACACAATAAGTACCGAAATATTATATTCGGACTACTTCTTCAACAGTCTATTAATGTCCATATATACTGCTGCGGCACAGGCCTTCCCTCTCAACGAGGGCGTATGAGCTATAGTCTATAGTACATGGCCCTACTGGGGATCTATCTTATCTTCTTAGGGGGCCAGGAATACCTGGCGACACTTCGACACTATGGGATCTGTTGTTCCAAACGCCTGTTTCCTTTTTTCGGTGGACTTCACATACGCCTTAGAATAGTAAATACCAGTCTTTGTGTATGCAGGTTTCCTCGCGATGTTTTCCTTCACCATAAAACCTGTGGTATTATAGATAATAAACCGTACTTAAGTTTCGAAAGACTGGGGTTCGACAGTGACTACTCGAAAGATTTAGATCCGAAATCCTTTGTATCGGAATGACCTTTTATAATTCCCTGTATATAAAATGTACAAAGAGTAGTAACTTCAATCATATTATCTATAAGCGGACTAAACGGGTAAAGACTATCCTATATTATTCCAGGTATAAGCTATCACGGTACCAAGTTTCATCAAAATCCGTTCAGCTGTTAAGGCGCGTTAACATTAAAATATTACACCAACTTTGGAAAATGAGAAATGTGAAATTTCTGTCGGAAGTAGTTTAAATGACAAAGATAAAACAAAAAGATCAAAAGAGTTTGGTCTCGGAGATTTTATCGATAAAAGACTGACTTCCAGACAATCTTATAATAATAGAAGAAGACATAAAACTGTTAGCCAACTAAATAATGATCAAAGAATCGCAAGTATTACTGACTTTGCATTGTCATGCGATTAAATAATTTCATTTGGACTATCACAAAGGAAAATTTAGGATAGATAATGCAACCTCTCTTATCTATGACACCATTATTACTAACAAAAGCTCCAAAGACAATAAGCTTAACTGTGCCGATTCCAATTCTATTAATCGATTTATGTCTGAACACGATTTCATCTATCGTTACGCGGTCGCGTCGCACTGGGGACAGATTTATTCGATTTATTCCGAATGCTTTCTCGATTTATACCTATAGGTTACACAAATGGCGAATCGATAAAAACGTCCGTAGCTGTATTTACTCTAACCCACTTCTGAATTTTATTAAAAATAAAAGTCAAATCAAAATATATTTAGGTATTAGCGCTGAGAAGATGAAGCGGCGCAACAAACTTCCTCAACACATGTTTTGAAATCAACTTTGTATTATATTGGTTTGTAAAGATTGTGCGAGGCTGAAGTACCATTATTACAGACATAGCCATTTTTGTCATACAAATAATAATTTATTTAATTATGCTTTCTAGAGAGAAACCACCTTATAGGTTTCTTAGTTCGATTCTTAAATTATCTGTTTTTTATATTGCAACAAGAAGGCGGGCCTCCTTTGTTAAGAGGTCACCGCCGCCTATAGACACCTGCAACACCCGGAGGGTGCTGGTGCGTTGCCGGCCGCGGTTGAAGAGCTCTTCTTGAAGGACCCCATATCGAAGCGCTGTGGAAAAGCGTCAGAAAGAAGGTCATTCCACATTTTGCGCGTGCGCAGCAGAAAAGTACGCGAGAAGCGCACGGTGCTGGTCCGCCAGGGATCTATGAAATGTGGGTGAACCGTATTGTTTTTCTCCGTCTTTCATATTCAAGATTGCCCCGTGAACGATTTACTGACGTTACCACTTGACTTTTGATAATGCTTTTACAGTCCTGTGAAAGCATTATCAAAAGCGGTATAGAACTTTTGTTCGTTATTGATGCGACTGGCAACAGCATTTATCTTCCAATAACAGGGCTATCTGGCTTCGCATCTGAGATCATGTCGAAAGGTTTTTCTTATTAAGTAAAGTGCTTACAAAATTTATGATCAAACTCCACTATAGGCTGGAATAGTCAATAGAAAAGAAGAGAAGAATAGAATGCAGGAATGTATTTGTTTAGTCAAGTTCTTTTAAACATTGGTGAAGTTTAAGTCAGTAACCATTAAATAGTTTAGCGTATACTCGCAAACTTGCGAATAAGAAAGGAAATCATTTTTTATAAATGTATAAAGTTGTCTGGTTTGCTTGCAGAGATGTAAATAGTGCTAATTTAATTTTTCCACTAATATTCTATCCACTTCAGAATTTTATTAACAATGGAATCTAACGAATACAACTTTTGTTCGTCACATTTAATGAACTATTTACTAGTTTTTTCCACTTGAATACGTTTAGATATAAATAGTCTAAGTATTTAAAATGCCAATATGGTACCATACGTACCATACTGACCTTTATTACAATGACCAGTATCAACAGAAAAGAAAAACATTGTTAACTTTTATTATTATTAGGAATAGGTATGTATAAACCAACGTAGGTGACTTAGGGCCTCTTACACCGCTTGCTGATAAAGTCCCAGATACCCTATCTGTAGGTTATCTGACAGATAGCCTGTTTTTTTGGTTTCACAGGTATCTGATTGCCTATATCTTATATATTTTATATAGTCTATCACACAGATTTATCTGATAGATTAGTTTATCACTAAGATTATTATCTGTAACAATATCAGGAAGTGGTGAAAGAAGCCCTTATAGTCACTTGTTATAATTAGTTGTTTCTTCTAAATAGTTGTTTCTTTCTTGCGGGAAAAACCCTTCTTAGTGCACATCAGAGCTAATATTAGAAACCTTTTTTATGCATTGTCGCCTTGGGACTCTACCTGTAGACATGTACTTTGTAAAATGTATTGAATTGAACCTATGTATAAAATTTCAGGCTTAGCGGTTTGGGCTGTACTTGCAGTGAGTCATTTTCTTCTTATTGTTAGGCGTATACCATCCGAATCGGACCCTACACTCACATAATAATACCCATATCAATTTCATAACATTATGTAGTATCATAGATAACTAGAACATAACATGTTCCTGGGAATCTAGGCGCCTACGCAACTGTGGAAGTCATTATGAAAGTGTATTCAGCGGTTGCACAATATCTGATGGTTTTTTGCAATTAATTACCTGCACTTTTGTTTTTACTTGTGATGATTTAACCAGTGTACAGAAAATGAAAATATTTTTAGTTTAATAACTATACCATATAAATAACGATACCACTATGACGATACTGAGAAGCGATACGATATGGCATCGCGAGGCTGAGCAGTTTTGAAATCGAAAGTAGACTACATGTAGCGAGGCGAGATCGATTTATGTACACTCACGGTAAAAAGGGTATGCAAGATTGTCCGGTTCAATTTAAAAAGGTGTCCGGGTTGCGTTATGAGTTGTATTAAGATTGATTCATTTAGGTAACGTTTTCAAAGCTTCAGCTTTATAATATTGGCAGCACATGTTACCATCAAAGCAATACAACTAAATTAAATTACAATCGGGTCGCAAAATGTAGTTCAAATACTAGACTTATGTAAAGTCTAGATAGAATTATTTATTCAAAACCCAAAATCTGACAGCCACACTCTCATGATTATTGCAATTACGTATCGGAAGACGCAGCGTAGGCTGGCCTCCCACAATGTGGACCGATGATCTGGTGAAGGTCGCGGGACCCAACTGGATGAGGTTAGCGCAGTACCGGTCGTCGTGGAGATCCCTGGGGGAGGCCTTTGACCGGCAGTGGACGTCTACAGGCTGATATGATGATGATTATTGCAATTAAATCTCCTTACTCGTAGTTTATGCATTTCTTTTCGTTTGTTCTGGTACAAGCAAAAAAAGACTTTGAGATAACGAACCTTTTTATACCGCGCTGTATTCTCAATTTATTTGTGTTGATATTTAATGAATTAGTTTGGAAACGGAAAAAATAATAATACTGCCTTTTGTTAATAATATACCGAGCGAATAAGTATAGAGCGACATATAAATTTAAGAAGAAAACCTAACATAATTTTTTGTCGGCAGTTTTTAGCTTCGAGTTTCAGTAGATACCTCTAGCCGCTCGGTTTATTATTTTCCTTAATCCTTTGCCATTTCATTAACTTTTATCTCCCCTAAATTGATATTCACAACCTATTTTACCATGCGACCGCACAAGCGTCGTTTATGGAATTCTCTCATAAGGCTTATCGCTTGTTACGTGACATTTTGCCTGGCTAAGCCGAATGCACTGCAAATAATCACGTCGCCCAGTTAGAGATAAAGTTAGAAAGTGACTGCCAGCCTTTTTATTCCATACCAGTTTGCTTGGTGCTTAATAAAGGTAGGGGTTCGCTTTGTTAAACCTAAGTTTCTAGTAATTATAGAACAATTAAAAAAAAACGACTTAAAAAATCTCTAAAAATGTTAAAAATAAAATGTGTTGGTGACCCTTTAACTTTAATATAAGGTACCTAGTAATATTTTGATTCAAGGAAAGTATTTTTCGCGTTTAATAGCGGTTAATCTGGTTATCAATAAAAATATAGATTCCGCCTCCGTAACTTTTCGTAACTGACTACGATCGAAATAAAATGTAGGAACACAATAAAATTCTTAGAATTTTTCCTCCGACTGTCTTTCAAAAACAAACAAAGCTCCATTACAGTGAAAGTGATGTTCAGATGGTATCTGCTCACCGCCCGTAGTAATGGTCACCGTTTAACATCGTAAACACACACTTACCAACTACTTTTATATTTTTTTCACACCCTGTTGTCCGCATAGATCAACATCAACAACATCAACAGCCTATTAATGTCCCCACTGCTGGGGCTCAGGCCTACCCTCTTAACGAGGGCGTTCGGGCTATAGTCCACCACGCTAGCCCAGTGCGGGTTGGTGGACTTCACATGCGCCTAAGAATTTCTTCTTCGGCGTGTGCAGGTTTCCTCACGATGTTTTCCTTCACCGTTTGAGAGCAGTCAGTAAATGTACTTAAGTTTCGAGAAAAAACCCATTGGTACATGGCCCAGCTGGGGATCGAACTCCGGACCTTTCGATATGATACGCCGCGTCTTATCCCCGACGCCACTGACATGCATGATAGATCGATGCCTTTTTAGTCTATGCAGACAACAGGACTAATGTACCTACTAATCATTAATAGTACCTACTATCTGTACTAGGTACTTAAAATAACTGAGAGTTGATTTCATCACCATCAACATGCACTAGTCCACTGCGGGACATAGGCCTCCCCCAAGGCGCGCCACTGTCCCGATCCTCGGTTCTCCGCATCCAGTCACTGCCAGCCGCCTTACGCAGGTCGTCGCTCCATCTAGCCAGGGGGCGTCCCACACTACGCTTACCAAGTCGTGGTCTCGACTCGAGAACTCGTTATCGGTTCTCCGGCAGACGTGACCAGCCCACTGCCAATTCAAATTGCTAACTCTTTGAGCTGTGTCGAAGGCTTTGGTTCTTGCCTCCTTTACCTAATTGAAAAACAATTTTAAAATATTAAATAAAAAGGTTCAGAATAACGTCCTCTATAGCTACACTCTGTATAAATAGCCAACTAGTGTGCTATTAAAACACCCTCTAAATCTCAATGAACAATCAAATTACGCTTGTTACGCTACACTTTACGCAAGCCAAACAAACAAGCGACGAAATAAATTGGTTACATATTTCAATCTCGCGCAACGCTTGAATAGATGTGACACTGTGACTGTGACAAACAGACAGTCACACATTGTGTGACTACAATGAGATTGCCAAACCAGGCATGATCAACCCTAGTCCCAAAGCAACACGGGCGCCACGCCGGCCTTCGACCCATACCGTTTTCTTTTGATGCAAAACATTATTTGGTGCTTAAATTAGTAATATAATAATAATAATATATATAATAAGTAATATAATTAGTGCTTATTTTTTATTATTAGTGCAACAGTAGCATACTGACGGTCATTAAGGTACAGAGGCCGCACGAATATCCTAAAGGGTTTAAATAGCTCACAATAATTCAACCGTAAAATAAATAAATAAAACAAATTAATACCCAAATAGTGAAAATTAAATACAAATAACACACGCACAATACGGATATAAATAATCTGTCACTGTACCAACTTTGATTAAAATACCTTTAGCCATTACGGCGTAAATTGGCAACAAGCATCCAAAGACACAAACATCCAAACTTTCGCATTTAAGTTCGTGGTGAGATGATGCGGCCCGCGGACCGGAGCACTTTGGTCAGGCCTGTCCAACTTAACGTAATATTGCAATGAGTACAAGAAGGTAAGTAATTGTCGCGTGAACTAATTTCATTAGGCCTTACAAATAATGTGAAAGATAATGCCCCATTCATAGAGCGTACTTTTAAGTCTTTTAAGGCAAATTTCAAGTTCTCGAGAAGACCACAAGGACTCATCATAATCATCAACAGCCTATTAACATGTCCCCACTGCTGCGGCTCAGGCCTACCCTCTCAACGAGGGCGTTCGGGCTATAGTCCACCACGCTAGCTTAGTGCGTGTTGGTGGACCTCACATACGCCTAAGAATTTCTTCTTCGGCGTAAGCAGGTTTCCTCGCGATGTTTTTCTTTACCGTTTGAGAGCAGTCAGTAAATGTACTAAAAAAAACCATTGGTACATGGCCCAACCGGAGATCGAACTTCGGACCTTTCGATATGATAGTCCGCGTCTTATCCCCGACGCCACTGACGCTTAGAATACCTAATAGGGCTCAATTCGTCGCCTTCCTGACTAATATCTACTATTATCTATTCTGTGCTAATAGCTGACATTTGGTGAATAATTGTAAACTAAAGCGTTTTTCGGTTTGGAGGTGTACAATGGGCTGGAACGTTGGCAGTAGATTGAAGTCTGCGCTCTCGACTTTGAAATTATATGAAGAAAGTGAAATTGACTCAAATAATTTTAATTTTACATTCTCGTAATGTTGTGTTACAAATTGTACAGTCATTATTTACGTCAAGTAATAATGCAGTCATTTCAAAACCTCGTAAAACTGTCGTCAACGAGAAAAAAAACATACGGAGCTGAGAGAGAAAGTACGTAAAACAAAGCACATTAATGCAAAAGTTGATATGCATACAGTACAGTCCGTGCGCTAAAATTGAGTTACTATAATAGCAGAACTGAGCGTCAGTGGCGTCGGGGATAAGACGCGGACTATCATATCGAAAGGTCCGAAGTTCGACCCTCGGCTGGACCATGTACCATTGGGTTTTTCTGGAAACTTAAGTACATTTACTGACTGCTCTCAAACGGTGAAGGAAAACATCGTGAGGAAACATGCATACGCCGAAGAAGAAATTCTTAGGAGCATGTGAAGTCCACCAACCCGCACTGGACTAGCGTGGTGAACTATAGCCCGAACGCCCTCGTTGAGAGGGTAGGTCTGAGCCCCAGCAGTGGGGACATATTAATAGGTTGTTGATTTGGTTTGATCATAGCAGTTCAGTTTATTTATGATGGTATAAACGTTTTATAGGTCAGTCAGGAACACCTAATGGTAGGATCCTGCTACAGTTCGCTCGGATGGCGTAATTACAAATGTGGATGCAACACAGAGCCATGCCCGGAGTTTCTATGGGAACAGGATCCAAAACGTGGATTCGCCAGAGTTAGTCCGCAAAGCTAGGAGTTAAGACCACGACTGGGAAAGCCCCCGGCTAGATGGAGCGACGATCTGCGTAAGGCGGCTGGCAGTGACTGGAAGCGGAGAACCGAAGACTGGGTTCAGTGGCGCGCTTGGGGGAGGCCTATGGACTAGTGCAGGCTGGTCACGTTCCATGGTCACCAGCAACATAACTGACCTAAATAACGAACGGTATTGGCGGCATATTTTATATTACATAGTCTGTGGCGTAATTTTGTTTGTTACGTTTAAATACGTACAAGGGCGGCATTGCAGATCAGTCAGTGCTGCATCCGTATTTGTAATTACGCGCCTATTTCTGTCGCCAACAAATCAAATCAAATTTATTCATTTCTCACACAAAATTAAATAGGTACAGAATCAATAAAACATACAGCTTGATAACTTGAGGTCTTTCAAGTCTTTCAGGAACGTTCCTGTTTAGGCCTCCAGCTTGTTATTTTGGGAGAGACCTAGTCCAGTTTATGTCCAGCGTATGTCCACTGTTGTTTTCATAGCAGGCACTCATGTTTAACGAACATAGAGCACCGTGTGTAACATACTCCATACACCGTCGCACGCGCATCGTTTCCATCGGCTTTGTTCTCTGTTACGTCATGTTTCCTCCACAGTGCGTTACGTTGCGTTACTAACCTGAAACTTTACTATAGAATAGAAAATCCTAGCAGGTACGCGTTACCCCATCTTGTCAAGTAACGATTTACGAAATCTGTTTGTTTGCGTCTAACTCTGGCGTGCCAGCTTAACGGATGTGCATTCGACCCGGGAAGTGAATAATGACTTTTTATTTTAATTATTTAATAATAAGTATAGTATAAGTATCTGATATTAATTTCCATGCCCTACTTGACTACCTGCTTAAAATGGCCAATCCTTTGGGTTATTCACCAACTGGACACGAGGAAATGGACATGCGCGGTCCAGTTGGTGAAACTTGAAACAGGCACAATTTGTTATGTGCACGTCCAGGTGAATATCAAAAGTGATTTATTTCATGTTTCTCATATTTATAATTATATTTAATCACATAGTACAGTCACTTGCAGATAAACCTGACCCCCCATGGTAGTAAACTCAGTAACGGGTCCGGTTTATCTGCAGTTGACTGTACTTACATTAGTACAAATCTTTGAAATGGATTTTTTACTAACAAGCCATATTAGCTGCATTGACGATAAATGGAGAAACCTTGTATTTCCTTCGAAAGACATAACATAATGTCGTAATAACACCGGATAGGAAGCGTGGCAGTCGTGCGGTTAGAGCATGCGTCTACGATTTCCGTAATTTGATTAGCTCTTTTTATCGACACCACGATAATTATATCGACTTTGTCGATAGTTTGTGTTGATTTAGTTTGACCTACCGAAGATTATTTAATAGTTTATGCTGCTATTGCAGGTTTACCGGTCACATTATATTGGTTA
This sequence comes from Metalampra italica, assembly GCA_949699065.1. Lineage (NCBI taxonomy): Eukaryota > Metazoa > Arthropoda > Insecta > Lepidoptera > Oecophoridae > Metalampra > Metalampra italica. The sequence continues at coordinate 9,366,625 of OX452980.1, forward strand.
AGGTTCATTTAGTTAGTTAGATGAGATAGAGACTATACCTACATCTTTATATTTCGCAATCTTCTTTTATATTCCCAAATATTCATACCTTTCCATTTTTTCTATGACTTCCGACTATATAGGTATAACTGCATTCACCTCATTTTAGATTGTTATGTCACTTTAGTTTTTTAGCTTTTCGATCTTAGATGAAACCAAAGGGTACTAATAGCACGCCGTGCTAGTCTGTCCAGATTCATATATGTACCTGCTTGGTACTTGATTCTGTATGTCCATTTCAGTAAATAAGGTGTCTTTAATTTCATCCAAGGTTTCGATACTTGTCTAGTTATAAAATATTCTATAACAACTAGGCTCCCGCCGCCGTCATCTCCTCCTTCGAAATCAACCTTCTTCGTTTTGAGGGTACAATTGCTAACTCCCTGTTCACTCAACATAGCATTAATGTAGCCATTTCTCAATTACATCATGTACAAGCTTGAAGGGTCATCGCGCTCAGAATAATTGCTGACAATTTCGGTACCTCACCTTAACGGTTACTGTAAACTTAACACCTTCTACAACTCTTAAATCGATGGTAATAGAGTCGATATTGGGTTTCTAATGTGTTTTCACAGGTGAAGATTGTGGTTTGTCAGTTTTTAAGATGGCATTGACATGATGCGTGATAGTATTGTGGTGCGGTAGTTGGCAATTTAGAAGCGACTCACGTTTTAGAGAATTTATGAGTGTGACGGGCCGTATCTTTAGTTTAGTGAATACCGTTTCGCGAATAGTTAAAGTTAAACAATAGATTATTTATTATGGACTGATTTGAGGATGAGAGAATATAGGCTATGGAAAGAGCCAGTCTCGGAGTTTCTCTGAGAGCTAGAATTCGAAACGAGGTGATCCGCCGGAGAACCAAAGCCTTTGACATAGCTCAAAGGGCTGGTCACATCTGTCGGAGAACCGATAACCGCTGGGGTAGACGAGTTCTCGAGTGGAGACCACGATTTGGCAAGCGTAGTGTGGGACGCCCCCAGGCTAGATGGAGCGACGACCTGCGTCTGGCAGTGACTGGTTGCGGAGAGCCGAATATCGGGCTCTGTGGCACGCCTTGGGGGAGGCCTATGTCCAGCAGTGGACTACTGCAGGCTGATGATTATGATGATGATGAATATAGGCTCTTTAAATCCTCGGTTCCATCTAGCCAGTTCATCATAACTCATAAAGGATAGATGTTTAATGTTATATCCTTAACAATAAGAAAACTGCGCAGAAAAGTGACAATTAAAAGATCATCGACATATAATAATACTACGGTTTAAGAGTCGATGGTATGTCAGCTCAAATTCAAATTTCCCCCCCGCATGCCTCTCCCACCGCCGCCGTCAGCGCACCTATCTCACTCGCACTATTTATGTAGGGTAAGCTACACAATATTGACCGTCCAAGATGGTTCTTAATAAAAAAAACACTATGTATTAATAATTTATTTACAGTCAATGTCAACATACTTTATAGCATAGGAGTACCACATCACCAAGTAACATTAATATCAGGCGTCTTTGTCATTCAAAGAATCGTCTATTTTATAATAACAAATTGTTACATAATGTGATTTTTAAACTTTGTGTGCTTCATATTCAAGATAGATATATATATCTCCTGGTAGTTTGTACGATAGTGAAACCCTCATCATCCATCCGGACATCACCAGCAGGCGGCTGTGGTTTTACAGCGGGTTTACTTAAACAAAATATTCTCAAATCTATATTGACTGCATACGGTTAGTATATTTATTTCTTTAAACTTTTCTCTTAATGACTACAACGCAGATTATAGATCGAGCTAATACCTAGCTCTCTTTCGCAAAATAAAAATGGTCACTATATCTGCTGCTCGACCCCACAGTAAGATGCCTTATGCCATGTTACTGTGGCAGTAGCTGAAATATACTAATTTTGCGATAGCAATATCAGTAATTGTCAAATTTTTCTAACGGCATAGGCGGCCGAACTTAGTATGCCAGCTAGTGAAGCTATGTGGGGCCCCCATTGAAAAGATGAATCTATAGTTATACCAAGGAACACAATACTTTTAATAAATTCTAGTCTATATGTACCTAAAGTCATATTATTTTCTACATGTCTTACATTTGGTAAGCAAAATTTAATACATTTAGGCCGGTTTTCCTGTCACGCGTGTTTGCGCCCGCGTCCTGGTCCGCAACTTTTCCCGCTGGAAAAATATTTAATTTTGATGAAACTGATTTTATTGAGAGAGAACAATCATATATGGACGAGTGTTGTTGCCTTGCCTTACGACACAGTCAAAGTCAAAGTCAAAAATATTTTATTGCATGTAAGTACACTGGGTACATTTATACAACGTCAATTTTTTTTATCTACCACCGCCTAGAAGTCTACCTATCAGCCGTGTTATGTTATTAGTACTCATAAATTGGATAATCCCGAAATCGAAATGTTGCTTCAGAACTTACTTTTCCATGTTGTTATATATGTTAACATCTGTTTTATTCGGAGCATTCTCCTTGTCAGAGCCATGGTTATTTTCGGATGCCCCTGATCGTCGTAATCTAATTTGAGAAAGATAAGTACATTTATGATTACGTATAATAATTTAACCCGATGTGAATTTTCTTTACCAAATAAATTATACTCACTTTAGTGCTTTACTCAAGTTTTTGCCTTTTTTTTTACGCCAACCAAGTCTTTTCTTTTTTTTGTTACCTTGGTTTCCCATTTTAAAAAATTCGTTATTATACTAAACGGTCGGGAAATTATTAAGAAAGATATTGGAAAATAAATATTATCTTCAGAAAATTTCTTTTGTAGTCTTCTGTCTACACGTCGTCGTCTATTTTTGTTCTGTCAAGTCAAACAACCAAGTATCGAAACAAATTACAAACAAACATCCAGTCATTTTTCAGTCAAGGAGACTGTACTCCAAAAAACACTAGGATAGCAACAAAGATGCTACCCTATTTCAAAATATAATTTGAATAAATGACGTGTGACGGGAGTGACAGCTGGATGGCGGCGAGCGACACGTGTTCCCCGTGCCACTGGCAGAGCGGGACTGACGCGGGGTAGGGAGATGCCATGCGGCTCAAGTTGGGCTGGCTCAAAAACGCTTAGATTTAGGTTTTTCCTTTTTTTGCCGAAAGTTATGTGTATTTTGTAAATTCAAATGTTATGTGATCTGCATATTAGTAAGTACAGTTAGTACTCAAAATATGGTGATTGTACGTAGCTTTATTACATAAAAGTAGCGAAAATAAATTCTTAAAATGGTTAACTTTGGAATTTTTTTTAATTGAGAAAATTTTAACGAACTGTGTTTTCGAAATCGTGAATAACTAGTAAAAGTCTTCTACTTTACTGCATATTTATTACAAAATGAATGATACAGTATTGTTGAAATAGCGACGGATCATCCGACCCGCTGTGAGATATCATAGCCCCTTAAAAGATTCATTGATTATTGATTAACGAAAGATTTTTATAAGAGCCTAGCGAAAGGTGAAATCCAATTCATATCTCGTATTATCTTTTTATTTCTCTTTTCACCGTTTGCTTTTGACAAAGCCATATTATTACGAAATTGAATTCGTCAATTTATTATTTTCTACAAATTTTCCTGGGCTTTCAATTTCAATCAAATGTCAATTTCTTTGCTCTTGCCGTGTAATGGCAAGCGTGATCAAGGTGAATCAATTTAGTTTTTATATATATTTACGTCAATACTCTGGCAACATTGATTTATAAACGTCAAAGTCATTCATGTTGCCGGCTTCGATCATTTCGTACAATCGACTTGGCACGTGTTTGGGAACATCTTGTAGCGAAAGCTGTCCATCAGATTGCTATTTTTTTTGTTTTACTTTTTTCTATCCTAACAACACTTTGATATGGCACTTTCCTTTTCAATTTGCATACTGTCTATTTCTGTATAAAGAAAATATACTGTAACAATACAAACTATTGGTGGTTTTTCAACGTTTATTTCTGTAGTTTCACATTTTGTCATATTCTGGTTTGGTCATGTTCTACCCTAGTCATGTTATACCCTAGGCATGTTCTATCCTAGTCATGTTCTGCGTTGGTCATGTTCTACCCTAGTCATGTTCTGCGTTCTTTACATCTACTATTAATAAGATATTACTATTAATAGCATATTTAAAAATCTGTTTGTCTCTAATAGGATAAATTTATTTTTCAATTTCTACTTTTTACCAATATTTGTCGAATCGTATAAAATGTCTCAGAAATGGCATTTAAATTTCTAATATAACGTTACCAATAACTTGCGTCGTGATCAACTAATTTATTTAACTAAGCAGAGTACCTATCTCACTCAAGGCATGTTTCCAGACTTGTTCACTCGATGAAATTATTATGCGTAAACAAACAGACAGACAGACATAAGGTGAGCAAGGTTAAGCTGGTATACAGGAAATGTTTGGTTTGAAATTTATATGATTAGTTCGGGTCAGAAATGTGTTTATTAGGATAAACATACTGGTAAGGCTTGAAAATGTTCTGACGGTTGTCGGAAATGAGAAATTTCTACAATTTCTATATGGGAGTAAATGTAAAATGCTGAAGAAAAAACTTTTTGACTCAAGCTTCTTAACGAAAAAGGCATGCCTAGCACAGATCTAGGTCTGTGATGCCTATAGCCTGTAATTACCATGAGAGGACTATTATATTAATAAGTTGTCACAGTTTCGTATTTTAATAATGTTTTTTTTATATATATATAATGTTTGGACAAATTTACACACGGCTGTTTAGTCCCAACTAAGCCGAAGCTTGTACATGGATACTCGACAACTGATAAACATACTTACATACTTTTTTAAATATATACATAAATACATACAAACACCCAGAATCTGAAAACCAACAGTTATGCCCATCACACAAATGTTGGTCCCGGGTGGGAATCGAACCCACGACCTTTGGCGCAGTAGGCAGGGTTACTACCACTACGCCAACAAGCCAGTCGATAATTATTGCTAACAAGTAAGTACCTAATTTCGTACCTACTCTAATTTTTTTGCGTTTAAGTTCAATAACGCTAGGTTTTTAATGTAATTTTGAAAAAAAAAACTCGAAAACCAACTAATGAAACGAAAAAATTTTGATTTTTTGTATTGTTTCCAATAGCCATTGTAATGACAACACACAGCGAGAGAATTCACGAAATAGAAAATAAATTGTAGTAAGTACCTACATTTTGAATGACCCTAGCTGTGTTATAGAAAATTCTTCATTCATAAAAAGTCACAAACAAGCCTGAATGGCACAAACAAATTACAGCGAGATCTTAGAGACGCTCTCCATTCGCATTAAAATGTCTCTGCACAACTTAAGTGGCATATAAAAACGTGAAAACGCGTCCCTTACGTGACTTCCTGCTTCATTACGGTGCCGCACCCTGTACCTACTTAAAGTACCTAGATACCGTTTAAAAAAACAATGAGCAAGATAGCAGTATCATCTTAATGTCCAGGAGTGACGAATTCGACGCGAAACGTTACGCACGAACGTTGCGTCCAGGAACAGAGTGGAACGCACGCTATACGCATCTCGCGGTGACATTCGCGTATTCTGGACGCAACTATAACCCCTCTAGGATTCCGACTCGCCCGCAACACGCGCGTAATCGAGAGTCTGCGTAGTGCATGCGATTTACGCGCGAACGCGCAGCTCTGACTCGCCCGATGCTTGCAATATGCGTCATCTCGCCAACGCGTATGTCGATACGCGCGTAACGATTCGCGACGAATTTGTCCCTTTTGGACGAGGTTTAAGAAAAACTTTTTTTTACTGTCAAACCCGTTCAAGAAATATAGTGGCTCGAAATGGTTCGTGTAATATAACACTTAGCTTAGCCTTCCTTTTTCTTGGCTGGAACTTGGCTTGCCACGCTGCCGCGTGTCTAGATTCAACTTTAATACAGAAATACTAATTGCCACAATACTTACCAGTCTAATGCTCCTAATATTAAAAATGCGAAAGTTTGTAAGGATGTTTTTGAAGATGTGAGGATGTTTGTCACTCTTTCACGATGTATCGGCTGAACGGATTTTCATGTAACTTGGTATTTACTGCGGTAAACTGTTCCCGCGGGGAAAACTTATTCCACACGGCAAAAGCCGCGGGCAACAGCTAGTAAAAATATACTTAACGCACTCTACACAGAACGGCTAATTCTCAGAATACCGTAGTTATTTAGCTTAATGACCATACAGTTATTATCACTTGTCTTGTATTATTTTGTAAATTCTTTAACTTCTCGGAAGTGTAACTTGAACCTTTTCGGTCGTAAGGCACTGATTACACAAGCGAAGCCAAGGTCATTGACTATAGACCCATAAAATCGATCTGTCATAATACCGCAATTGGTATTCCCATTACATAGAACCGCTTGTTAAAAAGCCGTGTTATAATAAAAATACCAAAACGGAAAACGGTATCCGGTTTCGAAACAGCAATTAACCCATGGAAACCAATTAATATTGTAATACGAATGTAGGAATATTGCTAAGTATTGGGAAACGTGAAAGGGGTACCATTGGCTCTGAACTCACCTTATTCAAATTTTTTTACAATATTAATAATTTTAATTTAATATTATATTTTATTTTAATATTTTTAATCACAAATAGTTTGGTAGTAGGAGTTGATTGCGTCTTAACCTGCAGTGGTAGACTTGTAGGTGCCCTTCAGTAGGTGTACTTCAGTTTCTTCAAATTTGAATTCTTCCATCACAAAATTCTAGAAAACCAAGTTTGGCATCTTTTAGCAGTTTCTCAAAATTACTTTCCTTTCCTTCTTTTTCCTTCCTCTTTATCACGGCGTTAAATATAAACAGAAAACAATGTTTTTGTTCCGTAGACAAATTATCGTCTTAAAAACAAACAAGTTTGGAAGAATTCGCATACCTAAGTACTGTGCCGATGCCTTTGCTGAAAAGCAAAACTTTAGCTATTGCACGAAAAGAACCTGTTTTTGTCCTGGCAATCTGAATGATTAAAAATATAGTTCTACACTACACGTACTGTAATAAAAACGAAAAGTGAAAAACATGTGATATTTCGGAGTAACGATTGCAAGTAGGCGTAACTAAGGCGTATGAAGTCGTTTATTTCTGTCAGTTTGTTAGTCACATGGTCAATAAGTTCAAAAGAATAGTTTACGATGGTTTTTGACTACCCACATATAATCAGAATGAGAAATTAGAGCTTCTGAAAACTACGAATGCGGAAAAAACTATATTTTGGTTACATTACATGGTACTCAGCTAAAATTGACCAGTACAGCTAAAACTGATCTAAACACAGTCGGCCTAAAAAGTGATCTACCACCCTGAAGTTGAAATTTGTTTGCACGTCGTTAAACAATAAGATCTTTTTTAATTGTTGTAAATTAAAAAAAAAATTCACTGTGACAATTACTAAAGAAAGATGTCCTTCTCATTTATTGTGGTGACGTCATGCTTTGAGCTCTCTCAGTGATATAATCCAGTTCTAAGAGTCAACCTACTTAGTGATATATTCATTTGCTAGAAAATCAAAACCTAAAGGTAATTTGACTGAATTTTTTGATCCTCCACAGCAAACTTAACGTCAAAAGAAAGGAAATAGCTATCAAAAACGAAAGTATGTCAAATATGAATTCGACTTCATCTAAGAACGAGCTCCTGTCATAGATCCATCATGGTAGTTCCCACGGAGATCTAACTGTTATTTAAGAAAAAGCAAAGAGAAAATTTAAACAATCCGATAGAAGGTTATCATACATCTTCAGGTTACTGTCTCAGTCGCTCTTTAGTGTCAGAAGTGAGATTGATTGTTCTAGTAAATCCAGAGGTCCAGTGTAAGTGTAATATATACTGCACTCTGGTCCCTGGTTAATGTTAATTTTTTTGTACCTTGGCCGCACATTGTGAAGATAACATTGAACTAGTAAACTGGCCGCAGAAAATTTAGATCCAAAGTGAAGTCAGTAAAAGTGGCCGAAATTCATATCGCATTTGACCTCGTTACCATGTACCTAGTAGTTTAGGCGTCTACCTCTTAGGTTCGAGGTAAAATAACATAAGTTATATAAGGTGCTAACAAATTAGTTAACGATATTATTACAGTTGCTAGTACTCGGTCCTCTGACTACATTTAAGTATAAAACATTTTACGTTTTATGATATTTTTTTAGAGAAAACTGGGGGAAAAAATGTATGTAAAAACACTCTGTTTATGAAATAATAAAATGGAGCCCTTTTTAATAGATTCTAGAACCTCTTTTACTACCACTTAACTGGCCACTTCACAGTAAAATGCACAGGATGATTATTTTTAGACAGAATTATAATTTATTTTTTGCACAAAATCTTTTTTTTTTTTCTTAATTTCTAGTTAATGTGATTTATTATAACGTAAAGTATCTTGTCTTAAAATATCGGTAACTAATTTGTTAGCGCCTTATATATAACTTGTAAAAATGTTGTGTATAAAAAAATATATGAATAAAAACTTTCTAACCAGATCAAAGCATACAGCCGTCATTCCTCGCCTATCAACACAAAACAATCACCATTTAGCTAAGTAATCCTTAAATCTAACCAACTTAGAATGCCAATACTCCATTCAGGCTTTATACCCAACTATCTGTCATCAGACCGCCATATCGGATCCATGGATCGAGATCTACGCCGTAGATCCACACGTCACGTCTAAATGACACTCGGATGATGATCTCATTGCGTTTTTGCACGACTCCAGTGCGCGCACGCATCCGAACCAAAAGGTACTAACTCCAGACTGTCACATGTGAATTGGAAACGTAAGGGAAAACAGGTAACCCTGTAATTTCCTTGAGTACATATTCAGGAAGGAGTTAAGTTGATTGTGTGTGAAAATTTTACGCCACCTGTCGTGTGGGATAGTTTTTGTGGCGGTTTGTTTAGTTGGAAGCAGGCAGTGTAGTGATTTTATGCTACGCTGCGCTGCTTTAGCAAGTGATTTATACATTTTATGTATAGAAACCGTATATTACGTCTATAAATCAATCATTAGAGGGCAAATTGTGCACTTAAGTTATACATTTAAAGGCTAATATCAAAATGACCGTTGTTATAACGGTTATCTCTAGCGAGTACTCCAGATTTGCCATGTAACAAAAGGCGAGTACTTTCCGCATATTGTGGGTTACCTGTGTTCAAAAGCGGATACTGACAGGCTGATATGATGTGATAAATCAGTCAATCATCTTGACACGGTAGGTTTTATATCCTTCTTCAATGTTTGTAAATCGTGAGGCAACTTGAAAACATTGAAAAAATGAAGTCAATCAACCTCAACTAGTCAAGTGTGGTACACTATGAATGGGAGTAGGCATCTGTCCAACAGTGGAACGTATTTGAAAGTTGCTCGAACACTACACACTACAACAAGATAATTGATGGTCATAATAATATGAATAACAAGGGATAATTTTCGACCCGAAACTTCAGAAAAGATTAACGACACAAAGGCACAAATAAAAATTGTACCGAGCTCAGGATTAGTTAGACTCTACCACAGAATATATAATAGTACTCTATCTACACACCTACAAATTTCAAAAATTTCTTGATTTTCGTATAGATAGATAGATAAAACATTTATTTCTTAGTATACATGACAAACAAGATAAACATACAAAAAAAGTCCTAAAAAATTTTAGAATTTTGTTAGGCATGTGTCGCAGCAACAAAATGGCGCTGACTCAGCATAATGCTGCAGCACGCTGTCAGCACCGTAAATGAGCTTACAGATACATTATATGGTTTACACACCTACAATTTATGTTTATAGGGCTGTTCCAGTTGCGGATTGGGAATTGTCCCTTTTAAGCAAAGTCAAATACATCAAACCTTTCACTCAACCAGCAAGGTTTTAATGGGTTTAGATCCGACCGGTAACATTGACGTATCGTCACTGTCATCTTGTAAACGGGCGTCCGGCCGCATCTGTTGGAGAAACGTCATTCTATGTCGTGGGTCCAAGTTACGTACGGGAGTCCAAAGCGATTGAATGAATGAATGGATAAATGAATGAATGAATGAATGAATATGAATAAATGAATATTTTTATTTGCTAAATATGTGTAGTGCACATTAAGTACAGGTGGAAGACAAAATGATTAGTCACATCATATTCTGCCGTTTCCAGCTTGCAAAATAATATTTGATTGAGTTCAAAACATAATATGTAACAAAGATTAATACACTTCCGTCATTTCCTGGGCACTTACTTCCAGGAAAGTACGTAAGGTTCGTTTGCACGTCATAAAAATAAGGTTTTCACTGTAAAAAGCAATCTGACACCACCTTATGTTGTGGTTATTGCAAATTATTTGACAACTCAAAACTTATCAAAACTTATAAACTACTTTCTTTATCGACTGTACTTAGGTCCTGGTTGGCGAGAGTTGGCTTTAATCTTTTAATCATATTATTTAACTTCATTATTTAAGCTCACGGTATCCCAGTTAAGTAGGTCTATAGGCTTAGAGCCAGTCTTGGGGTAACTATACGCCACTACGACGGATCTCACAGAACTAACTTAGATAGGTACCTTTTTCAAGCATACGCATTGAAAGTAATTCAATTTAAGTGAGACCCGAGCTCCGCAGTGCTTATGCTTATTTGTTATGGACCAGCTCACTTCACTGATGAGATATATTAGAGACTATATAATAATATTTCCTTAATTATTTCCATTCTTTCGGATGTCATCCGTGGTCAGATCGCATTGTTAGACCGATCTGACCACGTCCACTCTTTTGTGTCCTTAGACTGATCAAACTATAGTCACCGTGGTTAGATTGGTGACCATATATAGTCAGATTGTCGTGGCGTCATCTGTACTGATTGCCACTAGAAATATGGAAAAAAATATCAAAACTTTTATCATACTCCAGGCAGTTCTGCAGCGATGCATTAGGAATTTTTGGATTGTATTTATTTGTTTTCCAGACTTCTGTGTGGTCTTATAAACAAAACAGTTAACTTTTACTTAAACCATGATACCGGCGTAGAGTCCCCTATTAAAATATATTCTCGGTTTCTGGTATCGGATACTTAATCATAGGTCCCGTCCGATTTGAAATTCCTAGAGGCTTCCGCGTGGCTGACACGGCGAGACAGACGGACAGGCGGCTGGGACTGGTTTGCTGTGTGTTAGGAGGGACATTGTTAATTCCTGCTTCTATCTTCTTGCTTCATAAACTACTATATACATAAGATACCCCGCGACTTCATTCGCGTTATAATTATAAACTTACAAAACTCTATGGTTTCTTGCGCTCCCCCCTCTCCTGATCCCTACTCCCCCTCGCTGCCCTACTTCCCTCAGCCTTCCCTACTATTTCAAATGTCAACTTACTAACGACTAACGTCTCTGAGAAATTATTGATGAATTATGGAGATTTTCATCCACTTGCAATTCATTTTAATACATGTTGTGGCCGTTCCTGTTATTAAAAACCCAATACCAGACAGCCTATGTTCACACAGAGAGTATCAGCTATCCAACAGCTAAAGAATTATTGAGATCGGTTCAGTAATTACAAAGATTACTTCAAACATACATCCATCCATACGAACTTTACCTCTTTATTATTAGTATAGTCAGTCTGCAAAATCAAAATTATTTTATTCCTAACTAGCCGACCCGACAACGTCGTTCTGTCAAAAACTAATCGACTGTAGCAGTTTGTTTACGCACAAAGGAAGTAATAGCAAACCTATATACCTACAGAAATATAGTATATCTACCTAGATAAAATAAAAAAATGTGCTGCAAATCTGAGGGAGGTCACGGGTGATCCTCTGTGCAAGGAATCCCTTGTTCAGAGGATCAGTCTGGACATCCAACGAGGCAATGCAGCCAGCTCGGCATATGGGTCCATCGCCCAGCCTCGACGATTTTAGGTTATTTTAGTTTTATGTTTTAGATTTATATTAAGTTAAAAAGAGAGAAATAAAAAATAGGAATTAATGGGAACATAATAAATCATTTATTTTCTTTTGCGCCTACTCAATTTGCTTGGCCTAAAGTTGAACTGGTACAGAATTCCTCTAACATTATCTTTCCCTTTGTATAATTACCTATGTGTGTATGCTTAAGGGTTTATGTTTTGCCAGATATTACCAGCTAAATAACAATTTTATTACTGGAATTCTCGACATAGCTATCTTGATTTTACTTACTGTTGAAGACGCAGCGCCGGCGGGCCAAGTGCGTAGGTTCGACTCCCGACAGATTCGCGGAAGACGCATCAACCCGTCGACTGCGAAACGGAAAGCATAGCCACAGGCACTGCGTTACTAAGACGTGTTACTGAAATGTTATACTAGCTAGTTACGAACCGTATAGTTATACTTATCATCATATCAGCCTGTAGACGTCCACTGCCAAAGGCCTCCCCCAGGGATCTCCACGACGACCGGTCCCGCGCTAACCTCATCCAGCCGGGTCCCGCGACCTTCACCAGATCGTCGGTCCACCTTGTGGGAGGCCTACACTGCGTTTTCTGATACGTGGTCGCCACTCGAGAACCTTTATGCCCCAACGGCCGTCAGTTCTACGAGCGATGTGCCCAGCCCACTGCCACTTAAGCTTCGCAATTCTTTGAGCTATGTCGGTGACCTTGGTTCTCCTGCGGATCTCCTCATTTCTGATTCGATCTCGCAGGGAATACTATACTTATAGTAGGTACCTATATTTACTCTGTGGTTATAGGAGCGCGTTTCATGAAACACGTGCTGTGCGAACGAACTGCAAGGCGAATGAATCCTGAACCCGAGGACTACAAACAGTCTTCTACCCCTTAGTATTTTCCGTGTAAAAGTCCTTTAGAATGTGGCTGTCAGATTTTGGTTTTAGAAAAACGAATTCTATCTAGACTTCACTTAAGTCTAGTATTTGATCTTGTTTTTTTTGGGCCGCAAAACCCGTTTTAACACTCTGAGGGATAGTAGGTACTTCCTAGTAAATACTGTATAGATGTCGTAGGCAGATCGTAGTATTGGCCAGATGCCATATGCCTAGGCATTTCATGAAACGCCATTTCGTGATTTGGCCATCTAACATCCGCCTTAACGTTCAACGCACATCTTTCGACTGAAGGGTGTTCAAAATTTAAAAAAATCAAAAATAAGAAAATAATGGAAATTGGGAAACAATTCGTTTTTCACTAACCTAACCTAAAAATAGGAAATAATTTTGTTTTACACGCATGTAATAGCGCATTTAGCGGTGTGAAATGCAATTACCTACTTATCGATATGCCCTGTGATCAGCTGGGAATATCGTTAGTTGGTTGCTTTCGAAGATCCGCCCCACTTTCTATTATAGGCACATCGTGATAATATGGCCGTCCAAATCATGAAATGGCGGCGTATCATGAAAGGCCTAGGCATATCACGATCTGGCCAAATCTACGATGCGCCCACGACATAGATCATAATTAGACAAGACTATGTTGCTCTGCTGGAGAGAGCTATGCTCGGAGTTTCCCTGCGAGATCGAATCAGAAATGAGGAGATCCGCAGGAGAACCAAGGTCACCGACATAGCTCAAAGAATTGCGAAGCTTAAGTGGCAGTGGGCTGGGCACATCGCTCGTAGAACTGACGGCCGTTGGGCAGAAAGGTTCTCGAGTGGCGACCACGCATCGGAAGACGCAGTGTAGGCCTCCCACAAGGTGGACCGACGATCTGGTGAAGGTCGCGGGACCCGGCTGGATGAGGTTAGCGCGGGACCGGTCGTCGTGGAGATCCTTGGGGGAGGCCTTTGTCCAGCAGTGGACGTCTACAGGCTGATATGATGATGATGATATGTTGCTCAATCGAATAAACTCAAGCTTATCGGAGATCTCTTGCTCTATTTATGGCAGACCACGGCCCATGGCCTTACACCGTCAGATGTGTTCATGTTCAACTTTTAATACATTATAATGTTATGCTTTCTTTACCTTAGTGTCATTTATGTCTTGTTTGCTATATGTAACCGATGGACAGCACGAATGGTGGTGTTGGGACAAACCAATACACTGGTTTATCAACACCTCAATACCAATTGTCAATGTAATTCACAATGTTTAATAGTTTAAATGAAAATTTAAAAAAACCTTCTACGGTATTGTCTATACATTAATCGTCGCTACAATTGTTATTGATCCGACATATTCATTGATATGTAGAGTTACGTAGAGTTTCTAAGGTCCTACAAGCAAATCTCAGTTGCTTCTACTAATGTTACAAACGCGAAAGTTTGTATGTTTGTGTCTCAATCACGCTATATAGGTTGAACCGATTTTAATGAAACTTGGAACAGTGATAGCCTATGTCCTCGTATATCATATGACCAAGTCGTGGGCCTCGTGGGGCGTCTATCATCAGCCTGCACTAGTCCAATGCTGGACATAGGCCTACTTTCTAGATCGTCACTCCATCTAGCCGGGGGACATCCCGCTACGCCTGCCCACTCGTGGTCTCCACTCGAGAACTCGTCTACCCCAGCGGTTATCTGTTCTCCGACAATGTGGCCGTTAGTAAATAATGAGATAATTAAGTAAATTTAATAAATCAAAAGTTTAATTGACGGATTCATCAACAGCCTATTAACATATCCCCATCACTGCTGGGGCTCAGGCCTACCCTCGGGCTATAGTCCACCACGCTAGACCAGTGCGGGTTGGTGGACTTCACATGCCCCTAAGAATTTCTTCTTCGACGTATGCAGGTTTATTGACGGATTACGAAGACATATTTGGTGCCTTTTGATTTTACATAGCACCGGTACATATAGTGAGGGTTCATTACCTAAACGAAGGCCATGTCCATAGAAATACAAGTCCATGGGAGCGTGGCGAGCTTTTTCCGTGTTCTGTGGCCATGTCCTATAAAATAAAGCGTACAATGTAGATCATCGAATAACCTAAATCCACGACCATACAACCGTTAGAAGCCCCGCGTCTACTTCACCGTGGCTAATATTGTTAAATTGAAACTCAAGGGCCGAACGTATAGTTAGTCCAGTTGCTGGTATCGAGGCCCTATAGCTCCGGGCTGAGCTAGGTTCAAACCAGATTGTGCAGCGCTGGACATGCTTAAGCCATGTATTCACTTGGCAAAGGCTAAGGCGAAACATGTTGCTCTTAACATGCTGCCCAACATCTTGTATTTATTTTTTGTAAGGCTGGTTCCACAGCTGTACGGGAGACCCGTACGGGTCGCCGGTACGGGCTCCCGGAGGAGCGGAGACACACGTGAGGCGCTAGCTAGAACATCGTTTCACAGCGACGCGGATTTTTCGCGTAGTGTCAGTAGTACCATTGAGTAGTACCATTGATGGTACGGTCGACCGCACTACAGTGGAGACAAAACCAGTATAAACTGGTCTCTCATAGTATTGAAACTCCCTAATAGGCTGGGCCAGCTCAAGGTCAATGTGTTTCCACTAACGTGCGGTCGACTGTACAAGTGACACAACTTTGTATCACTAGTACCATGAAAGAATGAATATAGATATTCCTCATATCGATGGTACTAGGGATTGTTCTGTACGGGACACGGTGCCGATAGAGCCCTTACGGTTGACCGCACGTCAGTGGAAACAAAGCCAGTATAAACTGGTCGCTCATAGTATTGAAACTCCCTAATAGGCTGGGTCAGGTTAAGGTAGACATAGACATTTTTATTAATATTTTTTCATATACGTCATTAAATACAATGAAAACAATGTCAGCATTAATTAATAATAATCAAATAAACACAGAAATCAAGTCAAGCTAATCTTGACTTAACTGACGCGAGGTCGACTGTAATATATAGGCCACCACATTCACACTCTAACATGACACTCGGTTTAGAGCACAGCGGGCGCTATCGTACGGGTCTCCCGTACAGCCGTGAAACCAGCCTAAGACCTAAATTAGTAAATCACAATTACTACGAATAAATCCTCACTCCTTTTTCTTTATTTCATTTTATATTTTTATTTTATTTATTCAGTTCATAAATGGCTTACAGAGTGGTCTCCAAAACACCATAAAGTCATACATTATTAAATAAATTATTTTACATTAAATTCAATTAAACAATAAATAAATTGTAATTAAATGTCATTAAACATTAAATAAATTATTATTTCTGGTTTAGGCTTGCGCTCGGCGCCTCTGAGAACTTTAGGTGTTAGTTGCGGCCTTGACTGTATTTACATCACCATACCAACCTTACCACGTATCGAATTTCAATCGATAATTAATTCAAACTTCTTTGTTTCAGATCCGACAATCAAGACAATCGGCCAAGGTAAATACCTGCTTTAGTTATGGTCTTGCAACCATTTTCCTTATCTGTATTCTGTTAAATACATCTGTACATACCTAAGTAGGTACAGTCGGCCGCACGTCAGTGGAAACACTTTGACCTTGTGCTGACAAGGCCTTTGGCCTTGTACTTAATACTATAAAACAGTCTAGATATCTTGTCTCGGCATAAAATATTTTAAAAAAATATCCATCATTGCTTGTATTTTCAAATAACAAAACAAGGAAAACATTCGCCAATGCTAGTCAAGTAAGTAAACGCTTTATCAACTAACCAACTTTAACAACATCAATAACAAAATAATAGTAAAAACTTTTTTGTATAACTAGAACTTTTTTTTAACTTAGAACGGGCTTTCACATGTTTTTTTAATGCGTTTACAATATTTCGTGTATGTGATGTTGACCGTTGAAGGTTCCTTCCGGAGTTAATCGTGGATGGCGATTCAGGTCATGCTTACCATAAAAACCCTACGACCTGAACAAACAAACAAACAAACAAACAAACAAACAAACAAACAAACAAACATCGCAAGTTGAATAAAAGCTCGTAAAATTAAAACTGAACAACGGCGAACAACGGACTTATTCCTCTTAGGGATCTCTTCCGGGTGATCAGAGTAACTGAAAGGATTAGGATCAGTTCAGACCAAGCGGAAATTGACCCGAGCACTTTTTGACGTCATTGTCAAATGAACCATATCACAAAACATAGCCTCGCGCTCGAAGTCATCGAAGGCAAATTTCCTCTTGGTCTGATCCAACTGTTATTTTAATGTGTCGGTCACTTTTTTCGAGCTAGCTCCCATTCGTGAAGTATCTGGAGTGTAACGAGTCATTCCAAATTTTTTACGCTGGTATTAACAAAACTTACGCAATCAATGTTGTCAGACGCATAAGATATAAAATATACAACTTTATAGCTGATAACTTAAACCTTTCCGCCGTGAAGGCCGTCCACTACACCATCAATATTAAGATCCATGATGCAGATTAAGTAAATACTCAAGCTATTTAAGACTCTATTTCAACTTTAACTTAGTTTTAAGTTAACTGGTTGAAGATACTAGTAAAGCAGAAAATAAAAATGTTAACGTAGGTCTTGGTTTATTAATTTTGGTTAATAAAGCTCATGGGAAACTAGACGGGCAAGTTCAGTGAATTAAGGAAATTTGTTCTTTGGATTTTTATATAGAATCATGAACTTTAATCGCCAAAAGATCAGTAAGCTAGAAGCACTTTACATTTCGTTTTAGAAGAATAGGGTTGTGAACCTATTGTGCAATTTTTGGGTTCTTATCATTATGGTTGGATTTGTGCTGGAAAGCTGACGATTGCAGGACTGATTTTGATGCAGTTTCATTGTAGCATTAGGATTTTTCGAGTAGGTATATAGGTAATTGTCGAAACCACCTTTAAAAATAAACAAAACAACAACAAACCTAGTGGTAAGATATAGAACTCCGTGGTAGCAAGCCAAATAAAATACGTTACGCGAGCGGAGCCTGGGACAAAGCTTGTTAAAACTAATGTTTGTGTGACTATTCCACCAAATTCTTTTTTCATAATTATATAATTATTTACGGGTCTTACACACGAAATAGTTTTATTTACCTTGCCCGACGTTTCGACCAGGTTACACTGGCCGTGGTCACGAGCTGACTGGAGAGGCGAGCTGTCATTGTTAATCGCTGTGAGTAGTTTCTAAAACTACCCTCTGCTGATCTTGTATTATTGGAAAGTCCCGGCACACAACACTCACGGTATCCGCGGGTGTATTCGACGATAAGTCACGAGATTTAAGTTTATCGATCACTGGATTCCACGACGGTGACAATTTAAAACCATCTTCCCTATTGAAATTTTTGAATTTCTTGATTTCAATAGCTTCTCGCACTATCCGCGTGGCGATCGGTGGACAGGATTTTAGGTTGATGGAGCTCAATCCAGTGGTCAGTCCCAGCATTAATGACGTGGTCCGCAATGGCTAACTTATACGTCTGGCGGTAAATAAAACTATTTCGTGTGTAAGACCCGTAAATAATTATATAATTATGAATACAAAGCGCGAAAGTCTAAAATGTACAAATTCTTTTTTCGTCCATTTACTACGCCCTGCCAAAAACAATTAGGGCCTCTTACACCGCTTGCTGATAAAGTCCCAAATACCCTATCTGTAGGTTATCTGACAGATAGCTTTTTTTTTGGTTTCACAGGTATCTGATTGTCTATATCTTATATAGTTTATACAGTCTATCACACAGATTTATCTGATAGATTAGTTTATCTCTAAGATTACTATCTGTAACAATATCAGGAAGTGGTGAAAGAAGCCCTTAGTATTTTATCCTTTGATCTATCAAAAGCGACCATAAAGCTACTCAACCGTTTCAGTCTGGCTCTCATCGACTTTATTATCTATACTCATCTTTAAATAACAGAACAAAAAAGATAGCGCGCGCAACTACATTATTTTATTTGTAAAATTAAAGCCACCCGCGAGATATCGATCTTTTGTTCGGCGGCGCGGGCGCAGCACTATAAAGGCCCTCTTTCTTTTGTGAAGATAGTGTTGTTACACTTTCCTTTTGTGTAAGGTAATTATCGATGAAACAGCCCCTTTGAATACGCGAGGCTTTCTTTATTTGGATGATTGTTCAATTAGGTTTTAATGAATGCGTTTTGTCGGTTTATTGAAAGCCGTCTTCGTTGTTCGAAAGATTTGACCATACAATGTCAAGACAGAATACAATGTTATTGTTCAACCTTGATGACATTAAAGGACCATAATTTTGTAAATAAATACAATCAAATAGTTTTATTTTTATAAAATATTTAATTGTCTTAAAATCTGATACCTACAAACATTTGGCTGCATGCCAATGCTGCATGGCGTTTTAATGTGATTCTAAATTCCCCGTCTTTCATAATCAAGATATCCTCTAGTAGTTTGTTGTAGAAACGCATACATTGCCCCGTGAATGATTCACTGACCTTACTAAGTCTTAACTGTCTGTAGTAGAATAAGTTTATTTTTATTTCTTGTTGCACAAGTTAGATATCGTCATATCGAGTTATTCGCCATAACATCCGCGCTGTGGCCGTCGCTACCTTGCTTCAGACGGCGTGTCTTTCGCCGTAATAATAATAAAATGCAAAACCTGGAGGAGGCCTTCACCCAGTGGTTCCCAAAAAAATATTTAATTTAATATTTTTTATCATACCAATATTATAAAGAGGAAAGATTTGTATTTTTGTATGTTTGTAATGGATAAACTCAAGAACTACCGTGCCGATTTCAAAAATTCTTTCATCATTGGAAAGCTACATACCCTGAGTGACATAGGCTATATTTATTTGTCCACTCGTGCGAAGCCGGGACGGGCCGCTAGTTATTTAAAATACTTGTATGATGGGAACAATATTATAAGCTTTTCTATTTTTATTTTATTTTTATCGAGTTATTCGCCTGACGGAGAGAGGACAGAATATCTTCCCTAAAAATCTGTCTTTTTTTGTACGTTATTTGCATGTTTTAGGAAGTTATGTGAACAAATAAAGACAAACAGATTGACCAAATATCGACGTCCTTTCAAATCGTCTAATAGGTAAAGTCAGCAAACAAAATGAAGCGGAAACGGTGCGCGTCTGTTCCCACGAGCGCTGCGGGCGCGGCCTTGCGAGCGCGCAGGCGGCGGGCAGAGGTCGCGGTGCGAGAAGTAGCGGGGGCGGACAGGCAGCGGGGAGTCACAAATAAGTTAGACGTCCGTATACTCGTCAGTGTCCCTACCATAAGTTCTTATACCTTCTTAAGGGGCCAGGAATACCTTGCGACCCTATGGGATCTATTGTGCCAATTCCCTGTCCGCCAAACGGTGCCAAAATCCGTTTTTTGGGGAACTTCACATACGCCTTAAAATAGTAAATACTAGTAAATAGTGTCAGTAGTCGTCACATGATATAAAAAACATATTTAATCTGCAGTCGACTTAGTGTTGCTATCTTAATTGCTAAATATGTTGCCTTAAGTATGTTGCCATGAACATGTGTGTTGCCATGACGTGGGAGATCCCGGAGACTCCCAATGTGCACTGAGGGTGGCCACCGAGGGGGTTATAGGGGGTATAAATGCCACATAACCCGGCCTCCTCCTCCAGGAGGTCAGGTATCTCAGAAAGATTTTCCCTAAACAATAAAAAGGTACTACTCGTGTTATTTATTCTATATGTGCTACAGTATTAAATCGCTTTCCGCCTTTAATGTAGTCGCAACTCTAGTTCTGTATCCCTGCGTTCTTCGACTAATGGTGACGTAGTACTACTTCTTAGTACTACCATGGCCGTAGCGACCGCTTCACTTAATTAGAGCCTGGTATACGCTGACAACGTTATAAATTTGATAATGAACCAACGGGCTCAGGAGTGCGAGAGTTGCATTGCGATGTTGCAATGTTACCTGTGCTTTTTAGTGACTGACCGAATATTCGGTTTCGGCAAGTTTCGGTCAAAAATTCTGGTTTCGGCCACCGTTTCGGTTTCGGCCAACAAACGGCCGAACCTTTCGGCCGGCCGAAACTCTGTTCGTGAGTGAGCTTTTGTCTGTTATTAGGAGGTAAAAATACACTAAAAGACAGACGGCACTAAAATTAGTTTTGTCATTATCTTTTGCTTCATCAACAGCTTATTAACATGTCACCACTGCTGGGGCTCAGGCCTACCCTCTCAACGAGGGCGTTCGGGCTATAGTCCACCACGCTAGCCCAGTGCAGGTTGGTAGACGTCACAAGCGCCTCTTTGGCCTATTGGGCCGGTCGTTACAATTGTGGAGTTTACTTAAAAATTACTAGAAAACATGACAAAACTCAAAATTTTTTTTCGACACCAAAATAGCTTTGTGACTCAAATAGGAATGTTATTCATCAACATATTTCAACATTGACACTTTATGCCAAGGGTCAGTGCATGTCAGTGGTCACAAATCGATCTAATGACGGTCCTGTCAATGATGTCCAACAGTGTCAATGTCAAATGTACCCTTGAACTTGACATTCACTTTTAGAAGTGATACACAGGCAGTGATCTAATAAAGTTCATTGTTAGACTTCCGTTATAGAATAAAAATACTTAATTTATCTGTAATAAAAACAGGTATTTGAAATTTAAAAAGAATTAAAAATATATAGAGCACGATTTAATACTTATTATACTGAAAAACCTTAAAAAGAATTATCTGTTCAACAACAAATCATTAAATTAAAAGGCGGACGTATTTATTAGTTTGACAAGAGCAGACCTGATTGACATATTCTGTAATATCAATTGACATTGTCATTTAAATTTATTGTAATAGTAATTTATTTCCATACGAGTAATACAAACAAATACGCCAACATATAAATTATTTTGTATTTAGCTCGCAATGTGATATTTTGATTTATCGATTGTCGATATAGAGGGTCAAATACCAACACCTCACTACTATTTGTTAGTTGTCATATCGAAAAGTTTGGTTTATTTAGGTCGCGATAAAGTGTTCGTTAGGCGGCAGTACAGTATCCACAGGGTGGTTTAATTAAAAAGAGATAACGATTCTATTTTAAGACGCCATTTTGTTTGCATAAATGTACTCAATCCTTACTGCCAATAAATAAAATTATGGTAGTTACTGCACTGTCTTCTTCTTCTTCAGGCTCTATTTACCAACTATGTCTATTACATAGTCCAAAGTAAAAATCATTAACTGTAAAAAAATATTTATAATTTTCATGTAAGTAATCAATCAATAAAATTTTATATTTATCACAAAATGGAACTCTTGTTAAAATTACAAATTGGAAATCTCTTTTCAATCTTATCTTGCATTGCATGCCATACAGCTCAATATGGATCATCATGAGAGAGGTACAACTTTCATGATGATCCATATTGAGCTGTATGTAAAGCCGGAGAGTTCTTAACTATCTTTATTACGGAAACTTAAGCCACCCTGGCACGGTAGCGAAGAATGCGCGCTCTTAGCTCCATACAAAATCACCCCGTCATCGCCACAGTGTGAGGGTTGGCTTTAATTTTCACTGGCAAGACTGATGAGTAAAATCAAGTAAATTCATGTAAAATCCTCAACCAGCCTAATAGAGTACACTGTTGGCTGAGATGTAGAAGCGTAAAAAAACATTTCGTGTAGGTTACAAACAGATATTCGCTTTTAATTTTATTTTTTTTAAATCGCTATCTGGAATAACTTGTACCAAACACCAAACGACAGTTCTCACGTCGTGGAATGCCGTCGCGTTTTCACACTACACCGATAATTAAAGTAATGAATATATTGCCCGCTGTGCGCCCATGACCGAGACCCTACCCATACGCCAAGGTTTTTGCTGTCTATTACTGCTTTCCCCTTAAGCGACAAAGAAACTGCAGGTAGTAAGAGAGCAGAATGCAGATACAGCGTTTTTTTTTTCATAATCCTTTTCATAAACCATAAAAACACTACAAAGTGATAAATAAAATTGATTGACGAAACTGCAAATGGTAAGAGATGCAGATACAGCGTTTTTTTTTTCATAATGACATAAAACACTAATTATGGGCATAATGACGCACGCCAAAAAAGGTATAGACGTAACAATATTACCTACTCCGGTGTAACAAGTGTACTTGGTAGGTATGGGAAATCATTACATTACACAGGTTGATCATTGAAATGGGCCAGCATGAAGCAATTTAAAAGTACTAGAGATTGAGAAAAATCTAGGAATTACCCTTTATTTTACCTTTGTACGGTCGACCGCACGTCAGCACCAGTATAAACTGGTCTCTCGTAGTATTGAAACTTCCTAAAATAGGCAAGAAACTCTCTCCATTGCCCTCTGGGTGACCTTGAGCCTTATGAGGCCCATAGTGAGCGACTACACTACTTTTGAATCGCTCGCTTTGCTTCGAGCGGATGTCGAAGGAAAATTCGTAGAATCGACAGCTCGAAGCGAGGCGAGCGATTCAAAAATAGAGCTCACTGAACGGTATCACAGTTCCTATTCAAGTCAACATCTGCCTCGTTTTACAGCAACTATAAAAGTCAATCCAAATATCAATTAAAACGAACATATAAATGAAAATAGAATACTCACATTGCAAAAAGTGATTGGTGTGTTTAGTGACATGCAAATAATAGTACATTGTTAACCTAGGGGTGAAAGTAACTTATTTGAGTCCCGAGACGGACTAGTTCGAGGGACCTCTAAATAAGTCTTGAACCCGAGGGAAACACTGTGCTTTTCATTAAGAATACACTGAAAGTAAAAACAAAACCATAAAATGAGTGTTAATACAAATCTCTGCTATACAGAAGTATAAACAAAACTCTACAGCTCGAAAAAACAAATGAAGATCGGATTGCCGCTTCCCCGTCTACTTTGTTTTTTTTTCTGTGGCCGGCCAGCTATTCTGCCATTATTTTTCATTTCCATCATTGAAAAAATGGTAAATATTTTGCCCAAATCTATGTTATTTTAAAGAAATAGTTGACAGTAATAATTATAATAAAGTCATTTAAAAATATATATTCTTTAATTATTACATAACTTTATGTATTTGTATTACCGGCATACAAACGCGCGTAATAAAGAGCAAGTCGGTTAGGGGAATATTTTATCGATTATTTAAATTAAATAACTAATTAAAAAACTAAATAACTTTATGTTATTTCAATTTTACATCGCGCCGTAATTGAGTGGCTGTATAGACAGTTGGATCATGGTCCAATAGAAATGTCAAAATAGTACTAGTTTTTTAAAAATATAATTTGACAGCTGTCAGTTGAAAGCGATTCTCCCTAGGGCTGAGATGTACTACTTTCAACCCGCTCCTCAGGCAACTTCAGACCTACATTCAGAGTATGAGTAATGAAAAATATATTGATTCTATACCTACCGTTATCGACTTTGAAATGATTTATGGTTTAAATATTAAAGATCAAATTGGAAAAATGTTTAAAAATATTTCGTGCTGAATGTTGCTAAAAGCAATTATTATAAAAAAAAAACATTTTGATAATGATGATAATATAATTTTACATTGTGCTTTGTTTACATAATGAAAGCG
The DNA here is from genome assembly GCA_949699065.1 of Metalampra italica. Lineage (NCBI taxonomy): Eukaryota > Metazoa > Arthropoda > Insecta > Lepidoptera > Oecophoridae > Metalampra > Metalampra italica. The sequence goes on from OX452980.1 coordinate 9,391,117, forward strand.
ATTAAGGCTTTTGTTAGCAACAATCGGCCATCGACCCTACTAGGAACTAAGGGGCAGCCAGAGCCACCTGCGAACTCAAACAACTAAACGGAGCGAATCGCAGTTAGCCGAGATAACGGTCCGAAATGATAAACTGCCCTGCGGTTTATGAGCGCCTGGTACAATTGGGTCGGAACCGAATACCAGCTACCATTATTATTGTATTTATACGCGATATCTAAGCATCTACTAAGTAAATGTAAAATGCATGTGAACAAAGTATTCTGTACTGGGAAGCTGATTATTTGCATTATTATGATTGCCTGGTACGATATAGTAGTCCGAATACTCAGTAAAGATCATGCTTAATCGCAAAGTTTCGCTGAACAAAACAACAAACTTTTTCACCTGTTGCTACCGGTAGATATAGGTGTATTTTTTTTCCACTTATCCCTTCCCTACCTGGTAGGGATACCTTGGTATCTATTGATAGGTGTACTTATAGCCGACTTTTCCGTATATTTTTTTTACCTTATTTTTTTAAGTCGTAATACATTCAAAACTAAAATCAAATTTCTACATTTTTAAACTAAATTTCAAGATTAATAATTTATCTAATACCTATTTAGACTACTTACTACACAGGGATAAACGGAATCTTTCAAAGTTGCCGTAGATTCATGAAAAAAACAGGAATAGTCACCTTTAAACACGAACAAAGACGCAGAACAATTTACGAAGATCCCAAACTGTATCTGATCTATTCTCGGCAATTTTTTCTGCATCGATGTATGGTCGTTGTATATTGTTCTCTTAAAAGCAACCGCTAATCAAGCAAATCAGTATAATCAAACTGAGTATACCTACCTACTAAGCTCGTTTAGATCCAGCAAGCCAGTGAACTGGCTCACTCACTTGCCTATTATTCAATCGTCAACTTTTACAAAGCTTATAATTAATATCACTCTAAAGCAAAATATTTATGGATTTGTATCAAAATTAGTTCTTAATGAAAGTCATTGACATAATGATAGCAAAGAATTCGTTTGGACGCGTAATGTAAATGTAATTCAATTCAAATTTCTTCACTGCTCAAATGCAAGGTTAGAGAGATACAAAAATGATTAATCTAAACAAAGTATTTTATCGTTTTAAAGTTGTTATTTTTTGACGTATTTCTTTTCACCTACTTCTACATTAATGTTACCTCCTTCCTTCCTTACCTCCTTCCTCTAGATACTATTAGCTGTTACCCGACGCTGTTGCCAGAGGCCTTGAATCAAAAAATTTAGCCACTCCCATATGGATGAGTAACAAAAGCATTTTAGGATGTGCCAAAATCGTGTCAAATGTATATCAAAAGAGACACTCACTCACACATTCTCATTTTCAAACTCCATATAAATTTGTATTAGCAATCTCCTCCCGCTAATCCGCTTCCTTTGTCCGCACCCCCCCTAAAATTGACACCGAATTTTTCTTCGTTTCCTATACTAAATATGCAAGATGCGATCTCCACAGGGAGCGCGCGCGCGACCAAAGAGGTTCGAAACTTCTTGCCAGAGGCTATCACGTTGTAAACGAAAAACGGACGAGATACATAACATCGTGCCAACTGGAATTTTACAGGCAAGTAGACCAATGTAAACGCAGCAGCGGCATAATAAAGCCCGATATAATTCGACGATTCAATACTGGCTAACTTTGATAACTCAACTATCTGGGGAACAGCGCAAAAACGCGCAAAACCAATGTAATCTAGAGTAATTTATGGAATGATATGTAATAATCGGCCGCTCAGAGGTAAATGTAGCGACACAGTGGCTGTAATCACTTTATTATAGGCTTTCCAGTTGCCACTGACTTTAAGGCCTGCATTTTAGATGGCCGGAGATTTTCTATATTATTTATTATAGAACTGTCTTTTACCCGCGGACACTCTTTAACGAGACGTGGTCGCTCACTATGGGCCTCATAAGAAGGCTCAAGGTCACGCAGAGGGCAATGGAGAGAGCTATGCTCGGAGTTTCCCTGCGAGATCGAATCAGAAATGAGGAGATCCGCAGGAGAACCAAGGTCACCGACATGGGTCAAAGAATTGCGAAGCTGAAGTGGCAGTGGGCTGGGCACATCGCCCGCAGAACTGACGGCCGTTGGGGCAGAAAGGTTCTCGAGTGGCGACCACGTATCGGAAGACGCAGTGTAGGCAGGCCTCCCACAAGGTGGACCGACGATCTGGTGTAGGTCGCGGGACCCGGCTGGATGAGGTTAGCGCAGGACCGGTCGTCGTGGAGATCCCTGGGGGAGGCAGCAGGAGCAGTGGACGTCTACAGGCTGATATGATGATGATGATGATGATGACTCTTTAACGAGTGAATACTGTTTGAGGTCAAATGCTTTATTACTTTATACAAGCATACTTTGTAAGCCGAAGAGTCAGAAACTTTGAAAATCACTACTACGGCTTGAAGTGAATTACCAATTTTAAAATATTTACGTTTGACATCTTTGTTATCTATCTATCTAATTATAATAAAGTTGAAGAGTTTTTTTTTAAGTTTTTTTTTGTGTAAAGATTTTTTTTTTTAACGTGCAATGATTTTTTTGTTTTTTTTGTTTGAACACGCTATCTCTTGAACTAACAGTCGGATTTGAGAAATACTTTTTGGATTTGATAGCCTAAGTCTTGAGGAATATAGGCTGTTTAACATCACGCTATAACCGTTAGAAGCCGAGCAAAACGATTCAGAAATAAATAACAAAACAGCGAGGTTTTTTTTTTCAAGTTTCGGCCGGTCTAGACCAGCGAACTTCACAGCTCACTCTCTTCGCTTCCAAAACCTCTCCTCACCACTTCTCACTCTCACCCTCTCTGGTCCTCTCAGTTATTATTCCTTTCCATATCCCGCCTTTAGGCTTTATACTATTTTAAAAAGTGTATAGCATGATCTGCATAAGGCTGACAGTGAATGGATGCGGAGAACCGAAGTCAATAACGTGCCTTGGTCGAGGTCTTTGTCCAGCAGTGGACTGGTATGGCTGGCTGATGATGATAAGTGCTGGCAATCTAGTATATTTGTAGCCTCGATAGGGACTTTACCATGGTGTAGAGTCTCAGCTATTTCTTGGCAGTGTAATTACAGGCGAACGAGGCAAATGTCCTAGTCCGCAGGACAGCAACGCCCTAGCCTCTGCTCCGTACCGTTAAATGATTGGCAATTAGTTAATTAATTATCTAAGAACTCCCAACCCTCAAGTTTAATTAAATTCTTCTCCAACGAGCCGTGTCCGACCATCAGATGTAACATTAGCATCGATACGAAGCAGATAGGAGCGGAACACGGCTCCCAATTAAAGCGTCTCGAACACACCTGTCCAGCTAATGGCTTATTTGAACGGTTAGCTGGCAACACTGCGCACTGCCACCCAGGCGGCCGGCGGCCGGCGGCTGGCGGCCGGGGCGGGGCGGCCGCAGCACGGAAGTGAGGCCTCTCATTCATTAACACCGCATGCGGGTTCTAAAAAGTGAAATTTAACAAAATAAATAAACAACGTTGGTATATCTTTTTTTTTTTCATTTTTACCGTGGGAAACTATATATAATTGCCCGGGGTGTCAAAATTGCTAACGTCATCTTTAAAAACCTTTATATCTTTTACTCACAAACTTTGCGTGCCACTCAGTTTTGAACCAAACGGCTGTTACAGGCTTCGACCGCATTGAATTTTTTTCATTTCCCACGGGAACCGATTTTTTGCATGGGAAATTTGAAACGTTTAATTAGATATGTGTTCATCTTCATTAAAATATTGAATTTTTCATATATACCTACATTAAAACTTGTAATATGTATGAAAATTCAATGAAGTCTCGGTCGGTTGAATACATAAGCCGGATTATTAATACCATTAATTATGTACCCGGAAGGATTATTGTAAAATATGTGCCTAAAATGTACTAACATCAAGAATTAAAGAGGAATTCCGTGTAGAAGCGAACGTTAGAATAATTTAAAAAAAAACGAATAAAACCTCTTTTACCGTACCAAGTAGCTATGCATAGAACGAACCACCCATGCAGCGCGGAAGTGCTTTGTGAGCAGCGAGTCGCCGGATGGTTAATTATACATGGGCTTATACAAAGCAGCGTGTATGTGATAATGAGGAAACATGGATGGGGATGAACCTAATAGTTTTATAGTTTACCAACAGCGGTCGTAAACACCTGTCAGACCTAGGACTACCCTAAATACCAACATAGCTCAATACATTTAGCTCAATTTGAAACAATAGATTAATCTTATTTTTTTATTACTATTTTAAGTAATTCCTTTACATCTAATCATTTTTCCTTAAATTCAATATAAAGACAAGACAACAGGTAGGAGTCCTATTGTGTCTCGTTGGGTGCTCGCGAAGCGTTCAGTTAATTTAAGCTAGTTTATGTACCTTAAGTCATCTTTGAATTGTTTGTGAGTTTGTGTTGTGTCAGTGAATAAATGCCTATCTATCTATTGTTAACGATAAAATATGTCCAATGCCACTGGTCAGACTGTGGGGTCTAGTGTTCTATATCTACAAGCTGCTTCAAATAGCCTAGTCTCAGCTCCAGACTCCACAAACTAACTTTCAGTCAGTTGTAAATAAAGATTATTTTATTTATTTATATTTTATTTGGAAAACCAACAGCATACAGAGTTAGGTGACATTTCAGAGGTTAAAATAACATTTTGTAAAGCTAATTACAGGTTTTCACTTAAGATTAGAGAAGAACGAATATGTTTCGTGACAGTAAAAGAAAAATTAAGTTTAAGTAACAACAAGACATTAACATAAGTAGGTACGTGTGTGAGTGTTTGTGTTTGTGTGGGTGTGTACGAGTGTGTGTGTGAAGGTATAGGGAAGTGGGAATGGGATTGGGGAATGTGAAATTGTACCTTTATCAGCTTCTACTAGAAGAGGAGGCGTCCAAAACTCTTCTGCCTCACTCTCTTCAGTGAAAAATTTGATTCCTCCACGGGATACATCCACTGAAAGCAAGCTCCCCACTGAACCCAAGTCGTCAATACTCATAGAAGTAAAGCGGTCCCGTTGCCGCGTGCTGGAAGAAACTATCCTCAGCTGCAAACGGTACTGGTTCGTGATAATTATATTTCGTGTCGATAGTCGATACTTAAGCCTAGATTTAAGATAACTGCCGATTCGGAGGGCCTCTCAAGGCTTTAAGCAGCCTCATAAAGCTAACTGAGTTTATGTTATGATATCTCAGAGTGAATGAATGGACTCCAATTCTGACGTTTTATGGGAATGCCACGGCGCTTGTTTGATACAAAAGTTCATTTGCTGGTGCATTTACTGAGTGAATAGTGGTGTGAAATTCTTCTTTTTTTTTTTAATTATTGATCATTACATAATAGGTAATACATGAATTGTACATACAGTCCTCTAGCGGAAACCTAGATAGGTTCATCTGTAGAAGACGAGTTCGCGTTACCAATATTCACTTAGAATTTAAATTATACAAGCCTATTTCATAAGTGCGTAAGGTCCATTTTATCATCATATTATAATACAATACTAAAGGCTTCTTTCACCACTTCCTGATATTGTTACAGATAGTAATCTTAGTGATAAACTAATCTATCAAATAAATCTGTGTGATAGACTATATGAAATATATAAGATATAGGCAAGAATGTGAAATGAAAGAGGGCGATCTGGCAACCCTATGATGCCTTTAATGTCCTCAGATCTTATAAATGGTTCAAGAATGTCACGTGAAATAAAAGGAACATCTGTTGTGTAAGTCGACTAAATGATTTATACCTTTCGAGGGTATTATAAAATGTCCAGTATTAAAATTATTAAAACGGCCAAGTCTTGACACGTCAGGATTGGGAATGTCCAAAGTTATGCCCGTTGTAAGATATGTAGTCCGGTAGTTAAGTTACCTAACCAGGTGACCAATCCGTTTGTCCACCATAATGATTACGTCCATAACACGCCCAGTATTTTGGAAGATTATAAAAAGGAAATCTTAACTTACGGAAATGAAATCATCGATGTAAATAACCCAGAGGGTGTGTGTAGTTTTAACCTTTTCTCCGCATAATTAACCCAAATTGACAACTATAATAACCCATCTGCAAACAAGTAGTCAGATCAACTAGAAAATCGTTAAACCTCGATAATAACTGTGCAATTTGTCCGGCCGGTATGTCATTTCGCAGTAACAGATACGTGATACGGGTTCCCTCAAGGAGGTGCTCTAGGACCGTTTCTGTTCCTACTCTATGTTTAACGATTTGCTTCAAATTATTGATAGCTGGTGATTTTTTATCGATGTTAAAGGCCTAATATGTGAAATGAAAGAGGGCGGGCCCAAAGGTCAGCTGGTAGAGAATGCCATTGGCATTAAGTTCGCCTTTTGTACAAACTAGTGCAATAAAATTTAAATAAAAAATAAATAAAATATGTATTTACTAACCAGCGACAGCCTCCTATATTACTGTTATTAATGTTATTTGAAAGAATACTAGGTATATTTTAAAAGTTTTCGCTGAAATCTACTTAGCATCACAATAATTTTGATCAATTAGTCCTAAAATTACAAAAAAGCCTGTCTGATACTAAAACCCTCTCAACTACTCAAAAGCTAAATGGACTTTACATTGTAGAGGGATCGTAGTTATAATAATGAGATAAGTCCGCCTAGTACATACAAGGCAACAAAAAAAAATTCTTTTTAAGTGTACATGTAATTTTGTTGTTTGTGTTTTTTATTTATTTGAATGGAACTGAATTAAAGTAAAGTTTGTGAGTGTGTTTACTAGTCTCGTCTATGAGTGCACAGTGTGAAATAGAGAATGTAGGTAGTTTAATCAACAATCGCAATTGGCTAGTAAATTGCAATCAGCATTTTTCCTCGTAAAAGTACGTAACTGAAGGTTTTCTCAGATATCGAACACGGAACTAGCGCGGTATAGTTCTTAACTGTTAGTTATGGACTTGCGGGGAAGTGCGCACACTGGGACTGTTTATGTCTTTACAGGTAAAATAGAGTTATGTGCATTTCGACATGAAACATTAACTTTTCGAGGTTCATGTTGTAAATAACAAGAGGGTTAGGTTAGAAGCATTTATTTCCAACATTTTGTACAGAACAAAAATTTTATAGCTACACAATCACGAAAAAAACCCGTTCGGGTCTCAAATGCAGTTCAAATACTAAACTTTATGTAGTCTAGATAGAATTCTTCTTTCAAAAACCAAAATATGACGACAGCCACATTCTAATGAATATAATCGTATATACTTACTATTGAAGCACAGGCTGACCATTTAACGAGAACGTTTGGTCTATATAGTCCACCACGATAATAGTTCGTGGACTTCATATGCGCCTTAGATTTAAGATGATTCTCTATCACCGAAAAGCCTGTGGAATTTACAATAAACCGCACTTAAATACCTTATAAAAACAAACACACAAACAGACAAAAGAACAAACGAATAACGAACGAACGAATACCTAATTACTACTTAATTCATTGTTCTTTCCCCAAACGTTTTATCTTAAACAGTTTTACGTTGTATTCAGTGTGCGCAGAGGTTTAAGACGGGCCGAATCAGAGGCGAAACCAGATAACCATCTCATAATCGAGTGCTCCAGCCAACACCTGGCTGGTGCAGCAGTTAAGCGATTAAACAGGGGTTACAAGGTACCATCGCCTAATAAAGTGGCTCATCGAATTATCAATTAAATACAGTTTGCAAGGTACTTAAATCGTTATATAGGTACTGTTTCTTTGTCGGATCTTAAAAATGTCAATAGATCGTCGTATCTGGCTTGATTGTAATGGCGAAATTTCCGTCAGTTGCTATACACTTGTTTTATTGATGTATCCTGCAGCCAATCCCTGACATCCATTTTCTTTATTTCAGACCCTCGATAAGCCACCAGCAATTCGTCAAGATGTATGTCGTCATCATTACCTTCTTTGTGTCAGAGTACAGCTTCATCCAAGAAGTCCTGATAAGATTCTAGTCCCTATTTCCCTTGAGAAAAGTTTTCGTGTCATCAAGTTGTGACAAAAAGAAAACGTTTTAGTGAAACATGTCGACGATGTAAGCAAAACAGTGGCTGCTAATTTAAATTTCATACATGTCTTGGATGCTTAAAGTGTCTCTTAATTTACTTAAGCAGTACTTAAGAGTCACAAAACCGAGTTAATCTGAATAAGTGGCGCGAGAGCAAGGCAGGCAGGTATCTATAAATCAGCGCATTCCAGGCGCATGCCAGATCACAGATTATAATACAAGTTTATAGATAACTAGGTTTGCTGTATCAAGGCCTTGTTTATGGGCATATGGACAGGCATGTAGTTAGGGGGCTTCCCAAATTCTCTGTCAAATAAATTGAAATTTATTTATTTCCCTAAATGTCGTTATTGCAAGATACACGAAGACTTAATCGGTGATCAGGAGTTGTATGACAAGAACCAAAAAGAACATAAACCTATGATCCTAATGAAAGTACATATCTATCTCAATTAATTAAAATAAATTACGTAAGTATACTACAATTTATGAGTGAAGTAGATGACGTCACTTTATGTTCTTTGACTTAGTCAAGCTTATAAATGAAAGAATTATTATTAACCTGAATAAAATTTAGGTCCGTAGAGGTTTGATGTCTTTGTAAATGTTGTATGAAATGTAATTTTAAAAGGTTTTTAGTATTTTTAATAGATTATTAAAGAAGCGATGCTTTACATGCAATTAATATAAACTAAACATAGAATCCATCTTATTTACGGCAGTTTGCACTACTCCAAAAACGTAGAATTTTAATAAATAGGTATATCCTCCTGAGTCCTATGGGAAAAGCGAACAATTTTATTTTATGTTTTATTTTTAAATTTTTGTCCCGAAGAAAAGTGCACGTCAAAAAATAGATATTTATTTTTTAATGTTTAATTTTTTTTTATGTCATCAGCCGAGGCCGTGGGGTCCCAGGAGGATAAATAGATGCACAGACAGTTCCTGGATAGGGAGAAATTATTTATTTATTTGCGCCCCTCTCTAGATTCGTCCATGTTTATGCCAGTAGTGAGCGCTCTGGAGTTGATTGGTCTATGATTTAGGGATGATACCAACCGAGTTGAGATGAACAGGCGAGGTTTATGTGTTCTAATAAGATATGCTTTATACTCCTACTTTATACCAGAAATCTATCAATACTAAGGTATAAAGCTGAAGAGGTTCGTTTTTGCTTGTTTGTTTGAACCCGCTAATCTCTGCAACTACCAGTCGGATTTGAAAATTTATTTTTGCATTTGGTAGCCCAATTCTTGAGGAAGGTCATAGGGTATTATACATCACACTACGGCCCTTAGGAACCGAACAAAAAGAAAAATGACAGAAATAACTTATAAAACGCGGGCGAAGAAACAAAACCAGTACAAACTGGACTCTCATAGTATTGAAACTCCGTAGTAGGCTAAGCCAACTCAAGGTCAGTGTTTCCACTGATGTGCGGTCGACTGTACGTTGGAATACTAAGAAAGTGTGATAGCATATTATGAGAATCTTCCATTTATTTTCCTTAGAACCTGCCTTTATTATCCATAATTGCTGCTTTTTCAAGACATCGCCATTTCGTTTAACTTTAGGAGATTTAAATAAGCAAAGAGCAGACAATATACGGTCTGATTAACATGTTAAATGCCTTCGGTATACAACCTGCGTTTCGCAACTTCGCTATAGCACCATGTTAACACACAGCGTTCTACATAATTTTATTCTCACACAAATGTCACTAGACTAGAACAATAAAATTGAATTAAAACCGCGCAGCTGATATGAACGAAATTGTTTATAGGGCGTATGAAAAGACTATAACGTTCTCGATAAACCGAAACCACAAATTCCTATTCATCTTGGATAATGTTGCGACAAACGTCTAAACATTAAAAGTTGAGGACAGCAAAAGGCAGAAATAGGACTTTATTTCTTTTTCTTTTCTAATGGTTGCAGATTATGGTTAAAGAGTTGCCTACTTTCAGTAACCTACTATAGGCATAGGAGGATAACCTTAATTTTACATAGGTAGGTATAGACATAAATGAAGTTAATGAACCAATTTAATATTTTTTTAATTTCATACAAAATCAATATAAAACTGTCACTCTAATTATCTTGACCATATTCTTTTTTTATCGCCACATGGAGTATCGTTAACTGTTCTGTTTCTTCGTCTGATCTTGAAAATGTCAACGGATCTTCTGGCTTGATCGTAATAACGGTCTCATTGTGGACATCCCCCTCAGTTGCTACACTAATTTTAGTGATATTTCCTGCCAACCAATCCCTGACATCCTTCTCCTTTATATCAGATCCCCGAAAAGCCATCAGCAAATTGTCAAGATGTATGTCATCATCATTACCTTCTTCTGAGACATTAATATCAGAATACAGCTTCATCCAAGAAGTCCTGATATCTTTGGAAGAAAGGCATTTCCAAGAATCTAATAAAGCTAAAATAGCATTGTTTAAATTTAAATTCATAAGGTTCGACTTTATGTCTCCGCCTTTAGAAACGCTATCTAATATAATTTTCTTCTTGTAACTATCTTTTATAACTTGCATTATGTTTTTATCCATTGGCTGGATCCAAGGCGAGTGTACTACTGGCAGAAACATAGCTTGTATCATCCAATCATTGGACTTTAAATGATATTCTTCAGGGTATCCAGGGGATTCATCTAATACCAAAAGAGCTTTTTCCGGCAAATTGTTCATCCTCATAAATAATCTAACGTTTGGTACGAATTCGTCATGAAACCATTCTGTGAATATCTCTTTAGTAAGCCAATGGTTTGGCTGGTGTTTGTACGTTACGGGAAAAGGAACAACATTGAACACTTCCAAAGGCTTCTTGCCTATGACTAGTAAATCAAGCTTATGGGTACCAGTTGCGTTTGAACACGGCATGAATGTGATAATGTCTTCATTCAAAACATCTGTGTTTTTCTTCAACACTCTCCACAATAACGCGGTTGCATCGGTACAATACAACTGGTCCGCATTCAGGCCGAGTTGTTCGACTTTTTCTTTGAAACTCTGTATAAATTTATCCACGGCATCCTCATCACGAGATATAAACGAAGATTTCTCGCCAGACACAGCGGACACGTTGAATTTAATGCCAAATCTTTTCTTGAACTTGTCCAGCCAGCCGCTGCTTGCCTTAAATTCATTTCCAGTCATTTTCAAATAAATCTCCTTGGCTTTTTCCTTCAATATGTCACCACTTACAGTGTTGTGTTTAACACGTTCTTCTAAAAACCAATCGTATAATGCGGAGTCTAGTTCAGGGTATTTACCAAACTTTAAAGTCTTGCGATCTTCAGAAATATTTGCATACTGCATTATCTTTGCCCGCCTCAGTTTTATGTCGTAGATTGTTGAACGTCCGATTTCGAAGCGCTGTGCGATTTCAGACATAGCTTCACCGTTGTCGAGCATATTTAATATTGCCAACTTGTCCTTTAGCGTCAGCGTTTTATGCTTTCTTTTGTTTGGCATTTTTGACGCAAATTAACAAAGTGGGACGAACTGAGAAAATTGGACGTGCGGTCGCGTCGACAGCCCGCGGCGAACTGAGGGAGCCGCCCGCCCCACTCTCCTCACTCCCCCTCCGGCCGGATTATTGAACGTGTCGGAATAGCAATGTTGACGAATTACCAAGGTCCTTTTGTATTCAAGCTCTGAATAATTACTCGTCTTTATTTATATACAGCGTATTTATAACCAAATACCTGCTAGTGACCTGTGCGGGCTGAAAACCCAAAAACAAACCTACCTGCGGTAAAATACACTTTTAGTTTGGCTAAAATCATAAATTACCTTCACTTTTATTAACTTACTGCATGACATGAGTTATGCATTTGACATTTATATCTGAGATAAGCCACCATTAATCACATTCAACCGACTAAAGACATTATAAGAACAACTACCAGAACCAATTTTGAATGTGACAGACAGAAAATGAACAACAACTTTGTAAAGATGTTATATAATTGAAGATTATTTCAATGACAAAGACGCCTGGCAATGTTACTTCAGCTTCGCATAATATTTTGAGTATTTTTATACTAACTTGATCAGGTGAATAATTTTTATTGCAAATAACATTCACAAAAATAGTCAATAACATTAAATTAAATTAAAATAACTAACTATATAATGTAATCCTAAATATAAAATAATTCTTCGAGCGCGTCCCCGTGAGGCATGGTGCCCAGAAGGCCGGCAACGTTTCCCCTTTGGATAATGAGGCTTATCCTCTGGGCGAAATAGTTGCCGGCCTTCTGGTCGCCAGTGGCCTCGCGGAGACGAGGTGAAAGTTCTTTCATTAACTTGATCATAAATATGTGTTAAGAAGTCGTCTTCTTCACAGCTCTAACCTAAAAAGAAGTGTGAGAAAAAAAACCTTTATAAATAAATGTACGTTTTATTTAAAATTTCACTTTCACTATCCATCAAACACGCCCAATAATCTTAGTGTGTCGAGTTGATGAAATAACAAATTCACTAAGTGGACACACGTGTGTCCAGTCGGTGACTAATCCCAGATAAGTAGTTTCACGGATAATTTTCTTTAGTTAGCATGTACACCATTCGTAGCACCACCAACTCATATCCACAAAAGGGCCAGTCCTGCGCTGTTTCGCAATTTGGCCACTCTATCAACTCTATGGGGTGTGGCACCAAATAGCTGAATTCAAGCTATAGTTGTCGTGAACTTTCGGACCGTGCGCTACTGATAATAGCCTATAAATAGTGGCATTTGACCGCTGGAATTGCAAAATACCATGTATAGTTCGTTAGGGTTGAGCTACACGCATAAGGAGGCATTCGAACTATGGCGATCGAGCGCCACCAAGGGCGCATACAGAGGGGGGGGGGCATGGTCCCCCCACAAGGCCGGTTACTTTAGAAGATATTAGTCTTAACGCCTTACAGTGCCTCTATTTTCAAACTTTACATTTTTTAAAGGGAAGGGCGGATCCAGGATTTCTAAATGAAGGGGTGACTTGATGAATGCGTTATGTACCTATCTAACTTTTTATAGACTACACAACCTTGACTTTAAAGACAATTCTGAATCACACAATAATATGGAACGATTATTTCTTCAAACGTTCGATGCGATAAAGAATGTATTTGGACATAAACGATTGTTGAGAGATTAGCCATACCTATATACACGCAGCGTTGTCCGTTTGTCCGACCTTGGCAGACATACCAACAATGTAAGGTGGATCTAAATGACCAACTTGTTCAAATTAGTTTGGTATTTTAATACTAAAACTAAACAATTTCTTGTATTATTTAGACTAGCATTTCCCGTTGCGTCGGCTATGGTTATGTCGACTTTTATTTAGGAATCAGGTGAGCTATTTGAGTTTTTAATCATAATATTCCTTCATCTATTTTATCATTGTCTCTAAAACGGGTCATTACTATCTCTAATAACCGACTAAGCCTAATTTGGGACTCCCATTACTGACCAGACGTTGTACCCTTTTATTTTTATTTCTCAGCCCGACCACAGTCTTGAAATTTCCTTCACAAATTAACATTCTCTCACGCCACCCGAGTGTTTTGAAATTTTGAATGTGATATAGGTAAGCCCTCATAATATATTTTGTGCGTCTGTTTTTTTGGAACCGAAAATTAGAACATGCATTTAAAATGGCACGACAATGATGGGAAAGTTATGAAAATTTCAGAAAAACAATTAAAAATAATAATAATAATTAAATTAAATTAAATTAAATAGATTTTTATTTCGGAAATTCATCCATAGTGTTAGTAAACAATCTTAACCACTATTGTTAGTATAATTAAATAAATCTATTATTTTAATTTAATTTAATAATTTATTTTATTAATAATTTTTATTAAATAATTTATTACTATTAAATAAACAATAAATATAATTAAATAATGTTTGGACAAATTTACACACGGCTGTTTAGTCCCAACTAAGCCGAAGCTTGTAAATGGGTACTCAACAACTGATAAACACACATAAATACTTTTAAATAAATACTCAAATACATACAAACGCCCAGAATCCGAAAACCAACAGTTATGCTCATCCCACAAATGTTGGCCCCGGGTGGGAATCGAACCCACGACCTTTGGCGCAGTATGCAGGGTCACTACCATTACGCCAACAGGCCAGTCTTTGCTTTCCAAGGTATTATAAGAATACTAATTCATGGACCTCGCACTTTTTAAAGGAAAGCTTTGGTGCAATCTTATATTTGCAGCTCAATATTTCCGTGAGAAAGCTAATGGCAGCTTTAAAAGTATACTCGTCAGTGTCCCTATAGTCGTCAAATGATATAAAAAACATATTTAACCTGTTGTACCAACATCAAATCTACAGCTCTTCATGGCAACATATTTTTTATAATACTTAGAACAATTAAGAATGCAACACTAAGCCGACAACAGGTTAAATATGCCTTTTATATCATGTGACGTCTTATGGGCTCCCTAAACGATCATGCTTGCATGACATGCAACGTTTACGTGAATGTCATGCTGCATGATGGACCATCATGCTTGCTATCAATCAATACAGTGAAGCAACGGCCAGCACGTAGTTTGCATAGTCATGCATGTAGTTTGCATGTGATGCACGTCAATCACTACAGCTAGACGGTCATGCCGGCACGTAATGCATGCAATGCCGCATGATCGTTTAGGGAGCCCATTATAGGGACACTGACGAATATATGGGCGTCTACCTTACTTATAATCATTGAGGATACACATCTGGTTGCGTGTATTCCTGGGTGACAGTGGTTACTTCTATCATCAGGTCTGTCTTCCCGTTTGTCACATAATTCGTAAAAATAACGCTTTTATTGGGAGTTCGCCGCAATTTCTCTGCATCTAAGGCCTGCCAAAATCGCTCTTATTCCGAGCAAGACAGAACTCAAAAATGTGCAATGGCTGATGACCTAACTATTCAGGAAAAATATATGGTTAGACGTTGTTGAGAAGACGTGGAGACGTATAGCGACCTGTAGGAGGAAGTTACATAGGAGAGGTCTATGTACAGTATACTTAAATATAGGCTGTAGAAGAAGAAATCAGGATTTATAAATTATATTATGAAGGAGTCCGATCGGAACGCCTTTGCATGAACATAACTCCTTTCTTTAAGCAGCCCATTGAGTTTTCAATTTAAATAAATTATGATAACATCTTATAATCTCTTCATAACTCTAGATTATCCTTCTCTATTCGCCTGTTTAGGCTTGGGCGTGGTCATAGTAATAAGTTTCATTCGATGCATTTTACAATAAACAGAGAGTACTGTACCTGTAGAGTACTGACTTGCTGTTGGCTTATAGCGATGGTAGTGGACCTGGTCTCCGCTTCAATAAGACGACATCCTTATTATATCACTAGCTGTTGCCCGCGACTTCGTCCGCGTGGATTTTGGAAGTAGGTACCTATCTCTGCTATGTACAGACATACATCGTCTAGTTATAGTTTTCCAATGGTAAAATGGATCATTCTAAGTATATATTATTCACCATAATTTAAGGTATACCATACCTTCAGGAACACACTATGAACACTGTATCCAATTTGGTGAAGACAGATAAAAAATTTAATAATTCTTGTTTTCACTTCTATTGCTCATAAGACTTCTCATATCAATTTTTATTAAACGTGTGTATTTTTTAACTAATACAGTATGGGCAAAACCAAAACCATAGGAGATACAGGGAAACTGTCTTAGGAACCTTTAGGTATTTTTTCGTGATAACAATTTTGACATAGTAATCGGAGCAGCTGGAGTTCAGGTGGCATGAATGAATAAGTAGTAAGTACCTAAGTACTTTGCACAGTCTGTTTCATAAGAAAACATTTTATAAAATTTGACTAACTTCTGCTGGTTGGGAATTTTTTTCTTCCGATACAATAAAATGATTCTAACATGAAACTAAGTCGATACGCATTTTTTTAAAATAATAAAAATAATTTTTCACTGGCGTTCTATGAGAAAACATTTTATTGAATTTGACTAACTTCTGCTGCTCAGATTTTTTTCTTCCAGTATAATGAAGTGATCCCTACATGAAACTGAGTCGAACCGCATTAAAAAAAATGTGCAAATTGTCTCATTTTTATGGACAACACACGCTTGACCAAAAAATTTATGTCATAAGACACTTTCCCTGCATCTCCTATGGTTTCGGACTTGCCTATACTGTCCCAGTTAAAAAAAACACTGATATCTCCTATGTCTATGACATCGTCTTGTTACGTTAAATGATTTATCTGTAAATGACGATAACTTTTTTCGCTGTCATCCGATTTCAATGAAACAAAGCCTATAAGTTGCTCCAGGCTGTGCTTAATCTACCTGTGAAAACCGCAAGAAAATCCGTTCAGTGGTTTCGGAGATTAGCGATTACAGACAGACAGAAAGACAGAAAGACAGACAGACAGAAAGACAGACAGACAGAAAGACAAAAAAATTTAAAAAAACTTTTTTGTGTTCTGTTACTCTTTTTTTATCGCCCACACTCATTTTTTTTTAAATTTGTTCAAAGTACAGACACGATTTCTACTCCTTTATTATAAGTATAGATATAGATAATGTCTGCGAAGACGCGGCCTGTCGAGAGATCCGAGTTCGATCCCCGGCCGTGCCATGAACCGATGGATTTTCGACGCTTTTACTTATTGACTGCTCCAAACGGTGAAGGAAAACATCTTGGATGTCTGGAAGAAATCGCTCTTAGCGATAAGCCCGCCTAGATGAACATTATTATCTGTTTCTTCTTCTTTTTGCCTGTAATTTTTAAATGTGAAATAAAGTGAATTGAATTGAACTGAATCGTAAGGAAACCTGCTTACGCCGTAGGCGCATGTGAAGTAGTGAGATTTTAGCCCTTATTGTGAGGGTAGGCCTGTGCCATAACAGTGAAGACATATGCTTTTAATTTGGATTTTATTCTGATCACGTATCTGCTTCCTCTTTAGGTACGGTCGACCACACGTCAGTGGAAACTAACCAGTATGAACTGGTCTCTCGTAGTATTGAAACTCCCTAATAGGCTAGGCCAGCTCAAGGTCAAAGTTTATCCAGTGACGTGCGGTCGACTGTACCTACTCCTTAAACTACTTAACCTTCTGACACAGATAGTTACACATGTTATGAATTATGATATTGGTAGTAGTTTAGTCTTAATTTTATTGTCTGTAGTCCAGCGGCTAGCTATTGTGTGAAATCATCCCAAATGATTAACTACGAAAGGTGTTGGTGTGATGAGAGGCGTCAGATCTAATTTGTGTGTGATGTGATGGCTTTTAGATTGGATCTATACGCGTGACGACGTGCCCAGCTCCCAAATGCATCTTAAAGCTTCAGTCATAATGGCGTGGAAGGTGGCGCCGCGGCATAAGATGTGGTTTTTCGTACCCACAGTTAAATAATTAATTGTAAGGTTAATCATCATATTAACAAAATAGGACATCTTTGCCTCTAACTTTGCCACATGATTACTGATTTGCTTTTTGCTTAATATTATTTAAAAAATTGTATTAATGTTTGCGATAAACGATTTCATGGTTAAATCTATTAAAATTTGGGACCTGTGATGTTGGGTTTGTTGCTGTTTCTTCTCCTCGGCGACATACAGGTGGAAATAGTAGTTTTAGACAGAATTGACGTCAAAAAGAGATATTGTATTCCAATTTTGCACGAATTTTCATTCATTCATTCATTGTAGTCCTTAGGTACAATACAAATCAAGACACGACTAAAAGTCGTCGGCTTAAAACTCACGATGTTTTCTATATATCCATAAAATCTCTTTAAAAAGAAAAGATATAAGTAAGTACCTGATAGATGCCACTATATATTCATCAAAAATGTCAAAGTAGATTTTAATTACGTAGCGACAGGAAAATTGCTGATTATCGACTCGCATAAACTCCGAACGCTGCTTTGGTACTGCCGCGCCGCGCGCCGCTTACCCCTCCAGTGTGTTGTGTATCTTAACGAGTCGTTGTTTCGTTTGTGATGTTATTAGTTTTTGTACTAGTTCATTTGCTTAGGTGTGAGTTTTGACAAGTAATCTAATCTTCCTCGGCCGGTAACAGGATGGATTCAATCAATCTTCTGGTTTAACATTATGGGTGTTACTTTTATAATAGGTATAAACTTAAATATGCCCAAAGGCATTTTATATTTAAAAACCATGTGCGCCTATATTTTGATTTGAATTAACAAGGTAACAAAAAAAATACCCCAGTAGGGCAAGTCGGCCCTAGTTATGAACTTTTTGTAATGGAAAATAATTTGTTGTAAACTGTGTAGCATATTAAAGCATGGATCAGCAAGCTGGAGTGGCAGTGGGTAGGTGGAGACGTTCACTGGGGAAGGCCTATGTTCAGCAGTGGACGTTAAGGGGCTGATGTATTAAATTATGTAGGGATGTGTTTTTTTTTATGTCAATCAATTTTATTTTGTTTACAAATTAACATAATTTACCTATTATACCTTATGCCTCTAATTATCATGATACCTAGAGGCTTCTAGGTTTGTAGTTGCATTTCTCACAAACGTTAACAGTTAGGCTAACTTGGGTATATTTGGTTCGGCCCTTGGGGAGTTCGATTAACATAATCACGCACTGAAATTTATCACACAGCTCCACACAGCTCGCTGCGTACCGAATACGGTTTATTTATGGCTTAAACAATTAGTCTAGTCTGTGGGAACGAAATACCTGTTGAAATGAAACGTATAGCATGATAAATTTAAAGCTGGTTGCAGTCATATTCACGCTATACTTTTGCCT
Organism: Metalampra italica; assembly: GCA_949699065.1. NCBI lineage: Eukaryota > Metazoa > Arthropoda > Insecta > Lepidoptera > Oecophoridae > Metalampra > Metalampra italica. Next base: position 9,410,006 of record OX452980.1, read on the forward strand.
CTGGACCCTGGAGATTGGATTACTTGGAGCCTTAGATCCTAAAAGCTTTGATTGAAATGCGTTATATAAGTAAGGCAGTTTTTTGTTAAATATTATATTGTTACTTTTATAAAATCTAGACTGGTCTGTTGGCGTAGTAGTAGTGACCCTGCCTATTGCGCCACCAAAGGTCGTGGGTTCGATTTCCACCCGGTACCAATCTTTGTGTGATGAACATAACTGTTGGTTTTCGGATTCTGGGTGTTTGTATGTATTTAAGTATTTATGTATGTTTATCAGTTGTTGAGTACCCATTTACAAGCTTCGGCTTAGTTTGGGACTAAACAGCCGAGTCACTAGTTTTATTAGATAAGCAGAGTCACAGTATCCTACCAATATCATGTAGTCGAAAGTTTGTAAGGGGTTTTGTGAGGATGTTTGTTATTCTTTAATTGGGAGTACTTATTCCATACATATGACACTAAAAATGTAGACATTGTCTATGCTAAAGATTTCCTAGACGTACACAATGCTTCTCATTATCAACTCAGACCAACAAATATACTCGCCGCGTCAGTAACCGAAACAATAATACTCGTATAGACCTACAAATACAATAGGTCGTTGAAAAATATGGTCGTAGTCGGGTCCAAGGGACAAGCAGTCCACTCCTTTAAAATCCTACACCCATATATCCTTCCTTACAAAAATTCAACAACATATCGGTAAGCGGCTATACAGCTCGTGGACATACTGTATATTAGTCATACTGTATAAGGGTAGGTGAAACTGTCTCGGAATGATGGCCAGTGCAGTAGACACCCGCTGGAAGGAAAATTTTGCCGGAATTTCTGGAAGGAAACCGAAAGACTATAAAGGTTGAGGCGGCAGCGAAGGCTGCCGGTTTGTATGGAGGACCTCACTGACGTGCGGTCTGCGCTTCAATTTTATACGAAGCTTGCTTGGGGTGTCAAACAGACGTTGACAGGCCGACAATGATTATAAAGCGGCGACATCTATTTTTCGCTTTGTTGTATTTGTTTCTACCATCAAATCTAATCAATATAGATTTATAACATGTCCCCACCGCTGGGGCTCAGGCCTATATACCCTCTCAACGAGGGCGTTCGGGCTATAGTCCACCACGCTAGCCCAGTGCGGCTTGGTGGACTTCACATGCGCCTAAGAATTTCTTCTTCGGCGTATGCAGGTTTCCTCACGATGTTTCCTTCACCGTTTGAAAGCAGTCAGTACATGTACTTATATTAAGTTTGGTGAAAAAACCCATTGGTACATGGCTCCTCAGCCGGGGATCGAACTTCGGACCTTTCGATATTCCGCTTTAATTCTATGCATTAGGACCTGCTCCATCCATCGCGGCAGGAATTTGTGAAACGCTGACAATGGCCCGCTGCGCCTGCGCCGTTTCCTGACTGCACCGAGCTCCATTTTAGTCCAACATTAAACTAACCTAAATCATAAACTTAAAATATAGGTACTGCGGTACTATATTAGCTTATAGACGTCCAATGTGTGCAAGTGAGAACTTAAAAATACCTATATGACAATGTCACAAGTAAGAAAGAGAAAACAAACGCAACGCCATTGTACATTTGCAAGGTTGTTGCGGTAACGGACTTCGTTTAAAAAAAATCGGACAAGTTCGAGTAGGACTCGCGCCCTGAGGGTTCCGCACAAACTTAATTAAATAAATAATTAGAAAATCGGTACCTAATAAAATTTCATACGAAAAGTTAAGTTAATTTCAGTAAAAGTGTATAAAAAGCCTGTAAAGGTAGAGTATAATCGTTGCTTAAAAACAATAATGTTATAAGATCTACATAAGATTACATTATGTTCTGTACACAATAAATAATAAAGAAAGTTAAGTTGTAAGTACAAGAATAAAAAGATTTTTTGTGATGACGGACGGACGGACAGACAGACAGACGGACAACGAAGTGTTCCTTTAAGGGTTCCTATTTCCTCTTTTGCGGTACGGAACCCTAAAAATTAAGTCTTTAAAAGATCCGAGTGTAAAACAAATCGTAAAATCGAATCCCATCGTACACTTGTGTTTACTTACTTTATTTTCTATTTTTTACTTTGTTCATAAACACAAAGTGCAATATCTAAAGCAAGAATCAATAGTGGAACCAGACTTTGCGCTTAGCTTGTTTTACTTAATTGTTGTAGTGTAAAGGGCAGCAAGACTTTGCTTTTAGTTCGTCAAATAAACTTTTAGTTTTACGATTGGGAAATCGTAAAATCTGTTTGCAACACTGTTTACAATGTTGCTAGACTTAATTTTTTCTCAGTATTGAGTGTAGAGACTCGAACGCCCAACGGTATTATGTAGATCTACATACCTGGATGTCTGACCTACCCCTTTCAACGACATTGTACGGGGCGATGTCGAAAAAAAAATTCAGTAGACCTAAGTATAACCGCCTGTTTGAATTTTTTTTTTTTGAGAGTTTGGCTCCGCTGAATATTAGCCGAAAGAATAGGTAGTTTCCATCATGCGGCCAAACTCTATCAGAACTATTATTTCTCTCCACTATTCCAACCTATGCGATTACAAGATACACAAATTTTCGGAGAAAACGGTTGAATTATAAATTTATCGAATACATAATTGAACGAAAAGCTGCCTCTATCTATTAAGAAATCGGAATGTAAAAACTTGATACACTTATCTCAAGTTTTAAGCAATCTGATCAATCATTTCGCAACAACAAAAACAAGGTACGTGCGTTTTTACAGCGCGCAATGTCATTGACAGTGTTTTTGCTAACAATACAACTGATAAACTGATCATTAGCACAATTTGTTGAGCAACTAAACTAAAGTGTGCCAAGTGCCTGATTATAGGGTTGTTGCACATGGGCTGCTGTTTTATCGACGTCGACAATCTTCCGAAAGTTATCCGATTCTATACTTCAATGTTGCAAAAATCTGTAATACAAAATATCGAGAACAAGACGTATAATTAATAAGATTATTAGTGGAATTCTCCATAAGGCTACCAACGACTAGAGGGCTGGTCCTCGCTCAGAGGATCAGCCTCACTATCCAGCGGGGTAATGCCGCCAGCCTTCTGGGCACGCTCCCAGCGGTGGGGACCCTGAGGTTTTTTTATTTATAATTTATTTGTAGTTTTAGTTTTATAATAAGTTATTTTTAGTCCTTTATAGCTATTTAATAGTTTTGAGGAGTTAGTACAAACCATGTAGAAACCAATGATCAAGCGATGAAGCCTCGCTATATTTATTTTTCACCACTGTATAACTCAACAAAAATCTGCGAATAATTTCCATGCCGGAGAAGGTGATTTTTACCACGGGAGTGACTCAGTCTTGTCTTCTAAAGTAAATTACATTTCCCATTTCGCAGATCTACGTATTTCAGATGTGTTAACTTGGTCACTGTGCGGTGCACGGCGATTTTCATCATCAAAAGGCTTTAACCAGGATATTAATAATAATGTATTATGCATGCATGCATGCTCAAGTTTCGAGGCACCGAACTCTCAAACTCATAAAGCAGACGAACACACTCATAATTGACTGACACGACTTCTAATCAAAGTTTTTTTATAATCGCCCTAACCACTATCGATACCATCTAAAACAAACCAATCACCGCTCTATTCTAAAATAAAAACCCAAACAAATTAATATGTTATTAACAACTGTAAGTTCGTTCATCCATCAAAAGTGATCAGTGAACAGATACAAAAGGTATTGTGTTCGATTCCCGGCCGAGGCGCATTAATCGTCGTTGAGTAAGATTAGATTGAGACAAGCCATGTAGTAAGAGCCGTGTAGTTTAATTAATTTATGTCTTCGGCTTTTTTCATTGAACAAATTTGTATTACAAGAACTTTTTGGATTGGAACTGGTATACCTGCAGATGGTAAGCCTTTGTCCAACAGTGGGTGGGGATGGTAATAGATCACGAATCGCTAGGTATTTTTATGTACCTATACCTATAAATATTTTATGTACTTACCTTTATTTGACATTCTAGGATAAGCTATCAGTGTGCAAAATTTCATCAAAACCACTTCAAGATTCGCAGGTTATCTTCCTTACAAGCAGAAAAAAACACGTTAAAAGTGGAGATTAATTGGGAAATACCTTTATTTTGTTGGAGAATGATTCATTCAGTATTCACTATTAAGGCATTTTATTGTTCTTATTTTTAAACTATTACTAGATGCGAATAAAGAAAAGTTAATTTTCTACGGCAACTGGTTACGAAACGTGGTTGCGAATATGGCCGGAAGGTAAGTAAAGTCTCCCTGTAGTAAAGAAGCTCGCGAAAAACCGGTGAAAACTACCTTTGTAAAAAAATATAATTTGACGATCGAAATAAGTTTGATTGAAGTCTCCGTAAAACTTTTTGGCGGCTGATTCCTGCGCAGTGACTAATTTTATGTGTCGAAGGGGTCAGCGATGTGCTAGCAATCTGTGACTATATTCACTCGCCCGCCAAAATGTTACGGGGACTATTACGCGATGTCCATATTGAAAAAAATTATGAACAACTTCATTCATTCACTAGACTTTAAGTAGGTAGTCATTGGTTCTTTATACACAAGAAGTTTCGAATCTCTTTGGTAGCGCGCGCGCTCCGGCGGCCGCCAACCAAAGTCAAATTCAAATTCAAAAGTATTTTATTGCATGTAAGTACACTAGGTACATTTATACAACGTCAATTTTTTCTCTACCACCGCCTCCAAGGTGTTATATAGAGCTGGGAAGAAGAAGCGGCGCAACAAACTTCCGCAACACATCTTTTAAAATCAAGTTTGTACATAACATTATTTTGTAAAGATTGTGCGAGGCTGAAGTAACATTAACACCAGGCATCCTTTGTCATTTAGATAATCGACTGTTTTATAATAAGCTTTCGTACAAAGTTGTTGTTTAATGTGAGTCTTAAATTTTCTGTCATTCATATTTAAGATTTCTTCTGGTAGTTTATTGTAGAAGCGTATACATTGCCCCGTGAACGTGAATGATTTACTGACCTTACTAAGCCTTAACTGTGGTGGTACAAGTTTGTTTTTGTTTCTTGTAACATCAAAGAGATCCTAACTCTATGTTTATATGGTTCGGAGTCTAAATCTAACATGTATTACTATAATGTAATCTAGCTACCTATAAACCTACAAATTGCCTCAACATTACAACCAATTTAACATGTTGTTTTCGATTAGAATCGATACGTTGCATCACTATAATCGATACCGACAATCGATACGCCATTGTTAACATCGGTATTGTTTATGTGCACTACCAATTTATCGATATCTCAGATTTATTTGCAATTTTGAGCTGTAAAGGAATTGGTAATCGAAAATCACTCAAGGTTGTTCTGTAAGTAGGTACCTACGCTACACATGAGCGTCAGTGGCGTCGGGGATAAGACGCGGCTGATCATATTATCGAAAGCTCCGAATTTCGATCCCCGGCCGTGTACCAATGGGTTTTTTCTCGAAAACAGTAATTTTACTGACTGCTCTCAAACGGTGAAAGAAAACATCGGGAGGAAACCTGCATACATCATCATCATCATATCAGCCTGTAGACGTCCACTGCTGGACAAAGGCCTTCCCCAAGGATCTCCACGACGACCGGTCCTGCGCTAACCTCATCCAGCTGGGTCCCGCGACCTTCACCAGATCGTCGTGGGAGGCCTTGTGGGAGGCCTGCCTACACTGCGTCTTCCGATTCATAGTCACCACTCGAGAACCTTTCTGCCCCAACGGCCGTCAGTATGCATACGCCGAAGAAGAAATTCTTATGCGCATGTGAAGTCCACCAACCCGCACTGGGCTAGCATGGTGGACTATAGCCCGAACGCCCTTCTTGAGGGGATCTGAGCCCCAGCAGTGGGGACATGTTAATAGGGTGTTGATTTGATACTACACATAATTATTCATACTTGTCAAACGGAAATGTATTTTTAATTGCATAGAAAATTCTAATGATACCTAGCTAAAAAAATAATAATAAAAAACGGTAGTTTTTTACATTGACAACATAATTATTTGGAAAGTCATCATGAAAATGTATGCTGCGTTTTGTATAATGATTCATTTATTTATGCATATTAAAAACTGTGACTGGCTTATATGCTTAGTTTCAAGGGTCGTTCAGCTTATTCCGAATTTAAAAAAAAAATGCATTAGGAAGTGTCCTTAATTTTTCAATTACGGAACAAACGACCAAATCCGCCGATTTTATCAAACAAAAGCAACAGCTGAACCGCTGAGCAATCAGAATGCCAAGGCCTTTACTAACCAGCAGAAAAAAACATAAACAATTAAAAAAGTATGTTACCTACTACCATAAAAGTTCTCATTATTGTCTATGATCGGGCAAACCCTGATGTGTCAGTCAAGTTTTTGTTCGATTCAATCGGCTGCGGCCTAAATCGATTTAATTAATGGAAAGTCGGTAGAGTTGACGATTATGATCGATTCTCTAATCGAAACGTCACTATTTACGATCAGAATTTTTCCAATAATGTAGATCGAATATTGCCGTGTAACTGTGAGGTAGGTAAAGTCAGTTTTTTCTTTAAAATCAAAAATTTTCAAAAATAAAAAAGAAACGTTGCGGCGATTATTTTTTTCACGACTAAACCAACCTAACCTTACTTTAGCTTACCTATTATTGTTGTTGTATTTTCATTTCTTTTTCATTGTAGGAAGGTATACTTCCTGTGGATTTAAGAAAACAACAGACAAAAATTAAATCAAACATCGACGAACTAGGCCTTTTCATGCCAACCAAAATTGGCCAAGAATTATTTACTTCATCTATAACAATCGAAACAATGACTCAACTCCGCCGATAGGTCACTGCGACCGCAAAATTACTTTCCAAGGCTCAAAATAAAGGTCAAAAGTAACCCTATTAACGAAAACTCATTTCCTTTGTTACAGATCCACTGACCTACAAGAAAAATAACAGGAAATAACCAACGAAAATCAAGATTGAAACATAACCACGATGAATGCAAAAACATTATGGTGAATTAAGAAATTAAAAAGTTGTGAAACATGATGTCACGCACAAACGAGCGCTAAAATTCGAATTTCGAAGCTTTTTGAAGATGTGCGTGAGTGTGACGTAGTGGTCAAAGAGTAAAGATGGCGCACAAAGTTAAAAGTAACCATTACGTGGCGACGCACCGGTCGGGCGTGGACTCGCCGTCTTCGGGTGCGTATTTGCACCGAGCGTCTTCAAGAGAGGAGAACGACAGCCACAGGGCGCCCTCCGAGAGGACATTGTCGGAATATACGGTAAGAAACATCGAGGTAATATGTACAGTCGACCGCACGTTAGAGGAAACACTTTGACCTTAAGCTGGCCCAGCCTGTTAGGGAGTTTCAATACTATTAGAAACCAGTTTATACTGGTTTTGTTTTCATCTGACGTGCGGTCGACCGTACTACGTACTAGAGTAGACACACCAACTCGACTGTTTCCAACACGAGTTGGTGTTCATTGGCGCCAACTCATGGCGGGGCGGCCATATTTCGGTGAAATTCATTCATATTCGGACAAAGTCGCTTCTGTGCGCATTGAATGTTATCTATGAGAACGCAGACACCCCCGCGCGCACCCCGCGTGCCCCGCTGCCCGTCATCTAGTTATACCATAACATAGGTCTGTGTATAATTAAATACCTTAACTTTCGTTTGAAGTAGCTACTATTATTACCTCAATGGTAAGCAATGAGATGTTCGAGTTTTGTATGGAGGTTGGTTTTATGATTACGACATTATCAAAAAATATATCGCTTGCGATTGTATCTGTCGGAGACAGAAAAAATAGAAAAACGGTTCTGTACATTTAAGGTGTACATTTAGGTTTTGAATATTCTTTGTCTTTGGTTGACAATGCTGTACAGTTTATGATCTATGTCTAACTTACAAATGAAACAAAGAACCCTTTATTTCCACCCATTGTCCTGAAACATCCACAATAGCTAAGGCATTGCAAGTTTTTTAAAGAATAGAATAGAATAGAATAGAATAGAATAGAATAGAATAGAATAGAATAGAATAGAATAGAATAGAATAGAATAGAATAGAATAGAATAGAATAGAATAGAATAGAATAGAATAGAATAGAATAGAATAGAATAGAATAGAATAGAATAGAATAGAATAGAATAGAATAGAATAGAATAGAATAGAATAGAATAGAATAGAATAGAATAGAATAGAATAGAATAGAATAGAATAGAATAGAATAGAATAGAATAGAATAGAATAGAATAGAATAGAATAGAATAGAATAGAATAGAATAGAATAGAATAGAATAGAATAGAATAGAATAGAATAGAATAGAATAGAATAGAATAGAATAGAATAGAATAGAATAGAATAGAATAGAATAGAATAGAATAGAATAGAATAGAATAGAATAGAATAGAATAGAATAGAATAGAATAGAATAGAATAGAATAGAATAGAATAGAATAGAATAGAATAGAATAGAATAGAATAGAATAGAATAGAATAGAATAGAATAGAATAGAATAGAATAGAATAGAATAGAATAGAATAGAATAGAATAGAATAGAATAGAATAGAATAGAATAGAATAGAATAGAATAGAATAGAATAGAATAGAATAGAATAGAATAGAATAGAATAGAATAGAATAGAATAGAATAGAATAGAATAGAATAGAATAGAATAGAATAGAATAGAATAGAATAGAATAGAATAGAATAGAATAGAATAGAATAGAATAGAATAGAATAGAATAGAATAGAATAGAATAGAATAGAATAGAATAGAATAGAATAGAATAGAATAGAATAGAATAGAATAGAATAGAATAGAATAGAATAGAATAGAATAGAATAGAATAGAATAGAATAGAATAGAATAGAATAGAATAGAATAGAATAGAATAGAATAGAATAGAATAGAATAGAATAGAATAGAATAGAATAGAATAGAATAGAATAGAATAGAATAGAATAGAATAGAATAGAATAGAATAGAATAGAATAGAATAGAATAGAATAGAATAGAATAGAATAGAATAGAATAGAATAGAATAGAATAGAATAGAATAGAATAGAATAGAATAGAATAGAATAGAATAGAATAGAATAGAATAGAATAGAATAGAATAGAATAGAATAGAATAGAATAGAATAGAATAGAATAGAATAGAATAGAATAGAATAGAATAGAATAGAATAGAATAGAATAGAATAGAATAGAATAGAATAGAATAGAATAGAATAGAATAGAATAGAATAGAATAGAATAGAATAGAATAGAATAGAATAGAATAGAATAGAATAGAATAGAATAGAATAGAATAGAATAGAATAGAATAGAATAGAATAGAATAGAATAGAATAGAATAGAATAGAATAGAATAGAATAGAATAGAATAGAATAGAATAGAATAGAATAGAATAGAATAGAATAGAATAGAATAGAATAGAATAGAATAGAATAGAATAGAATAGAATAGAATAGAATAGAATAGAATAGAATAGAATAGAATAGAATAGAATAGAATAGAATAGAATAGAATAGAATAGAATAGAATAGAATAGAATAGAATAGAATAGAATAGAATAGAATAGAATAGAATAGAATAGAATAGAATAGAATAGAATAGAATAGAATAGAATAGAATAGAATAGAATAGAATAGAATAGAATAGAATAGAATAGAATAGAATAGAATAGAATAGAATAGAATAGAATAGAATAGAATAGAATAGAATAGAATAGAATAGAATAGAATAGAATAGAATAGAATAAAGTTTATTTGACACACAAGACAGCACATATACAGGACATTGCAAAATAACAAAACAGAGATACATAAAACAATAAACATGGTGGAGGTTACGGTCTACAGAGTTACAATGTCGCCGGAGTGCCGGGCGCGTGGTGCGCTGTGCACGCCGGCGCTGGCACGGTCACATCCTTTTGGTCAAAGTTTGTAGTTCACTAGTTTAAAACTATTTAAACTACTGAATCGATTTTGAAAAAGCTTTCGCTGTTAGAATGACTATTAAATCTAGTTATGGGCATTAGCTTCTATTTACCCAGGGAAAATATTGCGGCATAAAGGGCATTCTAAAAAGTTAGTTATTATAGAACACAGACCACCTACTAGTCCAGTAGACAGAGAACGTGCCCTTTGATAATTCAAAAGTTTTTTTATTTTACCTCAGGGTAGGATAGGAAGATTTTGGTTACACATAAACTTTACTTAAAGAAAACCAGAACAGCAATTGATTTCAACTCAACCGTATTAAGAAAAACATTGCAGTAGTTCCGAGCGAAGTTTTCTGAAATAAATAGAGATGGGCCTGTCAAAACATTGCATTCGCGAATCGTGTTTATGGTTTGAAGTATCATTAACATAAAGTAACCAAACATGTAGTTATCTAAACCTGATGTATATAATTTTGTGGATACCCTGTTAGATGAAATCGATTGACGTCAGCGTGATTTCTGTATCTTATAATCAGGAAAAAGTTAATTTAATTGCTTTTGGCGACTTAGGTCTATCAGGAAAAAATACTAGGTATAAAAATGTCGAATTTATAAAATTAAATTGTCGAAGGCTATTAAGCCGAGATATAGAAATGACGATATTTACAAATGTCAATATGTAAAAATGTCTACAACCCAGAAAGTGTAGGTACAGTCGACCGCACATCAGTGGTAACAAAACCTGTATAAACTGGTCTCGCGTAGTATTGAAACTCCCTAATAGGCTAGGCCAGCTCAAGGTCAAAGTGTTACCACTGATGTGCGGTAGACTGTACTTATAGAAATGCCGATATTTAAAAATGTTAACATATTATTTTTTTCGATTAGCACGAGATCTCTTGTAGAGACAAGTCCTCCGTTGTACGTCATTTATCTGGTTTATTTTCCATGTCAATTTATTTATTGTGTGCGTAGCAAGTTTTACAATAGACATCACGAGTGTTCAAATAGGTACCCAATTGTAACAGTGCATACAATAATTCATCTACGACTATTTAATCGTATCAGGCGTTACTTAGCGGAAATCAATTTTGTATATTTCCTTGACTACACTTGTAATTTACATTTTGTATATATTATTATAATTTTTCCTGGTTCCAAATATTTATTCACAAAAACACCTTACAAATATAATTACATTAATTGAATTAGTAAATTTTGAACAAAAACATTTTGTTTAGTATAGTTATTTGCATGATTTTGTATGCATATTTGGTACATTATGCGGGGTTTTTTGATTTGTGTATTATATATACTACTTATATACACATAAAGTTTTTTCGCGGAAAAGGTAAATTCATATACCTAAATCAATTCAACTTATCAAAGAATCGTCTACACTGGTATCATTTGGTTACAGTATCGACTATCGATGTTGTATATTCGGGAAAAAACGGTCCGTCCATTGATAAAAGCTTAAAATTGAAATTTCAAACACGGCTGTCAATAAACTCATCCTGTTTTACTTCCGCAGCTGGCATTCCACGTGACTGACGCGTAAAACACGTGAACCGATTTATTTCGGCCATACATCATACATACATACATACATCTCAGCCATACACCATGTTCACATCAAACTATTTTCTATCCGTATCGATTAAATGGCACAGAAACACACATCGCCGCCGTCGGCATGCAATGCTAATATTGAACGTTTGACGATTTCCAGTACGGCCCCAAGCTACTAGCGAATCCTATCCTATCCTACTATAATATTATAAAGGCGAAAATTTGTAAGGATGTTTGTTTGGATGTGAGGATGTTTGTTACTCTTTCACGCAAAAACTACCGAACAGATTTGGATGAAACTTGGTACAGTGATAGCTTATATCCTGGAATAGCATATAGGCTACTTTTTAACGCGGACAAAGTCGCGAGGCGTCCGCTAATACCCCGTAACAAAAAGCCTACATAGAGGGCGCTGTTTCACAATGTACACGGGAAAAACTTTTCTACGCGGGCGAAACCGTGAGAAAAAGCTAGTCTTTTATAAGCTCGACCACAATGAATTCGAGTCGCGGTCCTCACAGACCTTTTTCGGTCGCTTTGGGCCTTTAGATCTCCTTCAGTTATCGATTTGTGTGGACATAGTAAGTTCCAGAGAGCCTATTAGGTGTGTATTCTTACCCTAGGCAATCTGGCAAGCCGTTTTCATTATACACACACACACTCAGATTCGTGCGTATGCAGTTTTCCATACATTTTGATGCCATTTTATATCTTTTTTAGTCTGACTAGTCTATGGTGAAAACGGCTTGCCTGGTCAGTTAGGTGAGTATGGCTCTCTGGACATTCTCTATCAATACTCCGTACAACCACCATCAGATTTCACGCAAATCCTTCCCTAAAGCGTAACACACACTGAGCGGCGGCGTTGCGAAAGCGTTGCGGTTTTTTTCTGTTATATTTGAAATAGTATGAAGCCCTTTACATCAAAGCGGCGCGGCGGCGGCGGTGCGACGGCGAAAGCGACAAAACCGCGCGCACAGATTTGACGTTTTGATTTGACAGATTTGTGCAGACAGGCGTTGCGGAGCGGCGGCGGCGCGTTGTATTCCTTTGTAGTGTATGAGAACGTCTACACAGAGCGGCAGCGGTGCGGCGCGGTGCGGAGCGTTCTTCATACAAACCGCCGCCGCGCCGCCGCCGCTAGCGGTATTCCTGTCTGAAGGGCTCCGCTTTTTATTCGCTTTTCGCAGATTCGCCGCCGCAACGCTTTCGCAACGCCGCCGCGCTGTGTGTGTTACGCTTAAGGGAGACCTGCTGCCGCCACCGCTTCCGCCTATGCCTTCCACCTCAGCCAACTCCCTGAACGGAATACCGTATCGTGGCATGCTCTCGTACATTCGTCTCGGCTCAACAGCGCTGTTTCCAATCACAACAAGTTTATTGGTAATTTAGCGGCTGTAAACGAACGCTGAGCGGATTGCAGCCATTGTGATTGATTCTTAATGTGATATTTATAGCTTTTCACTGGCTAAATCCAGCTTCAGGCGTTATGAGTGACAAGAATTTAGCGCTTTCATTCTTCGGGAAAAGTCTACGGTTTGTGTAGGCAAAGGAAGATTTGGTTGGAGTCCATGGGATAATCGACTACATCCATAGATCTTTTTGAAACCGAGACGAGAGTTGGGGAAAAGAAATCAAATTAACCGTTTGTAAAAGTCTCACAATCTAGGTCAAAGATCAAATCTAAGTCTAGTTAACCTAGGTCTAATCTACGCCTTAGTCGAGCGTGATTTTAAATCTTGGGTAACACCATCAGGGTTTCATTAACTGTAGATTCTCTGTCATGAAGGTTTGGTTTAAGAACGTTGTTGTAATTACAGACAATGGACGAACGAACGCGCTCGCCGTCCGGCGGTGGCGAACACCGAAACGGTGACCATCGGAACGGTGACCATCGGAACGGTGACCACCGGAACGGTCGGCGGCACGAGAAGGGCTCCCCGCGCGGAGACTCCGGGTCCGATGTATACGTCACCAGTGCTGCCTACCGACCGCCCTCCGAAATCAGGTGAGTGACAACCTACGAGATCTATCATCATATCAGCCTTTCAATGTACACCGCTGGCCTGGACATAGCCTTCCACAGTACTAGCTCCTCCGCCCTTTGTTTCCGGCCCCCTTCTTTAGGTCGTCTGTCCACTTGCACGTACGGTCCGCGGTCTCCACTCCAGAACTCAACGGCCGTCGGTTCTGCGTCAGATGTGACCGGTTCTCAGCCACTTCGGCTTGGTAATCCGTTCGGCTATGTCGGTGACCTTAGTTCTTCGTCGGATCATGTCCTTGAAAGAAACTCGGAGTATAGTTCTCACGCGTGGGCTAGTCACACCTGTCAGAGAACCGATAACTGCAAGTGGAGACCACGACTAGGCAAGCGTAGTGTGGGACGCCCCCCCGGCGTGAGTGAATGGATGCGGAGAACCGAAGATCGGATTCAGTGGCGCGCCTTGGGGGAAGCCTATATCCAGCAGTGGACTAGTGCAGGCTGATGATGATGATGTGTTCTGTTATCTGTACATCGTCGGACCCTGTTCGAACGTTACGTTGCGTAGTCGGAGGTGTCGTCTCATCTGTTCCTCACAATAATAACTTTACGATTGGCCCGACTATAAAGTCCAGTGATTGCTTTAGGAAATGTGTTTTGTGTCTCTCGTATAAATGTTTATAATGATTTATTATAACGCAAACACACGACTCTTCCTTTAAAATGTTTTTTTCCTCATTCCCGTCTGTTTTTAAACATCCTGTAAAGTTTAAGGTTCAATAGAATAAACGAAATTCTATTACACAGAAGCTTGTTACTTTATTATTGTATAACTACTAATATTTATTTTAAACTTTATTGCACATGTATTGTACAAGAGGCGAACTTAATGCCGGAGGCATTCTCTACCAGTTAACCTTTGGGTCGTGCTGATAGATTGTGGTAGGTGCGAAGACAATAACATATTAAAAGGGCATTTGAAATTAAACAAAAACTATAAAAGTAATAATATAAATATACCGTAATATATATTTGATATATAAATAAATACTACACAACATAATATATTACTAATACTATATACTATAATATAATATAAATATATATTATATACTACACAAATATTCACAGAATACAGAAATATGTCAGGCAATGCATAGAATGGCATAGGGGGGACCTATTTCGTAGTGAGTAAATGCTCGCGTACTCGCTTCTTAAAAACGAACTGGTTGGGAGCCGTCCTAATGCTTTCCGGGAGTTCATTCCACAGATGAGCGACTAATACCTACTAATTTACAATCCAATAAAGAGAAACATAAGTACTTACAAAAAGTACAAAGGGCGAATTTATGTCTCAAAGAGGTTTCTTCCAGTACACCCACGAAAGATATAATTTATAGGAAAGACAGATTTAACTGCTGGACAAAGACCCTCTCATAATCCCCACGTTGGCCATAGCATTACTAGACCCAAGGATTTATTTATACCGGTATGATTTTACTGGTATGTTATTGTTGATATACTGTTTCAGTATCATAATACTATAACGGTATAGTATAAATCTACAGTTATTCAGAATCTATAGGTACCAATTTTCAGTTTAACATCGTGAGGAAACCTTCTTCGGCGCATGTGAATTCCACCAACCCGCACTGGGCTAGCGTGGTGGACTATAGCCCGAACGCCCTCGTTGAGAGGGTAGGCCTGAGCCCCAGCAGTGGGGACATATTAATAGGCTGTTGATGATAAACATTTAAGTCATTTATGTACCTATCAAAACAGATATTACTAAGCTATAATTAAGCACACAAATTATAATTTTCAACTTTTGGAAATGACATGTTGCCTTTTTTCGTTCTTTCCACCCTGATAAACTATATTCCCGTCAGACCGGAATCTCACCTATATGTGTAATCCCACGGCTCCCACACACGTCGGCGCCGCTACAAAGAATCGAGGCGGTTAAACCTGACCGAGTGAGGTTACATCGAACCACCGTTAAGTGCCGTCGCGCCGCTAAATCCTTCAACGATTCGCCTAATTCCCCCAACGGAGCTCGAAACGTGTTGAATTACAGTGCCCATAGTCCGCGGGGCGCGCACACGGGCGGTGGGAACGCCGCGTTACAAACGCTGCGACCCGCTTGTGCTGAGTTGTAGATTGTAGATTTGTTTTCAAGTTATCGTATAATAATAATACGTTTATTTCATTAAAAAACATTACAGTACAATTGTTGACAATTGAATACAGTATTTTATGTAGTATACAATAGACCCTGGTGCCCTGACTCCCAATACTAGGTCAGCCTGTAACTTACGGGGCATATCAATCGGTGGTACATTTTTATAACTAAAGTCGTTGTTTTTATTTAAATGCGAATTAGTATTACAATGAGTGTGAAAGAGAATATACATTCGATTGTAAAGGAAACGTTATTTCCTTTTTTCCATCCAATGTATGACTTAATAAAATTATTCACATTTAAATAAAAACTGAGTTTATTTATTCTGTCAGATCATGATTTTTAGACTGTGATGTTCAGTAATAATAATAAATGTTAATTTGTTTCTACAAATTCTGTTAAATTCAGATTTTGCTTGAAAACAAAATCTAAGCTATAATTGTTCTGTAACTTGAAGTATTATTTTCAGAAAATGACTGATAATATTACATACCTAAATATTGTAATACTTACCTAAGCTGTGTTTGGGTGGTTACATCAAATAAAGCCACGTTGCTACCTCAAAATCTTTAAAATCACTTTCACTTTTAAGTTTATATTTTGTAGCGTTTTAAATAAGTCTACTACCAAATAAATCGCGTCGTTTCGAACGCCCGTCCACCCAGCCCTAGTTCAAAACAAAACCTTTGCATTAAACGCGTTAGATTGATGGAAAATTACCCATAGTGAGTGCAATCGACGCGGGCGCACCGTTGTATGGAGTTGTATGACTCATCTTGCATCTGGAATGCATGTTTATATTCGAATAGTCGTCGGTTGCTTAGAGTGCATGTTGATTGTATGTTTGCACCATTGTGGGAGCCAGTGACGGCTGATCGCGATGACATGGGGAATGTGGTTGATGATGGATCGAAGATATTCGGGTGCATTTGCTTTGCTATTACCACAGAGCACAGAATGCGCATGCATAGGGCGGTCAGTGTCATAAATTTGAAACCTCTTTGGCTATTATATTACTATTATTACCATTTATTGCCATAAATTGCGTGTACACTAAGTTACTAAATTAAACAATATTTGGTGACCAATTGCAAATTTTACCCACAGGGGTGTAGCAATGACAATACAAACAATTACAAAAAAAACACATACAAACATGCAACACTAACATACAATTACTATAGTTACCTACAAGCGAGCGGGAGCGTAGCGAGCTTTTTCCGTGTCCTGTGTACCTACAAATAGTAAGTACTTAATATAAGTATATCTAGTATTCCAGAAACCAGGTAGGAAGTCAATGTTAGTAGATGCCCCGCGATTTCAAATAAATAACTATGTAATTCTAATTCTTTTTAACAACTTTTGCATTAAGTATTTTCCTACCTTTGAAAAATCCGATACTCCCATTGCATGCAAATTTTCACCCCCGTTTCCCCCCATAAAATGTGAAAATATATTTTTTTTGTTATTAACGGTATGAACTATGTTTATTAAACGTCAGAAACGGGTACCAATAATCGAAAACTATAATAGTGTGTACAGTTAGCTATTATGGTGATGTAAACAGACAAAGTGCAATAAGTCAGGTGCGCGGGCGCAGCGAGCGACAGACGGGCAACGATGTCGCGGCCGGGATCGAACCCGCGTCACCGGCGCGCCGCACCGCCGCTAGATTTATTGACTACAAGTACAGTCCGCATCTGAGAATACGACGATCCCAGCCATAAACTTAGAATAAACGGTATCAACGTTCAAAAACCTTTTCTCAAACATGCGCAGAAATATTGTCATTACTCTCGAAAAAAGAACACATTAAGTAACGTATTTGCGAGCAAAACCAAATCAATTGCCGGAATGTTTTTTGAATTCGGAACTAAAAACGCGCCGGAAATTTTGTATGGAAATCCATTGCAGGCGTACTGAGGTGTCTATGTTTATTATTTATTTTAAACGGCTACGACAAAACTTTTTCTTCATTTGCGGCCAGTCATTTGAATTTTGGATTTGCATTTAAGTGGCTGTATGGCCACAGACAGATGCCTTTGCCTTTCGGCACATCCGGTAAAGTAAAAATATAGCGGTAAAGCAAAAGGTTGTCTCGATTCTATTATTTTGAGATATTGGAAACGGATGGATATTAACTGCACCAGATCCTAAGGTCGAAAGCCAAATTAGCGATGTAAAATGCCAATTGCCTTTCTCGTATCATTCAAGTCCTCGGCTGCGGCTCGGCCTTCAATTTCATACTCGACCTGCAATTGCCGATTTCGCGGCCTCTGCAATAATGTATACCTACTAAATTCATCATAAACTGTGAATGCATACCAATTTCCCTTTAAAAAAATCATAGAGTTAAGATCCTTTTGGTGCGTGCTCGCGGCCCCTTAAAGAGGCGTAAAAGAAACATTCTATGGGTGTCAAAATCGTGTCAAATGTATGACAATACTGTGACACACTCACACATTCTCATTTTCAAACTTCATATAAATTTGTATTAGCAATCTCTTCCCGCTACTCCGCTTCCTTTGTCCCCCCCCCCCCCCCCCCCTTGTAAGTGGCACCGTTGGTTCCCATACTAAATATGCAAGATGCAGTCTGCACAGGGAGCGCGCGCGCCACCAAACAGATTCGAACCTTCCTGAAAACAATTATTTGGAACAGTCGGTGTTCTACAAATTCACAATAACATTGTCGCTGCCGACTGTACCTGCGTCGCACTAATCTGGATATCTGGATATAACCGCAAGTTTAGGTCAAACGGTATTCCATACGTGGCTCCAATATCTTCTGTTATTTATTGCCGCAGTACAATGTATGGGAAATAGTCTAGGCATGGGGCTCAGGTTCGATTCTCGACTTACACAGTACACTTTCTGGTACTTTAGTAGGTACTTACCTTACTTGTTTGGAGATGTTGCCTTAAATGTACTAATGAAATGAAATGCATAAAAAATAATAAAATAGGGTAGGTAGGCATTCTAACAATAGACGTTTGCCGGCTGAGAATTATCAATTTTTAGGTCAAAATATCCTCACAAACAAACGCACCAAAAGATTATTTTTGTGGGTGCAAATAAATACTATTTTATTTTAAACAATACCTACGTTAAAAATTAATAAGTAATTAATTATGGTTAAATATTTGGCTGTATAGGCATAGTTACCCTTACTTACGTATCTTTTTCCGCCTTACTAAAGTAATCCGACCGAAAGTAAGAGTCGCATAATCCATTAGCATCTCTCAATGTAAGGTGTTCACTATAATTTTAGGGTTTTTACGTGATGACATCTGATTCTGTCATTCATATCAAGCTATTTTTATGAATAGATTTATTAGATACGTAAATTTTATTTTCCTAATAGGTAGCTTGAATCATTCCATTTGATGCTTTCAAAATTACTTGACTTACTTTTATATCATATTGAAAAAATTCCAAATTACAAAATGCACCATAGAGACCATTATAATGACCATAGCGATGGTTTCCCGTGACCATGACAAATTCAGTTTACTTTCTACCCGCACCATCCTATGGCGTCAAGGCGTGAAGCATCCATTACGGGTAATTTGAAGTCCCAGGTTCGATTCCGGCCCATTTTTTGGTAACTCAATTTTGGACCATGACGCTTTAATAGTCCTTTGTCGAGGCCCGGTGGTTTTTTATCTGTGTTCAAATTACGACACGTAATTTGGTCATTACTGCCTTGTCTCGCTTGATATTGGGAAGAATTTTATGAAAGTTTGTAAAAAAAGCTATTATTTTTTAGTTTATCTAAGTACATATATAGCCCCTGCGAGATCGAATCAGAAATGAGGTGATCCGCAGGAGAACCAAGGTCACCGACATAGGTCGAAGAATTGCGAAGCTGAAGTGGCAGTGGGCTGGGCCCATCGCCCGCAGAACTGACGGCCGTTGGGGCAGAAAGGTTCTCGAGTGGCGACCGCGTATCGGAAGACGCAGCGTAGGCCTCCCACAAGGTGGACCGACGATCTGGTGAAGGTCGCGGGACCCGGCTGGATGAGGTTAGCGCAGGACCGGGCGTCGTGGAGATCCTTGGGGGAGGCCTTTGTCCAGCAATGGACGTCTACAGGCTGATGTGATGAAGTACATATATATGTAATTTTGGAAATTAAAATTTCTAGGTAGGTAGTTCACAGTCAACACAGTTTAGAGTGGAGACCACTAGAAGCATAAGAGGCGTGGTCCTCCAGGATGGCAACAGAGTTATTGCACACGGCAATTGACAGCAACGCCGGTGTTGCTGAGCTGTCGGCTGACGCATCCGACCCTTTCCGAACACAAAAACTTCCTTAACTTTCGCCTTGACATAGACAAATAAAATGAACAAAAATCATTCAATTATTTTGTAATCTTCATTCGAAGCATTGAATAGCCTCCGACACTGTTGAATAGACAGCAGTTTTTTCTTGTAAACAAACATTGCGGGCCTGGCGCTGTCACGCTCATAATGTCACGACTTAACCATGCCTCTTTAAAATTCCAAAGGCTCTAAGCCTCTGAACGTACGCAGTAAATTTGTCGACTTAGATGTAACCACGGTAGGAAGATACGGCGCTCTCTTACATTGCTTAAACGAAAACTAGGCTCGGTGTACGAATACATCACACACTCACACGCAGCTGATATCAAAGTTGTGATCGTAAAACGCCAGTATATTACGCGTATTATTATAATTTTTCACTAACAACAGTATTTAATAACGAGCGATTGTAAATGACAAAGGCGTTGTTGCGTCCTGGACCACAGAATAGATAATAGGACAAGTCTGGACTGACAAAAATAAAAATACTTGGTTACACAACCAACAAAACCATGTACAGTCGACCGCACGTCAGTGGAAATTTCTTGACCTTGCGCTGGCCTAGCGAAGTTTCAATACTATGAGAGACCAGTTTATACTGGTTATATTTTCACTGACGTGCGGTCGACCGTACATGGTATTGTTGGTTTGGTTACACAACCAACAAAACCATGTACGGTCGACCGCACGTCAGTGGAAACTTCTTCACCTTGAGCTGGCCTAGCATTAGGAAGTTTCAATACTATGAGAGACCAGTTTATACTGGTTATATTTCCACTGACGTGCGGTCGACTGTATATGGTTTTGTTGGTTGTGTAACCAAGTATTTTTATTTTTGTCAGTCCAGACTTGTCCTATTATCTATTCTGTGGTCCAGGACGCAACAACGCCTTGTTTGTACCTAGGAGCATTTTCAATAACGCATCTCCCTCATTTGGTTTCATGTAAGCTAGGCTTGTCGATAAAGATGCGTGTACCATGGACCAGAACCACACCAGAACTCACGTGTTTCTCACCGGCCCGTTGAGGTGATTAGGCTATAAACCTCCAATTGTTTTGGGACAGGCCTAGTCCAGCAGTGGACAATAATATAGTATGTATAGGCGGACATTTGAGGTATTCCACGAGAAGCACCAATCTGAATAGCACTAAC
Organism: Metalampra italica; assembly: GCA_949699065.1. Taxonomy (NCBI): domain Eukaryota; kingdom Metazoa; phylum Arthropoda; class Insecta; order Lepidoptera; family Oecophoridae; genus Metalampra; species Metalampra italica. The sequence goes on from OX452980.1 coordinate 9,431,199, forward strand.
GCGAATAGCACCAAAGCTATTCCACCTAAAGCACAGACCAATATTAGTATGATATTGACACTTTCCAGAGCTGAAATCTGTTGTATATAATTATGTACCTATCTGCTAATATGGTTTTGTTTGTCTGAAATAAAAAACATTTATTATTAAAAAAAAATTATAATATTTGGACTTGGTGCTCTTCATGGAATAAAATTTAATATTCTTTTATTCCACAAAAAGCACCAAAATGTTGAGCGGTGCTTATAATTGTATTAAAGCTTTGGTGCTATTCGCGTTAGTGCTATTGAAATTAGTGCTTCTCATGGATTACCACGTAGTTATCACAGCATAATACTCATACACTCAAACCATCACACACATTAATATACGAAATTAATTCTTTAGCATAATAATTCCAGTCTAGTTTTTAAGTATAATATTGTGATTTAAAAAAAATCGTACAATTTAATAGAAGAAGAATTAAATAAGTATTTATTAATTATACATACGTACCCATGTTCGAGTTTTAAATGACTATTATTTATTGGTACGGTCTTTTTATAAACTAACTAAGGCGTCCGTTATAAAAACGATCCTTTTCAAACGTATGTAGACTTTAACAACTTATTTATTTATGGTAAATATTGTTCGGATTAGAATGACTATGGCTTCCGTGGCTCGTTAAGGTTATTCGTTTTTTGGGTCCCTTAATTTATTGTAAAACTTTCTTTTATAAAACGTATACACGTTTGAAAAACTGCTTGGGATATCGATTTATTCCTGACTCATCGAAGAAAAAGGTTTCTTCTTTTTCGTAGTTCGTGGTAGACCTAATATGAAATTTGATTCTCAACATTATTTACCATAATCATTGTATCATAAAGTACCTACTTTCAGGTGATTTTTCGCATTTGTGTGGTTTCGATTAGGCAAACGACTTTTTTGAAATCTATGACTTTTCGGACTTAACGTTCGATTTTTCTAATCTGTATTTTGGGGTTAACAGTGGACATATTATAAGCTGTTAAGGGCTCCCTAAACGATCATGCGGCATGACATGCAATACGTGCTGTCACTCATGCATGATTGTTTATCTGTAGTGATTGACGTGCATGACATGCAAACTACGTGCTGGCCGTTGCTTCACTGTATAGCTGTGATAGCAAGCATGATGGTCCATCATGCAGCATGACATTCACGTAAACGTTGCATGTCATGCAAGCATGATCGTTTAGGGACACTTGTAGAGAGGAGACAATGCAGTACAATTATTCTTTATTGCATAAATCGTTAAATTGTTAGTTTTTTTAAAATTCGTTACAATCTAGTTATGCGGTATTATCGCAAGCGAATTCTTACTGACTTGAGTGGCATAAGCCAGTCGCCAGGCATACAAAATTAGCACCCGTCGGAAATAAATCCAAATTGGCCGTCACGTCACTCTGACAGATCATTAAATAATAATCGATCCGCGAGATCTCGGCCTTGACTCGAACGTAAATTGATTGAATTAAATCGATTGTGTCAAATCGTGACCAGATATGTATCATCATTCGTCAATTTGCAATTGATTGATGATTAGAATTCACTTGATTTACAATCATTGCATACCGATGCGTAGAGAAAAATGTATGCAATTATTTTTTGAGTAGTTTAAAATGGACTTTGAATCGAGTGGGTATTTATTATCGATATAGTCATTTCATTAGTGTGTTAGTCTGCGATTCATTGGTTTTGCAATATATCCACAGCCTTGAATAACGCACAGTTGGTCAAAGAGGACGTAGTTAGTCAAAGTCAACCAAGCCTGACACATTTTAGCCTATAAAAATCAAATTATCAAAGTTTGATTTTTATGGCCTTTTTGGATGTCAATCGAGACTCGAAAACTTATGGATAGCGTTGGGCCTAAAGATTCGATGCGGAGGACCGGGTGTGGTGGCGTTCATTGGGGAAAGCCTATGTTGAGCAGTGAACGTTGAAAGGATGATATGATGATCCTGCCTGTTACGGAAGTTGAAGTTTTATGTTTTGTCGGCAGCCGGCAGTCGCGCGCGCCGCGCAGCGTGTACTCGTACCGGAGCGCGGTGGCGCCATCTGTCGCCTCCACGCACCGCTCCAAAGTCTCCAGAAAGGTGACGTACTTTTATATATTTACCTGTGGCCGTTTAAAAAAATTACTAATTTTATTTTCTCTAGCTACACTTGTTCGTCATCTCGCCCGCTAACTAAAATTGCTGGTATTTACCGTTGTGGGGGGAAGTTTTTCCCGCGGGAACAGTTTACCGCGGTAAAAGTAGCCTGTCCATACAGGCTACTTTTACCATAAATACCATTATTTATTCCAGGATTTAAGCTATCACTGTACCAAGTTTCATCAACATCCGTTCAGACGGTACAGCGGAAAGAGTAACAAATATCCTCACTCACAAACACCTTACAAACTTTCTTGTTTATAAGATTAGTAAGATAGATATCCATAAGTAAATAATTTAAGTTTATGTTCTCTGTCAGGCTGGTGTGAAAGTGGACGCGATGGCTGCCCCCAACCCGTTCTGCCCCAACGTGAAGGGCATGTGCTGCCTCATGCTGCTGCTCAACCTGGGCCTCATCCTCGTCACGCTGGGCTTCGTCATCGTGCTGCAGTTCTTCGAGCCGCTGTTCGTCTGGTGAGAAACGATCAGCGTGCGCGCCGAAATCCGCTCTAAACAGTATAGAGCGGACTTTGGCGTCGATTCGGATCTAATATTCGGATGCTTGTCTCTTGTACTCTTTTTTTTACTTTAAAACATTGAACAAGGATCCCATAGAACAGCTGCTAAAATAACAATAATAATCAGAGAGGGACACACTTATTACAAAAGTGGTAAGAGTAAGCAAGACAGGTATAAAATCTTCTATCTCTATCAACGTATGTGAATTTTTTGTTGGGGGGCAGTGCTGCATACCAACTGCCCCCCAACAAACCACAACCCAACTAAAATAGATAGTGTTTGTTCAGTTTGACCCCGCCATATAAGCCATAGAGTAACTTATATTGATATAAGCGTCTACTCAAATTATTGGGGTAAAAGACTATTGCCATTTCATGCTATACGCTGATTACGGTTCTATAGTTCATTATTTTTCTATGCTTTAAAATTATGTAAGAGATGGCATGAATTGTAGTTCGAACTGTCAAAATGGTTTGAAAGTTCGAATCTTTGGTGACGCGCGCGCTAATTTTTTTTATTCAAGGTTCTGCGAGACAGAAGGAATTTTAATCGCCATGTTTTAAATTGCAATAGAAACTGTACATTTTCTTAGGTCTTTCCAGTAGTTTTCGAGTTTTCCGACAGACAGAAACCTTCTTTAGAGTTACCAGAGCCAAATAAAGTATTATCAGTAGGTACCTACCTATTTTCCCACCACATACAAGGTTAACCCAAATACTTTTAAAACTAAAAAGAACTGGAACATGCTTTATTCGCCTGCGACAATTGAATCGCACACCGTGGAGGATTGTTCCAGCGAACATTAAAAACCACTTTGGTTCAAAAGTCGGTAACGGTTCACGTAATTTGGGATGAGCTGTTTATTGAGATTTCGTGACATTTTTTTAGTTGAAGTACCTAAACGTATGTGTGCTGGAGACCTACATAGACTGCATTTTCAACCGACTTCAAAAACGATTCTCAATTAGACTTTTTTAATGTTTGTTACCCCAGAATTTCCGTCATAAAAATCGATTTGGAAAATTATTTTTACATTGATTCTTTCTAGGATATTTTCGAGTGTGGTCACAGTTCATTTGAAAAAATATTTCAGAGGTAAAAAAATTGGGGCTCTGTAATTTGTCACCGGTGACAAAAATCTACAAATATATATTTTTTTTTTTATTTACGATTCTAATCTGTGCTCATCCAGAGGACGATATCTGCAACAGATTGTCCGCTGTTTCAGATAGGTACTTGCTTTGTAGGTAATATAATCGATTCACATGCTACATACTATGCACCCAAGAGCGGGACCCAGGATTTTAAATTAGGGGGGGGGGGGGGGGGGGGGCGTTCCGGGCACGGAACAGAAATAACATGATCCGTGGTCCCGGGCAGGTTATAAAATTTTATGACTTATTAAAACTATTTATGACTTACCGACTGATGGTGAATCGTATCCGTTTCCGTTTCTTACTCGAGTTTCTAACGCGATCCATTTTTTTATAGGATCCTGGGCATCGTCTTCCTCATTTTCGGGTTCATCACTCTCCTGGGCAGCCTCATCTACTGCGTGGTGCTGTGTCGAGAGAACCCCTACCCGCGGTACCCCGACGACTTCTACTGGACCCACCACTGGTCCAAAACCATTGGACCATCGGAGATTCACTACAGCACTAGTGAAAAACCGTACCGGCAAAACGGTCACGATAGATATAACAAGTACAACGGAAAATATTCCGATAGAGAGAGCGCTAAAGGTTATTCTGACAGGGAAAGTAAGTTAAGCAGGTACTGAGAAGAGGAAGTAAAGAAATTTGAGAATTTTCAAGTCTTTGAACGTAAAGTTCAAAATTGTTGCCGACTAGGATGTATTGCATTACCTTCGTCTCGTTTAGAGAGGTTTAAAACATCAAATTGAAATTGAATTGAATCGTCGTTTTCAAAACTAAACTCTGATGGTTTTATTTTGTCATTTAAATTCATTTTAAATATGACAAAGTGTAATCAAACAAACATCATGGTTAAGCATGAAAGATCACTATAAAATTTGATTACTTGTAATTGGTAATTTTATGACGTAGAAAATCATTAAAAAATGATTGCAATGCATGCTTCAAATTGTCTATTCTATGTTCAAAGTAGGTATTCATTTATTGTTTACCTACAAAACATAACAAGTTTGTAATTAAAAAGATTTGCTTGGTACATAACATACCTAGTTTATGTAATTTTTGAATATACTATGTAAATTAATATAATGTGTAAATAATACAATTAATTTTTAAGTCAACACTCTGAGCGAATGCCATATTAATTTTTAGAGTGTTAAATAAATCTTGTTTTAATATTTCATTTAAGAAGTTTTGGATCAGAAAAAAATATTTTATATATAAAAAACGCTAACCCTGTGTAAAATGTCAGACTAGATTTTAATATGACTATATTAATAAAAAGATATTTTAATAAATATTAATATTACAATTACTGAAGCGTCTTTTACTCCAGATTCACAGCCCTACTATTGATCGCCCTCTAGTGCTCACTAGTCTAGTAAACATTATGAAATATTAAAATCAATTGTCCTATCTTTTCTTTTCAATTGTCCTATCTTGTTTAACTCCCATTGCACGAAATAAAATGCTAAATTTAGAATTTAATAAACACGCGTTGATATGTATGAAATATGAAAGAAACAGCAACAAAATTAATCGAATTTGTTTATTTACAATTTCTTTATATCTAACAAATTATATCATATTTAAAAAACATAAATAGAGAAACCGCGCATATTTCTAATGCGCAATTATATTCATTCATAATCATCAGAAAAGTTACACCAGAAAACGTGGAATGAGCTCATCCATATAAAATCACAAACACAGAAATAGACTGTGTTACTAGACACAGAAAGAAAAAGCAAATAAATAACTTAACAAATCGTAATGTAACAAAATACCTTAATTTGATAAGAGACAATACATTCAGAATATTTAATAAAAAGGAAAGGCAATTGAATTAGAATACAAAATACGAGAACAAAGTAATAATTAAAGCTGTACCTATGTACTAACTACGATCGAGAATACGACCACTAGGTACTGAAAAAAAATATTAATAAAAAAAGTCGTTGCTTTTTTAAAATTAGATATGTCAATGATAAAAACATACAATATAGAAATACTGTTATTCGAGTCCATACAGAAGTGCACTTGAAGCCTTGGGTTGTTCGTAGAAGTAGACATAAATATATCACTGATTTTTGGTGAAAACCAATGGGAGCTTTTAGGCGTATCCCAGACACACGCGGCCTGCGGTGGCGGCCTACCGCAGGCCGCAGCTTCAATATGAAAACGCAGGCCGCGCGTGTCTGAAGTCTCACATACATTGCGTATGGAATACAACAGGCCGTCACTGCCACCGCAGGCCGTGTCTGTGATACGCCTCACAAAGCTCAGTTCAGATGGCGGCACTAGCGTTCGAAGTATTGCAAAAATTGTTTCAGAAGGTAGAAAAAAATGTGATAAATCTAGATATTTGAATGTGTATAATTTTTGTATTAATGTACGAAAATATCGATATAAAATACCAATCAGGCGAAAAATACATCCATTTGTTCACTCTATGCGCCAGTGGCGCCACCTAGCCGTGACAGATTCACATTTTTGACCCCAGTCACATTTTGTACTAACCACGTCAGCCATAAACATTATGCTTAACTAAACCGTATAAATAATTTCATCAAAACACCAAGTTCAGGGCTCGCTCGGTGCACATGTAGCGGACGATCTGCGCATCCTCATTAGCGTTTTGATCGCACGCGGTAGCGTGCTATAACATGCCGCAGCACTGACGGCAAAAGTGCGATTCCGTGCTGACAGATATGGCCCAAACCTAAAGCGTGACACACACTGGGCGGTGGCGTTGCGAAAGCGTTGCGGCGGCGAAGGTTTGTATGAAGAACGCGCCGCGCCGCCGCCGCTTTGATGTAAAGGGCTTCATACTATTTCGAACATTACAGAAAAAAAACGCAACGCTTTCGCAACGCCGCCGCTCAGTGTGTGTCACGCTTTATGCCGACCGCCGCGGACGATCCGCTTAGTAAGTAGCCTACAAACTTAAATCACTGGAACTTTTCTATACAAATGTCATTCGTCAAAAACCATTTCTCCTGTCTTGTTATTGTTATGAACGAGTAGTTAAAACTATATTAATTTAAACGTTAAATTAACTACGCATAATACAGTAAATTGTACCTAATTACATTGTAAAAAATATAACTATTTTGTTAACTAAGAGATTTCACTCGCACAAAACATGTATAAAAGATAAAATCTATACACGAGTAGTTTGATAAACTCAAACAGTTACAAGTATAAAATCAGTCTGCCAAGTGAAAAATGTTGAGCTGGCAAGGCTATTAACCTGCCGACGATAGTAAAAATGGAGGCAATATCTATATATCCCCCTCCATCTACTTCTATATATATTTTTAACTTATGTTACCATGAAGCTCCTAACTGCAAACTATCTTCTGAGATGGGAGAAGGGGTGATTCAAAATAGACTGAAGTCTCGAGATGACCAGCCTCTGGTAAACTTTACATTTTCTCACTTGACAGACGAACGGTCATTGTCAGTGGCCACCACAGACATACCAAAATGTACATGGGCCGCTCGCAGCGGCCACGCCTCGATAGCTTATCGGAAATCACCAAAATTTCAAATGTACAGTAACTGGGTCTGAAACAATGTAAAAAAGTTTCGTTTAAAAAGGATAAACAGAAAATTTACTATCAAAACCCCCCGCACAGCTTGCCTTTGACACCTAAAATTAGTCATTGCGCAGAAATCAACCAACTTCACACAGGTGGCAAAAAAATCTACAGGGACTTTATTCCTGCCCCCCTAACAAGGTAAGATACTGTCGCGTGCGCGGCCAGCTAGTAGTGACTACTCACCCAGCGCAGTGAGCCCGCTCCGCTAGTCGCTGTCCGAGTCGTCGCTGAACGCGTACTTCTTGGCGGTCTTCGCGCGGGCTCCCCCCCGCGCCGCGCCGCCGCCCGCCCCGCCCCGCGGGGGGGAGCCCGCGCGGAACTCCTCCTCCGACTCCGAGTCGCTGAAGTTCTTCTTCTTCGCTTTCTTCTTGGGGTTGGCCTTCTTTTTGTCCTGCAATTTAATTATGGACTTATGAATGCCGCGGTAAACTGTACCCGAGGGAAAAAAAAATTCAACGCGGGCAAAGCCGCATAAGTAAGACATACATAGGTGGACGGATAATTAAAAACAGGGCAAGATTTTCATACAATCGAGGTCACTTAGAAGCCATAGTTCTCCGTGAAGGATTGATCGGCGCATGATCTGATGACGGTCATCGAGAGAGTAGATTGAGGACTTTTAGATCGCTATAGATATCCAACCGATCAGATGAGCCTCAGATCAGATTCCTCAACTTTATGATTTTCATACATTTTGATGACAATTTGCGGGTTTTTTCGTCATGACGATGCTGCTACCAAACGGCTCATCTGATCAGTTGGATATCTATAGCAATCTAAAAGTCCTCCATCTACTCTCTCCATGACTGTCAGATCAGATCATGCCCTAATCAATCCTTCACAGAGAACTATGGTTTCTAAGTGACCTCGATTGTATGAAAATCTTGCCCTGTTTCTAATTATCCGTCCACCTATGTAAGTGTGATACATTGCCAGATCGGCTCTTGGCTTATCGGTGGATGAATGAAGCTTACCGTTCTACTATCAAATATACTGTCATCCTCGCTATCTAAACTCAGCACTTTTATTGGCCTTTTCTTGGGTTTCTCCTTCTCCTTTTGTTTATCTGCGTCGTTCAGCTTCCTCTTGGGGGCAGCTTTCTTCTTCGGGGGGGTGACCGGTGGGGGGGCCGGCTCGTCGTCCCCGCTGGACAGCACGGTCGTGGGCGGATGCGAGTTGTGGTTCGACTTGGCTTTCTGTGACTCCTCTTTCTTCGTGTCTTCTATCAGCGAGTCGAACAGGCAGTCTGGAATAGGAGATACACAGAGTTATATCACGTTTCAAAAGAGGTTCTGCCCGCTAAGTGCGAAGTAAACGTGCAGACATGTGTTCATGTCAACACCAACTAGTATTATTTAGTCATACATAATATATTGAAGGTCGCGGAACCCAGCTGGATGAGGATAGCGCATCAGGACCGGTCGTCGTAGAGATCCTTGGGGGAGGCATTTGTCCAACAGTGGACGTCTACAGGCTCATGTGATGAATATATTACTTGTGAGTCAGAATCACAGAATATGAGATCAATGTCAGTCAGTATCAGTACACAGTACAACATTCCGAAGTCCATCTCTGCAAATTTCAGTATCATTGCTGGCAGAGAGCGCGCGTCATTATGAGACAGCACCAGTATCAGTCAGCACCAGTATCAGTCAGCGCCAGTATCAGTCAGCGCCAGTATCAATCAGCACTCTTCGTAAGCAGTCTTCTTACGAAAGAAGAAGACTGCTTACGAAGAGTGGAAGCGGTAGTAAAAATTGACGTATAAATGTACCCACTGTACTTAAATGCAATAAAATAGTTTTGACATTGACTTTTGATTTTCCATTAGTATCAGTCAGCACAACATACCGGAGTCCATCTCGGCTGGTTTCTTGGCGGCGTTCTTCTTCACGTTGAAGTGGTCGTCGTCGTCGTCGCTGGCGGACAGCGGCCGCGGCGCCTCCGCGTCAGAGCCCACGCGGTTCTCGAGCAGCTCCACCTCGGAGTCAGACTCCGACTCCTCGCCGTCCTTGTATTTTTGCACCTGCAGCGTGAATACACAAAATTATAGGCGGACCGTTTAAGGCGTATCACAGACACACGCGGCCTGCGGTGGCGGTCTGTTGTCTTCCCTATGCAATGTATGTGAGACTTCAGACACGCGCGGCCTGCGTTTTCATATTGAAGCCGCGGCCTGCGGTAGGCCGCCACCGCAGAACGCGTGTGTCTGTGATACGCCTAACTCAAGCCTACGCCCGCGCGGTACAGGGGCGCGGGGCTGGGCGACTAAGGGGATCTCGCGGGGAGTGGGCGGGTGGCCCTGCCGCGCACTCCCCGCGAAATCTCCTTAATCGTCCCGCCCCACGCCCCTGTAACGTCGCGGGCGTAGTCTGAGTTATGTGGTCGGCCTATTCACGGTACATACATAAACCAAGACACACTTGTAGAGAACTATTCAGGCAGCACAATGTACGCTCGTATTTATTTCAAATTATAATGTTGGTAACTATGTGAGGACTATAACTATGTCGTTCGTGTTTTAAAAATAAAACAATGGCACATGAGGTCAGAGTCGGACTTTAAATCCGGGTCCTTGGATTATTAAAAAAAAATCCATCCCTAAAGGGGTGAAAAGGGATATATAAATTTGCAGATCAAATCTACATGTTCTGGATTGATACATAGGATACAGTATCAACATCATCAGCAGCACTTAGACGTCCACTGCTGGACATAGGCGTCCCCTAACTACCAAAAATTTGGTTCTAATGTTAACGCGGACGGAGTCGCCGCCAAGAGCTAATTAAAAAATATAATTAAAACTATTGATGGCTAGGTACTGACTTTGGTGGCGGCCCTCCTGGCGTTGGCGCGCTCCCGGGGCACCAGCACCTCTGCCACCTCCACGTCGGAGTCCGACCTCTCCTCCGAGCTGCTGCCGCTGAACGTCAGCTTCTTCTGCAACATTCCAGCGTTGTCATATCAAATAATGTTATACCATAAACATTGTGTAGGAGATACATACATATCTTCACGTGTCCATCTAAGAGCACCCGGTCAATTTGATCCTCGTCCGTCAGTCTAGGTCGTCCCCGGCTCCTATTACCATCATCCGAGAATATCTTACATATATGTATACATATCTTCACGTGTCTGTCTAAGAGCACCCGGTCAATCTGATCCTCGTGAGTCAGTCTAGGTCGTCCTCGGCTCCTATTACCATCATCCGAGAATATCTTACATACTTATCTTCACGTATCCGTCTAAGAGCACCCGGTCAATCTGATCCTCGTACGTCAGTCCAGGTCGTCCCCGGCTCCTATTACCATCATCCGAGCATATCTTACATACATACTTATCTTCACGTGTCCCTCTAAGAGCACCCGGTCAATCTGATCCTCGTACGTCAGTCTAGGTCGTCCCCGGCTCCTATTACCATCATCCGAGAATATCTTACATACATACTTATCTTCACGTGTCCCTCTAAGAGCACCCGGTCAATCTGATCCTCGTACGTCAGTCTAGGTCGTCCCCGGCTCCTATTACCATCATCCGAGAATATCTTACATACATACTTATCTTCACGTGTCCCTCTAAGAGCACCCGGTCAATCTGATCCTCGTACGTCAGTCTAGGTCGTCCCCGACTCTTATTACCATCATCCGAGATTATCTTACATACATGCTTATCTTCACGTGTCCGTCTAAGAGCACCCGGTCAATCTGATTCTCGTACGTCAGTCTAAGTCGTCCCCGGCTCCTACTACCATCATTCGAGAATATCTTACATACATACATATCTTCACGCTATCTCCCTGTAGTTTATGTATGTTGGATATATCAGCGGGTCTTTAGCAACTCCACCGAAACTACAAGAAAAACGGTTACCTTCTTCGGTTCCTTCTTATTGAAGTTGAGCTTCGTCTGTTTCATGCCATCTCCCTTGTCCGCCTTGTCCGCCTTCTCCGCTTTCTCCGGTTTCTCCGCTTTCTCCTTCTTCACGCGCCCTTTAGCTTTCTTCTCGCCGCTTGCTGGGCTTATGCCCGCCGGGTCGTCCTGCAAACATTACACTATTATTATAATCATCAACAGCCTTAACATGTCTCCACTGCTGGGGCTCAGGCCTACCCTCTCAACGAGGGTGTTCGGGCTATAGTCCACCACGCTAGCCCAGTGCGGGTTGGTGGACTTCACATGCACCTAAGAATTTCTTCTTCGGCGTATGCAGGTTTCCTCACGATTTTTCCTTCACCGTTCGAGAGCAGTCAGTAAATGTACTTAAGTTCTGATAAAAACCTATTGGTACATGGCCCAGCCGGGGATCGAACTCCGGACTTTTCGACATGATAGGCCGCGTCTTATCCCCGACGCCTCTGACGCTCTCTATTATTATACCATACTATAATCCCCGCGGAATTTCTTGACGGCTGAATGAATAGTCACAAACTGTTTGCACATCGCTGACAGTGTGTATAGTCTGTGTGCGTAAGCGAGATAGTGCACTGTATAGAGACGTCCAAAAACTTAAAAGTTGATTCGGTTCATCGAATCAATAAACCATTTCTTGAAATTTAATGAGCGTGTCTAGTGAACCCCAGCACAGCTACCCTTTCGACACCTAAAATCATTAGTCATTGCAAAAACAGCCACCTTCACACAACCGTCAAAAAAATCTAAAGGGATTTTATTCCTGGCTCCTAACAAGATAATTAAGATACTGTCGAGCGTGAGGCTAGCTAGTAGAGACTACTCACCCAGCGCAGTAAGCCCGCTCCGATAGTCGTCGTTGTCTACCTACCCATTGACACCTTAATTAAGGAGAGCGTCAGTGGCCCTGGGGATAAGACGCGGCCTATCATATCGAAAGGTCCGGAGTTCGATCCCCGGTTGGGTCATGTACCAATGGGTTTTTCTCGAAACTTAAGTACATACTGACTGCTCTCAAACGGTGAAGGAAAACATCGTGTGGAAACCTGCATACGCCGAAGAAGAAATTCTTAGGCGCATGTCAAGTCTACCAACCCGCACTGGGCTAGCGTGGTGGACTATAGCCCGAACACCCTCGTTGAGACGGTAGGCCTGAGCCCCAGCAGTGGGGAGATTAATAGGCTGTTGATGATGATGAAGTACCTTGTATTTTCAATAAATACCACAACTCTCAACACTTACCGGATCGTACTCCTTCTTGGTCTCCTTCTTGATCTTGGCTTTCTCCGCCGCCTGGATCCTCTTGATGAGGTCCTCCGAGATCTTGGGCTCCACGCGCCGGCCGTTGTCCGAGGGAACGATGTCCATCAGGGACTTGCGGCTCTTCTTGTTGGCGGCCTGTGGTATACAAACGTTTTAATTTATCAATATTACCGGAAAATATATAAATAATAGCTGTTGCCGCGGCTTCGCCCGCGTTGAAAAGATTTATATTATTTATTATTCGAATGTAAAATCTATATTACTGCATAGTTTCATTACGATCTGTTCCGTAGTTGTTGCGTGAAAGAGTAACAAACGTACAAACTTTCCCGTTTAGAATATTAGTAGGAAGTTACTTAAATACAGAACATTCTTTAGATAGTTTTCTTACATTTTTGGTCCAAAATGAAATTTGACCTTATATTAACCTAAGTACTAATATTTTAAAAAACTATTACCTTCATCCTGTTCATCTTTATGTTGGCAATTAAAAAAAACAATAAAAAATTATTGGTATGGTAAGAAATAATAATTAATAATTTAATTCCCTTCAATGTACAGAAAGAAATACTTCCGTTACAGTATAATACATAGTATTAACCGACGCTCCGCGATTTCATCCGCGTTATAATGTATCCTATATTTAATATTTTCCTGTAGTTAAAAAACCGATACTCCCATACAAATTGTCACTCCCATTCCCTCCGCTTAAAATGTGAAAAGTCAATAGATGGCGCTAGGAGTATTTTACACCGCGCTATCATTTGGTTCTTCCAAATGATAAACCAGATATAAATTAAGCGTGCGGATTATCCACCAGGTTTTACTTCTATTATTAGTATAGATATAGAGAAACATAGGAAAGTTCCCTTCTGGGAATCTTCTGCTAACAGCTAGTTTCTGCTAGCTAACAAAGAGAGACAAGGCACTCACCAGCGCCTTGGAGCTCTTCTTGTTGACGCTCAGCTCCTCCTGCCGCTCCTTCTCCTCCACCTCGTCCAGCTTCAAGAGGAACGCGTCCAAGTCGTCGCGCCACAGCATCGGTGGGGTTTTCGCCCTGACGGACGGACAAAAACAACATTTTAGACCTATTTGTTGACCCTTGTTATCTGACCCATATTTCCTAGCATAACCTTTTGGCTCGCGAGATTCAAAGCGCAATACCTTCGCGACTCGCACGTATATCGCGTCAGTCAGACACCCTGACATTGGCACTCAAAAAACTGACATTTTTACGAGGTTAAGGACGATGTATGACAATGTCAGGATAATGACATTCTAGCTTTTTCCCGCGTAGAAAAGTTTTTCCCATGTACATTTTGAAACAGCGCCCTCTATGTAGGCGTTTTGTTACTTAGCGGGTATTAGCGGACGCCCCGCGACTTTGTCCGCGTTAAAAAGTAGCCTATATGTTATTCCAGGATATAAGCTATCACTGTACCAAGTTTCATCAAAATCTGTACGGTAGTTTTTGTGTGAAAGAATAACAAAAAACATCCTCACATCCTTACAAACTTTCGCCTTTATAATATTAGTAGGATTACCCGGCGGAATCGGCTAAACGTCATCCCACTTTCATAACTGTAAACTATTCACTAGCTACATAACAAGGAGTTGGTAATTCAAAAAACTATGCATTTAGTTGGACTCACTTGAGCGCGGTGAGTTCTGTCAGTTTCTGGTCGCGCTGCTTCAGCAGGTCGTCCTTCTTCTCCTTGGTGAGCATCCACATGGACATGCCGAGCAGATAGTTATACTTTTTCACCTCTTTCAGCTGCTGGAATGCTTTCTCTGAAATGTTACAGTAAATATAAATAAAACTAGCCGTTGCAACCCGACTTCATCCGCATTATAGTATACTATTTATTGTTGTAAATATTTTTTTAACCCGCTCTAATCATGCCAGTTCCTTAGTTTCAAAGTTTGTCAATAGATGGCGTTAGGTGTATTTTACACCCGCTATCATTTGGTTCTTCGCAAGATATATAAGGACCTCCTTGGGGGAGGCCTTAGTCCAGCAGTAGACGTCTACAGGCTGATATGATGATGATGATGATGAAGATATATAAGATGAACATGCAAATTATCCACCAGTTTTAACCTCTTTATTATTGTTATAGATATAGGTGTCATGTGTCTAGTCAAATGACACTAGAAATAACTAGACTCTAGTGTCATGTGCAAGGCTCGGATTTTTCATAGCACGGTAAGACGAAACAAAACTATGGAGTCGATATTAATTATTAACATTAAAACCTATTTCAACTTAGTTACGTGGGGTATCTAGTCATACATATAGACTATATTGTTGCGATGGGTACTGGCAGCATCAAATTTAAGCGTATCATAGACACGCGGCCTGCTGTGGCGGTCGCGCTGGCGGCCTGAGTTTGCATATTGAGGCTGCGGCCTGCGGTAGGCCGCCACCGCAGGCCGCGTGTGTCTGGGATACGCCTTAAAACCGACAAGCGCGCGGATACTCATGTTTGGTATTTGTCAAATAGGCGAATACTTTGCCATATATCCTCGACACACATGACAATTATTTGCCAAACATACCAATACGAATAGCCATGTGGAGTGTCAGCACCAGCCCTTCAACGTCCACTGCTAGACGGAGGGCCGTCCCACGCTGCGCGTACCGGTCCGTGGTCTACGGTCTAGAACTCTGGGATAGATGTCACCTGCCCTACTATGCTTGGATTGTCACAATCTGGTGCACATATTACCTGGGTCAACGGGCTTGCCCTTGTCCTCTGGCTCCGGCTCCTCCTCCGACTCGGGCTGGTCATCCTCGAGCGCCGTCAGTCCCTGCATCTTGGACGCGCGCTTCTTCCACTCAGCGATGGGGTCGGGGGCGTATCCTGGTAAAAGCCACACGTGTTATTACTTTTTTATCCATAGTCTTTGTAGTGGTGAGTATTTAAACCTGGCAATTCCAACTAACTTGGTAAAAAATGAGCAAAAATCGAATTGAGGCAGAGTTTTGTGAAATTGCTTTATTCTAAGAAATGCCAAAATGAATTCAACACTCAACTCAAGGGTTCAGTTCAAGTAGCGCTCATTATCAGACAAAAAAGCTTTGATATCACGAACAAAATATTACCTAATACACCGTGATGTGATAGTGAATAACCTTGTAAGTGCGTAGAGATGGACTCCGAAATATAATTACATAAATATAATAACAGACAGCTTCCTGCATGGAAAATGATGGAAAAACGACTCATTGACTTATAAATATGTCTTTATCGCTTAGTGACACTGGCAGAGAGAGAGGAATATCGCAAGTCGCGACACTTCGCGAAATGCCGTTTGTGTTTGAACAGATGTCACACCAGACCTTTGTTGGTGCTAAAAGTGCAACCAACGTAGCAGTCATCCACTTTTCATCCCACTTTTTGCTACCACCTTTTCGGGCAAAGCTAAATAAAAGTTATTCGAGCAAAAACAATCATCATCAATCCACCTGAGGCGGAGGGGCGTCCCACGTTGCGCCTACCGTCTATTTTTCTTCATTTTTCTTCATATTAAAAAGTTAATAAGCACCCACCTCGCTTGATGAGCTCCTCGACCATGACCTTCCGCTTCTTGTTCTCGACGACGAGCCCCTTGTCGCACTTCTCGAGTATGAACCGCGCCTGGTTGGACAGCTTGTCGGCCTCGGCCTGCAACTGGCCTTCGAGGTAGTCCTTCCGCCGCGAGTAGTACTTCAGACGGAGGTCGAAGAACTTGCGCAGGATCTCTTCTACCTTCTCGTATCTGATTAAAGCAGGATTCGAAGTGATAATTTCAAAATATAGGTTGATAATTATTTTTGATAACTATAATCGAAAAAAATATATTTGTTACTGTTCAATTTGTTGAATTCAAAGACGTGTATCGTGGTATCGGGATGCGCGCCACTTAGAGCCATGACAGGAAAATGGCCGTAACGTAATCGTAACGTAACGTTAACGTAATCTGACTGGACTGGTTGTCAATTATTCATTCATTTGTGTTATCTGTGGCCAAAACAAAGAAGTTGTTGTTAGTGTAACTTCAGTTTCAGTGTAACTGCTTGCTTCTATCTAAGGCAAATGTTGATATTTATTGATTGTTATCTAACAACAGTAGGATTGCTAGGTTTAAATCTGTTTGATAATTACCTTATGATTACTGGCAAATTATCTGATTTCTGCGCTCCGGCGACATACATACACTCTGGAAACCGCAACGTCCACCTAATTTGGCAATGTTCTTTTTTATGTTATCTCCTTGCTCTGTATTGATATTTTACATAGTCCCGTGTACGAGAGTATATGTGCTGCCTTATGTGTGTGTGTTAAATAAAGCTTTTTCTATTCTATTCCATTTCATTCTATTCTATCCTATTCTGTTCTCTTCTAAACACAAAATAAAAAAGTAACGAAATGTAATATTAAAATTTGTGTGGTACTTGTTGAGGCAGTTGTTGTGGTCGAAGGCGTTCATGCACGTCATGGAGGTGGTGGTCTGCAGCTTGAACACCTTGTGCACGCCCTCCGCCTCCACCTCCGGCAGCTTGCCCGGCAGCAGGCTCACCACGAACCGCACCGTCGTGTCCGTGTTGTACTCCTGCGGATCACGTGCCCAGCCAGCCCCATATTACCATGGTGGAATTAAACATCGACAATAATGACTGAGCGTCTGGTACAAACTAAGCGAAAGAAGCATCCCAAGAACTTTAATAATTTTTGACATCTGTATACCACCATGTTTTCCACAAATAAATAATTACTGAACATACAATTTAGAAACAGGGCAATAATTTTCATACAAACAAATACACTTGGAAACAACTTGGATGCCATGGTTCTACGTGAAGGACTGGATCGGGGCATGATCTGATGACGGTCATCGAGAGAGTAGATGGAAGAGTTTCATATCGCAAGACATGCAACTGATCAGATAAGCCAGTTTCGAAGCAGCATGGTCTTGAACAAAAAATGGCATGGAAATGTATGAAAATCTTAAAATAAGAAACCATGACCCGGAGGAGGGTGGCAGCACGAGGGGGAGCATGCTAGCTCCCCCCGAGGTGAGCCGCATGATCAGTATGATCGAACGTTCACTCACCCTGTACTCCTGTATGACGGGCTTCACTTTGTCGGTGCCGAGCATGGGCTCCAGCACGTTCTCCTTGTAGTTCTGCGTCCACGTGCCGACGGGCAGCTCGGTGATCTCGATCTTGTCGCCGGGCAGCACGGACGCCTCCCCCGAGATGACGTACTTGTCGCCGAACCCTTCGACGGTGCCGCGGAAGTTCTTGTACCAGGGGTGCATCGGCTGCGGCTCGTCGCCGTCCAACATGCGCCTGCGAAGTTGATACTGAGAAAATACCTGCTGCGCTATGCATGACGAACGCCCGGTTAGTAGTCTCGGTAGTAGCTCCACTACTGGTTGACTACTACCAACTACTACTAATAAAACCGTAATTGAGACCGAACGAACCGTCAAACCGTCCAGACGGTTTTGGAGGACAATTTTATACTTGTCACGTGTATTTTATGATGATTAATAAATAAATAATAATAATACCTTTTCGGGCACGTACGCAACTGAGTTTTGTACGTGGTTGCGGCGGAAGAATATTTCTTCAAGCTTCATCATCATCATCATATCAGCCTGTAGACGTCCACTGCTGGACAAAGGCCTCCCCCAAAGATCTCCACGACGACCGGTACCGCGCTAACCTCATCCAAGCTTATAATTAGCATAATTTCTTCAAGCTTAATACTCAATTTTAATTTTAGAGGAATTGGAACCCGTTATGGTCAATGACAAATTACATGTAACTTTTACATGTTACATGACCATCACCGAAGCCTAACCTAAGCGCAAGCCTTAACATACAGGATGGACAGGTATTGGTAGAAGTATATGCTCCACTAGCTGTTTCCCGCAGCTTCACCCGCGTAGAATTTTGCCGCGGTGAAAAGTTGCCTACATGTTATTACAGAACAGAAGCTATCAATGTACCAAGTTTCATCAAAATCCGTTCAGCCGTTATAGCGTGAAAGAGTAACAAACATCATTACAAACTTTAGCCTTTATAATATTAGTAGGATATGGTCTACTCACCGAATGTTCTTTACAATGTCCCTGGGGTTGTAGTTGGGTATCTTGGTGGACCAGCCGGTGCCGATGCCCTCGGCGCCGTTCACCAGCACCATGGGCAGAATGGGCAGGTAGTGGATGGGCTCGATCTTCTGGTTGTCCTCAAACTCGTGCTGAGGGTAGAATATTTAAAGGGTTGTAGTAGTAGAATATTTATAGTCCCCACGGAATTTATTAATGGCTGATAGCCCAGTGCGGGTCAGGTGGACTTCACATGCGCCTAATATATATAATTTTTAATTTTAATCTAAGAATTTCTTCATCGGCATATGCAGGTTTCCTCAGGATGTTTTCCTTCACCCACTGAGAGCAGTCAGTAAAAGTACTTAAGTTTCGAGAAAAAAACTATTATTACATGCCCGGGATCGAACTTCGGACCTTTCGTCTTATCTCCGACGCCACGCCCAATTTTTTTGTTTTAATTTTTGTTATGACTCACCACGAGCAGGGGGTCGTCGTGAGGATGGAATATGAGGCGAGTCAGCGGCGACATGAGGGTGAAGATGTATCTCGGGCTGGCCGAGTCCTTGCCGCCGTTGAGCCGCGTGCCGAACTGGCCGCGCGGCTCCAACAGGTTGATGTTGTTGGACCCCACGTAGTTTTGAGCCAAGTTCACTATCGTCATCGCTAGCGACTGCTCGCCTGTCAACAAACATTGCGAATGAAATGGCATGAAGTCTTCTCATGATTAAACTTTTTGGTTGGATTTGTTGCTGTTTCTTCCCCTCGGCTATACGGGTGCAAACAGAGTAGTTTTAAGACAGCATTTACGCCAAAAGAGAATATTGTATTCCAATTTTGAATTTAACAATTCCATTCTTATTGCCCCTGTAGCTGTACACGGTACCGACGTCAGTAGGCTGCGCATGCGCGGACCAATCGCGCAACGCGTCGCCATGACCCGCGCACTGCGTTATCATTGGTCGGTTCATATTGTCAGCTGCACCGATACCGCGCTAGTTGCGAACCTTTATTTTGTACTGGTGATTTTGTACATAAATATTCTTCTTCTTCAACAACTCAACACGAGTTTGTTTTGTACAATAACTACGCCACCATATTCTAAATGTCTATGTAAACTAACCGTGATGGTAAGCCGAGTGTTCCGCGACGGAACCGGCCAGCTGCGCCACCTTGACCTCCCGCTTGTCGTTGCGCTTTATGCACGTGTAGATCACCTTACGCTGGCCGGGCTTCAGGCCGTCTATCATCGATGGAATCGATCTGAGAACGCAACAACAATAAAAATATATCAAACTACTGGGCAAAGCAATGGAAGCCTCTCATAGCAAAAGTGTTAAGAGAACCTTCTGGAATAACATCAGATAATTACCCAGGGGAAAAAGTATTTAACCTATCAGCATTCCAATAGTGAACGGATTTTTTACCCTTAAGTGTAAATATGTATAAAGCTCATATTGTCATGTTTTTACCCCAGAAAATTTGAGCGATCCCGCGAGCACGTATAGAGATATCAAACTTTAATTAACCCTGTTTGGAATGTAATTTTGATCATTGCAATCACATAATACGACAGTTAAAAGGTTTTACAGTGCACATTCTGTGTTAACTAGTTTAACAAATACTAACCTCACATTATCGCCGTTTGAGAACAACACCAACTCCAGATTGACGAAATCTGAATACGTAACGGTTTTTGTCTCTTTCGTGTAGAGGTATCTCTCTGGAAGACCGATCTCCTTTCTCCTTTTCACTTCGTCCATGTGACTCGTCAGCCACTCCTTGCGCTGGTCCGCACCTTTCTTTGAAAACGCCAGTTCGATATGGTGGTCGTCGGTCTGTCCGGCATACTTGAATTTGATCCTGTGGCGCTCCATGTTTTGGAAATATTCTTTAGCCTCCTTGGATGTGGAGGTACCCAAACCTTTGTAGTACTTTATATTGTATGTGTGGTGGTTCTCAGTATCCCTCTTCCATTCCTCGAATTCCGGCAACGAGTAGAACGATAGTTCCTTATCTTTCTTTGTGGCTTTCACGATTGGAGTAATAAACTCTTCCAAAAATGGTAGCTTCAGTAACTCTGGCCAGTTGTGGTGTACGAAATTTATGATAAGACCTTTGATATGAGACCCGTCCTGGTCCTGATCGGCCATAATCATCACTTTACCATACCTCAGGGACTTCAAGTCATCCACCGAGTTGTATTTCTTTTTGTATTGTAGGCCCATGATTTTGATTAAATTGTTTATCTCCACATTTTCTAAAACTTGCTTGTGTGATGCATCTCGGACGTTCAACGGCTTACCTTTCAGCGGGAAAACTCCATAATGGTCCCTGCCCACAACACTCAGTCCTGACACAGCCAACGTCTTGGCTGAGTCTCCCTCAGTAAGAATCAAAGTGCACAGATGAGCGTTTTTTGTACCAGCGTCATTAGCATCCTCCAACTTCGGTATACCCTTGATTTTACTCTGTTTCTTACCAGAAGCCTTCACGAGCTCCGTCTGAGCCTTGAATTTAGCCCACGTCAGGACAGCTTCCACTAGACCACACTTAGATACAGAGTTCACGAACTTCTCTGAATAATTACATTTCGATCCAAAGCTTTTCGCTTGGAGTGTCATGTTTTCTTTAGTTTGAGAGTCAAAGGTTGGGTTAACTATCAAACAGTTGATAAACAACCACATATGATTTTTAACCTGGAATGGTTTAACGTTCACGCCGCCTTTATTCTTCTTCTTTATAACTTCTAGTACATTCTTCACAATGCTGTCAGTTACCGAGTCAATGTGTTTGCCACCTTTCGTTGTAGCGATGGAGTTCACAAAGGATACCTGCTGGAATCCCCTGTCAGATAGAGTGAGAGCTACCTCCCACCTGTCGTTGGCTTTCTCATAAACAACTTTCAGTGGCTGGCCGTTCTCGTCTTCTTTGCCTTTTATGTACAAGTCCACATAGTCTTTAAACTTGTTTATTTTTAGTCTTTCACCATTCAGATACACTTTGACACCCGGCGACGAGGCGGCGACGTCATACGCTCGACGCGACATTAATGAAACAATGTCATCTTCCAACTTATCCATTTTAAACTTAGCCAAGTCAGGGCTAAATGTCACTTTAGTGAAATCGTCATCTTTACCGGATTCCTTTATCTTCGGTTCGGATGCCTTCGTCATATTAGAGCCCCACGTCTGTTTGAAATGTTTCTTGTACTGCTTTGAAGCTGTCTCGACCGTGAATTTGGTGGAGAATATATTACACAACTTGGCACCGTATCCATTTCTGCCTCCCGTCACTTTTTCCTCCTCGTCATTGTAGTTGGACGATGTCAGCAGGTGTCCAAAGATCATGGTCGGGACGTACATTTTCTCATCCTTGTGCATAACGACCGGTATGCCGCAACCGTTGTTGTACACCGAGATGGTGTTTGTCTCCTGGTTTATGTCAATTCTTATGACGTCCATCTTGGCATCCCTCTGTTTGTTGTCAGCCGCGTTCACCAGGATTTCGTCATATATTTTGTACAGACCTGTAAATATTAGATACAAAATTAACAGAAATTTCTACAGTGTACAACTAAATCAACTCATCTAACTTATAGGACATATATGACACAAACCCCATTCAACGACTCATGAGGGCACAATATAAGAATACAAAGATCCAATGCTCAGCTAAACCCTCAAAGATATTTATTAACAGGGTTGTATCCAGTTATACATGTTTTAAAACAGACTAGACAACTTTTTAAAACATAACAAGCTAGTCGACTGCTGATATAGCAGCATCAGCTATAAGCTGCCTTTCAATTAAAATAAAATAAATAAATAAATAAGAATGACCAAGAGAGGAATATACAGAGACTGCGAGTAAATACCTGGCACATATGTCAGCTCCCGTTGGACCATGCATTCCTTGGTCTTGTCAAACACCCACATGGTCTCTGAGGCCCGCTCGACCGACCCGATGTATGTGTCCGGCCGGAGAAGGATGTGTTCCAGCTGGGACTTCTTCTGGTACATCTTCTCGATGGCGCCTTTGGAGCCCTTGGCGGGGGCCGCGGGGGGTTCCGCCGTGCCGTTCTGGGCACTCATCTTGCTGAACATAGACTGGAAAACAAATTATCAGTACAATGATACTTAGCCCTTTGCCTCGCAGGATTCAGAGCGCAATACCTCTGAAACTCGGACATATTTCACATCAGTCAGACACTGACATTGTCACTCATAAAAACTGTCATTTTGAAAGTTAACCGCCAAGCAAGACAAAGTATGACAATGACAAGTGTCTAAGTGACTGTGAAGGTCAGTGTGGACAAAAGGGGGCGAAATGAAAAAAAGAATTAAGAAAAATTTCACTTTTTTCGAGTACTGTCGCTCGCGTTGCTTGCTCTAAGGGTCCCCAGTAACCTAACGAACCCAACCTTCGGGGTGCTCCGACTGCTAACTGTCACACATTATCACCTATAAAAAAAATCCCCAGCGCCCCCTTTTCTCTACTCCAACTAAAAGTCCTGTAACATTAGTAATTGGTTAAAATTTAGAAACAAGTACCCTTGATGTCAATAAACTGTAAGTGCTAGGGGACTCAGGGTGCTTCACTGAGACCCTGAGCCCCTAGCACTTAGTTTATTGATATCAAGGGTGCTGGTTTCTAAATCCAAACCAAAGTTTATTCACTGAGAGTATTTTTTTAAATGGCCAATTTACCTATATTACTCAAAACAAAATAAGGAGTTGTCTGATCAGTTAGGTTCTGGCACTCTGAAGCTTCACTATCCGTACTCCGGCCAAACAGCCACCATCAGATCTCATCCAGATCGCTCCCTGAAGGAGATCTAAGGTGATAGAGGTAAGTACTTCGCTCATTTAAAGTAGTAAATTACATCTGGTAACGAACCACCGCTATTATTGTATTACAAGCTACATACAATGACAGTACAACACAAACAGTAGGTATACAAAAAAATATGTGATAAAAGATGTAAGCTTTATTTATTAAATACCTAACAATAGAATTTGACCGTTATAAAAATCAAAATGCCGCCAAAGTGGACTCACCTTTATATCAGCCATCTTGGCCGTCGTGCTTATTAAACGTTTGGGATAAACGCTTAGCACCGCTGCTTGGCCTACACTAAAGACTAATCGCAAATTAATTAATTTTATTTTTACAAAACGACATTTTCTTAGTAATAATTGCAAAAACACGAGCACGACGTAATTAGGACGAAGACGCCAAGATGAACCACAGACATTTAAAAAGTTTTTTTTTTATAAAAAAAAACAAAAGATTACCAGTAATAAGTTTGTTTCAATACAAGGCTGCTTGTGCACTAAACGTTTCCGATTCACAATCACATTCATTAAGTGAAAAAGACCGACACGTTTTAAGTCCGTCTTGGCCGTAGTAGTAAATGTATGTACGCTTGTGCACTGATCCGTTTATAATCAATTCGTGTTTGACACATGTTTGATCCGTTTTTTCACAGATGAAGTCTTTTGTTTTTTAAATGGTTATACAGCTTTGAGAACGAGCCCTTTCTAGCCAATCTTTCACTTTACTTTTTACTGGTTATATTACTTTAAATTATTTTATATGTGTAGTTTAATTAGGTATTGTATCTGATAACTTGGTAAGTGATAATAAATCAGTCTTAGGGTCAGGGCAGACCGAGCGGAAATTGCTCGCGCACTTCTCCGCGCCCGTCACCCCCGCCTGCGCGAGGATGCCGCCAGACGCCGCGGCAGCCGTCGGTAGCCGGCGGAATGCTCGCGGAAATCGCGCCCGCCGCCCGCGCCTTTGCGAGGATGCCGCCAGACGCCGCGGCAGCCGTCCGAAGCCGGCGGAATGCTCGCGGAATTCGCGCCCGCCGCGCGCGCCTCCCCGAGGATTTATTTTGTGTTATTTATATTATATTATGTGTCATGCCTGAAGAATCGATTTGTCAATTCTATATTTGTTAAAACATATGTTGTGAACCTTGTGTTTTGAACTTATGTTGAACTGAAATTTGAAATTGATTACCTACGTAATTAAAAACTGCCCTTAGAGTGTTAAAACGGGTTTTCGACCCAAAAAACAAGATCAAATACTAGATTTATGTGAAGTCTAGATAGAGTTCGTTTTTCAAAAACCAAAATCTGACAGCCACATTCTAATGGCAGCGTTTCAAATTTTTCGACATCCATTTTATAATAATCATAAAAAAGGGCTCCACTTGTTTTCAATTTTACACACAACGTATGATATTCACCGTACATACACCTTTCTTGCCATATTTTTCTGACCAAATGCTTCGAAATATAATACCCTTCGGGTTGTTTTTAATGTATTCACATGTCCTTTTCTGCCAAAAGAGCTATAACAATCATATCCCAGTCAATCATTTTCGATGAAGCTCTGCGGACGACCTAGCCGCGCGCATCCTCGAGCAATCTCTCGACGCCGCGCGCGTCGCGACAGAGGAGGCTCGAGCATGCGCGGGCAAATTTCCGTTTGGTGTGCCCCGGGCCTTAGTCCAACCTTGGTTTCATTCACAACATTACGTTATTGCAAAATATTTTTATTTACACAAATTTTTTAAAATTAGTTTTTCTTAGTTTTATTTCCTACTCCCATGGACACATTGAAATATATACGGCATGTTTATAGCTTTTTCAAGACAGATTTTGGCAACATTAAGCTTGTTTGTGGCAAACTCTCTATTTTCACACCTGAGGAAATCCCGTCAGTCTTTTTCTATTGAATACGAATGGAGTGTAGTGCACAAACGATAGGACGTGAATTTCACGTCCCATCTTTTTCACGTATTGAATGTGAATCGGAAACGTATAGTGCACAAACGCCCTATGGTATTATGTCTGTTATAAAATGGAACACTGTCAAATATTGAATATTGTTTGTGGGTTGCCATGGGCCTTTTGGGAAAATGGAAAATTAATGAAAAGTCGGCCCAAAATTTATGTTTATAATTTTGCAATAAGTAAACGATCAAGGCATTTAAAAGGCAGTTTTATTTTGCAAGAATGTCCGTCACATTCACAGAATGAGAATAACGAATTCACAGAATATTGAATCTTCGACAGTCACATTCCTATCCCAAATGAAAAAGAGTTGGGACAAGCGGACAAGCAAAACATGCTTTTGTTTAGAGACAGTCCCTTTGTGACAGATAGCTTTGCATAGAAAGATAGAGCTTTTTCAGTATTCTGTGATGCTTGAAAACATCCTGAAAATATACGCATGCACTGGAAAATCAGTTTCATTTTCTATAATAAGTCTGAGTCTGAGGTCCTCTTTTTTTCTTTTTTTTAAATACATTTATTGGACACTGGTTTAGAACCATTGATTGGTCCACAAAGTTATATTTATAATCTGAGGTCCTCTCTCTCTGCTTGACATATCACCTTGATATCACCGGTGACATTGAATGAAATTGACAGCGGTTTTCTTTCAGTTGCCAGCTGTAGTAGGTATTGAATTTTGAGGTTATGTGATTGTTTCGGTCGGTTTTTATTAAAACTTTAGCTCCTATTACTATACAGTCATACCAAATATAATGTCGGTTTTATCGTATGCCTCATTAGTATTAAAACGATACAGTGCTCTTCGCTACCCTTCAACATGCAAGAATTGTACAAACATAGTGAGAAAGGTGACATCAAGTTCAGTTACCACAAAAACCATTCACGATACAAACACAAATGTTGCAAAAGATGTCATTCTCTTTAAATATGAAAACCCTAAGTTTTTTCAGTATATGAACGTATTCGCAGTTATTCAGTACATGTTTTGGACGTATTTGGGTTTGTTTGCGTTTACATCGTTGCGTGACGCTCCTGTGGACAAGTCTCAGGTCACCGACGACACGCCGTGGTTCCGGAAGATCAATCTTGGAGAGAACAAGTATAGGAATACTTTGGGTGCCGTATCTGTTATTGTTGGTAAGAAATAACATTGCTCCCCCTTTCAAATCAACAGCCTATTAACATGTCCCCACTGCTGGGGCTCAGGCCTACCCTCTCACAAGGGCGTTCGGGCTATAGTCCGCTAGCCCAGTGCGGGTTGGTGGACTTCACATGCGCCTAAGAATTTCTTCTTCGGCGTATGCAGGTTTCCTCAAGATGTTTTCCTTCACCGTTTGAGAGCAGTCAGCTCACCATTGATTAAACCAAAAAAGAGAAAGATAATGTTACCTACTTGTGTACCTACTAAAAATGGTCTTCCAAAGTCCAGGGCCCAGTTCTGAACCAGGTCAGTCCAGTAAGGAACTATGGTATGCCACCATAGATTATAACCAACATAGTCAACATTCCATATAAATCCTTTTAAAAACTCCTCAAATATATTTTACAGGTACAGGCTCTTTGGCAATGATTTGGATGTACACACTGAAGTCAGTCCGCTACCTTGTTCTCAACAAAGGTGGTAAGCATGTCACCTTCATCACTTACACCCCTTTTGGTAAAAACCGCCTCATGAAAGTCCCCTTGGAGTCTGTCTGCTGCAAGGAGACCAGAGTTGGTGCAAAGGTGCAGTTACCTCTCAAAGTTAGGAACACTTGGATGCATTATATGTTGGATATGAGAGGTGAATTTAAAAACCCCATTCTGTTTGACTCTACGGCTGGTTTGTTTAGAAAGTGGTGAGATTATCATCTGTCTCATATGAAACTGTCTTTATTTAAGTTGGTGTTGTTTGAAGACCTGTTATTATAATTCAGAAAATGTCTCTAAATGTAGAATTTTGTAAATAAATAAAGTTTAGATTTTTAAGGCACTAATTAGACTTTTTATGAGATCACAATGGCTCTATCAAATCAAATGAAAATAAAAGAAGAAACTTCCTCCAGTGACTTATAAAAAGGTTCCAAAATAATTTCCAAAGCTAATGTGTAAATAAATGTGAATAAAATGGCAATCAGTACGAGATTTATCAGAAAAAAAACTTTATTTAATTGTTTATTAATTAAAGTAACGGACAATTACGCCTGCCTCAACACAAAATAAACATAGTAAAAGTTTATAACAAAAAATATTTTTTTCTCTATTTACACATTTTGATTCAGTACCTACACAGTTAGGCGCAAAAATCGAAAGCTTGAAGTACATGAGAAAACTCAATAGCATTTGCATAAAACGATAAAGAAAATCATTGATTCTATGTTACTGCTTTTTTGATACGATGAGCATAAATATATTTGGTGGTGAGCGCAAAATTGATGTCATGTCATCATATCTATAGTTGTCTATAATATCAAATATCAGGGGGCTCAAAAGACAGTTATTTTTGTTTAATCCGCGTATTATTAGAGACAGCAAGTACAATAACTTTTATATAAATGCACACTTATGCCTTTTACAAAGATGCTGTATTTTGAGCTGAGATCATCGTCATCTAAAGGTACTAAACATTCTTTTTGGTCGAAAAGAACCTAATTGTGCACGAAATTTGCGCCAAACACAACAAAACACAATAAACCTAATGAAATATCAAAGTCTTTGTACGAATAACATAGACATTATTGATTCAAACAATCAACTTAAGAAACTTTAAAATTCTTATTCTTATCTACTGACAATTTCAGATTAAGTCTACAAATGCTTCAGCTAGCTTGCTACAACAAGCTATGAAGGATCGATGGTGATTCTTTTAAGCACAATATTTTGTAAATCACAAGTCCAGTCTTGAATTTTGTATCAGTTTTGATTTGATATGTTCTCGAGTTCAATAGCTAATTTATGTAATCAGGGGTTAAATTCTATATAGGTACATAAACTTAATTTTTTATATATATAAAACCGAGTAATATGTTTTAAAACTATGTAAGTATATGGTGGCACTTTGAAACAAAAAATTAAGAATTTAATTTAGCCACACCAATAGGGTCAATTGTGCACAAAATGAGAACAGTACAAGATATTAGTATGAAGTATGAATGTGTTATTCGATTTGTTGTTTCGCAGCGACAGCGTACATATGTGCGTGGAAAACGATATTCTTCCCTTTCGGATCCGAGCCCGGCCGTTAATACTGTTTGCGTATAATGTATTATGTATTAGAAATCTCAGAAATCAAAAAATATTTTTGTATATATCTAATTTATCGAATAAATGCATTGTTTATCTTCATTCTCCGTACTAAAATATCTGATAATATATAATACGCTAAAATAAAGCATAATGAGCGAAATCATATATCATAAAATCTTTTCTAGTCTTCATTGCCTTCTAGCAGAAAAAACACCATCGATCCTAAACTATTAAGTACAATGTTAATTTCTTATATGTACAGAAAGTCATAAATATTAACGTTCTAGCAATAATTTACGGTAAAGGCTCTATGTGCATCTCAAAAACGTCGTGCAAATATTCTGTATTTTTTAAAATGTTACTATTGCATTTTCCACTGCATTGCAGTTACAGATAACATATAGTTTTTGCAGGTTTCGAGCTACAATTTATATATTTTAATGTAAACAGAACATGTTTTTATCAATTTTTTTATCTATCGCGGTTCAAAGAAAACAAATTGTATGCTATGCATACAGTGAGTTTATATATAATATAAAAATATACATTAAACATATAACATCATTACTTCATTCTAAAGCCCCTGTAACTGATTGAACTCGTGTTAGGCGAACAATTAACAACTTTTAAATATATTTCAGTGTTAAGAGATACCTATTATAGTTCTGAAAGAGCCCAAAACTCTTAAGATAATTTGTACATTTTATGGTGCATACATACACCTTCGGATTCGCCAGCAGATTTTAGCAAAATAAAATAATCCATCTGGTAACACTACATTTCTTACAAATGATTTGATAGGTACCTATTTCACAGGGGGCATTAGAATGACTTACTTAAAAATACCTACTTTCAATCTTTTTAAATAAAAGCATTTATACAGCGAAAAGTCCAAACAACTTCAGTGTGAATTCGTTGTTTAGAAGTACCTACTCTATTGTGAGCATACTGCCACTTCCATCATGCAATGACGTAATCTTCACAAAACCACAGCGTATACAATCAAAACATAAAATTGGCACCCACCCTCCTCATCCGTCAGTCTCACAAATAATTTTCAGTCGTCCGTGATCCACATCAATATAAACAGTTGCGACAAAAATAGTCTTTTCTGAAATAATATATCAAGCCCGATTAAAATTTGTAGTCGTTTTTTTATTTCAAGTTTTTTTTTTCGTTATTGACAATGAACATTTACTTTTTACAATTAACAAAGACTTAGGGGCTATTTACACAGTTTTGGAACATAGAACACTGATTTAAATAAATACACATAAACCTATTTTCATTTCTTAAGAGTACGTAAAAATACTCAACTAGATTCACGACAAGGGCTTGCTTTAAAGGCAAACACTATACTTTGATTCTTTAGTTCTGTAACAGCCACGAATACGGAAGTTACTCAAATTGGCCAATCCTTTCTCATTTATAGCAGTTAAAACATTTGAATCATACTGTTAGTATTAAGGTAGTTTGCCTTATAATTTAGCAACCTGACTTGCTTCTAATATTGGCCTATGTTACACAGGTCAATTTTTTTGCTGGCACAGTCTTGCTGACCTAACCACAAGTATTTTTCAGAGCTGTCAGTCTGTTAAACTAAGTACACATTATATGCCACAACATAGTTCATAATCTTGGGCATTTTGTCCAGTACAAACCAGCATCTTACAGACCGTCAAACAAACTAGCAACAATGACTGTAGTTACTACAGATTACATCTAGTAGTTAAGTATAGTTTGCCCAACTTAAGTCTCCAAAGTGTAATTTGCTGAACTGTTTACATTTTCGGCATATACAGCCCGTTTCAGCATCTACCAAGTTTCGGCTGTCATAGATCAAGTTACGAAACCTGTTGTTCGTTGAACAGTCCACAATTGTCGGTCAATATAGCCCGCTGAACCCAAGTTTTGTTCAACATAGTCTGCCATCTAGGTAGGTAACATACTAGGCCATATTAAAGACACCAATGTTCGTTGAATTTACGGCTATTGCAGTCTATTCAACTAGGTACCATCAGCCATCAGCAGATTCAGTGATTTATTAGCACCTATACACCAATGTTGTCACAGTCTTCGGCCAATATAGTTTTGCTGAATTCCACAAGTTTCGACCAGCATAGTCCACTTTTAAACATTTGTAATCCAAGTTCCAGCCATCGGGCACTGTTCGATATTTTTAGTACCGTGACATGCGTCAGTCAGCCAAGTATCTCGTTCTAGTGATGTCCTCAGCATCGTCATCTCGACCGGGACTTATGCTTTCGATGTCGTCAACCTCTTCCAAGTTCTTTGTGCTCGGGTTGCATAGTCTGGAAAAGAAAGAGGGGTTTAAACTACGTCTCAACATCTTAATTAACATCGAAAATCCATCACTAAGAGAGTTAAACAAAGACATCAGGTGCTCCGGCCGTTAAACCAAATTGTCTGTACCCCTCAGTGGTTATTTTGTTTTTAGTACGTATTCAAAATTGAGCTCAATCGATCCAGTAATTTTCCCGGGTGACAGAAGGATAGGGACAAAAAGCTTGACGATTCCAAATGACGGAAAACCATAACATAATCAACACTAAAACCCTGACGAGTGTTACGACCGGGAAGGAGGGATGACACGAAGCCCACCTGCACTTGCAGCAGACGATGCACGGCGCAGCGAGCAGCAGCAGTGGACTGGCCACCAGGAGTAGCAGCCCGAAGCCAGCGAAGATGCCTACCACCTGGAACAATACAAATGTTTATGATGATGGCCTGTATACTCTCGTTCCTAATTCTTGATTTCTGGGTTCTTCTTAAGCCTCTTTGACCCGTTGTACGTGACGTGGTTGGTGGTTACTTCATCCAGCCCAGCTCAACCATAAAGCCCCCCAGTTTTTTGGCGTCGACGTAGAGGGGGAAAATTCGCGCATGTAGGCAGTCGCCTGATCTACCAATAGCTCGCTCGATTCGGTCTGATCTACCAATAGCGCGCTCGATTCGGTCTGATCTACCAATAGCGCGCTCGATTCGGTCTGATCTACCAATAGCGCGCTCGATTCGGTCTGATCTACCAATAGCGCGCTCGATTCGGTCTGATCCACCAATAGCGCGCTCGATTCGGTCTGATCTGCCAATATCGCGCTCGATTCGGTCGCGCCCCGCACACCGCCGCCAATTAGACCTATAATTCAGTTTTGCGCAGTCAAGTTAAGGTAGTAATTCAAGAAGTTTGCCGGCTACTATAACTTTTACAATGTATTGTTAGGTAGTGTACACACCTGTGCGCGATGCCACAGCACGGATGCGCGCGAGTGACCCAACTTGTTCTTGCAAGGCCCTTTGTCGTAATGCCGAAGGAGGAAGTCATCCTGGAAAAAATAAAACAATTTCTTTATATACTACCAATTTGACACAGACGCAAAACTCTATAAAACAAGAGAACTGCATATGCGTATTTGCGTTGAGCCCGCGTGGGTTGACCCACCGACAAGTATTCATAAAAAAAAGCTTATTTTTAGAGATGACAATAAACAACAGCCTTTCAGGGTGAGGCCAAACGAGCGTAATTTTGTGAGTTTACGAGTCGCGTAATTTCGGTCGCGTAATTTCTGCTGAAGTCGGTTTCATCAAATTAATTAAATTAAAAATTCATACAAAAGTCCAGTTTGTACATACCACATGATGACGCAAAATAAATTGGACTTTTGTATGCAGCAGAAATTACGCGTCCGAAAATACGCGACCGAAATTGCGCTCGTTCGGCCTCACCCTAAGGGGTTAACGGGTTAACAAAAGTGAAGTTTTTACAAACTACTGTAGTTGCAATTACAGTAGTTAGCTACAAAAAAATGCAATTTGAACTAATATTAGTTTCTCAAACACGTCATGTATTTAATGGAGTCCCAAGCCAGCAAGTATCCATAGGTGACCTATGGAAGTTGCCGTTTTTTTCTTACATTTAATTTTACATGTAATAATTTCCATAAAACAATAGCTATTCAAAAAAATTCTTTTTAATTCAAAAATAGACTATTTACTAATGATTTACTGTAGAATTTTTTTCTCATTTATTTGTGTTTCATGTTTACAAATAAAAAATGTTGAAAACACTGCATTTAAGCGTAACACACACTGAGCGGCGGCGTTGCGAAAGCGTTGCGGTTTTTTTCTATAATGTTCGAAATAGTATAAAGCCCTTTACATCAAAACGGCGGCGGCGCGGCGCGTTCTTCATACAAACCTTCGCCGCCGCAACGCTTTCGCAACGCCACCGCCGCCGCCCAGTGTGTGTCACGCATTAGAGTCTCTCCGGATTGATTGCTTTATTTCGTCATCTTATCACGATGGTTTTAGCTTTTGGGAAATTGATACGTGCGATACTTAGTTTAATGTTTTTAAGTCATACATACAAAATATAGCTTAATTCGGATTTATTGATTAAGAATTATATGCAAAATAATTTGTATGAAAAAATGCAACGAAACACCCAATCTTCTTAATTTTCTTCATAAAAATCAGCAACTTCATAGGTGACGATCCAATATCAATCGAGAATGACGTCAAAGTAACGGCTTAGTTATTTTAAAACATTCCAAAGTCGAGGTCATCTAAATTTATCCGTTACTGGTTATTTTTACTTAATATATGCGCATATCATTAAATGTATCCCAACCCATACAAAGAAATTCGGAACGAGACTTTATGAATGCAGGATGTTTTCTTTTTCTTTAACCAACCACCGCGAAGTCAATAAATATTTCTTAAACAGCAAGGTTGACTGGAAATTTCTTGAACGAATTGACACTTGGAGGTCATTTGCAATAAGTTAACCCCTTTCAACCAGGGGTCGAAAACTCGAAACTGAGGGGTTTCCTAGTCTTGGTGTTTTTTTTTTATCATTTTCAATTTTTAGTTTTTTATGTACCTTAAAAATATTTGGGGATCATAAAAATAACTACCTAGTACTTTTAAATAAATACCCTATTATGTTATCTGTTTTGAACCTAGAAAGCGTAACGCTTGTATTTGCCATAGTGCACAGTTACGCGTTTAGATCTTTGAGGCGAGACGCCACCGTTAGACATACGAAAGTTTGCACATATACAGGTTGTACGAAAATACCGGTTACATAATTAGGTATCGAATACTGAACAACTTTTGTTGATCGGACATCAACAGCTATTGTAAGTTTATGCATATTGTTGCTTTCTGAAGTCGTGGTTTCATTTAGTTTATAAAGTGAAATCAAATTTTACTTATTAAAGTCGTAGAATAAACTTGGTGTCTGTTTGACACGGAATGCCGTGACGGGTCTCCACAGGTGTTTTGACACACTCTGTATAGGCTGTAAATTTGAAAGTTGAATAAAATATTTTAAAAATCCTTTAAAAAATACCTTACCTACTTAATTTACAATTTCAGAATTTGTGAAATTAAATTCATACATTTTGCTTTAATAATTTAACTTTTTCTTATCATATGAATGATTGAGGCTAATTGTCAATCTAGCTAAAGACCACGGGGTCAATTGCGAAAGGGTGACTCAACATAAATTTACTGTCCGTTAGAGTAATGATACCTAAAAAATCTATTTGACCTTTAAAGGAAATCATACTACTTAGTAATCATATGCTAAAAAAATATTTTATTTAACTACCTACTTACATACTCATAAAAAAATAATGATTCGCTCAAAATTAAAACGTTTTTTAAAGTATATTTAATTACAGACATTTGTTAAATCTCCAAAAAGGTAAGTAGTACAAAACATTACCCTTCTTTACTTGCGCAGTTCGGTTTAAAATTATTCATGTTAAGGTGGATTTTTAGTTGTAAATGCTTATCGTAAAAAATCGCATAAAAAATATCTCTGACCCATCGGAAACTTTACAGACAGATTTTTACACTATACACAACTGTATTAATTTTTAAGTATCAGCCTGAGTATAGTCCCCGTAGAATTTCTTGGCGGCTGAATGAATATAGTCACAGATTTTTTTGCACATCGCTGACAGTGTTTATGCGTAAGCGAGATAGTGTGAAAGAATTGCGAAGCTGAAGTGGCAGTGGGCTGGGCACATCGCTCGTAGAACTGACGGCCGTTGGGGCAGAAAGGTTCTCGAGTGGCGACCACGTATCGGAAGACGCAGTGTAGGCAGGCCTCCCACAAGGTGGACCGACGATCTGGTGAAGGTCGCGGGACCCAGCTGGATGAGGTTAGCGCAGGACCGGTCGTCGTGGAGATCCTTGGGGGAGGCCTTTGTCCAGCAGTGGACGTCTACAGGCTGATATGATGATGATGATGAGATAGTGTGATACATAGAGATGTCAAAAAACTTGAAAGTTTGATTCGGTTGATCGAATCAGTGAACTATTTCCTGAAATTGAATGAGCGTCTCTAGTGAACCCCTGCACAGCTCCCCTTTGACACCCACAATTAGTCATTGCGCAGGAATCAGCCAACTTCACACAGAGACGCCAAAAAACTCTACGGGGATAATATCGCCCTTTGTATCAAGTGATTCAAATAAGATTGTTTAATTCGCTTAAATCAAAAGGTTAAGAGTTTATGATTATGAGTCATAATTTATGACACAACCGCGGTTATTGTGATACATTGAAAGAGAAAGGTACTGAGAGTTCTTTGGCCAGAGCCAAATGAAATTTACATACAATTATTTTTTATAGCGACGTCATAAAACTCAACGTGTCGCTGCATTTTAAGTAAAATAAAATTACGCAGAGAAACTGACAGGCAGACGTCAGACGAGAATAAAAATAGCGCGTGAAGTCGCCGTACAGCCTAAGGGCCAATTCAGACTAGGTGGAAAAATGCTCGAGCACTTTTATGCCACTGAAGTCAAAACACTGTATTCCACTTGTATTGTAGCTTAAAACGAAAACTACTCGCGCATCCTCGCGCGGTCGTCATTTTCCGCCTAGTGTGAATTGATCCTAAATAGGAATAAAAAGTAATTATCTCCTCATCTAACCACTTCTAAGGTCAAATCATATGTCCCCCACTGTTGGCGCACATTTGGTGGACTTCCATGCGCCTAAGAATTTCTTCTTCGGCGTATGCAGGTTTCCACACGAAGTTTTCCTTCATCGTTTGAAAATGTACTTTAATTTTGAGAAAAATCCATTGGTATATTGGCAATCGGACCTCTCGAAATGACAGGCCGGGTCTTCCTACTACGCTACTGACGCTCTCGAGGTGCAACAGGGCAATTGCACTATTTGGTAGAACTTTTCAACCGACGATAAAAAAGAGGTTCTCAACTCGACCCGTATATATTTTTTAGTATTTTGTTATAGTATTTTTTAGTAATTTGCCAATTATCACGTTTCTAATTGAAACTGGACTTAGCAGTGGGGGATGTCAAAAGGTGAAGGTAGCTATGCTGCCGTGCAATTTATAAACGCAGTACCTAAGGACAATTTGACAGTTTTGAGTAAATCACGTTTGAAAATTTGATTGTACGTTGTGTTGTATGGTGGTTTGGTGTTTATAGTTTTTGTTTCTCTCACTTCTAATACACGTAGCGAAAAACGGGTCTTTGTTTCTGAAAGATCTTATCACAACGATGTCAAATATGTAATAAAATGATAAACGCAGTAAAGTGTCTTACTGCGTTTATAAATTGCTGGGCAGTATGGCTGTCAAACTAGGACGTTTGAGTAGCTAGTATCGATGGCGATAGCTCTTCGTGTAGTGTCTGTAAATTATCGTGCATTTTGTAATCATCATGCGATTAGGCCCACGGCTAAGAAACAATCGATGCGCCGCTAATAAGGGGCGGGGTCGGGTCGCTTGGCTCGCAATGAGGTGTTGAAAATCTCTTTCCCTTGACCCCCATCCACAGTACCGCCAGTCATGGCTTTATGATCGATGGCCTTTATTCAATGAACGTCATAAAGTGTGCTTAAATTTATTTCGTCAGATAAATCTTAGGTTATAGATAAATGCTATCTAAAATAATTGTACAAGTAAAAATGCTGGCTAGAAACATCCTGTCCAAGATGGTCTACGATGATTTTCCAGCGTTCCATTCCATCGCGTGAAACAACTAGATGTAACAATGATCTTGGTAAGGCTGTGACTGTATGCGGAGAACTGACGATCGAATTCAGTGGTGCGCCTTGAGGGACACTGAGCAGCGGACTGGTCAAAGTCAAAAGTATTTTATTGCATGTAAGTACACTGGATACATTTATACAACGTCAATTTTTTATCTACCACCGCTTCCAAGGTGTTACAACTGGGAAGAAGAAGCGGCGCAACAAACTTACTTGGTGATGACTCTAAGACTTAGGGTGATCACCAGTCCGCTGCTCAGCCTAAGTGTGGGGGAGGCATAGTCACATCAACTGATCCAAGTGGCTCCACGCCTGCCTCACCTGCTGTACCTACAGACACATTTCGAAGATATGGTAGCCTTGTGCTTTTTTCCATTCACGATGCTGTCAGCCTCAAGTGGGCGGGTGACTTACGTCGAGCGAGGCGAGGCAGTACCAGCAGAACACGTGCTTGCAGCGCTTGCACATCATCTGCGCGCAGCCCTCGTCCTTCTCGATGGGCACGCGGCACATGGGGCACAGCTTGATGAGCTCCGAGTCCGGCAGCAGGGGCGCGCCCGCGCCGCCCGCCGACGACGCCGCCGCCGCCGCCTCGCACGACACGCCGCCGTGCCACTGCACACAACACATACAAATACAACACTTGCGTTATGCAACATAGGGGCACATTACACTGTAGGTTTTGCTGTGATTATATTATAGCTACGTGTGCGGTCCCTTGCTATAATATATATTATAGCTGGGCATATTAATATATATTATAGCTAGCTACGTCTGTGACGGTCTTTACTTCCGGACAGGACACTCACTACGAGTATGTAATGTAAGGCCTCTATTACACGGTAGGTTTTGCTGTCAGTTTCACCATGGTTTTACCACAGTCAGGCGGTGACTGACGGATGTATGATCGTCTAACGCAGTGACTGATGAAAATCTGCATGTGTATTTTATTTTTTTCATCATTCAACAATCAGTCATGACTGATGGAATTGAATGACGCTCGCATGACCGTCTAAAGTACGCCATAGCCTTCATAAATCAATTTTTTTAAAGCAGGCTTTGGCTTGGTTACTAGACCTTTAAGCCATATCCTATTTAAAATATAGTCATACTAGCTGTTTGTGCCGTTTCCCGCGGCCTCGCCCGCGTAGAAAAGCGGGAACAGTCGTTCCCGAGGTATCTATATTCTAGTGTTATTCTGATGTTACCTACATCTTATCATATTCTATCATATCATATTCTTATTACTGTAAGTTTCATCAAAATCTGTTCCGTAGTTTTTGCGTGAAAAAGTAACAAACATCTGAACATCCATACAAACTTTCGCGTTTATAATATTAGTAGGATGAGGCTGTTTCAAGGCTTACGCAGCCCTGTATCACTGCGACCATTGCTTATCTATTGTGATCGCCGAAGAGTGAGAAAAGCATTGTATACTCGAGCAATTTCAGTGCTCAGCTTTGCGTCAGTCAGGAACTTAGCACGCTTTTGTTTTACTTCATCAGGCTGAAGTCCGCAAGATACAGTCTACGAAAATAACAGTGACGTGCGGTCGACCGTACATCCATGTATACCAAAATAGCATTCCAAGTGTTTCATTTCCAGTGAACTACATTTTTATTGTAGTTAAATTTGTGTACATAATGTAGAGTTAACATCGAAACGCAGTTTAAGGACAATGTTTTATGGAAATCTTTAAATGACATACCAATAAAACAACCGAAATGGCTTCCCTCGCAAAAACTGCCGATCATCGTGCCGTTATCAAAATAGTACCGCGGACGGGGCGATACTTTTTAAGTTATCTCACTTTTCGAAGGCATTTTATCAATGTCATGTCCGAGTTTGTCTTTGCACGTAAGTATTTTGTTAGTAATGCACGCTTCATTGCAAGTTATTTCATATTATGTATATAATAGGTAAAAATCCAGTCTTAATAACGTTGCAAGAATATTGTCAAAGCCGGAATATTATAAAACCAGGGATATTATAATAATCATGTATGTATAATGCTAGTCGCCGGCGGCGTATGAAACAAAGGCAGGACCCTGTGCTATGGACTTGTTGCTGTTTCCTCCCCTCGGCTATACAGGTGGAAATAGAGTAGGTTTAGACAGCGTTGACGCCAAAAAGAGAATATTGTATTTCAATTTTGAATTTGAATCTTACTGATTTACCCATTAATAATTTGGCTCTGGCGACGACCTACAGTTTCTACATTAACTTTTTCTGAACGCGCTAAACCATTTTTAGACGCTATTTTTTTAGATTTTCCATCCTGTAGCACGTTCAGACCAATCTGAAAATGTCTCGTTATTGAATCCACAAACAGCACCTGCCAAAAAAATTGATCGGTGCCCTTCGTGGACTAGGCAAGGTGCTATTCGCGCAGGTGCTATTCGGACGGGTGCTGTAGCTGGACGTCGTTTAAAGCGTCGTGAGATAAAAATACGCATCCTAGCGGCGGGCCTAAAAGCGGCAGTCCGAATCAAAACCGGTGCTATTTGCATTAATTGGTATTTAGCCGGCGACTAGCACACTCATGCCGCGAGCCTGGCCGGAGGCAAATCACTACAAAATTCACATAAATACCTACTTTAAGGTCAAAATGAGACGTAGGATGATTGCCCCTTTACACTGGACCATATTATTTCTCCTGTCACTTGACTTCATCATTAGACTGTTGACACAGTTGACGAAAAAGGAACAGTAAAACGTCTTCATACAAACTTGGCTGACTATTAACGTACTGGCGTATCCTCATATGGCTGATGTATAGATACTTAATCGTATATATCATCAATTCTACATAGTTGAACGTAAAATTAGAAACAGGGCAAGATTTTCATACAATCGAGGTCACTTTGAAGCCATGGTTCTCCGCAAAGGATTGATCAGGGCATGATCTGATGACAGTCATCAATAGAGTAGATGGAGGGCTTTTAGATCGCTATAGATATCCAACTGATCAGATGAGCCGTCTGGAAGCAGAATCGTCATGATTCCTTAACTTTAAGATTTTCAAACATTTTGATGCCATTTTGCGAGTATTTTCTTTATGACGATGCTGCTTCAAAACGGCTTCAAAGTGACCTCGATTGTATGAAATTCTTGCCCTGTTTCTAATAATCCGTCCACCTATATGTATAATATAAAATTAAGTATAATATTATCTAAGATTAGTTCTGCGAGCTTTGTCTTTCCCTACAAACCAAACTGCAACAAAATAATATATGATTCGAAAGTTGATCAACCGAAACAAACAACTTTTATAATGTACATTAAAAATACGCACCTCTTGAGTGCCGATAATCAGAAAACGTTTTAAAAATACATATCAAGTTATCTAAAAACAGGATGTTTTTAATTACACACACTTAAGTAATGTTTATCCGGTTTTAACAAGTTCTACAATTAAAGGTATGTTTATTTATATCCCTGATAACATAGTTTTTCCTCATTTAGTTCAAAATCCGTTAACAGATCCAATTAACTGCTCAGGTTTTATGGTTCCGTAGGGAGGAATCCGCAGCGTACGTATGTGTGCCACCTTCCGCTTCCGCTAGTTAGATGGATTCTTTTAAAATTTAAATCAGACATTTTAAAACATATTAATTTAAATTTCGTTTCGTTTTTTTTCATATTTAAAATTTTATAATACGTAACGTAGAGTGTCAGTGGCGTCGGGGATAAGACGCGGCCTATCATATCGAAAGGTCCAAAGTTCGACCCCCGCCTGGGCCGCCTGGGTCAATGGGTTTTTTCTCGAAACTTAAGTACATTTATTGACTGCTCTCAAACGGTGAATGAAAACATCGTGAGGAAACCTGCATACGCCGAAGAAGAAATTCTTAGGCGCATGTGAAGTCCACTAATCCGCACTGAGCTAGCGTGGTGGACTATAGCCCGAACGCCCACGTTGAGAGGGTAGGCCTGAGCCCCAGCAGTGGGGGGACATATTATTAGGCTGTTGATTTGATTTTGAATATGTAACTTATATAAGCGGTAGAGTAGTAGGCGGCCTGTCGTGTTAGAGGTGCGGGTTCGACCCCCGGTCGTGCCAAGCATCAATTAACTAAACTTAGTTAAAAATCGCCGGAATTCCTTCTTCGCAAGACGATCTTTCGGCAATTTTCTTTTGGTTTGGAAACAGCATCTTCCATTACGCCGCGACCTCGAAATACCTAACGAGAAAAAAGCAATTAAGGCCCAGTGGAACAGAAAATACGCTCCGCGATTGCGAATTAGTCGGTGGTCGTGCAATTTGTGAAGTTAATTAATATATTAACGGGGGTGTGAATCACGTGGCCTCCACGCCAAGTACAGTCGCGGTATGACCGTTTCATACGTAATCTTAAAGTATATTATATTTTGCACAGTCGAACCAACTGAATCATGAGCCATACAGCCGATAATTCGTTCGAGATTGTCAAAACAATTAGTTTTCTATGTATAGGCACTTAGGATTATATGAATATTAAGAAAATTCTATGGGCCTCATAAGAAGGCTCAAGGTCACGCAGAGGGCAATGGAGAGAGCTATGCTCGGAGTTTCCCTGCGAGATCGAATCAGAAATGAGGAGATCCGCAGGAGAACCAAGGTCACCGACATAGGTCAAAGAATTGCGAAGCTGAAGTGGCAGTGGGCTGGGCACATCGCCCGCAGAACTGACGGCCGTTGGGGCAGAAAGGTTCTCGAGTGGCGACCACGTATCGGAAGACGCAGTGTAGGCAGGCCTCCCACAAGGTGGACCGACGATCTGGTGAAGGTCGCGGGACCCGGCTGGATGAGGTTAGCGCAGGACCGGTCGTCGTGGAGATCCTTGGGGGAGGCCTTTGTCCAGCAGTGGACGTCTACAGGCTGATATGATGAAGAAAATTCAAAATTGTAATAATAGTAATCGTAATGGTAATATTAGTAATTAATAAACTAAACTGTTGTTGTCTGAAGTGGTTTTAATTATTGATACACTATTAGCTGGTGGTATCGTTTAACTTTAAAATACCCACGGTACCACCAGTGGTGCGGCCAGGGGTACCGTGGGTCTGCAGTGTTCCCATTTCGTCCCCTTCCCGTCTCGGCCTTCGGAGTAATCTCGGAAACACTTCATAAATGCCATTATTGGCTTTGTTATTGAAAATTTAATGCCGCAAGTAAACAACTTCGCGTTGTAAACAAACTATTATAAAACTTGATGGAATACCCAAGTAACACAACCAGTTTTCCAGTAGCTTTGGCCCTATGTAAGTATTACATCACAGATTAAATAACAATAACACAATTATTCATGGTTTCCATTGCCGCGTTGCATGAACACTCATAAATTATCTCTAATTCGCGACTCCGTGTGTAATATGGTGATAGGCGTTATGTAAAGGCCTATTGTGTGAAGCGAAGGCTGTTGTAGGTCGTATTTAGGGTTACGTTGAAGGGAAACCCTGTTAGGACATGTTCAGGGTATTTTAGAACTAGAATGGTTAGAACTGCGATCACCATAGTATTGGTGATCGCAGGGTTAGAATGAAAAACACTGTGTCAAAACATAATACGAATCTTAGATCAGGGGACCAATCGCCGGGGACCAAACTCTGAACGACATTACCAAATCCAAACCATAACCAAAAACGTTATGCTGCATCCACACGTTTGGCAAACCTTAACAAACGCAAACGTGTGGAGCAGGGGTTTGGCTTGCGTTTGTTAAGGTTTGCCAAACGTGTACATGCAGCATAACATGTTTGGTTGTCGTTTGGATTTGGCTGCGACTAAGAAACTATTTTGACGAAAAAGGCACTTTGTTTGGAATTAACACTCCTCAAATATTCTAGACTCAAAATTCACAATGAGGAGTGCACCGAACTCAAGCACTAACTAACAACAAAGTGGCCACAAACTATAATTTTATAATACTCATGAACACAAAATTCTCTTTCAATATTTAACCTTTAAAATATAATGTAACCTTTCCACGATCGAGATCTGTTTACAGCTTGTCAACACGCTCACTAAAACTTGGAAGATTTCCAAAATTAATGTTAT
Source organism: Metalampra italica (assembly GCA_949699065.1). Classification (NCBI taxonomy): domain Eukaryota; kingdom Metazoa; phylum Arthropoda; class Insecta; order Lepidoptera; family Oecophoridae; genus Metalampra; species Metalampra italica. The sequence goes on from OX452980.1 coordinate 9,474,053, forward strand.
TTAGGGCTATATTTAAAACGACAACAATATAATAAATCGGGTACGCTCGAGGCCATACCCGGAACCTCAGTGTGAACTTGAAACCAAGAAATTGTGACAAATATCACAGAAGAGAGAGTAATGGTATCCTTTTGGATATTCGGGTATGTGGAAAGACTCTTCCACATCAACCTGTATCTGTGGCGGAAAACGTAGATAGAACGAGTTGTCCTAGTTCAACTAAGCAGATAACTTTAAAATCCAGCCAAAAAAGGAAAAGATCTAGAGAATAAATTTAGGTCGGAAAATAAATAAATAATGCACTTTGGAAGTCATCATCGACTGTGCCGCCGTTTATAGTACCTACTGAATTTATAAATAACACTATAACAAAAAAACTTGAGGCCTTTTAGTTAACTATCGATAGGACAGAAAATGGGGTAAAAAATTCCTCTGTCTATAATATAATAGATGAAAACAACACGCAAAAATCAAAAGAACAAGTTTTTTAAAAAATCTAAATGACTGACAGTACTAAAGGAAAGGTTTCACAGGCGTATAGCGCCTCGTTACACGGGGAACTGAAATGGGTACCGTAAATAGGCAAAGCTTTTACACGAGACAGTGGAGTGCGCAACGAACAGAGCCAGCCCTGGAGCGCATTGTGCAGGCTCACGACCCAGATCCATTGGAGCGGCCGAGCGGCGTCAAAAGAGCCCAGCCCACAGCTACCACGGAAACTCACGTTGAAACCGACAACGAACCGAGTCGGTACGCGGGCATCCGCAGAATAGAACAGCCCCCCCCCCCCCCTCCCTCACCGCCTTGCTTTTATTGGCCAATAGGATTTCAATATTTTTGCAAAAAAAAAACAGAATACAATATTATTAGATACAATATTCTTTTTTCTTTATGAAAATATTGGCTTTAAATTTTTGCAATACTTTTAATTGTTTGAAATATTTATTGCTCTTAGTAAATATTTGCACGCCATATCAATGGCAGAATGTATACAGCTCATGTTTTTTAACATGTTTAAATCTGAATTAAGTTAAGAGCGTCGTTTTGGTGAACAAAATTTCAGTTAAAATTTTAGTTCAGTTTCATCGAATACCAACACCGTAGTACCGCAATGCAGAGCATTTTATTTCCTTCACGGCCCATTTCCTACTGGAATCTAAAGGGCTGTGCTTTAGAGTTTATTCACCTTACATGAACTTCTCAAGGGTGTAAGGCAACGTGTAATTTAAGGCTAACAATGCTAATTAATATTACAGAAAACCGGTAACCAAATATAATGTAGGTAGGTATTTAATTTGCCGAAATAGGTACGGGCGACCGCACGCTAATGGAAACAAAACCAGTATAAACTGGTCTCTCATAGTATTGAAACTCCCTAATAGGCTAGGTCAGCTCAAGGTCAAAGTGTTTCCACTGACGTGTGGTCGACTGTACACGAAACATCCCCTTGCGGCGGCTTACGGTTTCAGACATTAAATTAATTTCACTGTTACATTCCCCAGATGTGATGTACTGTAGTAATTTACAAGACACGTGTAAAGTATGACACGTGTTCGTCGGTTAAAGGCCAGAGCACAAAGGATATGCACATATATATATATATGGAGCATGCATGTGCGTGGCTGCAGATTGAAGCCCGGAACGCACCTTCCCGTGCATGCATGATGGCGCGTTGCGTAGCAGCTCCGTTGTAACGTATCAAACTGTAAGGGAGACTTCGCACTGGTGTCTGTTGCCACGCACCGCACACGCCACGCACGGCGCGACGTCTCCTAACAGTTTCATAGATTACAACGGAGCTGCCGCGCGACGCGCCGCATAATGTCACGCAAGTGCGTTCCGGCCGGCCTTTTGTACGAGCTGGATAGAATAAGCACGCATCCGGTGTGCTCCGGCCTTCCAGCACAGGGATTTGAAGTGAAATGTAATCTTGAAATTCAGAAAGAAGACACCATGCGGTTGAAAATACGAATTAATAGAAATAAGACTCCTTTTCATCAACCACTAATTTGTCTTTCCTTAACTAGGTAACCTGAAATCCTTTTATTTTCCGGTACAACGAGCACCTCAAATAATAGGCTAAGGGGCCTTCGCACAACAAAAGGGTTAGTCTTAAGGTAAGCGCAGACCTGGCGGCGAGCAGGCGGATTTTACGCAGACAAATAATAATCGTATGTACAAGAATAAAGTTCAAAGGTTCTCCCGAAAGCGAGCATACGTAGTTATCCGCTGGATACAATTGACTCCTTCATGAAATCTCATTCATGAACCTTCATCCATCGTAAAATCATTCAATATCTCAAAAATTTAGTAGTACGTTGAAGTGGAAGTGGGCAGGTTCATCTGTCGAGGAAACGATAACCGCTGGGGTAGACGAGCGAGTGGAGACCACGAGTGGGCAGGCGTAGTGTGGGACGCGCCCCGCGCGGCTAGATTGATCTGCGTAAGGCGGATAACCGAAGACGGGTTCAGTGGCGTGCCTTTGGGGAAGCCTATGTCTAGCAGTGGACTAATACACGCTGATGATGAGACCGGAAGATTTTGAAGACAAATTAAATGCGAGCCTATAATCCGCCGCGCTGCTCTACGCAAAGTATGCGCTGACCCTTACGAAACAACTTCAAATATAGCATTCAAAGCGAATTCTGTCCGTATTATGTTTCTGGCAATAAGAATTCCATTCCAATTCCAATGAGCATCCATTTTATTGCGACCTGGTTCGGTGGAAGGTGGAATTCTCTGATGTTTCCCTCAGTAACTACATTTCACAAAGAAACTGTTTGTATGAGTTAGGACCATTAAAGAAGAAGCCTTTGACCGCAGAATATAGAGTAAGTGGATGTTCAAACCAATAAGATAATTCATAACATCGTATAAAACAAAGTCGCTTCCCGTGTCTCTCCATCTTTTATGAAATAGTAACTAACATAACCCATTAAATGAAATTTATGTACAGCCGATACAGATTTATGTAGAGGCAGTACAGCAGAAGATGTACTGCATCTGCATAAATTTCATTATACTGGGTATTTCACCAACCTGCCTCAAACAATGCATGGGCATAAAGGGCTGGTCAAACCGAACGCAGCCCAGTGTAGCACAGCTTAAGACAGAATGCAGCACAGCGCAGCTTAAGACGTTGTAATGTACGGAATAATAAGGGAAATGGCTAACCAAACGCACGATACTGCACAGCACTGCTCAGCAAAGCATTACGCGTCTGGTGCGTAATATCCCTTAATATTCCATACATTACAACGGCTTAACTCTTCGACTCTCCCTACTACATATAGACGGATGACAACTAGCTAGTTTTTCCGCCGGGTGACATGTCATATTATCCTGATATTGTCATACATTGTCCTTGACTTCGTAAAAATGACAGTTTTTTAAAGTGACAATGTCTGACGCGAATTACGTCCGAGTTCAAAAGGTACTTAATGCGCTTTGAATCTCGCGAGCCAAAGGGTTAAGCTGCGCTGTGCTGCATTCGTTTTGACCAGCCACCTGACCCAGTGGCCACTGTTGCATAGGTGTCATCAAAATCTAGCATCAACCTGCACCTATATGCCAGTCCCTTTCACATAGTCGTTCAAAAAGCGAGAGCTGTAGGAAGCTTTCTTTACGGCGTCGAAATTGAAACAATGCGGGTACGGGAAAGCGGCGCGACTGCGGCTCTTTCTATTGTCGGCACGGCGGGTACAAAATGTTCGCACGGTTTCTGAGCTACGCGGTTTAGTTATACCACGTTATACGGGGAAAACTTGAGTGTTACCATACCAATGTGTTATTAATGTTTTTGAGGTGGGGTCATGAAAATGTTGTCACACCGGACAAGAGTGTACTTATTTAGCTTTTAATTTTTTGCAGGAACCAACCTATCCGTCGGCCATATTGGATTTTAAAGCGGCCATTTTGCAATCTAAGTGTATTATCAATATCTCGCCTTCTAGATCATTTGGTGTGTTAATATTCATATTTGGGGTCAGGGAATACTACTATACAATTTTTTAATGTATCAGACTAATAAATACTTATTCACAAATATTTATATCTATCAGACTATTATATACCAATTCACTAATACTTATTATATTATTTATATATTTATATTTATATCACCAATGAAGTCTTATAAAATTATCAAAATACAATCGTTTGATAGAAATTTAAATGCATCCGATTATAATTTATTCACTGCACATATTAATAATAATATTACGCTACCATTTACAAACTATACACCAATTTAAATAATACATGAATAATATAATTAATATTAACACAATCGTATAGGTAATGAAATCGTATATGAAATCTAATGGTGAATTATAGGAAAGAATTATCTTATGTATTCAAACATTGACATTTGCACAATTTAGTGCAAATCCAACGAGAAGGTTTGCACGCACCAATTCAAATCAAACTAGGCCATAAATCGGATTTAACCAATCCAAATCAAACTAGGCTATAAATCGGATTTAACCAATCCAAATCAAACTAGGCTATAAATCGGATTTAACCAATCCAAATCAAACTAGGTTATATATCGGATTTATCCAATCCAAATCAAACTAGGTCATAAATGTCACAGTTCGCAAAGGGCAGCCAAGCTATAAATTGATTAGAAGACTCTAAGGACTAAGATCTTTACTGTTTGGTATTGATCATACATCGGAATCAGTCAACCTTCAAGGGTCAAGGGGCCGCAGGAATTTGACGTCGAATTCCCTTCACAAGTGGCCAGCTACTCTGTGTGCAGACCCTAAAATAAATCCTACTAATATTATAAAGGCGAAAGTTTGTAAGGATGTTTGTGAGGATGTTAGTTACTCTTTCACGCTGTAACGGCTGAACGGATTTTGATGAAACTTGGTACAGAGACAGCTTATATCCTAGAATAACTTATTCCACACGGGTAAAGCCGCGGGCAACAGCTAGTCACTCGTATGCAATAAAATATGTTGACTTGGATACGAACCTCCTGGTTGCACTGCGAACAGAAGTCGTGCCGACAGGTGGGGCAGTGGGCCGGGCTGGCGGCGCGCACCGCCACCACCGTGTCGCAGCCCACGCGTGGGCAGAACGCGCGCGCGGAGTCCATCGCCACTTCTGTAACAGACCACACAAGCAATTTAACATTGTAGGGCCATGCTCATGAGGTCGACGGTTCAAACATGATCTCGTCCCAATTAGTTTTTCTGATCTTCAGTGTAATATCATACCACAGTGCGATCGAGATTCGAGGTACCACAGACTCTCATTAGATTTTTTTCTTTCTACAAAATTTTACACTAGTAGTTCCGTGAGAACAGTAGACCTCGCCAGCCCTTATAAACCAAACCTAAAAGAAACCAACAAAAGTCAACTTTGGAAACAGAAAAAGTACCTACTAAAGTGACAAAAATTAGCACTTTAAAGCTTAATATTTCGCAAACGGATCCCTGAATCGAAAAATGTTTATCACACACCCGCGATATTTTTGAAAGACCCATCCAACGATACCCCACACCATGGATATCACGCGGAAAAAAATAATTTTCCATTTTACGTATGCAGTTCTATGAACATAATTTATTTTTTCAACTTTCTTAAGTCGACCCACTATTACTCAAAAACTAATAGAACCTACTTAGCCGTAATAGTTTTCCTTGTAACTACGTTATATATGCTACTGCCATGAATTTTTTCACATTTCCAGAAGCAACCGTTTAGCTGGCAGAGGGGGGGGACACGTGACTCTAACAAAAATTACCGCTTTAAAGCTTAATATTTCGCCAACGGATCCCTAAATCGAAAAAATGGTATTCACACACCAGCAATATTTTTGAAAGACCTATCCAACGATATCCCACACTATGGGATTCACAAGAAAAAAAAAGTTCACTCCCACTTTGCGAGTATGGTAGGTACTCTAAAAAAAATGTTTTTCAAAATTTTATTCTACTCATTTTGTAGGTTTAATTAATTTATACATATGCCAAATTTTCGTCAAAATCGGTTGAAAAATGCGACCTGTAGAGAATTACAGACAGACAGACAGACAGACAGACAGACAGACAGACAGCCGGACAAGAGCATTTTTGGCCAGTCTCGAAACGTAGACGCTTCGCTCGCTTCGCTCGCTCGGTCAATAAATAGTACAGATAGAAGAGCATTTCTAGACTCTAGAAATAAGATATTTTTTATGAAACTATACAGTAATATTGTGTTATATGTGGTCGAAGTCGCAGGAAACAGCTAGTAGGTAATAAATAAGAATCATTAAAGTAGGTACGTATAGTTTACATAGATGACATTATTGTGACACCGATTATTTTATTAAAACTTACTTAAAGGTCAAAGCAATCAATAAAAGGCGAAGGGTCGCCTATAAATTGTGTGAAATTGATATATCAAGTGACACGCCGGACACGGGTTTCCTCGTACCTCCCGGTTTCCATGCATGGATGATTTATTGATTGTTGAACGACACCATTATCTGTGGCGATTTATATTTTTTATTTTATCACTGTCATCCTCAGTATATTAAAACCCAAATCTGGACCGAAATCCATTGGGTTTTTTGCGAGTTAAACACGTACATTCTGTATAATACAGAAGCGGTAGAGGGCATTGATTTAATTTATTTATTCCACAATCTGCTGGGCCATGTACGGTCGACCGCACATCAGTGGTAACAAAACCAGTATAAACTGGTCTCGCGTAGTATTAAAACTCCCTAATAGGCTAGGCCAGCTTAAGGTCAAAGTGTTTCCACTGATGTGCGGTAGACTGTACCAATGGGTTTTTTCTCGAAACTTAAGTATGTTTACTGACTGCTCTCAAACGGTGAAGGAAAACATCGCGAGGAAACCTGCATACGCCGAAGAAGAAATTCTTAGGCGCATGTGTAGTCTACCAACCCGCACTGGGCTAGCGTGGTGGACTATAGCCCGAACTTCCTCGTTGAGAGGGTAGGCCTGAGCCCCAGCAGTGGGGACACGTTAATAGGCTGATGATGATTCCACAATCCACAGCACATTAAAATTCGTGACATATTCAAAACGTTTTCTCACAAGGTTACCTACCTTTAAGTACAAAACAGTTAAAAACTTTAAGTAGGTATCTAATTTTTTTTTTTAAACCTTTCTAGAAAATTTATAAATTTTACTTTTTATAATTGTGTATTTGTCTTTAAACACAAAAGTTATCCCATACCGAATACCTCCGTAACGGTTAAGATCAGATATTTTGACAGACCCTGTACTGACTGACACGGCCAACATTACAACAATTTTCTTCATTGTGAAATTGTTAATTGCTTTCAACAATACTTTGCGGCCTTAATAAGGTGTAATTGTGAATGAGTATAAAACAAAAAGTCATAAGTCAAGACCGCGCGCGGAGTCAGGGCCGTACATTGGCTCTCAGACGAATAAGGCCTTGCCGCACCTGCGGATTATTTGTCGCTGCGATCGTGAGCTGTGTCGAATCGACGGATAAGTCAACATTACATTGGAATCTAAATGGCCAAGATGAAGTTGTGGTGAAGAAAAACACCGTGAAGTTACTGCTCCTAGATTATTTAGCAGCTACATGCAAATGCAGGTTTCTTCAACGAAACTTGACATCTAATGTCTTATTGGCTGAATGATCTAGGGATACCATCATTTGAGCAGATGAGCATTTTACATAAGGTTTTGCAAAAAGAAAAAAAAATACAATGAGAGTCTGTGGTAACTCGATCGCCCTGTGGTATGTTAATTACACTTATGATCAGAAAAACTAATTGGGACGCGATCATGTTTGATCCTTCGACCTCATGAACATATTATGAGACAAGCGCCCACCTAACTAGGTCTAGGCTAAATACTAGTGTTAAAATTAACACTAGTATTTAGTTTATGTTGATGATCTCATATTTATAGGTGCGACTTTTGACACATTTGAAAACCGACCTTCACATTCGGGGTTTAGAAGGAAACGGAAGTGACAAAGAGGAGGTTTCGCGACATGTTCCGATGAGGTCACTTCCTGTAATCCTGATTTGTTTTCACAGCGCATTACATTACCATTAAGGCAGTTCAACATTAATTTCGACGGAATCGTAATTCTCTTTTGGCGAAGCTTTAACATTGCCGCCGAAAATTCTGAGAATTGTCATACGTAGATAGGCACTAACAGTTGAAATTCTTACACCAGGCATGTCAGACAAAGTAGTTTTTGGTACGTTTATTTCGATTTCTTCGTCTGTAATTTGATCCTCTTTGTAAACTTTAAGTAATCTGTTGTTTAGTTAACAGTAATATCTTCTTAGTGTTGGTCACCATACATAAGTAACGGAACGGTGTGAGGTTCATACAAAAGTTGGTGCATGCTGACAAACGACCGCTGAATATCGATTGACCTACTTGCAGCAATATTTATAAATATACCTACTCTATAAATAAATACGCCAGCTGTTTGCGACAACTTTTATATTACGAATATCACACCTTCACAGAGGGGACAGAGGCCTTCCCCAATGAACGCCACCACGCCTGGTCTTCCGCTCTCCGCATCCAGCCGCCTCCGGCCACCTTCTTTAGGTCGCCGGTCCACCTGGCTGCGCGTGGGCGGTCTCCAATCCAGAACTCGTCTGCCCCAACGACCGTCGTCGGTTCTGCGTCAGATGTGACCTGCCCATTGCCACTTCAGCTCGCTAATCCTTTCGGCTATGTCGGTAACCTTAGTTCTCCGTCGGGTCTCCTCATTACGCATCATGGCCTTCAAAGAAACTCCGATCACAGCCCTCTCCGCAGCTCGCTGAGCGACTATAACGTTGTGGATCAGGCCCACCGTCAGTGTCCACGTTTCTGCGCCGTTAGTCATGACTCATGTGGCACGTTGATCTTCTAGAAAGAAGTATGTCAATTGGCGCCCATCAAGGGCCTATCGCAACAAGTTTTCCAAAGATAACTTCGAACCAGCATTTCGATTGCCCGAAAACGCCTTATGAAAGACTCCCAAGAGCATATAACCTACTCCAAAAAACGTAATCCGATTTCCATGCGTACATCACCCTTTGCGAAGGAAAACTATTAAATGGAAATAGGTCAAGCCGTCTGCGATAAATCGACGATGGATGATAAATATCGAAACATTTCTCGCCGTGCTTGGTGAGCGATGTTTTTACAGCAATATCAACAAACTGCGAGTGCGATTTATCGTTCGTTGAGTGAGGGTTCAGTATGAGCAAATAATTTGTAATGTAAATACTGTCAAAACGACGCTGACAGTACGACTGGCTCGTGAGTAGTGTTGATTCAGAACTCAACATTTTGGCAGTAAACTCAAATATTTTACAACGTTGTATTGAATCAAGTTCACGATTTCTTACATTTTACCTCTGGATACTAGGGAAATTAACTGGTTAAGTTTCAATTAAATGTTATCCAGCGATGTTATCCCATTTAGATTTTTTTCTATTACGTATAAAAACTTTTTTTTTGATTTACAGCCAAGAAGTTAGGAAACTGTGACATACAATACTGTTATTGAACCTGATATTACCAAATGCACGGAACCCGAAAAATGTAACAAAGGAAATTGCCTACGAAGAATCGCGTACCTACTATAAAGAAACAGATTGGAAGACAAAAACGATCTAGCGTTTGTATTGTCTTTTGCGAAAGAATGGGTGTTATTGTTACCGTATGGTATCTATATAATAAGACGTTTCCTAAATTCTTGAATACAAGGCCACAACCTACATCTTACGTAACACAAATCCCTGGCGTGTCTGTCTGTTTGTCAGCAGAGAAGTTATGTCAATAATTTCATTTATTGGCGTCGGATTCATTAGGCAAAGGAACACTTAATTTTTGAGAAACCTCGTTAATTTAAAATATATATATAATGCAAGGGTGAAGCAGCACCGATAATATTTAAAGCATTGTTTTACCAGTCCATCTGAAGTTAGGTGCACTCTCACTCATCCATTACACCTGCAACCTTTGTCACCATGAGTATTCAGATGGGTGGAGTGCCCTTCCAACCTTTCTTACTGGAGCACTTATTTGATCCCTAAAACCCTAAACAAAAACAATAAGGTTTCCTAGTTTTACTACGGAACCCTAAAAACTGCAATGGAGTCTCACCACAACAAGTTATTGACTATTCTTCGATCCGCCATGGAATAACAAACAATATAAAAAGAACCTTTTGAAAAATCTGATCATCGGACATTCTGCGTGTAATATTGAATTATATCCTATACAATATTAATTATAGCTTAATTTTTATTATGGAAAATTGAGGTGTACGTTGAGTTAGGTTAGCCTAAAATTAGGGTGTCTATACGGCAACTAACACGCGAACATTTCATTAAGGTTTCCAAGGTGGAGTCTAGCTAGTTGCTGTAGTACGCTTTACTTCGGAACTTAAGTACAGATTAAAGCGTAACACAGACAGCGCGGCGGCGTTGCGAAAGCGTTGCGGCGGCGAATCTGCGGAAAGCGAATAAAAAGCGGAGCCCTTCAGACAGGAATACCGCTAGCGGCGGCGGCGCGGCGGCGGTTTGTATGAAGACCGCTCCGCACCGCGCCGCGCCCGCGCCGCTCTGTGTAGGGGTTCTCATACACTACAAAGGAATACAACGCGCCGCCGCCGCTCCGCAACGCCTGTCTGCGCTAATCTGTCAAATCAAAACGTCAAATCTGTGCGCGCGGTTTTGTCGCTTTCGCCGTCGCACCGCCGCCGCGCTGCTTTGATGTAAAAGGCTTCATACTATTTCGAACATTACAAAAAATTACCGCGACGCTTTCGCACCGCCGCCGCCCTGTCTGTGTTCCGCTTAAGTGTTTTTCGATGGCCAAAAAATCTTAAGGAAACTTGCATAAGTTGCATATATAAGACTTGCCGAAGAAGAAATTCTTAGGCGCATAATATGTTGTCCACCAACCCGCATTAGGCTAGCGTGGTGGACTATAGCCCTAACGCCCTCGTTGAGAGGGTCAGCTTGAGCGACGATTTTCAGAAAAATGGACCGTTATATCCCATACTATACCTTTATAAAGATAGCATGATCCCAAACCGTACTTCAGTTTGTTTGGTTACAAATTCACGGGTTCGTCCCACCTCATTTTTTGTAGCACAAACCTAAATGGCATGTCCCTATTTTAACCCATCCCATTTTGCCGTGAATATTTAATAACCTATGTGTATTAAAATAGACCGGCCCATTTTAGGAGTGAACAATTTTAATTTTAACGAAGCAAGGTCTGGTTGCAGTCCAGAGGCAGAACGGTTATTTTAGCTCATTGACGCTTTTAAATACAAAGTGTTGTCAATGTAGACTTCACATAATAAGAGTTAGAATTGGTATTTTTTATTTAATTATTGGTCACTTCATAAATAAGTAATACATACATGTTTCACATAATAGTCTATAACCTAAAATCGTATCTTCTTCTGCAGATAACCTAAATAGGTATAGGAGTTAGTAACATGTTGTATTTTTGGACTAACCCGCTGACATAACGTCTTAAGCGTAACACACACTGAGCGGCGGCGTTGCGAAAGCGTTGCGGTTTTTTTCTGTAATGTTCGAAATAGTATGAAGCCCTTTACATAAAAGCAGCGCGGCGGCGGTACGGCGCGGCGGCGGTGCGACGGCGAAAGCGACAAAACCGCGCGCACAGATTTGACGTTTTGATTTGACATATTTGCGTAGACAGGCGTTGCGGAGCGGCGGCGGCGCGTTGTATTCCTTTGTAGTGTATGAGAACCCCTACACAGAGCGGCGCGGGCGCGGCGCGGTGCGGAGCGGTCTTCATACAAACCGCCGCCGCGCCGCCGCCGCTAGCGGTATTCCTGTCTGAAGGGCTCCGCTTTTTATTCGCTTTCCGCAAATTCGCCGCCGCAAAGCTTTCGCAACGCCGCCGCGCTATTTGTGTTACGCTTTACATAGAAAAACAAAAACTAGTAGATATATATACCTATATAGTAACTTTACCATACTTTTTCACACGACAATCTCACAAAATTTTTGCGCACGAATACCTCGATAGATATGGCGTCTGTCACACGCTCTGATTGGTTCACACGTATTGTGTCTAGTGTTGCAGGAATATCGATTCGAAAGTCAATAAAAACAATTTATATACGAGTATTACTATTTGATAATCCTATCGATATATCATTACGTACAGATCGTAAGATCTCTACAATAATACTATCGACATCTGGTAGTATAGATATCGATAAGTATTGCGACTATTGGAGAATAGCATCGACATCATCGATCCAGGCTATCTATAGTATTGTATCGAAAGGTTTATCTCGATATATCGATATCGATGGTTTATGCACCAGGGCTTTTTGACGCAATTTTGTCAGAGATGGTTGTCGTTTTTGTTCAGTTTTCCAAAAAAATGTATATTGTAGGTTTTGGTGTAGATCTGTGATAGTTTTATATGCAACAAGAGCCTATTAAAGTATATATTGTGCGGGATAGTTAAATAAAAGCGTGTAACGACTCTACCGGATGGTTCCAAATTGTCCCTTGTTAAATCGACATTAAACCTACTAACAGTTTAGTGCGGTGTTAGCTGCAGTGTGGATCACCGAATGGCCCTAGTTGCGCCCGGAGGCCGTGCTGCGGTTTTATGTATTCGTGATAATAAACCACGATTTGGTTTTGGCCTATAAGCACTTGTTTCCAATTGGCCGTAAAACTATTTAAAAAATCTACTATGCACCAGTCGATAGTCGATAGACATTCCAGCAACACTAATCGCAGACTATACCGCCGCGTTGTGATGTGAGTGAACCATGCAAATTTCATACCTCGCTCTGATTAGTTCCGATCACCGGTCTCGCCTATCGTACATAAACAAACATATACAAGAAGTAACTGAAGTAACTGTCTATAACAGAAGTAATTGCTTTATGACCTACTTTTAGTAATGATACTTTAAAAACTTAATCTGTCTGATCCGACTGTGACGTCTTTGGCGAAAGAGGAAAGAGCGGGACGAATATGATTTTTGTAAATGTCAGTCGATTTAGCTGGAGTGTAGTGACGTTTGCTTACTGGGTTGCCAGTATTGAATGAAATATAAATACTATTTGTGAGAAAATTATTGAACTCAATCACTCAAGTTATCAATCGAAATAAAATGTTGCGTTATGTTTACGAAGACTTTATAAGGACTAAGTATTATACCTACTAAGCGTGTTATACATACTCGGAGGAATCAGACGTTATGTATGTGGTCATAGGGATTCCATAAAAGGAAACGATCGTTTGATGTTTATTTGTTTGTGTGAGTGGAGCTGATTCACAACTGAACGGAACTGAACGCATCACAGTTACAAAAACATGGCAACATTAAATTATCAAACTGACTTTACAACCTGTCAGTTTACTCTAGCTAATACAGAACCCAAATTTACTAGGTACTGTCTAACTTTTCAAGTGTTGATGGGTCTTTAAAGGGACACTTACGTCAATTTTATTATTTTTTTGATATGAGCGATTTTTCAAAAACCAAAATTGACAGCCACGCTTAACGGTGTTTTTTGACTTTTGACAGCCACGCGAGATTGGCTAATCTAATCAATTATTCTTCACATTTTGGCATGTTTATGTAAATTCCTGCAAGCACTTATCACTACATTCTTTATGGTAAGAGAACGAGCAAACTGTAAGTCGAGGTCATGCGCTATCACTGTGTCAGATAGCGATGAAGTGACTCCTTTATTTGGCAGGGTGAACAACCGGTAATACCGAAACCGCTCGAAAAGAGACGTTTCATTAGGGTTGCCAAAACAATGAAATTTTGGGGCACATGTAAAAAATTCGGACATTTTGTGATATCGATTTCATGAAAGATAGGATGGGACTTGGGATTGATTTTATAAGAATGTTATAAAATATTACGCAGAGTATTGTGGGGTATTGACGAGGACCGACCTAGGGCGGACGGCGGAAGACTGGGTGTGGTGGCGTTCATGGGAAGGCCTATGTCCAGCAGTGGACGTTGAAGGGCTGATATGATGATGATGGTAGTGTTCGCAAATATGTAAAATTCAAAATTTAAATCTTGACATTTAGGTACTTTTTATCATTTTCGCTTTATTGCAAGATAGCAAAAAGCACATAAACTATTTTTACCAACCAATATTTTCAGACTTGGCAATTCTGGACACTAGCAACCCTACAATCGTAATTAAATGAAAGGGATTCTCGAGCCAAAACCTTGGAAAGTACGTTGAACGCCAAAGGAAAGTATGTACGAATGTTTACGAAAAGGTTATTGTTTGTAGAACTTTCAACTTTTATTTAGGTTTCTTATGAAAGCCTATAAGTGTAACGGCTTATTGTTGGTATATTAAAGCTTGGTATTGTGTTTATGTGTGGAGGACTTTGTCCAGCAGTGGACGTCTACAGGCTGATATGATGATTGTGTTTATGTAGGGCAATATGCACATCAATAAAACTACATACAATCTACCTATATATTTTGCGGTACTCGAACCGGATCTCGGTAGGTTATGCACCCTTTTATAGGCCTTGGAGGGTCAGTGCAAGAGACAGTCAGTGTAATTATCCTTTCACGAAGTATTTCATCATCATAGTCCTCATTGTTTCACGGTCACGCATTTGTAGGCTCGGATCAAGGAATCAAACTATCCATAGCTATTGTCTTACCTTCACATGCTTCTGCATTAACAGCCTATAGAAGCAATATCTCGTCGAGGGCCAGAGCGGCGCCCACGCGGCATCTAGCGGCTGAATATGTCATTTCCTACGCCCCATTACTTATTTATCGACTAGAGATACTAACCATGATTCAGTCTAAATTTCAAATGCTTGTCCATTACGGCCGTGTCAACTAGCAGTGATATCTCGTCGAGGGCCAGAGCGGCGCCCACGCGGCATCTCGCGTCTGGGCAGGACACCTCGTACGCGCCGTTGCACACTTCGAACTCGACGTATGCTTTCATGCACTGAAACAAGCAGATATAATAGGTCACTGGATTTGATCGTTGGTGGTAAGCATAAGACCTAAAGGATAGATTCAGATGACGGGAAGCAGCATCTTCCATTATTTTGGGAGAGGCCTGGTTGCAGCAGTGGATCATTATAGGCTGTGGATGTAGGCCGGTGTAGTTAAGTTGGCCTTTACGATTTAAACTTTCTGAAGAGAATGATGAGACTGAGAGAAGCGAAAGAGGTGTGTCAGGATCGCGATACTTGGCACTTCGTCTTTACAGCCTACCTTGTCAGGGATATAGCGCGAAGATAATGTAAGTAGGTGTGTACTTTCTATTCTGGTTAGTGTAATCTTAAAAGTTAAATATAACTTCAATTGCAGTCAATTGTTAAGATATAACGAAGGTTAAGGCAATGCGTGCATGCATAAGTAGTCATCGACGAAATAAAAAATAATTGTTTCAACGCGTGCTCTGTCGGCCTTGCCCTTTACACAATGCCGGAACCGCATTGCTTTGCGAGTACAGGCTCTGGTATTTATGTGGGGTCAATTTCGAAGAAATGAATAGAGATTTTTAATTACGACTACGAATGGTACGAGGAGTTACATGACCGTCATCGCCGGGTAAACGTTATCTGGTGTCATTAAAGTGTACTCTTTCTTTAATTTTTTTTACCAGTGTATATTTACAAGCAACGTCAATCTGTGTCTCATGTCACCTGTGATTCCTTGTACAGTCAACCGCACGTCAGTGGCTACACTTTGACCTTGAGCTGGCCTAGTCTATTAGGTAGTTTCTATACTATGAGAGACCTGTTTATACTGGTTTTGTTTCCACCGACGAGAGGTCGACCGTACACGATATACCTACTCAACATGGCGCAGTCGGTAGGATTTGAATTCGTCTTATGTTAACATTTTTTTATATCAAAAGAATGGACTTGAAATCATTGATTTTTACTGAACGATGGTGAAAATTACATATTTTTATCGAAAATGTATGAAAATACAGATTTTTTGACAGCATTTTTTTAGTACGGCTATTTCGGATTTGTACCGAAGTCAATGATGTCCTTTTCAATCAATTTTCCTCGAATTATCCGGGTAATAATACTTGTTATGCAATCTTTGACTATAAAACTAATTCAAGCCTGATTTCCTTCATAAAGCATAATGGCATGATATCCCTGGTACACAAGTTTAATTAATTGGTACGGTTAAAAGCTAATATCCGGCACATCGCGTGCGTTGAGATTTAGGCTTCACTCACGCTCGCGCGGCCGGTTACGTCGGAGCGACAGAAGGCATAAGGGATGAGGATATCTAAATAAACCAAATTTATTTGTGCTATAGTTCTAGTCAGGAAGGTTCGAATCTCTTTGGTGGCGCGCGCGCTCCCTAATTCTATGGAGACTGCATCTTGTTTATTTAGTATGGGATCCAATGGTGCCACTTACAGGGGGGGTGCGGACATAGGAAGCTGTCTCTGTAGACCGTAACCTCCACCATGTTTATTATGTTTTATGTATCTCTGTTTTGTTATTTTGCAATGTCCTGTATATGTGCTGTCTTGTGTGTCAAATAAACTTTATTCTTTTCTATTCTGTTCTGTTCTGTTCTATTCTATTCTAAGCGGTGCAGCGGGAGGAGGTTGCTAATACAAATTTATTTGGAGTTTGAAAATGAGAATGTGTGAGGGAGTCAAAGTATTGTGATACATTTAACACGATTTTGACACCCATAGAATGCTTTTTTTACGCCTCTTTAAGGGGCCGCGAGCACGCACACAAGAGATCTTAAGTCTATGGTTCTAGTCCAGTATCTAATCTATCTGTACCGCGAAAAGTGTTCGAGTTTGAAGGTGAGGGTAGAGGGTTACAGTCACACAATGATGCTCTTTATATTATATAATAAGCCTTTATTACTGTTAGAATGTTTACAATAATAGATATATGTATTTATAATTGTTTTTACCGACTGTGTTTATATTGATACACATATTTCATTTCTATATTATATAGACGATCGGTATCTGTCAACAGTTTGTCCTTCGACAAAGGCCTCCTCTAAAGACTTCCATTTCTCTCTGTCCCTTGCTGTTCTCATCCACTCTGGACCAGCCACTTTTTTAAGGTCATCCTTGCAACCTCTTCCTTTTTATCTGATTCAGTTGGTGAGTATGCCTGGATTATTGACCATTTTTCTTCTTTATTTAGGGGAAGTGTCATGTTCAATATTGTTATTCTTTCAGATATTCCTTTTATTTCTTCTATTCTGCTCTTTATATTACTAGATTTTTAATCTGCAGTGAAAAAACGGAACGCAATTGAGCGGTTCTGGCCTCTATGGGCCATCGAATGTCCATTTTCTTGGAACGTCCATTTCCTTGGATGTCCATTTCATGGAACGTCCATTTCCAGCTCGCAATACTAAATAAGAGCTCATTTGCGCTACTTGCGCAGCGGACCTAAAGGAAATTAAAGAAACAAAACCATTGTTAGATTACTTTATAATTATTTATATACACGTGCAGAGCTTTGGAAGTGTCCTAAGGAAGATTTGGTTTGGAACTGGTGTCTAGTTTAAGTCATTTCGCCGTAAACAAAACGTGTCAATATGCGTGTAACCCTAACAGCGCTTGTAGATTGTAGGTTCTAGCAAGCACGCCAAATGTTGAAGGTGTTTATGAGTTTGCCGCTTATCATCGGACGGTCAATCTGGCCGCATATGCTGTTTCAGATAGAATGAATGCGCACATGGTAATAAGGCCGTATCGCATACGTTACAAAGCCAGTATGAAGAAAGCTTTAGCACACACCCGCGTTTGGGTAATCGTTGTTATTTTATTAGTTAATTTTATGGTTTAGTTATTTTACGCAGACGCATGTGACGGGAACTGGTACGCGCTATGTTTAAAAATGACCAGGCTTAATTTTTTTTTCTGGAATTTTTCTAGCCTTTTTTTAGAAGACGGGGCCGCACGTCTTTTTACTTTCTCGTTTTAAATGTCAAATAAAATCAACAGCCTATTAATATGTGCCCACTGTTGGTGCTCATCGAGGGCGTACAGGCTATAGTCCACCACTCTACCACCAGTGCGGGTTGGTGGACTCCACATGCGCTAAGAATTCCTTCTTCGGCGTATGCAGGTTTCCTCGCGATGTTTTCCATCACCGTTTGAGAGCAATCAGTAAATGTACTAATAAAGTCGTGTAAAGCACGACCGGGGATCGAACGCGGGCCTCTCGACATGACAGGCTGCGTCTTCCCACTATGCCGACGCTTCTCAATAAAGTTTTTATTAAGTACCTATTATTATTTATGAGCATGGTTTCATCGAGATAATGGCAGACAACGGTGATAATATTTACTCATATTTCAGCTTAGAGTATACATAAGCTAATACCCTAAGGGCTTCTTTCACCGCTTGCTGATAAAGTACCAGATACCCTATCTGCAGATTATCTGACAGATACCCTTTTTTTTTGTTTCACAGGTATTCCATTGCCTTATCTGTCAGATAAACTAACAGCAAGATCAAGCGGCTGTTATTTTTTGTCTATCAGATATTTTAATAGAGACTAGAGGTGTGCAATACGAAAATATTATCAGACAGATTTATCTGATAGATAAGTTTATCTATCAGCTTACTATTTGTAACAATATCAGCAAGTGGTGAAAGAGGCCCTAAGTATTTCAGCTATTAATCCTATCAGTAAATACAGTGTCTGTAAGCTCGGCCTAATCTCGCAAACTCCTCAATGGATTTCGATGCGTTTTTCTCATAAGTTTCCCGAAAAAGGTTTGGATATACTAAGCAGGTACCTCACGTGCGAAGCCTGTGTGGACAGCTAGTTTTGAACATGAATCAAAAAATTATGCCACTCCCATATGGATCAGTAATAAAAGCATTCTATGGGATGTCAAAATCGAGTCAAATGAATGACAATACTTATACTCACTCACACATTCTCATTTTTAAACTCCATATAAATTTGTATTAGCAACCTCCTCCCGCTACTCCGCTTCCTTTGTTCGCACCCCCCCATGTAAGTGGCACCATCCGTTCCCATACTAAATATGCAAGATGCGATCTCCACAGAGAGCGCGCGCGCCACCAAAGAGTTTCGAAACTTTGAAGGTTTTCGAAGGTTTTGAATAATAAAAAAACATAACCCTCTTTTTTCGTAGTCAGGCAAAAATGGCAGTAAACAGTCGCTATTTCCATGCCATAGCGTGCGTTTACCTAAATTGTGTCAATCCTATCTTTGGCACGCGATGTTTTTACTAAAGATACTACTTATTATAAATCTGTCGTGTTGTTCCCCTGCAAAGTTCGACTTGCCGTCGAGTAAACGCCAAATCCTTACCTATAATAATTCGCATCGTGTTACACGAACGGCAGAGTAAAGTTTGCAAACAATAGTGTTATTTATTTAATTGATAGTTATTACAATAATGGTAATATAATTATAAATTATTCAACTTGTTACTTATTTATTTACCTTAATTGTTTAATTCATTAGTTAGATTCTGCCTATTATGAATAATCATGAAGCTAAATGATTTTCTTTTCTCGAACTTATGTTTATCTGTGTTACTAAAGCGGAACACAGACAGGGCGGCGGCGGTGCGAAAGCGTCGCGGTAATTTTTTGTAATGTTCGAAATAGTATGAAGCCTTTTACATCAAAGCGGCGCGGCGGCGGTGCGGCGCGGCGGCGGTGCGACGGCGAAAGCGACAAAACCGCGCGCACAGATTTGACGTTTTGATTTGACAGATTTGCGCAGACAGGCGTTGCGGAGCGGCGGCGGCGCGTTGTATTCCTTTGTAGTGTATGAGAACCCCTACACAAAGCGGCGCGGGCGCGGCGCGGTGCGGAGCGGTCTTCATACAAACCGCCGCCGCGCCGCCGCCGCTAGCGGTATTCCTGTCTGAAGGGCTCCGCTTTTTATTCGCTTTCCGCAGATTCGCCGCCGCAACGCTTTCGCAACGCCGCCGCGCTGTCTGTGTTACGCTTAAGGATACAAAGTTGTGTCATTTGTACCGTCAATGGTACTACTCAATGGTGCAACTGACACTACGCGGTAATATTAAACGTCGTTCGATAAATTTTGTACAATATCACATCGCGCTATTGTTATAAATGCATCAGAAATTACAGGTATTTTTTCTTTAATTGAATGAATGAAAAAATTCCATACGAAAAGTAAACAAATTACAACAGAATTATAATAGGCATGATGATGACAGTAACTTAAAAACTCTATAATTATGTATTTATCTAATGAAATCTGAGTCATGGATTACAAAACATGTACTTCTTTTTTATGAGCGAGATCGATAATTATTTTAATAAAATTAAACTACAAAATACGACAATCCGCCATGGTATTATGTTGAACACCAATCAGAGCGAGTTACGTCACGTTTGAGTAAACAAACGTCAAACTTATTGAATTAACTATGTCTAGTGGTTTATAGTCTTACCAAGTTATCTGTGAACTGAAGGGTGGGATTCTGCGTAGTTCCTGATTCTGCCACTCCACAGATAACTTGGTACATTTATACATCGTGTTTACTCTAACGTGACGTCACAAGCGACGCCATGACACTGAGAAGCGTTTTGGTGTGAATTTTAAATTTGAAAATTAAAATGTCATTATTTTCTACTAAACCACACAATATATAATAGTTTCCAGACTAAACCTTTATTTTTTGCAGAAAAATTATATTAGTTGTAAATAGTATGTATTTCCGAACATCATACAACTCAATACGATGATAATAATATTAACGTAACAAAGTTATAAATCAATTTACTTAGCATTTCTCGTTCGTCCACATCCAATGTTGTTGCGGAAGAAACATCGAATTATCATAAAGATTATTACCTTGAGTCAGCTTCGATAAAACTGTATACTTATCTATGTACCTGTCTATACAGGGTGGTATATATCCGTCCTTCTCACGCCCGAATTACCAGTAATGTCCGTCTACACAGTTATTGTTTCCAAATAAAGTCGGTTTTGATTTAAATTGTAAACACTGTCAATGTCATACAATAATGGGTAAGGAAATGTCATAATCTACAATCGTATGTTTGTCTCTCTCACACCAGTCACACCCATACTTATTCGAAGCTTATTATGACAGTTACTCGCGTTCATAAAAACACATTTTCATCATGTGAATGAATGAATAATGACTTGAGAAAAACGGAACCTTTATGGATGGAAGGCATATTTTGTGACTTCACTCCAAAAAAATTGATTATAAATGTTATAAAGTAACTATGTAAAGTGTAATATTATAAAGTAACTACCTATGTAAAGTAGGTATGCCATTTATAAGAACACTTACGATAACATATTATTTTTACATCTCGACCTCTCACCGCATTTTTAAACATTATACTTAATTATTTATCACGTTTGATAACTAAGTAGGTATGTGTCAATGTCAACACAAAATATCGTGTGACAATGTTATGTTTATTGGTTAATATCGGTCATTATCTTTCGAATGACTTTAATTACACTTAAACAGGACATCAATCATTATTTTGATAAACTGATTAAAATTAATTAGGTAGGAGCGTGCATTCAAACAATTATTTATCTTCGTTAAAATGTTTCGCATCCTTAAACTGCTAAAGGAAAATAATTCGTATTGCCCCTTTCGTTGTTTCAAGTTAAAGAATCATTAAGAGAAAAGTTTAAAGAAATTTATATATTAACCGCTGCCAGTCAATACATTTTTGAGAATATTTTGTATGTCCGCAAAAATATATCTCTCTTTTTGAGGCACTGTGACATAAACACAGCTTATGTTACAAGAAACAAAAACAAACTTGTACCACCACAGTTAAGGCTTAGTAAGGTCAGTAAATCATTCACGTTCACGGGGCAATGTATACGCGTCTACAACAAACTACCAGAAGAAATCTTAAATATGAATGACAGAAAATTTAAGACCTACATTAAACAACAACTTTGTAAGAAAGCTTATTATAGGACAGTCGATTATCTAAATGACAAAGATGCCTGGTGTTAATGTTACTTCAGCCTCGCACAACCTTTACAAAATAATGTTATGTACAAACTTGATTTTAAAAGATGTGTTGCGGAAGTATGTTGCGCCGCTTGTTCTTCCCAGCTCTATATATCACCTTGGAGGCGGTGGTAGATAAAAAATTGACGTATAAATGTACCCAGTGTACTTACATGCAATAAAATACTTTTGAATTTGAAAAGGAAAATTGATTAGACATCTTCTGGGTACGTGTGTTCTGAGACAATAAAACGTACGGCCACACCGCACAACTATCTCTCTCGCTTAATATAGATAACAAATTCTACAGAGGAAAACGAATCAATCATTTCTGAGTGAAATAGGTTATTTCGTATGGTTTAGCGATGTCTCACGGACAAAATGGATATTACTGTATTATAAGACTATTTATAGTCCCCGTAGAATTTTTTGGCGGCTAAATGAATATAGTCACAGATTGTTTGCACATCTCTGATAGTGTTTATTGTCTATGTGTGCGTAAGCGAGATAGTGTGAAAAATAGAGATGTCCAAAAACTTGAAACACAGCACAGCTCCCCTTTGATAACTAAAATTAGTCATTGCGCAGAAGTCAGCCAACTTCACACAACCGCAAAAACACTCTACGGGGACTATACCACATAATATATATATATAAATAAATAGAGGTTTAGCATCTCTGATCCCTACGGTTATTCCCCGGTAACTTCTTCTCTTACGGTTATTCCCCAGTAAAGAAGCCCACGCAATGCAAGTACTGGCGCCTTTCCTGCTATTCTGGAAGAGGATGGATACTCCAAAGGCTGGTTCGAGTATAGATTGGTCGAAGGTCGGGATTTCATAAACTGACCAACTAAATTATGTCAGTATTCGTGTGTGAATACTGATAAAGATTTACTTATATTTATTACTTATATTATTTACTGTGGTGGGTATTTCTTTACTTCAACGCGTGCAAATATTACATGTTATGAACCAGTTTTGTATAGTTATTTATAGCAACGGATCGCGTATACAAAAACGTGCCAACGTGTGCACCAGCGGAAGCAGGTTCTAGAGAAGATTCGCTCCTTAGGATTTCTATCTATGGTTCCAGTGGCGATTTCTAACGGGTTTACTACACGTTCTGTAGTGGGAGGGATATCCACCAGATAGAACACAAAAAATAGAGGTCGTTCAAGACAGAAGAGAATTGAATAGACTTCAATTCAATATACTTTATTGCACATTTAATAAATTACAGACAAGAAAAAGAAAAAAATCTGATACAGTAATGTACATCTAGGCCGTCTCATCGCTAAGAACGTTTTCTTCCAGACAACCTAAGCTGATAAAAAGCAGAAAAATAGCGAAGGGCCTAGTGATTATGTCATCAAATCAATCATCATCATCCCTCTTAATATTACATTATTATCTGATACTAGTGCTGTATTCAAAAATCTCCAACAATAACCCCTGTATCAAATCCTTCTATAACAGAGAATCAAAAGAACAGCCTTATTAAATATTCCCGCAGTTGGGGCACGGGCCTGCCCTCTCAACGAGAGTGTACGGGCTATAGTCCACCACGCTAGCCAAATGCGGGTTAGTGGTTTCTTTAAGATGTTTTTTCTTCACTGAGAAGTCTGTGGTATGATAATACTAGCTGTTGCCCGCGGCTTCGACCGCGTGGAATAAGTTTTCCCCGCGGGAACCATTTACATCCGGTAAAAAGTAGCCTATATGTTATTCCCGGGTATAAGCTATCACTGTACCAAGTCTCATCAAGATCCGTTCAGCCGTTCTTGAGAAATGGTGTAACTAACACGACTTTGTTTTATATATATTTATAAGATAAGAATAAGATATTTATAAGAATAAGATAAGCTAAGAAAGATGCCGTATTTACGTTTGGTAGGTTTATTAAATGAACGAACACGCTTTAAAAAAATTATTATTGAATAGTTTTTACAGTTCTAATTTCTTCTCAGGCCAACGGTGTATACTTAGATTAAATTAAAAAAAACTTGTTTATTAAACCAGTGAATCAGTGTCTATTTTAAACTCAGAACTATGGCTATGCAGCTCCCGCAAGCAGTAATTAGACAATCAAATCTAAACTTGTTTACGTACGTCATTCGTCGTCAATGTAAATGGTGCTATATTTATTTATATCCCAATTTAGTTTTTTTTCCCTTTATGGACACCACTTATTACTTTATATTGTGGCTCTTAAGTTATTTTTATATCGATGATAATGGCAATAAATATGGATGTAATTTCAACTCTTTGAGCTGACTTTTTTTGCGAGCAGGAATCAAAATGTCGATTAAGGCGAGATATAGACATATATTAACATGTCGTATAAATGACTGAGGTACGCCTAAGATTTGCATCTAAAGTATCAGTCATCAATAGCGTATAATAGGCAAGTACACGTTTATGAAAATATACATAAAATCTCATCAAGTTATATAGAAACCTTCTAATAGAAATTAAATAGCAATTGAATGGTTTGAATCATTACAAATCTCCTTAGAACAACTGCCTAATTTTAATGATACAATAACAACAAAAATGGCAGAACGCCGAGACGAAGTACACATAAAAAAAAACAAGGAACACAATTTTGAGACCTTGATTAAAAAAAACGAGGCCGTAGATTAAAGCAATAGTTTTGACTTACGTAACAAAAGATCACGCAAAATGAAACAGAAACAAAATAAGTAAAGTACATTTAAAATACAGTCACGCAACTGAACTTGACACTACATTCCAAAAATCCGAGAATGATGTTCAACAAAAACGGGTTCCTATAAAAGTGGTAAGGAAGACGTCTATCCCAACAATGTTGCCTTGACAAACAGTGCACAAAACTTCAAAGTCAAATGCTATAGCAGCAAAAAAGTTATACAACAGGTTCAACTACGTCTGCGTTAATTATAGGTATTTAATATAAGCGGCCGTTGCTAATTATAAACCGCTAACACAACCTCATAAGGAACCTACGCGCAATGAAGGAGTTTAGCAAATCACATCCTTTTTCAGCAATTCTCCTTGCTTCTTGCTTCCTCGTTCGGTTATTTCCCCCTGGCAACTATTTCGGTTCAAAAACAGTCCCTCCTTGTGATCCTTTGGAATCCTTGTTGACTGTAGAGGTACTAGGGTGGCATGAGTGCGTAGGAGTCGTGTCGTGGCTTACCGGTTGCGAATTCGTGCGTATAGCTCTACATATAAGGCTAAATAAAAGGCATGACGTAATTTTCAATGCTGCGCGCGGCCCGCGAACGTGACCGGTTGTGCAAGTATGCACGAGGCGGTTGCAAAAACCTCCTCACTTGTTATGAGCTCCTGGTACCGTTGAGCGTTCATACGGGGATGGAGGTTAATACAATTTAAATATAAATTAAGAATTTCTGGTAAAATTGTGTTTTTGTTGAAACTCTAACGGGAGTCAAGTAATCAGTGTCACGACCTCAAAACGTACAGAGTAAAAAAAGATCTCAACTCCGGACGCACAAGTTGATGTTAAGAAAGATTAAATTAATTCATATTTTAAGGAAACACATACATACATTACGACACATGTTATACGGAAATTAAGGAAACCTAACGGATTTACATAAAAACCAGCTTATGATATACTTTAAGAGAAAACAAAGTAGGAGATCAGATCGAGAACAACGTAGATAAACTTGATTTCTTGATTCATTATGAAAATTCAAATAAAATCAAATGCCCAGTTATCTACACAGTCCTAATACTTCGGATCGTTGAGAGAACGGAGTAAATAAAATTGATAAGATTTCAACGGAACAAAGCGGCAATCAAGCAAGCAGGCACATCTGATGGTAGGACGATGAACACCTGCAGACTTTGGACAAGTACGATGCCACCCTGACGACCCGGACGGAATGCCTCGCTTGCCTGAAATTATACTGACTCTCTTCAAACGGGAACGCAGAAAAACGTGCAGCTCGACCATATACACTGCATCCCTACGTTAGGTAAGACCTAGTGAGTCGCTAAGCCAACGTAGTAAAATAATACAAGTAAACGATAGTCGATTAGAGACAATTTGCGATCAAACAAACACAATTACTGACAGATTACGGCTCCAGTCACAACAAAACAATACGTTCAGAGCAACTAGGTACCCGGTACCCACCGCAATGACGTCAGTCGTCAATGTGCTGCGTGTTGATCGTAATGGCGTCTAGATTGCTTTGATTAAATTCGTAATAACATCTCTTTACTGCACTTACTGCAGCTATGCAATACAATAGCGTTTGTATTATAATGGGCAGCCTTGTTGTTCTACTGGTTTGATAGTCTGTTTCGAGTCGTAAGATCAATTACGACTGGGGGGGAGACGTAACTTTACTGGTTCTAAAAAAATTAGGTAATTTCGACCCCCTCCCAAATCATTCATGGACATCCTAAAAGAGCGTTAACATAATGTAGACCAAACCTTTTGCATAGGTTAATGTAATCATCACCGTAAAAATCTTGTTTGATATGGGCTATGGGCCTTACATCTTTAGGTGGCGTGTTCCTCGTGTCCAAACTTGATTGCCAAACTAGTTTAGGTTAGGTATAGGATTTTACAGATACAGAAAAGTTTGTTGGCTGCTTATAGCATGTTGACGAAACTAATCAAATTATGTATGTACGTACACAAGAGTCCCTAAGGCGTCATTGACATACGTGCAATGCAAAATGATGATGATGTGTTTAGCGAGAATTAAAGCGTGGGTGCGATCAAAGGATTCCAAATAGCTCCTCAAGTAAACAACACGACAATTCCACTCACAGTACACCGTGTGGGCGGCCATTTCTAAAGCAAAATGTGTGATTGTATCAGGGAGCTAAGAGCGTAGCGAGCGGGAGCGTAGCGAGCTATTTCTGTGTTCTGTGGGGCCAATCACGCTAAATCTGAACGATATTACAAAATTCAAACCATAACCAAAGACGAAAGAATGGATGAATGCAAGAATACCAAAATAATATTGTTTCTTTACATACAAGAGCAATGAAATTGTCCTCATTATAATGCAGGGTAGCTAGGTAGGTATAGCTGGTAGGGATTAATGTCTTGGGCATATAATTCACATGTGATAAAATAGTGAATTAACATCAATACATTTTGTTACCCTTGAACATATGTTGGCGCTGCCAGCAGTGAGGACGGTCTACAACCAAATGGAATGAATAAACGATACTCAAACGGTAGCCGGAAGACTAGTTCCAACAGTGGACGACGATGATGATACGTATTATATACCTAAACGAAGTTAACCTGCTTCGCTACCTATATTATACATCACTGGAGTCTGGAGTCAATCGCTATATGCAAAATCGGAATTTATCCACCAATTCGATTCGCATGCCAAAGCAGTGAGCAATTGAGGCACTCATTTATCATTTGTCAACAACACACAATAACCATTGCAGTGCCACAAACCCAGATTCGTTAACACTTTCGCCAAAATGCCGTTAATGTACGAATATTAAGAGAAAAATATGGTCGGATGTGCAGCTAATTTCGTCGATAATAATGTAGGTCATGATAACGGTGTATCATGTCATGACAGTAGTGAATGCAAAGCAAATAAAGAGATGAAATCTACAAAGTAGAGTTTATTAACATCAAGAGTTTAGATAATAGCTTGGTGAACCAGCAGTGTGAGTTTTAGGAGATCCTTCCGACTCGGCTACCTCCGTATACTGTTGATCTGTCATATGGAACACATATCATATAGCATGTCACAGAGCACAGAACAGATTGCGTGTGCGCGAGCATCGTCGCGCGGACCGGCACAATTCCAAACTCTTTGTATCATGTATATCACAAGGAAGGTGTCAACCAGTTTAGGGAGTTAAGAGGTTAACACTTGTATAACAGTGAAATGACTTTCCCTTTGATGAGGTTTCCCCACAGCGCTAAAATATGTATTTTTCAAGCGAGACGCAAAGCAAGCCCAAAACTTTTAGTTTTACAAAAGTGTCTATTATAAATATATTTTTTCTCATAATAATAAAATATCATCTCATATTATGTGCTTTCAACAAATCGCACGTTGATTACCCGAGTCCTATAGAATCGATTTGGCGGCAATAATATTGACCAGGTACATTAGGTGCAAACAACGGCATCAATTATCGCCTCGTTGATGTCCAACTCATTATCACCTGCGCAGGAGTGTTCTTATCTTCCAGGCGCTAATTTGCTTCTCGCGATGCCAGTTGCGTGATAATCTTTACAAAGTTGCCTTAATGGCTCCATGGATATAATAATCTGGTTAGATAATCAACATGGTTGGCGCAGCGTGGCGCTCGCTCCCCTTTGCCAGATGGACAGACGACGGCGATGGTAGAGCGATTGAGGATGGTGAACGAATACCTAAGCTAGTAATAAGTATTCCTATCGGATCCAGGGTGCTGCATGCAATCAACAATACATGTGTTGCAAGTTGCAACCTTGAGGACTCAGGTGCCAAGCCACGTGTGTGTTTTAATTACACTGGCTCTCTCAGTAGCGCGAGAAACACTTCATCAAAGTTATCGAGTATAACACCTAAGATTTCGAGCAAAACCGTGACTTCACCATAATCCTCGACATACTCTTGGTCTTGAGGATGTTAACTTCAGAGGAAAAGTGTTAGGTAAGGTTGATGAAATCCAGCATTAATTTGGTTTTAGGATTTTGATCAAGACCCTGATGTCATCATAATCCTGCGACGGATATAACGATGGTATATATACGAGAGCATCTCCACTGTTTACAGAACTCGAATGTGATCACGTGGCCAGTCAACGAGTAGTAAAACAAATGTCAGCAAGGTGAATAGTTTACCATACTGCAAATATTCTAAAACATTCTTTACACGTGAATCAGCAGCATTTAATAAATTCAATGTATATTTAAGTTCGTTTATAACTCTAGAACCAGTACACGGTTATTTAAAGGGATCCCGATGTATATAGGTCATCAAGCTACAAGAAAAGGGAACTCCGAATTTAGTCAAACAAGTGGGTAAAAAACGGACGTGAAGAAATTATCTCGTCCTATAGTAAAAGGCAATGCGAGAATTATCATACAAATTAAACCGCTCTGGGAAACTCTTTCATTATGTATGGAGAAGCTCTTTATATATATTTTTTAGTCATTTCAGATATACCAGGAAAATAACGCTCAAAGCGATGAGACCGCCTAAAGTGTTTTTAATTATTTTTTTTAGTCGATCTCATCTCTTTGACCGTTATTTTCCTATTTTGTATGTTATCGCCTAAAGTGTACTATTTAACTTCCGCAAATTGCAACTGTACTTCTTTATTGCATTACATATTTGTATTGATTGTAACGGGTCGTTACAAAGTATTTTGATACCCCTGTCAAGTTATTGTCAATGTCAATCACGGTGCTTTGCTAACAGCCCGACAGACAAGTCTTGCATTTAACAATATGGATAGCAGAGCACATCGAATTTCATCACAATTAAACTGGAATGTTTCTCGCAGCTATAATTTAGTTTCGCTGTGAATACCGTAGCTTTCCTCGTTTGAAAAGGTACAATGGTATATGGAGCGAAGGTCAACGGTCCGATTTCCTGTTGTGTTCCAACAAGTGTGCCTGGCCGGTGTGCTGCAGCCTTTATAAAGAACATTAACATCTATCTTTATCTTATCTTCTTAGAGGCTAGGAACACCTGGCGACACTTCTGGAATCTTGTGTCAAACCCCTGTACACCATCGGTGCCCCGATCCGTTTTTTGTAGACCTCACATATCTACGCCGTAGAATAAAAAACCAATCTTTGGTATACGGAGCTTTCCTGACGATGTTTTCCTTCACCGTAAAGCCAGTGTTATTATAATAAACCATACTTAAGTTCCGAAAACAGCGTCGGCTTTCGTTTCTCGGCCGCTATTTGCCGAAATTTCGGCACTAGATAGCTATGAAATAAAGGGAAGGTTCATGGTGTCCTCATTGTAACGAAGTGACAAAGACTTCACAGGTATTGTCGGACCCTTTGTTGCTATTGGGGTTGCACGGTTTGATATTGACAAAGCCGCACTGTAATAGCCATTGGCTTTGTTTTAAAGTCCTTTAATTTTGAGGGTTTGAGTTCATTAACAATTGGTACTAAATGTTGCAGAAAGGGTAGGCGTTCTCAGCTAGCTATATTAGATTTACCTTTGAATAAAAAGGTAACTTAAAAAGGTCGCGAACTGAAGTAGGCGTAAAACACAGGCCGTTGTAACTTAACCCGGCAATTAGTCGACACGCCTACATTTCGTTTCAAGCGTCAAATTACCGCCAATCAAAAGCACTTATCGGCTTCTAAGTTAAACACAAGTACAACTAAGTAACTACATTTTAGCCGGCTTATAATGGTGTCGATTTGGAGGTGCACACGACTTAACTAAATTAAGTCTATTGTGTTTTTATTATCTGTAAAAATAAGAAAGAGATGGCATGAATTTTTGAACTGTCAAATTAGTTAAGTCCTGTCAGATACAAGAAAATGTACCAGGTTTCTGTTGCAATATAACATGGCTAATTTGACAGTTCTAAAATACATGCCACCTCTGTCTTAGTTCTACATAAAATGAGATAAAAAAGAGAACAATAGACTAAATTTAGTTAAGTCGTGTGCACCGCCGAAACGACAAGATTGTATGTATACCCTTACCCTATCTTTTCAGGAACCAAAAGTTGTAAAGAATAATAGCTATAAAGGAGCATTTAAAAATTTTAACCTACTAATTCAGCCTAATAACGTCCACTGCATACCGCCATGAATTAGAATGTAAGAGATATGAGCTTGGGGGCTAAAGAACTTGGGCATTAACCGAGCGAAGCCACTAGGTCAGCCGTCTTCCTTTTAAGTTATAGACGAGTTCGCTCATACAGAGCTTAGCAAAAGAGAGGTCAGCCTTTTGTGTGGACAGCATCAACAATGCAGGAGATATGTGGCACTGGGGTAAAGAAACCTGGGCACGTGCCGGTAACCTAGATCCCGAGCGTTGCTCCCTCCGGCAGACATGTGAATTTTACAGTAGGACATTTATCAGCATAAAGAATATTAGACGATTTGTATGGAACTCGATACCACTAACTAACGAATAACATAAGTGATACGACAAAAAAATGTCTTATTATGTAGAACAGTGACTATACGGCGTCTAATGCGACGGGGGTGAAAATTTGCACGGGATTATCGGTTTCTTTAAAGACAGTAACTTTAAAATTGTAAATGTAGGTATTATATAAATAAATAATGACGTGTTTTTGGATTTCACATTTTAAGAGAAAGAGGGGGGAGGAGATACAGGGGTGAAAATTTGCACGAGAGTATCGGTTTGTTTAAATGCAGTAACTTGGAAATATGACGGGTGTTTGGATTTCACATTTTAAGGGAGAGGGTGGAGAAAAAGGGGGGTGAAAATATGCATGATTTATTCTGTTTCCATTAATTATAATTTATTATTTTGTCTAGATAGACTACATTACTGTAGGCAGGTCTGTTAAATCTTCTGAATTACTTCCTTTGTGCATAGACAAACTGCCACACTCAAATACCTAGCTTTCGACAGAACGACGTCTGTCGGGTCAGCTAGTTCATAATAATAAAATTGTAATCCTTAAATATAATTCAAATAAAGCTTTTAAATTGGCCAGCGACCGATAGGTTATTGAATAAATTCTTTTTGCAAAGAATTGAATTTTTGTAAGAAAGAAAGGAGCTTGGACGAGCCCTCCTTACAACCATAAATTATGGCGATATAACTCCATTTACTCTTTCAGTTCAATTTAATCAAAATTATTATAACAACAGATTAATCCAAAGCGGTACAATAAAAAAATAGACTAGGGACGAAATAGCAATTCGTGTACCAGTAGATACTATAGGTAAGAATAGACTTTCTAACAGGTTTATTTAATCCTAAAATTTCCTGCCACCTAGTTTTATATAAGGAAAGGTAAAAGTCAAGCATTCTAACTTATGGCTCCGCGAAAGCTCATGTAATATGGACACCGGTTTCCTGCCGAGCTCGCTCCGAATGAATAATGTACAATGATGAATCGGTGCTGCGAACAAGCGTTGCTTTGTTATTCATCGCTGTTTTGAATGTGTATTTATGGTACAAGGAACGGTAGCAGAGTGTGTTAGGTAAAGTGACATGTCAAATATTGGCTTGTCAAATTGGGGCAGCGCGTCAGAACACTGGTAACTCGCGGTGTCGGTGAATTTTTGCTAGTTCAGGTGATGTTAGTTTAAGCTAGCTAGTAGAAGACTTATGGCTTCTTTCACCACTTCCTGATATTGTTACAGATAGTAATCTTAGTGATAAAGTAATCTATCAGATAAATCTGTGTGATAGACTATATAAAATATATAAGATATAGGCAATCAGATACCTGTGAAACCAAAAAAATAGGCTATCTGTCAGATAACCTGCAGATAGGGTATCTGGGACTTTATCAGCAAGCGGTGTAAGAGGCCCTTAGTCTATAAAACTCACAATGCCACTAACGGACACGCCGGTTAAAGATACTAAGCAAATTGTCCCGACTTTTTAGTCGGTATTCCGTCGAGACCAATGAGCCGTTTTCCAGGCTTGCTTCCATAAAATCACGTAGGTTAGGTAGATCGCGCTGTCTAAGGACTTTAAAAAAATATTTTCTTATTAGAACTGCTTTTTTCCTGTTCGCTTTGCTCTAGTTCTGTTTTAAGTGCTGCAGTAACTTTTACTTCTTCTGTGGTGCTGCTATAGACTCCGAGAAAGGTAGTATTTATTTACTCATATTAAATAGTTTGGAGCAGATCAGTTTAACAAATCAGTATCGCCGAAGGTAGCGGAGTCCAAAATCTTCGCAGCCAGGTTTCCGTATGCAGTAGATCGATGTCCAAACAATCGCTTAGCCAAGTCGTATTAATATGCAGAAGAATCGGTGTTCAGATAGAGATATTCAAATCAAATCAACAGTCTATTAACATGTCCCCACTGCTGGGGCTCAGGTCTACCCTCTCAACGCTAGGGCTATAAGCCACCACGCTAGCCAAGTCCGGGTTGGTGGACTTCACATGCGCCAATGAATTTCTTCTTCGGTGTATGCAGGTTTCCTCACGATGTTTTCCTTCACCGTTTGAGAGCAGTCAAGTAAAGAATTTCAACATTTGCGAGTTATCAGGGTGGTAACGGTGATATGTAAAGCAATTTCTCGCAGTCGAAAACTGTAAGTAACTCTTGTCATATCTCAGTTGAACCTTTTTTGGGATTTCAATATAAAATTTACACACAAATGTGAGCTGGCAAACGCTGGCTTTTCGAGATATCAATTGAATCATATTATATGAAGGTTCAATGGACTTAATCGGAACGTACAAATTCAATGTAAACTAGAAAATTTAATAGGTAAGAATGTAGGCATCGAAATCAGAAAAGAACATCTCAATCAATATAACATTCGAAGCAAAACTTCAACCACTATGGCACATGACGGTGTTATCTATCGCATTATAAATAGGACTTCAATAAAACAGTATTTTTGTAAATACCTAGATACAAGTTCAAAGGTGAATAACTCATTGTTACTCATTTGTAGAATTTCGAAGCTGCAGTTAGTATAGATGTGGGACAAACCGCATTGTAACCGCACAAAGTAATTGACACCAAGGCTCGAAATAGAATAAACCAGTACACAATTGTGTTTAAAAACAGGGAAATTATTCCGAGAAACTATTTTAGAACCGGCAAACTAAAGAATGATGCGATGGTTAAAACTCATTCTTTCCTTGAAATTGATCCTTTAAATGTAAATTTGTATTGTATATGTATGCGTGTGTGTGTGTATGGATGTATGTATATTAATTAACCTACACGTCCTGATAACGGGCGGTGCAACTAATTTGGCACTCGTATCCGTACTTCTGGGTCTCACGGCTCATACAATTAATCAAAAATTTAAAAAAAGCGTTGCAGGAGTGTGCCGCTACCATAATGTTGGCAAAAAACCCGTTAACCACGTATTGCTAAATAATGGAAATATGTTCTGATATTCTCTAAATGAAACAGTATGAAGCCAGTAGCAACTAACAACAAACACTAATTAGCAACCAAATTATGATGGTCTGGCTAAAATCGCAATTTGTTTTAGTGAAAACCGTAAACATCTGAAACTGGCAAAGGTAAATGTACTCACACTACACACACATGCATTGTGATCACGATATTTTCGTGGAAATGAGAAAAAAACACCGTCTGTTTACAGAGAACTTAGCTTCAGTGAACACTGTCGATTGATTAGCAATGAAATTGCAACTTTAAAATACAAAAGAACCTGCACATGTCCATCAAAATCATTGCTAGATCGTGCTCTAAAAATGGTAGGACATAGCTAGAAAGAAGATGCAAGAAGAATTGGTCCTAGAGGTTTTTTAAGAAGAATTTATCAGCTCGACAAACACACTAACGGTTTAACTTACTTCCTACAACAGATTTCAGGAAGGCATTAGCAACGAACGTGACGAAGGCAAAAAAAATTTAAGTTGGTAAGAAAAAAACTCATAAGGAAGAAGATTCAAGCAGCCTTGGTCTTAGAGGTGTTGAGCTCAACAAGAGAACGCTAATACGTCGCACGTTCGCGGAATAGCTCACTTGGTACATTCAACAAGGCATCGACGACGAACGCCTGTGCTTATTGCATTCCAAACATTGCTTTAATTGTTTCACACATTGTCATAGACATTATGATTGTAGTATGTGTTTTATCCGCCTATTCTTTAATCGTCTGGCTTACGTCTAAAGTTCGTGTTTTATCTAATAGGAACAACTGTCAAAGTAACATAATTGACAACATAATTAATTACTATTAGAAAAATAAATCTCCCGTACAGTAAGAAGTAAACCGCGCATAAAACTCATATTGTCCAATATTTTAAGGAGTCTGCTAATTATGTGGAGTACGTGCAGACTGCCATGGCCAGACTGCCATCTAAGAATTATCCAAAGTTTACAAATACAACAACAAGAAATATAAGTAAAAGGTAGGTCGAAGTTATTATTATTATTCGACAGATACCGTACGTTGCGAAATAAGATAAAACCTCCTCAAGAAATTTCACTTCTTTATCCGGATTCGATAACATGAATCAGAGAAACTGAACAGTTTTTACTTTTTACAAAACATTACATTGTATTATTTGTCTCTTCGTGTTTATCAACCTTAATGTTAAACATAAACTGTTTGCAACGTGAAGTTCTTATCAATCCTTGATTCCGCTTAATACAACTATTACCTCTATAGGTGTGTCGCCCACAGGCGAGCAGTCGACATTCAAGTTCTAGGTTAAACCGCCAGCTACTATTCCTGGCCGGGTTGTTGACCTTACTCGCCTGCCTGCCAAGCCAACATGTTCGACTTGGCCATACTTGACTGTTGTAATAATGCTATTAATACCGTGTGATCTGGGTTACACTATAGCTGGAAAGACTATAAAAATGCAACCGCACAACTGCGTCTTGCGTTGATCAACCAAGTTATTTAAAACAAACAATGAATTGTTATGTGCGGTACGGCGCTTACAACAAAACCTAGGCCGATTTTCAGAGTCAGTAGACGTACCTAGGATATCGTAAGTTATTTATTATATTACAGTCGTGACCATCTCCCTCCACACAGAGAGCCATGATTTAAATCATTATATCATCGATATAAATAAGTCAGATAATCTTCATAACTATTTCTTTATTTCAATCCGCTTGCAGTTCACTTTATTGCTTATTTTTTGTATTGATAAATAATGGTGCAGTGGATCTATGAAACACCTTATGTAGGTAGGTATGCAAAAAAAACTTGCTTGTAATTATCATTTTAAACGTCCATGTTAATTATGTAACTAAAGAAAATCTTTACTCTAAATATGTAATATTTAATGACGTAAGTTAATACCATCAAAACTACCTTAAGAACGTTTCAATCGATGTCTAAACTGCTATTCCAGCAAGATTCTCAAGGCAATCAGTTGTTAAGATAATTATTCATTATTTATTGGGCAAACTGATGAGCCAGACAGGAAAAAATATCGGTAAACAGAACAATAACACGGACTGGATCGGACGACTGGACCAATAATATCGCCGTCTTACTTTAACTCAAGAAATATAACAGAGACAACGTAAAGTCCAACAGAATATTCGAATCAAAACAAACAGTATAATACAGATGTAGAACTTGAATACCTAAACAAAAACCAGTTAGGTTTTTTTCAATTGATAATTTTGAAAATAATATTGTTTCAAGATTCTAACTCACCTCACGTAAACTTGTCAGAGCAACTTTCGCACAAACGATGTTGTTTTCTACCATGGAAAATTTCTCATCGTTTAAACCATCAACGCATCGGTTGAAAAACAATGCCACTTTCACCCAATACTCTGCTATATTTGTATACAAATATGGTCCAAGTCCAACGAAGCCACAAATCACAAATGGTCCGCATTTTTGCCACAGGGTAGGGCCTTAGAGTATACATAAGCTAGCTATACTCTAAGGGTAGGGCTATAAATGCTTAAAAAATAAATAAAAACGAATCTAGTGCCGACCGTCAAGTTAGTAGGGTTGGTAGACCTAGTACACCTAGGTCAGTTAGAACTCCCAAATAAATTTACGTATCAAGACAGAAGATTGAGACGCATAAGATAGAAGGCCCCGTACGCAATACGAACAGAAGGCACGAAATAATGAATAGTATTTTCATGAACATAACTCTATACGTTGATCTTCGAACAAGAATTAATGATGCAGCACGGTATAGTCAGAGTGAACGAGAGTGCGGAAACTCAAAAAAAGGGCTCTGAAACACACGCACACAAGCGCAGTGTTCACCTACACTAGCACACAGAGATAATCCCGGGGAAGTAGAACTTGGCCCATAGCTTGCGACGCGCTTATCTATCTCTATGTGCTAGTGTAGGTGAACACTGCAGGAACTATTATCTAATCTGTGACTGCGCTTGTGTGCGTGCGTTTCAGAGCCCTTCTTCTGAAGTCTCGTTCACTCTGGTATAGTCACGTGCGTAAACTACTTAAGAGCAAAATGCTTCAGTGATCCTGGCATTATTTGTCCCTTAACATGAAGTTATTCGTTTGATTATGTTTTTATATTGAACTAGCTGTTGCCCGCAACTTCGTCAGCGTGGGTTTTGGAAGTAGGTACCTATCTCTGCTATCCTATCTTTCCTATGGTAAAATCACCAGATTTTAAGTTAAACCGTCAGGAACACAACTGTGAAAACCGTATCCAATTTGGTGAAGTAGTTACCTGATGCCGAATTTGCGTGATGCCGGAATAAACATAATATAGACAGACAGACGGACAGAAACTCTAAAAATTATTGTTTTGGCTTCTATTGCTCATAATAAAAAATCCCATATATTTTTTTCTTAAATATCTCCTGTTTTAGTTACGTTAAATGATTTATCTGTAAATGACGATAACTTTTTTCGCTGTCATCCGATTTCAATGAAACAAATTAATCTACCTGTGAAAACCGTAAGAAAATCCGTTCAGTGGTTTCGGAGATTAGTGATTACATACAGACAGATAGACAAAAAAAATTTAAAAATGCATTTTTGTGTTCTGTTACTTTTTTATATCGCCCACACCTTATTCCGTGGCCCATACTCATTTTTTGATAAATTTATTCAATGTACAGAAACACAGTTTTCTACTGCTTTAAAATTGCTATTTGCGCTAAAAAATTGTTCATGGAAATTTATTATTATTTTTACATAAACTTTTAAGGAAGACCTAATAGTTTTTATTTATATAAATGTAAAATTTCGTGGTCTTCTTTTAATATAAGATACTATGTTACTTAGAAGGAATTGATTCTGATGATTGACCCTTTCGATTGGTGTCTTATAAATACGCTTTTTTAAAAATTTTGTCCGGTTCGATTCCCGGCTGAGGCAAGTGACGTTTCAAAAATCTTTAAATGCAGTTTTAAGTATTTAATTTTGAAAATAAAGGAATCCTTTGAGTAAAATGTGCTATCTTCAGTATTTAGAATACTTTCCCTCCAACTACGGTCCATAATTTCCACCCTGTATAATACTTATAAATAAATACTCAAATACATACAAACACCCAGAATCCGAAAACCAACAGATATGCTCATCACACAAAATGTTGGCCCCGGGTGGGAATCGAACCCACGACCTTTAGCTCAGTAGGCAGGGTCACCACTCACCACTAACTAAGCCAACAGCCAGTCTACTGAAGAAAACAAAACATTTTCAAAGTTAACCAGGCTACCCTGACCTATAAGTTCATACAAATGTTAGGAAATGAGAGATTTTTATTGCTGGTTGATCTTTCCATGTCACTTTTTGAGATTTTTGTTTTATTTGATGTTATTCCGGTATATACACTGTCACTATACAAAGTTTCGTCAAAATCCGTTCAGTGGTTTAGGCGTGATGCGCGTTCAAACAAACAAACAAACAGACAGACAATAATTTTAAAAACTGTTCTAACATGTTCAGTTGCTCATTTTAAGTCGCCCTGGTTGGTTTTTTTCCGAATATATTCAATGTACAGACTTTTTGGCCTTTACGATTTTATTATATGTATAGATAATCCTGAATATACCTTAAGGAAAGTAACTTCCTACTATAATAGTAGTCTACTACTATAAAGTCTCAAGACGAAAGTCTTCGAGCAGTATGTGTTGCCAGTGATGACATACGGTACCGAGACGTGGTCGCTCACTATGGGCCTCATAAGAAGGCTCAAGGTCACGCAGAGGGCAATGGAGAGAGCTATGCTCGGAGTTTCCCTGCGAGATCGAATCAGAAATGAGGAGATCCGCAGGAGAACCAAGGTCACCGACATAGGTCAAAGAATTGCGAAGCTGAAGTGGCAGTGGGTTGGGCACATCGCCCGCAGAACTGACGGCCGTTGGGGCAGAAAGGTTCTCGAGTGGCGACCACGTATCGGAAGACGCAGTGTAGGCAGGCCTCCCACAAGGTGGACCGACGATCTGGTGAAGGTCGCGGGACCCGGCTGGATGAGGTTAGCGCAGGACCGGTCGTCGTGGAGATCCTTGGGGGAGGCCTTTGTCCAGCAGTGGACGTCTACAGGCTGATATGATGATGATGATAATAGTAGCGAGGAATATTCAGGATTATTCAATAGAGACTCCCTCCACAGATTTTTATATACAATAAAAAATACAAAAGATCATTTTATACTTATTGTCTTTTCTTGCGTGAATTTAAAATATATTTTTCTGTGTCAATAGAACAATGGTGTTGAAAATCATTGGGTAAGTAAGTGCCTATTGTCTATTTCTGAACAACACATGCTATGGCTATATTTTGATGATGTATTCAAAGATATTGCTACGAAACACGCAATTTCCGTGTGAGTGTTACCATAAATAACGGCACTTTTACCAGTCACATGTCACATCATTACTATCATTGCGTGTTCATATTCCTAGAATAGAACGTCTGTTTTATTATTACCATAAAAAGATTTATATTGTACTTACGCCACTAAGCTCACGATATAATATAAGAATGAAATGGATTTCTTGTATAGATAACTTTTTATGCCATCATCATCAATAGCCTATTAACATGTCCCCACTGCTAGGGCTCAGGCCTGCCCTCTCAACAAAGCGTTCGGGCTATAGTCCACCACGCTAGCCCAGTGCGGGTTGGTGGACTTCACACGCGCCAAAGAATTTCTTCTTCGGCGTATGCAGGTTTTCTCACGATGTTTTTTCCTTCACCGTTTGAGAGCAGACAGTAAATGTACTTAAGTTTCGAGAAAAACCCATTGGTATACATGGCCCAGCCGGGGATCGAACTCCGGCCTATGGTCTTATCCCCGCGTCTTATCCCCGACGCCACTAACGCTCTATTTTTTACGTGGTTACTAGAAACCATTATCC
The DNA here is from genome assembly GCA_949699065.1 of Metalampra italica. Taxonomy (NCBI): domain Eukaryota; kingdom Metazoa; phylum Arthropoda; class Insecta; order Lepidoptera; family Oecophoridae; genus Metalampra; species Metalampra italica. The sequence continues at coordinate 9,514,019 of OX452980.1, forward strand.
ATCCGTCGTCATAACCAACATAATCTATATCCTATACATATAACAAAACTGTAGAAATGTTGTATCTGTACATTAAATATTTAAAAAAATATATTAGTCAGGAATAAGTCAAAAACATCAAACAAAATGTAGCTAACCTTGGTACAGAAGGCACAGCCACAACCGCCGATAACGGTGACTTTGTCGGGTGGTGAATCTTCGAGACATAATTTGCAGTTCACGGGAGCCGCCGGCACGAAGCCACCTCCGGCGTTGTCTAATGAATACCTGAGCAAAGAAATTTCATCTTTACCTTCGCAGAAAAGCTAAAAATGACTCTAGTACTATTCATTCAAGGTTTGAGATGCATACTCATAGGCATTGGGTGATCAGTCAAGACTGTTTCTTTTACCTGTAACTTGTACTATTATTATATTCTGTGATTGTAATCCTGATAATATTAATTTAAATTGCCATACAGAAATCTATATTTCTTCTGATGTTTCATAGTATGAAATCATATGTCAAAATCTAAAACGCTACCTAGTGGAACTACCTATTAGTTCATAGGGATCACATCGGGCAAAAATCTGAAGAGTAAACCGAATATTTCATAAACAAAAGCAAGCTGTTCCAATCTCGCGCAGTAGATTGTGGGCCATGATCGATCCGGACCTCTCTGTCGGTCAGAGCCAGAACTTTGAAGCACCTCGTTCAGTCAGCAAGTTACCTGGAGCCTCCAGCGCCGGCAAGAGAGAGGAGTGACGAGCAGCGGGAGCAGACGGAGGGTGCGCGTAGTCGATTGTGGGCTCTGATCGGCTCTGACACCTTCTCTCTGTCAGTCAGAGCGAGGACTGTTGAGCATTTTCTGAGACCTGTGTGGGTGCAAAGAGATAAATTTAGTTAAAGAAATCATCAGTTTAGTCACGACATCTCAAGTTAGCCCTGGTCGGGTGTTATACTTGTCTAATCTTCTATCAGAGAAACTCCCAGTTTAGGATTGGACAAGCATATGTACTGGACAACTCGTTACATACATAATAATAGGCCCGATTCTGAAGGCATACATTTAAAATTTTACAGCACTAAAATCAGTTTCGTCTTTTACCATGGTAAGAATGTGTGACAGGGAAACAATTTCAGTGTTGTCAAATTGTAACTTTGGGCATTCAGAATCGGACCCAGTGTCAAGATGAAATAAATAGTTATTTGTTATGCAAGGCTGCAAAGTTGGTTATAATTGTGCGAGTACTAGTATTGAAACCCAAGCAAGCGAAGGATTCTAGGATTGAGCCACGAAGCGAGTGGCTCGAAGATAGAATCCTGAGCGTAGCGAGGGTTTCAAAGGTACGAGACGCAAAATAACTTTGCTGCCGAGCGCAACACACAATTTTTCACCTCACTACAGCGAGGAAAATACTAGGTGAAAATACTTTCGGCGGTTTAGAACCACAAATAATAATAACCACAATTAGAATTGACCACTTCTTTAAATGTCCACCTTCTACAAATTAGAAGAAAAGTTTTAAAAAGTTTTTTTCCAGGTGCCGTTTTCCACGCAGATTTCGAATGAGGAAGCCTTCCGAGCCGGTGAGGTGAAAATAACTATTAGTATTCTCAAAATGTAACTTTGGGCATTCAGAATCGGACCCAGTGTCAAGATAAAATAAAAATATATTTTATCACCATCAGGTGTTCATCTACCTGTTTATTGATTCACATCGTAATAAAAAATATAGCGTGGCGCTGTCGTTCGTTGTTCTAGATTGTAGAGGTGAGATTATTTTTTTTTCAATTTTTATAAATTATACCTACTAATATCTGACAATTGCAGTCTGTAAAATATTAAACCAAGAAGATAGTGTTAGCAATCATCAGCGAAATGATATACCTACATCACAGAGGACTATAATAGTTGCCTACACCTAGAAGATTTCCAACGTGCTTGTTTTATTGGTTGGATAACAAACGGGGAGTGTTTGAAAGATTCCAACTAATCGTATGTTTTTGTAACTCAAAACCTTAGATCAAAACACACGGTTGGGGATTTGTTTATTTAAAACAGCTGAGATAATAATGTCTGGAAATATTTTCAAGGTCTGGCGGCGAAATCTTATTAGACGTCTACTTTTAAATGGACAGATAGCAAAAAAGTAGGTCAATTTTAATTGCATATAAATAAGTTCCCAGGTTACGATGGTGACAAAAATATTGACAGAACCAAAATTAGCTTCAAACGTCTTCTTCCTAGTTATACAGTAGCGTAGGAGATCTACCCACCGATAAGTGGTCAATAAACGATCATGCTTGCATGACATGCAACGTTTACGTGAATTATCATGCTGCATGATGGACCATCATGATTGCTATCAATCAGTACAGTGAACCAACGGCCAGCACGTAGTTTGCATGTCATCCACGTCAATCACTACAGCTAGACGGTCATGCATGAGTGACAGCACGTAATGCATGTCATGCCGCATGATCGTTTAGGGAGCCCAATAGGATTGTCAAAAATTTCAAACGTCCCTACAAAATTGCGTACACAGTCTAAATAGAATGACTTTAAGAATGAACTTGACCAAGCGGTAGACTGAAATTGATTGCCAAATTTACAGTTGGCAGAAGGCCGATTAACGGTACAATAAAATAAAACATTGTTATTAAGTCCCACCCATGGTCTAACCTAACGACCTTGAGCAGGTAATTTTGTGGTTAATAATACGACGACTCTAATGAATGATTATGTCTAACTTTGTGTTAAGTTTGGATTTGACCAGCCCCCTAACTTGCACGAGTTTTAGGTCTGGTATCAACCAAAGCGGAGGGAGGAGAGAAGAGCAACATTGCAGCTGTCTGTCTAAGGAGATGTCTCATAATTGTTTGGCGTGATCAAAGCGGAGATGTGAGTAGTGTTTCGTAAGCAGGGGGTTGGCGAACCGCTCAGCGTCGGTGGATATACCCTAGCTGCTAAGCATCTCCTCTCGTCTCCGCTTCGCACATCTCCGCATTGGTGGAGTCGAGACCTGAACTGTGTCCACTGAAGCTAAGCGGAGAGATGTGTAAATAACATCCTATATTGGTTGTTTACGACACATCTCTACGTTCACATCCGCTTCGATAGATACCGAACCCAAAGAGTAAGTAATAGTCTTCCGAACCTAACCAATCTAAGCCGTGCATGATGTCCCATCTATGTCCATGTAGGGGTCACCCTGCCTCTGCCTGTATCTCTGTCAAGAGATAGGAGGCGCGTGAACCGTATGTTACTATTTCTGGTTACAAAAATGTTACCTTCCAGCAACGGCTGCGGTTGCGACAGCACGGAGTCTCTAGAGGCGGCTCTCCGCACCGGCTTCGCTGGTCTCGTCAGCGACTTGAGCCCGCCGCTCAGGATCAGCTCCAGGGTCCGGCGCCCGCCCGGCCCGGTCGCGCCCGCTCCCACCTGGGGGCAAGAGGAAATCCGAGATTAAGGCAATGTTTGTCACAAGCTTAATGGTAACTGGGAGATAAAACTGCCTCTGCTAGGTGGCGCGACTAGCGTACTATTACTTAGGTACTATAATAATTACGACCGCTTTTACACACCCCAAGTCCCTGACGGGGTGGGCACAAAGAACAGAGCGCCAAGTATCGCGATCCTGACACACCTCTATCGCTTCGCTCAGTCTCATCATTCTCTTCACACACGGTCGCCGCAGGAGGCGGATAGTGCTCTTTGCTTGATTCTTTGTTCGATTAACATTTCGTTTAATATTTAAAAGTCATTAAACATTTCAGTTCGGATCAAATTTAGATCCATCTAAAAATATCTCGTTGGAAGATCAGTGTGCGCACTCTTTATCACTTAGGTACAGCAATTTAATTAGAAACTTAACGACCCTGAGCCAATAAACAAACAAATCAATCAATCAGTTGTCACTTCCCTGTGTAAACAGGGACGCAGCCAGGATTTTGTTGGAGAGGGCTATTCAAATGGACATCGGTTGTATGACAGACGCGTCTCCCCATTGCCGCTTCAGCATTGTAAGGATGTTTATTATTCCGAAACGTTCTACTACAAAGAAACTATGAAGCTTAGCCATATCCATAGCTTGCTGAGCGACTTATACCAATTCAGCACTGGAACGACCAATTACTCGAATGTCTTATCAATTAAATCTGTTCTACTTATGTCTATTTCCCCGAAAGCTCATCTTTTAGATGTGCAGTCGACCGCACATTAGTGGAAACACTTTGACCTTGGACTGGCTTAGCCTATTAGGGAGTTTCAATACTATGAGAGTCCAGTTTATACTGCTTTTGTTTCCACTGACGTGCGGTCGCCCGTACAACATTACTGCACCGTAATCTTTTTTGATTTCAGTTTTCAAGAGGCATTAACTCAGTTCGTCCCTGGCTATGTAATCTGATCAGTATTCTGGATGTATCCTCTATTGGTTGCAAGCATACATGGTATGGCATGGATGACGTTGCGTGACTATACAATGTTGTTGATTGTTAGTATTGTGACGCAAAACTATCATTTGCATTTATATAACACAAGGTGCTTAACACTCATTGATAAATAACAGACGGAGACTATAGAGCAAAGGGACTATGAGTCTACGACCGGTCTGAAGAAATCTTTTAACGATCTCTTTACCCACTTGAAAACTGTAGTAGGTACGAGAAACTTATACGAGACGACGTCCAAGTCCAGGACTGATATGATTTGTTGCAAAGTTTGAAAACCGTGAAATAGTATTTAAGATTAAATACAATGAAGAAGTAAAAAAATCTTTATTGATCCACAATTACATACGTAAATATAACAATGCGGCCCTGGCTCCTAAAATAGGGAGTCCCGCGTGTCAGAAGCCAGAATAAATAAAATAGTAATAAAAATCAACAATGTGGTACAATAAAGTTTTACATAATGTAGGTACGTTAAACTACGTTAACTACTTTATATTAATTAATGTCACAGAGTAACCTACAGAGCGTCAGTGGCCTCGGGGATAAGACGCGACCTATGATATCGAAAGGTCCGAGGTTCCATCCCCGGTTCGGCCATGTATACCAATGGGTTTTTTCTCGAAACTTAAGTACATTTACTGACCGCTCTCAAACGGTGAAGGAAATCATCGTGAGGAAACCTGCATACGCTGAAGAAGAAATTCTTAGGCGCAAAGTCCACCAACCCGCACTGGGCTAGCGTGGTGGACTATAGCCCGCACACCCTCGTTGAGAGGGTAGGCCTGAGCCCCAGCAGTGGGGAGATTAATAGGCTGTTGATGATGATGAACCTACAAAGCGTCGACGTTTTTCTCGGGAATAACGCTAAGCAGACGTGCAGCATCCTATTATATTACTATAGACATTCTATAGCAACGTACACATCTCGTACAGTAATTAAATCTCTAGTTATCATACCTACTATCCTACTTAAGACCGCTTAGTTCTCGATTTCCTTACGTAACGTTCGGTATCTGATGATAGTGTACGTATAATGCACGGTACGTATCTTGATTAGATTTGTAAGGATTCTGCGACGAGTCTTTGTTAGAACGATATGTAGACCCTATCATATCGAATGCCAATGTCATCTAAACATCGGGATTACTTGTCTCTACTGGGGTTTAGTCGGACTTGTATGAAAAGTAAAAATAAATAAACACATAGAGCCAATAAAAAGATTAGACCGAAACATTTTCTGTGTTATTTCCTTTTCCGTCGATCCGAACTTAAACTGACGCGAATTCGGTAACGGCAAAAATGAATTTATTTTTATTTCCTCATTTTACATACGTATATAATCTTCAGTTCACGCTATGTCCCTGGCGGGGTAGGCAGACAGAACGGAGCGCCAAGTATCGCGATCTTGACAGACCTCTGTGGCTTCACTCAGTCTCATCATTCTCTTTGCTCACACACGTCTCTTACATTTCCTCATCATTGCCGAGTAATTTTACATAAAAGCTTTCAGAGAAATCGTCATTTCCAAGTCATCTGGTGGACAGATAGACAAAAAACCTCGCAAAAAATAACGGAAGACTGAGGCTGATCGCGTTAGCCAAGTGTCTCCAAGCGGCACTTTAGATACTTAACTGAAATCATTCATTTAGTTAATTAAAATCGCCTGCTATATAACGGTTGTTGACACCCAAACCTTGATACACATATCCGTATCTCGCCGATGTTGCATAAATTATTATTCAGGAAGTATTGCCAATTCGACCACGACGGCCAAGGCGATGTGGGTGAACGGTCACAGTATAGTAAGCTGAACGGTGGGGTCACTGTATCAAATCGAATCAACAGCCTATTCATTTGTCTCCACTGTTGCGGCTCTGGCCTACCCTCTCAACGAGGGCGTTCACGCTAGCCATAGCCCAGTGCGGGTTGGTGGACTTCACAAGCGCCTAAGAATTTCTTCTTCGGCATTCCTCGCGATATTTTTCTTCATCGTTTGAGAGCAGTCAGTAAAATGTACTTAAGTATCGAGATAAACCCATTGGTACATGGCATGACCGGGAATCGAAATCGGACCTCTCGACATGACAGGCCGCATCTTCGCCTCTACGCCCTGACGCTCTCGGGGTCACTGTATGAAACACACGAATATAGGTTTATCTCACAAGGAAACTACCCTGGGGTTCCGCCTCCGATGTGATTCGTTTCAGGATATGTTGTTGAGCAATAAAAAATAAGGGACACGTATTTTTTATAGCTGCCCATATTCAACCCTTTCAACAGGCTATCAACCCTCGAACTCTCAAAAAGTGAGTAAACACACTAACTTATTCTGAGAGTCTTGTTCAGCGGGTTGAATCATTGACTCGTTTTTTTATATAAATATGAAATAGATAGAGCATACAATGGAACATATTGCAAAATGTGCCAAAAGTCATTTTAAGTGAGAGAAAACAACAAAGTATAACGCTATACTTATACGTATAAGCTATTCTAGTGATTTCTCTATTTAAAACATGAAATATTTTATTTTTGTTATAATTTTACCTCCTTCATCCTCTCTCACTATTCCCTCATACACGCCAGTAACATAAATAGTCTATTCAAATACACATGGTAGAGTAATCTAATCTTCAACTTTAGCATTGTAGAGTATTGCTGGGGCTCAGGCCTACCCTCTCAACGCGGGCCTTCGGGCTATAGTCCACCACGCTAGCTCAGTGCGGGTTGGTGGACCTCACATGCGCCTAAGAATTTCTTCTTCGGCGTATGCAGGTTTCCTCACGATGTTTTCCTTCGCCGTTTCTTATCCCCGACGCCACTGACGCTCTAACAATATATTTATAACAATGTATTTGCTAGATAATCAGGTAAATCTTCAGGTAGTTGCCAATTTAAAGTTAAAGTGATTGTTGTCACAAAATAAAACAAGAAGAAAGCTCTGACGAACAAAGCCGCGACGCTGAGGTGAAAGCTATCTCAACGAATAGACAAAGAACATTAATTAGCCGAATCTGTGCACAGTGCAGAAAGCAGATGCGCCTTTAGAAAGTTCTACCTAGAGTCATAGAGTTCAGTCGCAGCCGAAAACAATGCAAATATACTGGGAATAACAAAACAATACGTATTTTAAGTTATTTTAGGGAAATTTCCCATGAGAGCTGTCGACATTAATCCTATTCATATTCTAAAGCCTCGGTCCAGAGAGGATATTACGGTGTATTTTTGTGTTACAGTTCGTTCACTTAGATAGTCTCGGTACACCCGAACGGAATATGGGTAAGGCCGCGGATTTATATTCACTTCTTTAGGAAAAAATACGAATGTAAACAATATACACAAGTTCATTTCAACACAATGTCGATGGACATCAACAATAATTTGCTTAGGTAGGTACATGTTTTACAAAAAGTTAGTCTTTTTGTTTTTGGTTCTGCCGAAATTTCATTTTCCTTCTTACTTCCCACGGGCGAAAAAACATTTTCTATAAACGTACGCAGCAGTCAACACACCCTTTCAATGCGACGGACGCCTCGATATAAAATGCCAAGTTTAACAGCGGGTGTACGCCGCTGTCGGCGCCCTTTGTTTTCGCGGCGGCATGCTTTGAGAAGAGGCGGCGCGTGCCGGGCGGCTTTTTACAAAGGCGACCGTATCTAAGCGAACGGACTTTATGTATTGACGATGACGACTTGACGGTCACTGTTGAACATAGGCCTTCCCCAATTAATAATATTGAAGTAATCAAATTAGTTAAAGCACATCATGACTCAATGTGCTAGCGGAAGGCAAACCTTATGCTTTATGACCTATTTCTAGCACACTCATTCGTTTCGATAATAACTAACATGTAGTATGTCAAATTCAAATTCAAAAGTATTTTATTGCATGTAAGTACACTAGGTACATTTATACAACGTCAATTTTTTCTCTACCACCGCCTCCAAGGTGTTATATAGAGCTGGGAAGAAGAAGCGGCGCAACAAACTTCCGCAACACATCTTTTAAAATCAAGTTTGTACATAACATTATTTTGTAAAGATTGTGCGAGGCTGAAGTAACATTAACACCAGGCATCTTTGTCATTTAGATAATCGACTGTTCTATAATAAGCTTTCTTACAAAGTTGTTGTTTAATGTAGGTCTTAAATTTTCTGTCATTCATATTTAAGATTTCTTCTGGTAGTTTATTGTAGAAGCGTATACATTGCCCCGTGAATGATTTACTGACCTTACTAAGGCTTAACTGTGGTGGTACAAGTTTGTTTTTGTTTCTTGTAACATAAGCTGTGTTCATGTCACAGTGCCTCAAATGTACATATGTATGTACATACTATGTCAAAACATTTATAATTGTTATTGCGCAAATCATAATCAGAAACACGAGGAAACATACAAATTAATACATATAATTATTACATATTATCCCAAACTAGATTTACTTGTATGTAGTATGGGAATAAGGCAAGACTAGATTCTATATTATTCACAAAATATATTAACTTTTATAAGAATCATGGACCATCGTCATCATCATATCAGCCTGTAGACATCCACTGCTGGACAAAGGCCTCCCCCAGGTATGAAAGCAGGGACCTGTGCTGTTGGGTTTGTTGCTGTTTCTTCCCTTCGGCGACATGCAGGTGGAAACAGAGTAGTTTTAGTTTTAGACAGAATTGATGTCGAAAAATTGCATTCCAATTTTGAGTAAACGAATTTTCATTTCATTTCCAGGGATCTCTACGAAGACCGGCCACATGCACATCAGGACCAACTGGTACTAAATTGTACAAAGCTATTCTAGTTCTTGGTGGAATCGAACCCACGAGCAGCACAAACCACAAGCTAATATCTTCATCAGCCTGTCATAATCAAACAACTAATGGACGTAAAAAACTTGATGGTAAGTTAGAATTCTCAGTGATCCACCGTAACCCGTTTCATTTAAAGTAATCTTTAACTTCCGTTGGCTTTTTAATTTGTGGTGTAAAGATGACTAAGTTTAACGGAGCCCGGCATTCTATTAAAACTTTTTAATTACTTGATCTAATTCTCGCAGTGCAGCGGTGCAATGGTAGATTTGCTGCAGGTTTCTTATCGCCTTCCTGTGTACAGTCAAGGTTCATAAGTGCAGTAGCAGTTTCGCAACACAATAGATTGAGAGACCAGTTTCACTTACGACTTTCTTTTATATCCGTACTGGATTTTTCCTGCGGCTTCGCCCGCGTAGAAGTTTTTCCCGCGTATATTGTGAAACAGCGCCCTCTATGTAGGCGTTTTATTACTTAGGGGGTATTAGCAGACGCCCCGCGGTAAAAAGTATCCTTTATGTTATTCCAGGATATAAGCTATCACTGTACCAAGTTTCATCAAAATCTGTTCGGTAGTTTTTGCGTGAAAGAGTAATAAACATCGTCACATCCAAACATACTTACAAACTTTCGCCTTAATAATATTAGTAGGAATAGGATATCCAAACACGCACATATCCACTAGTATATTCCTGGATATTACGATGAATTGATGACTTATTGATATGGCAATAAGGTTTAAAACACGCTACCTATTGACTGGGGTGGTCAGTTATATCTAATTTGTTTTCGTGTTGTCGTGCGCACCGTTGTACAGAAAAATGTATCTTAGCGTACTACTGCACTTTTGAACATTACTGTACATTCAATATACACAGCGTAGCGTAGCAGCCGTAAAGGCTGTACCTAAAGCGATCGATGTTTCATGCAATCACTTATTCAGCGGTCGATTTGATAAGGTTGCAAATTCTGAAGTTAGCAAATGTCTAACTGGACCAAAGAGAATACAATAACTAAGTAAGAACAGGACTGAATGGGACATTCATGTAATGCAGTGTAATACCTATATGTACAGCCTTTTCTATGCTTACGTCGTTACATAATAGACAATTTTACAAATAATATTACATTATTAGAACATTTTGACGATGAATTCAACCCGTTTCGGCATTGCAGTGACCATTTTCTGTCTTTGGAACTGAAAGCGTGGCTGTCTACCTCACAATTTAAAAGATTATTTATGAACGTAAATGCTCTAAGGCCGGAACGAACCATGGGAGAGGTGAGTGTGAGGTGGGAAAGGATCGCCACTGGTGCGATGTCTCCCACACAGTCTCATACATTACAACGGAGTATTTAGTGCGTTCCAGTCTTTATTCTAAGATTCCTGTCCATACCACGCACAGGTAAGAGCGATGGGATGAACATCAATCCTTACATCCGTTGATACGTAGAACTGATGCAATACAAAGGCATTTACTCGCACACACGTGAGCCAATCTCATAGTAAGTACATTAAATATGTAAACAATAGCTCTTTATATTCCACAGTACACAATAAGTGCACAAGCACTGAAATCTAAAATACCTACTCAACTGGAATGAGTATATTTATCGTGAATATTTTAAAGCCCTGCGCACAGAAATAGCCAAGAACAATGCCCACGGGCAATAAATCTAAATTCTGTTTCGGATACATTTACCTAGCCGTTGTAATTTCACCGGCCGACCTCCGAAATTATTATAAAGGCCAAAGGTCAGGAGTTGAAATATCAAATTAAGGGAGTATACCCTGAGGCACTCCCGGAATATAAGGCAAGGATAAAGAAGCATCAATAAAATATTCATTTCATGACAGAATTTTGGTGAAGTGAATAATGTTTAAGCGTAACACACACTGAGCGGCGGCGTTGCGAAAGCGTTGCGGTTTTTTTCTGTAATGTTCGAAATAGTATGAAGCCCTTTACATCAAAGCGGCGGCGGCGCGGCGCGTTCTTCATACAAACCTTCGCCGCCGCAACGCTTTCGCAACGCCGCCGCCCAGTGTGTGTCACGCTTTAGGGTATCACAAAAAAAAAAAGGGGGGGGGGGGGGGGGGGGTTTAGGGACAAAAAGTATTATAAATACCAACCTCACCTATACAGTTCGCCAACGCACAATGGAGGTTTAATCATTAAAACCAGACCATGCTCAATAAAGGCCGGAGCACGTCCAATGCGTTAGCGTTCCTACACCTAGTAAATTTGCTGTCACGCGCTGCGCTCGCAACGCAACCGGTGTGACGTCTTCCATACAGTTCCATACATTACAGACCGAGCCGCCACGCGCACGCATCGTCTCGGTGTGCTCTGGCCTTAATTGGGGGATGGACATCTTTGTATAATTTTCACGGGTATGGGTATTTTTGAGATGGTTTTGTAGCTATGTGTAAATGGTTGTTAGGGCGTTGATTATTTCTCTTAGCACGTCGAAAAATAGGTCACCAACGAAAGCTTCCATGACGCGTAGATAAAGAACAATACAGGTAATATAAAGAACGTTAGCCTTTTGTTTACCAAATATTAGATTCCTATTCGAGGCCGTTTCGTCCTTGTGCGAAAAGACAAGAGGTTGCCGAAGCCTTGGCAATTTATTAAAGCTCTCATGGCTATTGCTTTTGCGAGCAATTCCTTGGGATAAATGAAGCATTATCGGAAACATACGACTAACATACATTAAATACACGTGTGATGTTGAACAAAACAAAGGCCTTAATTAACTCTTGAGTCTTCTCCCAACAACAACTTCTCTCGCACGCAGAAACTTGACTTTAATTAACTTAGCCAATCAATTTATTTCTATGGAGGTAATCAGTGAAAATTGTCAAAACGATTTGATTCGCATTTCGACTCATATCAAAATCGACAGCCTATAAATATGTCCTCACTGTTGGGACCAGGCTTACCCTCTCAACGAGGGCGTCAGGGGTATAGTTCACCACGCTAGCCCAGTGCGGACATGCGCCTAAGAATTTATTCTTTCCTTGCGATGTTTTCCTTCACCGTTTGAGAACAGTCAGTAAAATGTACTTAAGCTTCGAGAAAAACCCATTGGTACACGGCCCAGCCGGGGATCGAACTCGCACCTTTCGACATGATAGTCCGCGTGTTCCCCACGACGCCACTGACACTCACTTTTCACGCATTTCAACAAAAAAATTCATTTTAATAAATCCAAAGGACATTGCTTTCTATTGGCCGTATATTAAATACGTATCCTACTTTCTACTATAATCCTACTATCCTACTTCCTACTAATATTATAAAGGCGAAAGTTTGTAAGGATGTGAAGATGTGAGGATGTTTGTTACTCTTTCACGCAAAAACTGCCGAACAGATTTTGATGAAACTTGGTACACTGATAGCTTATATCCTGGAATGACATATAGGCTACTTTTTAACGCGAATATAGTCGCAGAGCGTCCGCTAATACCCCCTAAGTAACAAAACGCCTACATAGAGGGCGCTGTTTCACAATGTACAATGGGAAAAACTTTTCTACGCGGGCGAAGCCGCGGGAAAAAGCTAGTAATATTATAAAGGCGAAAGTTTGTAAGGATGTGAGGATGTTTGTTACTTGGATGTGAGGATGTTTGTTACTCTTTCACGCAAAAACTACCGAACAGATTTTGATGAAACTTGGTACAGAGATAGCTTATATCCTGGAATAACATATAGGCTACACTTTAACGCGGACAAACTCGCGGGGCGTCCGCTAATACCACCTAAGTAACAAAACACCTACATAGAGGGCGCTGTTTCACAATGTACACGGGAAAAGCTTTTCTACGCGGGCGAGGAAAAGCTAGTTACAAATAAACACTAGCAGAACCGGGTTTGCAAAACCAACCCTGAACACGACACTTGTGAGTGAATAACAAGTTATTTAACTTTTATATTTAAAAACGGGAAGTGTATTAGAGACCATTAGCAAAAAATGTGACATTGAAATGTTACGTGTAAATAATTGTTATATTGACACAAAAACTAGTTTGGAATGGTAACATCAGGTGTGTAACGTGTTATTTTTGGATTTTTTATACAGGGTCCTTCCTTACACCTACATATAGTCTTGTTTTATGATTAGGTTTCTGACGGAAGTTCTACATGGTGACAGTTCTCGTTTTGATCTCCGTCTCTGTAATGGCATCTAACAGGATCTTATCTTATCTTCTTATGGCGACACTTAGACCGTATGGGATCTGTTGTGCCAAACCCCTGTCCGCCAAACGGTACTTCACATACGCCTTAGAATAGTAAATGCCAATAAATAATTTCATTCATTCATTCGTACCAGTCTTTGGCGTATGCAGGTTTCCTCACGATGTTTTCCTTTATTGAAAAACCTGTGGTATTATAACAAACAGTGCTTAAGTTTCGAAAAACTCATTGTGTGCGGGCCGGGATCGAACCCACGACCTCATGAACGAGTGCACAACCAACTAGGCTACCACGGCTCTTCATCTACAAGCAATGTTTGATCGATGGTCACTGGAAATCAACTGAAAACTATTTTTAATTTCAAGACCAGTTAAAGTATATGCAATAATGAATGACAAAAACCGACCTTGTCCAAAAAAACAAACTTGACACCTAGGCAAGGGGAAACTGGTAATAAATAGAGACAAGTATTGCAGTTTCATATTTAAACGTGTTTTTTTTTTCAATTTATAGTACAAGAAGTTGCAAAAACTCGCCCACATGAGTCACTAATGACTAACACCATGATTTTGTTTCATCATCACATCAGCCTGTAGACGTCCACTGCTGGACAAGGGCCTCTTTAGGCCTCAAAGGCCTTGTCCAGCAGTGATTTTGTGTAACACTAGCATTTTATCTTAGGTATCAACATAAGATAAAATGCAAGAGTTAAACACAATTATAGTGTTAGTCATTCAGAGAGCGTCAGTGGCTTCAGGAGAGCGTCAGTGACTTCGGGAGAGCGTCAGTGGCTTCGGGGATAAGACGCGACCTATCATATCGAAAGGTCCGAGGTTCGATCCCCGGTTGGGCCATGTACCAATGGGTTTTTCTCGAAACTTAAGTACATGTACTGACTGCTCTCAAACGGTGAAGGAAAACATCGTGAGGAAACCTGCATACGCCGAATAAGAAATTCTTAGGCGCATGTGAAGTCCACCAACCCGCACTGGGCTAGCGTGGTGGACTATAGCCCGCACGCCCTCGTTGAGAGGGTAGGCCTGAGCCCCAGCAGTGGGGAGATTAATAGGCTGTTGATGATGATAGTGTTAGTCATTAGTGATTCATGTGGGCATGTTTTTGCAACTATCTGTTTTAGTTACATGATTCTACTAAAGCTCTCCACAGCCACCGGTGGAGCTTTGCTGGTAATTCTTAAAAAGAAAGGGAAAGGGAATTCGTTTTGTCGGCACAGGAGCTCCATTTTTGAATCGCTCTCCTCGCTTCGAGCGGTCCACTCTATACTAATTTTCTTTCCACATCCGGTACAAAAATCTGTAGAATCGACCGCTCGAAGCGAGGAGAGCGATTCAAAAATAGAGCTCCAGGAGGCCCAGAATGTTCTTTGTTCGACATTTTTAACATTGAAAGGTTGTCTGGAAGAAATCGCTCTTAGCGATAAGACCGCCTAGATGTACATCTGTATCTGTTTTTCTCCTTTTTTGTCTGTAATTTTTAAATGTGCAATAAAGTGTATTGAATTGAATTAACAATGGGACATCAAACAATAAGTACGGTCGACCGCACGTCAGTGGAAACAAAACCAGTACAAACTATTCTCGCATAGTGTTGAAACTTCTTAATAGGCTAAGGCTCGCTTGCACGTTATACTGGGTTAAATTTTAAAATGTAGAGTTAGGTAACCCAGGGTTAACTTATTAAAATTTTAACCCGGAGTTTGAATTCCACTATCGGAAATTAACCCCGAGTTAGCTAACTGCGCAAGGTCAAAGAGTTTCTACTGACGTGCGGTCGACTGTACAGTCACTAACCAATACTTTAATTATTATTAACTTATTATTATAACAATATTGTGGTTAATAATTTGCTTTTCCCGCGAAAAAAGCAAAATTCTTCGCGGGAAAAGCAAATTATTAACCACAATATTGTTATATAATGGATTTCCGCAAAGTAACGCCTGATACAATTAAATTATTATTATAAGATTACATGTTTTGTCCTCACCCCACACCAATTAATTATTACGTCACGAATACTGTATATGACACTACGAATACGATAATACTCAGACGAGTGTATTTGTTGATTTAATCACTTCTCCATTTCCAAAGATTTCTTCAAGCGATCATTTATTTACATTTGCTTTACAAATAAATAAATAAAACATACTTCACACAAAAATAAGTATATATTACCTGACTGCTCAAATACAAAGTAGCATCGAGTCCTGTCTGCCAAACTTTTTTAAACCAGTTTGTCTTGTGAAGTGCTGAGTAATTGATTTTTTTACAAAAAGATGATTATTATAAAAACCGCTTGTACTGCGGACT
Source organism: Metalampra italica (assembly GCA_949699065.1). Lineage (NCBI taxonomy): Eukaryota > Metazoa > Arthropoda > Insecta > Lepidoptera > Oecophoridae > Metalampra > Metalampra italica. Next base: position 9,529,793 of record OX452980.1, read on the forward strand.
GCGGTACATAAATAATGTTCGATGCATGTCTAATTCTCTGATACCTATTACTTTCACGCATAGATTAACTTACGAAGTAGCGAAAGGGGAACAACCTCTGAGCTGGCGCTAAGAAATTGACGTTTCAACAAAACATATTTATACAACCAAAATATTAGGCTAACTTCAGTCTTAAAGGAAATGTATTAAGGCGCTCTAAATGTTTAACGTAAAACCATAATGGGATTGTACGGATTCCTGTAATTTATATTATCACATACATAAGTATATATGCATAAACGAGAGATGCTTTTCGTGTTGTTACCTTCTCCTCTCCAAAACAACTGATTGAATTCGAATGGGGTTTTGATTGCTGGATAACAGGATTGCGAAGCCGCGGGCAACCGCTAGTGACAAATATATTGCAAAAATTAAAATCACAAGAGCAGATTGCAACAATCTACGTGAGCTACTGGCGTGAACTTTTATAACTTCCGTCTAGGATCACAATTAACAGTTACTGTTAATGGGTGACTAACACTGAGGCTTTAATGAAAATATGTCAGTACCACACACGACTCGGCAGTGTAACAAAAACACTGGATGTAGAGCACACGGTCTCAAGGATGCGGCACTACAACATGAGTCAGCGACCGGCCTGGATAACTTAACCTCACACTGATAACACCCGCCGTGATGCGAGGAATCAAAACATGACACGTTAACCAGGCGCTGTATGGGATGGAGTGTATGAGAGGTTTGAGAAAAACAGATTTTGAATTATCAGCAAAGGCCCATAGCATAAAATGTCCGAAATATATGGCGCTAATATTGCGAAAGAAGCACTATTTCCATTCAGTTGGCGCCTGTGTCCATGTAGTGTCGGAGACAGTGTGGCGACTGGCGAGAGTTTGTCCAGCGCTTTTTCCGAAGGAAATTGTTCCCATCTTATATTTTATACCGATGGATATGCATAATCAAAATAAATACATCACTTCCAGGCAACAAATGTGCGACAGTAACTATACTGATAAAGAATGGCGAAAGCATTGTCCTTTTTCAAACCGGATTATCTGGATATAAGTATTATTGTTATCTGAGGCATTATATCAAGCGGTGATATAAGTAGGACAGATCACGCATGCACGATACAAAAAAAAACTGACAGTCAGCTGTCATTCTATCAAAGAACATAAATAACATGTCGTCATGATGAAAACAGAGTGTACAACTTTCGCGGTACGAAATGTAGTTGCCTAACATACATCGCAACTTGAGCTTGACGTTTATCCTTTTGTTCAATTAGTTAAGGATACAACACAGATCAAAAGGAATTACCAAAAGAAATAAGAATAATAGTTGTGGTTACACACTCAGGGATTACCAAATGAATGAATATCTTTACATAATTGGCATGTACGGGAAACCCGAAATAAGCCTTCACATTGGAATTAAGAGACATGAAACGAAACAATCTTACCCTGCCACGACGCATGTCACTTGGCATTGCTGATACGATGATAAACAATAACCAATCAATGTCTGATAGCTGAAGAGATAATTCTAGGTCACGAACGCTACGTCACCGCACTGATTACAAACAAACACTCAAACAGAACTATCCGCAGCCGCATTGCATAAATAGAGGAACAGATAACAAAAGAAACCGCTGATACCGTTGTTTCGCAAACGGGGGAACTTTTATCAGTGGAACTCGATTGGAAAGTAACGCGATGCGCGGCCGGTCGCAACGGTAGCCGTCGCGAAGTGTCGCGAGCATGCACTCCCGACGCTTCCTTGACCAGGCAAAAAGTTAGAATAGTAGAATAATGATGAGCCTCGCAAATAATACAATGCCCGCATCCGTGGTTTAGATTGATGCGCAGGAGTTCCTGGTTTTCGGTGAGACGAATAAACGAATACTGTTGTTAGTCGGTGAAGCGTAGCCGGATCTCGATATGTTTTTGTTGCAGAGCAAACTCTTCATTTTAAAGCATTTAAAAACTTTAGTAGAAAACTTCAGCGGCCCCGAGCCAGCTCAAAGGCGTGGTGAGGATCAAAAGATTAGAAGAATCAAAAGTTGCAAGTCATGATTGTCGTTTATTGTTTTCATTACAAGCTTGGGAAGTTTATCGTATTTTGAACAGCTGTTGAAGTGCCAAAAGATGATAAATTACATAACTCACATAAATCAATAAATCTTGAATGATAAGATTAATGTTTTTCTTTCAATGTGATAGCCAGCCAACTCAACGTCCTTGGCAAATAGCAAAACGCAAATTCGCAAGCCGGGGTTTATTTATTCGCAAATCTCTTGCTAATCTTGTGATAAACGATACACTAAAAATATTTAATAAATCAAGCCACAAAAACGTGCAATATTAAATAGAGATTGGTGAAGAATCATTCGCTAATCCTGTTAGGGGATTTCCTAAACCTGAATCAAAAGGATGTGCCAGAAAACAGTTAAACAAAATAAAGAAACATTCGATTTCAATGAAAGTCCAACATCCAAAGTTAAAGGTTAATCCTATCCGCTATGAAATTGGCACTTAATTCAAGATCACCAGCTTGTGACAGCAGTGATACTTAAGAAGCCGTAAAGTACTTGCAACTTTGATACTTAACGTTGATATTAAGCAACTACTGACGATGGATACATTATGGTTTGAAAACAAATTGTTATTCATTATTTGTGCAGCTGGCTGCTTGTGAATATCAAATGGATTGAAAACGTTGTGTGAATATATCGAATTGTTCTGTTGTTATTCACGAAAAGCAACTACCTCCTTTGTTACAGAACTAACTAAACAATATCTGATATATCTGGCTTTATTTAAATATGGTTAGGTACATATTTTCGCTAACCCTCTTGGACGCTCATAAACTACTTTGTACTTTTATAGCATAGTTCACCATTTCTGTGTAACAGTGTTCCTTATTGCTGTAAAAAATCACATAAACAAAGACAAGTTACATCACTCGAGACAAGAGATTATGTGGGTACATAATATGTACATACATGTCCTTTGTGTGCTACAAAATAAGACCGGGGCTTGCGTATATTCACATTCAAACGGATTTAGCGAGCTTAATAAACTGTGATTTTCATGTGTCTCAAGACTCACCCTTGGAAAGTTTGTGTGACGGCCAAGTGCGGCTGTGTGTTGATTATCACTACCTAGGTTACAGACTTGGCAGAGTATTCTGTGTAAAAGGACTGTAACTGACTGGTCTATCAATGCACAGCTCATATCGATGGGTTGCATAGGCTGAAATTTTGCTTGCTTGAACCCATTTAGCTCCCTCAAATTACCTAGGTTACCAATAGAAGAGATTCGGAAGGGTTGAAAATCGACGCGGACGAAGACGTGGGAAAGACGCAGATGTACTAGTTCATACTGACATTCGTAATATTTTTGTTAAAGAATCCGAAAATAACTTGCATCAGGCGGGCGTTAAAAATAACAGTTTAAGTGATGATAGTAGGGAGAACCCTTGGGGAATTTTAGAACGTTATATCGAATGAGATTGTAAATTGTATTTCATGGATGGAAAATACGTGCAGAAACATATCCAATCGACATCTAAAAGCTAGGTGATTATTATCTGTTGTATATGTATAATATACAAATAATATATGTGTGATCAGGCCATCTATGTGCATTGGGAATTTACCAGAACTATATAATATCACTATTACTTTTATAAATGAGAGTTGCTTTCGCGTTGTTACTCTTTCTCAAAACCACTGGATGGATTCGAATTACATTTTCATTGTTAGCTTGGTTCTTCGAGATATTTTAGACCACACGAGAGCCAATTCAACCCGGACGGAGCCGAAAGTAACAGCTAGTTTAGTTACACTACAGATAAAGACAATAGATAGGGACAAAGACACACCTAACATTAAATTGAGGAAAAGTCAAGAGTGACCTTTGTTGACTCTTTAATAGGTATGTTTTCCTGTTCCTGTGCTCATTTAATGATATTTGGAAACGAGTTCTTGGGCCTGTCCTTGACAATCCTGTGAAAATATGATTGCTAACAACACAATATTCAGAGCAATTCTAAGCTTGAGCACAAACTCGAACTGATAGATTTTACAAGACAGTTATCAAGGATATTGACAATGTAAATATCAGAAACACGAAGTAGTATAAGAGATGAGTTTCGGAATTTGATCTGTATTTTCGAAAAAAATGCTTACCTTTTCACTGTCTGAAGGCAGCGTTCCGTATCCATACCAGCTCTTTGCTGGCCTAAGCCTTGGCTCATCTCTCGGCGACAGCAGACCACTGCCCCACCGTACCACACCTTCCGCCGCCGCGGCCACCCCGGGAGTCACTGGACTCCCATTCGGAGACTTCGGAGACCCAAGTCCTTTCTCCGCCACGGGAGGCAAGGTTGGTCGAGCACACCCCGTCCTCCTCTCATAAATCCTCTTACAGGACTCATCTATATCAGTCTCCAATAATCCTTTCTTGTCACTCCCTCTTTTAACTTCCAACCCCCTTTTTGCATCCTCTTTAACCCATTTTGGATCAGAATCTTTCCTTTTCACGCTTTCATTTGACTCCTGTCGGCATAGCAAAGCTTTCTTTAAACTCTCGTTTGAGTCTTGCTTTGCGACTTGACCTTTCCTGTCAGTTTCTTTTATCGTCAGTTTCTTCTCATCCTTAGATATGAGAGCTCGTTTGAGACTGTCAGTGGAGTCTTGTTTGTTAATGAGTTTGCGAGGGCATTCTGTGTTCAAGGAGTCTGTCGTTTTCGAAATGAGGAGTTTTGGGTAGTCGTATGGGGCATTATCATTTAGCTCCAAGGATCGGCGGTTTTTCCGTTTGTCCACTGGAGCTATTTGGGCCTTGACCGGGAGCAGGCGCCGGGGCAGGAGGCTGCGGTGGTCAGCGAGGGGAGACTCCGGTCGCAACATGTTGGGCGGCGATGCGAAACTGCCGCGGGCTCAGAATAGCCTGAAACAAACAATATTTTTCATTATGAACAAAGTCAGATGAATGAACGCAGACCACGTGGGTTATAAATTGTAAGTCGTAACCACGTCGACGTCAAAACGTCGTACCTACACAAATAAATCATAGATTCGCATAATCGCTTTTGCGCATGGTCAATATTATAATTCTGCCTCATGCAGAAAATCAAAAATTTGTGTAGCTTCGAAGTACGATTTGAGTTGTAATAAACTTTCAGCAATAAAATTGACGGAAAAATAAAGAAATAATGGCGCAAGAAATTTCCACAAACGCATCTTTAGAAAAAACGTGACAAACCACTCGCTTGTATTGTAACTGCGTTAGCTTGTCCATAAATTACTACAAAATTATAGTGGTGCTAAATTATTACTCATAAAATGTTAAGTATTTCGCGACGAACGCCCGCCAGTACAGACATCACGACTTGGACGGATAAAGAATCCAATTACATACAACTAGTAGCGTCCATTCACAGTTGGTTGCATGACCAGTTAGCCGCATTTGTCAGATGACGGTGGTATTGAATTTCATATGGAAACGGATGGAAATCGAAAAGCTGCTCGCTCGCCTCTATTTCCGCAAAAAATTGCCGTTTTTTTAAGAAGTTTAAGGCTGAACAATTCATTCATTCATTCGATACTCTATATTGCACATTAAAACTAAAATAAAAACAGATTAGGTAAGTGCATCTAGATGGTTCTTCCAGACAACCTTTGAGAAAGAAGCAGGTTGTGCAGTTGGACAATGAATATACAATGTAGTTCTAGAAGACAATAGTACAATTTCATGCCTTGTCATTCTTTTCGCATTCAAAAAAGAAGTAACAGTTTGGTTGCGTGACCTATTAGCATTTCAAATCAGCAGTTGCCATATCAGGCGCTCTATTTTTGAATCGCTCGCCTCGCTTCAAACGGTCGATTCTACCGATTTTCCTTCGACATCCGATACAAAAATCAGTAGAAACAACCGCTCGAGGCGAGGCGAGCGATTCAAAAATAGAGCTCCTGGACAGTCACAGGCATTCACACTCTTGAAGCAAGTCTTACGTCTTACAACCCTTTACGATGCTCACTATCCGAACAAAAAGCGCTTTTTAAAAGTTAAATAGACAAAATTTTTCGCTATCTTAACTGACGGCCGTTGGGGCAGAAAGGTCCGAGTGGCGACCACGTATCGGAAGACGCAGTCTAGGCAGGCTCCCACAAGGCGGACCGACGATCTGGTGAAGGTCGCGGGACCCGGCTGGATGAGGTTAGCGCAGGACCGGTCGTCGTGGAGATCCTCGGGAGAGGCCTTTGTCCAGCAGTGGATGTCTACAGGCTGATATGATGATGAATAGGCAAAATAATAACATTTCCAATCCTCAAGTTTAAATCAGATTTAAACCGTATGACTTCATTTATGTCTTGGACGGAATGTTATACCTATTTTAATTAAGTGGTTTTCCTAATGAAATCATCATATCATTATCGTCGTCATCGGCTAATCTACGTACACAGACTTTCCTCGTGCAAAAATTGCGTTCATAAAACGTTCGCGCTCTGAGCAGAAGTATTGTCCTGATCGTTGTTGATTGTCCATAGATTCTCATACTCCTCAGTAACCTGTCATGTGTTAGACACGACTCTTATCGCGATGCGAAATTTTCTCAAACCAGCAGTGTATAGCCGTGTGAAACATGTAAACACTTGATAAAAACACCGCGTACCTACCTAAGTACCTACAATCGCATGCGAATATCATAAAACACTAACTAAGGTCGGGGTTATCTCATATGGCAACCACACTAGTAAGGCAATATTAATTTCTGCTGGTATTTCAAATTTGAACAAGCTATACTTAGTTGTTGTTATTCGCAATTAGAGTGCTAAATGCTGTGAGCGGGCTCTGGCGGCCAAGTTTGGCCAGTGTCGCAATTATGGACATTATTCTCGCATTAGGAAAGGTATGGGAAAGGTATATGACTAACAATATGCCTTTTACCACGCTGATGACCATAATGATTTCGCTGAAAAACGTAATGCGATTGTTCGAACCTGACCAACTGCAGGCTTTCTTTTTAACCGACTCCGCAGTCCAAAAAGATGCAAGGAAATTATAACGTACCCTAGCCTAATTAGTTCGTTAATACCTAAGATAATTAAGTAAGATACAGAGACAATTAAAAGAGGACTTATCTTTATTAAAGTGTGCAAAACTGCAAAACACGTTATCACGTTAGCTTAAGTAAATGAGATAGCAAAATTAAATGAACGTAGATATATTGTTAAATAATATGAGTATTTGTTTTTTCACTTATCATTTTCATGTGGCGTGCCCACGTGTGCGAGAAACGATTCGTACTTACCTATTGCTATGGTTAAAGCGTTACCCAGTTACACGCGGCCTGCGGTAGGCCGCTACCGCATGCCGCAGTCATAATCATACCAGTTATCAAGCGGTCAGTTTGGTGGCTACCTAACATTAGTGATGTGCAATACAAACTCTCGACGTTGTAGCTATGTATGGGAACTCCATGAATGTGAAAATTGTTTAGTTTCATTGGCTGAGTCACTAGTGTTATGTTGCTACCAAACTTCCAGCTTGATAACGGGGTATAGTCATAATACACAAATAATGACCGCGCGTGTTTGAATACTCGCATACCTTGCGAGGGAATACAACTGGCCGCCACCGTCACCGCCACCGCAGGCCGCGTGTGTCTGGAAGTGCGGTACAGTCGGCCTAAGAAGTGGATCGTCACCTTTAAGCGCTACAGTCGTATGCCGCTTGCAATAGAAAACGGGTGTGATGCAGCGAACAGACAGACGAGCAGATAGTTTTAGCTTAGAGTAGCAGATTTGGTTGGAGAGCGTATTGCACAAACTGCCAACCAAACACCAAATGTCAACATAAACAATACCTACATGAAAACTAGAACCGTCACAACAATACTAAATGTGTGGAAACTACCTGTAAATCATTACCTAATTACAATTAAATTACTTGGGAATTTTCAACAATGCGTATAATTTCGACAGATCATTGTTGTTCACATAGGACACAATAACAATAGACCTAGTTCCAAATCGGTTGTAAAGTAGGTGTTTGTTTGTAATAGAGAATGATGTTACCCTGCATCTATGCAGTGTCAACATGATTTGGAGTCAGCCTTCAAATTAAGAAACGATCATCATATCAGCCTGTAGACGTCCACTGCTGGGCAAAGGCCTCTCCCAAGGATGTCCACGACGACCGGTCCTGCGCTAACCTCATCCAGCCGGGTCCCGCCCTTCACCAGATCGTCGGTCCAAGAAACGATGTTCAACATAAATTTCAAAGGGAGCAGAAATCACCAATGTCAAGCAGAAGAGCAAACTTATTTAGCACATACTCCGGTATAAAATCATCAACAGCCTATTAATCTGTCCCCACTGCTGGGGCACAGGCCAACCCACTCAACAAGGGCGTATAAAAACAGCTAGTTAAATAAAACAATTTAAAATACCTCTTCAAGATTATGTAAAACAACCACCGTGGAAGACAAAAGTCAAGGAACTGTCTGTTGTGCCTCGTACAGTCGACCGCACGTGTCAGTGGAAACACTAAGACCTTGAGCTGGCCTAGCCCATTACGGAGTTTCAATACTATGACCGACCAGTTTATACTGGTTTTGTTATCACTGACGTGCGACCGTACCTGGCAAATAGAAACACGATAATAGTACGTCTCATGTACGTCAGAGGAGAGGTCGGGAAACCGACAGGAATGGAGAAAGATGCGAATGAAAAAGGCTAGCCCAAAAGTACAAGACCTGGGAAAACTTTGTTTAAATCGTGAACTGTTGAGTTGTAAACTAATGAAGGTCACTGGGCCACGTGATAACAAGGTGTAACTGGAAATCACTGACAACAAAGCAATATTGTATTGTAATAACATTGTAAACTGTTGTTGGGTTTACGTAATACTAACCGTTCATTATGTAGAGACACAACTACATAACTCATAACACGACTCGAGATAAATAGTAAAACCAATCGGGGCAAAAGCATCTTATCTTATTTTCTTAGGGGGCCAGGAATACAACACTTCGATCGACCCATTTTGGGATATTTTGTGTGCCAAACCCCTGACCACCAAGTACCCCAATCAAGTTTTTGGGGGACTTCACATATACGTCTTAGAATAGAAATCCGCGTATGCAGCTAGGTTTCTTAACGATGTTTTCCTTCACTGAAACGCCTGTGGTATATTATAATAAACCGTACTTAAGTTTCGAAAAACTCATTTTTAAGTACGGGCCAAAGTTTGAACCCACGACCACATGACGTTAGACGAGCGCACAACCAACATGGCTACGGCGGCTCGGGCTAGATGCATACACAGACCTGGGAGCCTAATTAATTCTGAACGATATTACCAAATCCAAACCGTAACCAAAAACTATGCTGCATCCACATGTTTGGCAAACCTTTACAAACGCAAACGTGTGGAGCAGGGGTTTGGCTTGCGTTTGTTAAGGTTTGCCAAACGTGTACATGCAGCATGACGATTTTGGTTATGGTTTGGATTTGGTAATATCGTTCAGAATTAGCCTGATTGGCCCCCAGGTCCTGCTCAAGGATTGTAGAAATCGTGACTCGTTATGAGTCTCGTAAGCGCAAGATAAGGCCTATGAAAAATATTTGCACTGGTGTAATTAAAATTTGGGTTTATTTGGTCTGTCTGTGTCGGTCTTTTCAGACAAAGTAGAAGTTCTTTATAGGTATTTTGGAGACTCTAGCGCCTCGACATTTACCTTTTAAACCAACATGCTTTAATTAAACTAGATTGTCTGTTAACATCAGTAACAGAGTAATGAAACGCCACTGTCGCCGTGGGAACGAACGGCGTCAGGGCTGTGACGCAAACACGCGCCAGGAATACCTATGTAGCTGTGTTCAGATCAGAAGAGATTGATTGGATGTTTACTACGAAGGCGAGGATTCTGGAGTATCTTTGGTATTTGCAAAATAAATAAAATATACCATAGCGTCGGTAACACACAACCGGCGGTGGAGAGTGAGGGCCGGAGCGTTTTGAAGGTGATTGATAACAAGATTAGACGTAACACGTCAACACTATGCACAGCGCTGGGAATTTAACAACCAAAATCGATCGATAGCTATCGTTACTCAAGCGATAACCAAGATCAAAAAAAAAATTAAGCCTCGTTGCGAATAGCAAATCATATCCTACTAATATTATTAAAGGCAAAAGTAGGGATGTAAGGATGTTTGGATGTGAGGATGTTTGTAACTCTTTCACGCAAAAATACCGAACAGATTTTGATGAAACTTGGTACAGTGATACCAGGACATATAGGCTTCTTTTTAACGCGGACAAAGTCGCGGGGCGTTCGCTAATACCCCTTAAGTAACAAAACGCCTACATAGAGGGCGCTGTTTCACAATGTAACACGGGGAAAACTTTTCTACGCGGGCGAAGCTGCGGGAAAAAGCTAGTCTTATGTGATATGTTGCGAAGAATCAAATGATAGCGGGTTGTAAAATACATCTAAAACCATCTATTGACAGACTTTAAAACTAAGAAACTGGCATGATTAGAACGGGTTAAAAAATTTTGAATAACGTAAATAGTATACTTTTTAACGCGGATGAAGTCGCGGGGCATCGGCCAGTAATAGATATTCAAAGAGACCTACATGAACTTTAATTGTTTAAAAAGTTACATGCTATATCGAAAGCTAATTTCAGTAGTTAGTCAATAAGTAGGTACAAATTTCTTACAAATTACTTCTTTAACCCAATTCTGCTCTACCTTCCCTAAGGGATACATTGAAACCCCTTACCTAAACAAATTTATATTACCGTGTGATTGCAAACTAACTCCAAATATTTGCCCGTAGCGTACGTTTGTGTGCGCAGACCAAACGGGACGCCCGTACCACGATCGCACCACAGCGTACAAGCGTACCTCGAGACTAAGTGTTTTAGTGCGGATTTTCACGTGAAAGAAAAGAAAACATCAAGGAATCTTGCGCATACACCATCCACTTTTCTTCATCAGCCTGTGGACGTCCACTGCTAGCTTTGGGCATAAGTCTTTTATTTGAGTCGTATAATAGCAAAGGCGGCAATCCGACATTCAACCGTCACACAAATTCAATAGTGCAATAGTTGGCGAAATAAATCGATTGTGGTGCTTTGCTTTTTTCTTGCAAGCCAAATGTGTACTCTAAAGTAGGACTGAACCTTAGAACTCGACTGTACATTCTACCCGTAAAGCTTTCTTTACCAAGACTAAGAATTCGTTTATCCAAAAATAACAGATTGCCGCCTTTGATATCATGCGGCTCATTTTTTAAAACCTAAAACGGCAAATGGGCAGACAGCTGGTGGTGGACGCCACACCCATCGGCCAGGAATCACTTCTCGTCCTTTAGTTTCTGACGCTACCATTATACTACAATCAGCTTTCTCAAATCCAATTTCGTTGAGGATTTGTTTTCGTCTACGTTATGAGTTTCAATTCCGCGCTTCATTTCATTATACACAGTGAATGTGTTTCGCAATCCCGTTTTATGGTAAGCGGGTAGAAAGGTGCACTAGCTTATCGCGATGCGAGCAAAATACAGCTTTTGTAAGATAACACTACGTTTTTATTTTATTTATTTTCACAAAATCCAATGCACTTAAGTAAAACAATGTTATTGTAGGTTATATGAAATAGTTCTTACTGCCAAAGACGGATATACAATACGATACGATATCATGATTTTGGAATTTCACGTCAAAACAGGAGAAGAATCGATTAAGTGGTTCTCGGAAACAGACGAGGAACATGACAGATTGTGGAAAACCCGAGTGGACTGTGAGCAAGCGCGCTCCATGCTACCTCACAGCGACGGCAAACTGACAAACTTCCTAATGAAACGCATTCGAAGCGACCTTAAACTCCTGGTCGGCATCATAACAGGACACTGTAACCTAAACAAACTCATGCACAATTTGGGCATCACAGACATCCCACTGTGTAGGGGCTGTCTGCAGGAGAGCGAGACAGTGGAGCATGCGGTGCTGCACTGTCCAGCAACACAAGAAATCAGATCCGTAACGGGGCTGACGGGGGGGAATTGCACAAAACTCCCGTTTCGTGGAGTCGGTGCAGGGATCGTCACCCCCGTATAAGAATAAGAATAAGTGGTTCTCGGATTCAGAGCAAAAAACAAAAGGCATTCCCACACTGCGCACAATCTGGTTTTTTTTTTCTTAAATTTTTTACACGCAATGCCAGTAAAATACAGCTTTTAAAGATAAATACTATGTTTTACGATATCATGATTTTCGAATTTCACTTCAAAACAGGAGAAGAATCGATTCAGTGGTTCTCGCGTTCAGAGCAAAAAACTAAAGGCATTTACAATGTGTGAAAGTATCATGTACTTTTTCCCACGTGGTTTAGATTTAGGCTGTTTACTTGGCAGAACTATTCTACGCATTTTGAAGGTATCTATCCATGATCGTGGTCACGCCTGCTAAAATTGCTAATAGCAGCGACACGTGTCGTGACGGATATTTCCTGTATTATGTCATTGATGCGAGAGCGGAGGCCGTCTTGCGATGTTTTACTTGCGCACCGTTAGTTTTATGTATGTAGTCGTCGGGGCCCATCCATAGTGTAAATAATGCGCCTACGCACACAACTCTCGGCTTTACCTATAGAATTAATAACAGATAGAAACCAATGCTACAAATATTATTAAGGCGAAATTTTGTGAGGATGTTTGTGAGAATGGTTGTTAGTTACTCTTTCGCGCAAGAACTACCGAACAGATTTTGATGAAACTTGGTACAGTGATAGCTTATATCCTGGAATAACATATAGACTACTTTTCAACGCGGACAAAGTCGCGGGGCGTCCGCTAATACCCCCTAAGTAACAAAACGCCTACATAGAGGGCGCTGTTTCACAATGTATACGGTAAAAACTTATCTGCGCGAGCGAAGCCGCTGGAAAAAGCTAGTAGGCTATACTTCAAAAAGGCAAATTGACCAATTAATAAGCCAATCAAAATTTTATGCGGGAACGGATTTTCATGGGAACTTTTATACGAACGTGTACGAACTAAATATTTAGAACATACTATTTATTGCCATTTGAAAAACAGATAGTGGTGGCTGATACAGAAAAAATACATAGATGGCGCTGTTTCACAATGTTACCTTTGTATCCAACTAATGGGCTATTAGCCTATTAATAGATACCTCGGGAAAAGCTTGTAATAATTAAGTTTAGTCGTAGGTAGGACAACAACTGGGCGGAGCCGCGTGACGAAGCTAGTTTAAAAGCAAAACTGTTAATTTGGTGTTGTGTTGTCACCGACTGTAACAGGAAAACATTTACGGACTAGCTACTTTAATTAAAGTTACGTAACATGAAGTACCACATAAGTATGTTACACCGACTTAAATGATGATTGATGAACGTCGTTTCACTAAGCAACTCTATTTAATTGACCTTAACACTTTGCGAAGATTTTTTTTGTAATCATTGTGTGAGTCGGTTTGTTTTGTTACGTAAGCTTTTTTATGTAGTAAAAAAGACGGCGACTCATTTATAGTCAATCACACGATCAGATTGAGGATATGATTGAAACAATACTTTAAAAAAAATTGTAAACAAATACATTGTAAATGCAAAACTCCACAATTGTAACTGTGTGTACGGTGCTCTATACTTGCATACAAAATGTATGAAATCTGTCTTGCGCCTAAAAAGTTGCAAAACAAAATAAAACTGAAATTCATTATACAAACCGTAATACTGAGGCAACAAAAATATTACTGCGGCCTTGTTTCTGGCGCGAAGTGATATGAAAAGCCCTTTATTGAATGTACTGCGGCAGTAAGTATTGTACAAAGATACTGCTAAGTCATTCAATTTCATTGGTTTCTTACTTTCGATTTCTTTACGGTCAATAATCAATAATAGCAAATTGCAATTTAATCTCAAAGGAATTGCCTAATTGAGAAGTTACTAAATGATTTAAGGCCGCAGACCACCGAATGCGGTGAGGTGAATCCGATACTACGAGTATGCGTTCCTTTCGGCGGATACCGCGGCATCATGTCAATTGCAGATACGGTGCTTAGAGAAACATAACAGGGGTTATAAAAACATGAGGGTGAATAGGCGAGTTTTTTAAATAACTACTAAAAATGATACTATTAAAAAACTCGCCTATCCACACTCATGTTTTTATATCCCCTGATAAGTACACCGGTTTCATAAACTACCTATATAATGCTAATTATTCTATGGATGCTTAGAGTATACATAAGCTAATGTATACTCTAAGTATGGATGACTAGACCATCCAGTTACCACGATGCCATCTATCTGTCAATTCTGTCATACACAAGAGTACACAATCATGACTCATTGACATGATAACACACACATCCACCTAGCGAGATAAAATCAAAAGTGACTCAGTCTTCAATTAAGAATTTTTAAAAAACACCTGCGTTTTATGGTTCCGTCAAACACAACGGACAGGCGAAGCACTTTTGTCCGTCTGTATTTCCGACGTGAAACTCAAACACTACAAATACATTTCGAACTATGAATTACTAAGTATAACTTATTGAATATTAAAATGTCAAATAAAATACAAAAAACATGTCACCTTACAAATAAAGTATTTTTTCTAAAGCGTCACGAGGCAGTGTGTTTAAAATGCTGGCGGGCGTTACCTCGTTGGATCGATATTTTCGAACTATTACCTTCTGGTTCGTAATGTTGACTTCCTACAGTGTTAAATTCCCAAAATGTAGAATTCTCAAAATGTTACACCGCCCGCCTGGTGATGGAAATGAAATTGAATTTAATTAAAGAGATGTTTAATTTTTTGTAAATTGACGTAGACCGGGCCAGTCATGCCATGTTCAATGTTGTAAATGAAATTCAACAAACGGGAATTCAACATTTTAAAAAATCTACACCTCAGGACGTTGGAAAAGCTTGAAGGGATTATTAATTATTATTATCATTGACGGAAC
The DNA here is from genome assembly GCA_949699065.1 of Metalampra italica. Classification (NCBI taxonomy): domain Eukaryota; kingdom Metazoa; phylum Arthropoda; class Insecta; order Lepidoptera; family Oecophoridae; genus Metalampra; species Metalampra italica. The sequence continues at coordinate 9,544,806 of OX452980.1, forward strand.
CGTCGTATAGTACCTTTTCTATTTTTTTACAGAAAAAAAACAGCCTTGAACGAAACCAACAAGCCTTGAGTTCGTTTTGCTTTGAAAATCTATTTAGTTGTGCGTGTTTGAAGAAATATATTCTGTTACTAACTGCGTGTGAACTGATTACATAATGATTTGTCCCACGTATTCCCAGCCAAAAGGTTATGCAAAAACGGAGATTATGCAAAACTTACGTTAACACAATGCTGTTAAGCCTGGATCAAAAGAAGTTACTGGCGGCAATAAATAACTCACCATTATGAAGAGAAAATCCTTCGGAATTTGGCTCCCTTCTCGGTCTGAAAAGGAAAAGTGTTTTGTTGTAAGCAATTATTATTTGTATACAACATAGTTAAGGCTACATTAGGGCTAAGACTTACGTTACCTAACTATGAACTATCGAAACCAGAATGCACTAGTAATTTAATTAGATTAAAAAATAGGTGTTTATTAAAATATAGGAAAATAGTTCTCACATGGATAGATGCTACTATTACAATCAATTCCAACACAGATAGATGCTATATAGATCAATCAATCTCATAAAAAAAGTTGTTAAACTCTAAATGCGCAATCGGATTTACTGAATGCCGTTGCCCGGTACTTTAAATACTAAATTTAACTCTATTCAACCTACATTTCAGCAGTTCAATGACTTTTAACCGATTGATGTTTGGTATTTTTAATGATATTTAAATTTATAAATGTTTTTTTTCGCACATTTTTTCAAAACTTTTTAAAGACTAATGAAATAGAATACGTTAGCATGCTGATATTACATTAAACAATACTGGTAAAAAATAAACTTAAAACACTTTGGGTTCATTCTCATTTCCAATGTCTTAAATGTTTTTGGGAACCAATATTCCTTAATAAGGTATCAGGAGAAAATGCGGAATAAAAGGTGCTACCGGGTATCCGGTAAAGGATTTCACGGATCTTTGGTTTCTTTTCACCAATAACTTCCACTATAAAGGCGTCGTTAGCTGGGGATCCTAGACTCACGCGGCCTGCGGTGGCGGTGGCGGCCTGTTGTATTCCATATGCAATGTATGTGAGACTTAAGACACGCGCGGCCTGCGTTTGCATATTGAGGCTGCGGCCTACGCTAGGTTGGGATACGCTTAACGGCTTGACTCCAGCAGTTTGGAATACGGTGTAGTTTTATTCTTTCTATAGAAAGAAGGACAGCAAAACAGACTAAAACAAATTCGCCTGAATTTTCAATTTACAACGGCAAGTGAATTACAAAAGTTGAAATAGGAACACACTGGCAAGGCGAAAGTAGCTTGGGCGGCGTACGCGCCGGTTCAATAGTGAAAGTGACTCGACTCCACGCGGAACTGCTTTCTTGCGACTTGTACCCGCGCAGTGTAGCAGATATCCTGCCCCGCCGGGCGCCAGGAGATTGTAAAAACACTTACTTTAGGTAGGTATTGTGGAACGGATTGCATTGCAATGATGCGATGATTGGTTTTTTCTCGAAACTTAAGTACATGTACTGACTGCTCTCAAACGGTGAAGGAAAACATCGTGATGAAACCTGCATACGCCGAAGAAGAAATTCTTAGGCGCATGTGAAGTCCACCAACCCGCACTGGGCTAGCGTGGTGGACTATAGCCCGCACGCCCTTGTTGAGAGGGTAGGCCTGAGCCCCAACAGTGGGGAGATTAATAGGCTGTTGATGATGATGATGATGATGCGATGAAGTTAACTTACATATCTTCACGCTACGTCCCTGGCGGGGTAGGCAGAAAGAACGGAGCGCCAAGTCGGAAGTTAACTTTTGTATCTTTAACCATAGAATATATAATAGTACCTTCAACTGACTTCAAAAAGGATTCTCAATTCGACTTTTTTTTGTGTACGTTACGCTGTATCTTTGCCGATTGTGAACCGATTTAGGGCTTCTTTCACCGCTTCCTGATATTGATACAGATAGTTATCTTCGTGATAAACTAATCTATAAGATAAATCTGTGTGATAGACTATATAAAATATATTAGATATAGGCAATCAGATACCCATGAAACCAAAAAAATAGGCTATCTGTCAGATAACCTGCAGATAGGGTATCTGGAACTTTATCAGCAAGCGGTGTAAGAGGCCCTTAATCTTGTATTATTGAATACCTAGATATACATATTTCGATGGTCCTATTTCAAATTGAGAAAATATTTCAACTCATGGACCATCAGTGGATGTTGTTGGATTTTTAAATAAATTTATATATATTATTATTAAGAGGTTAGGTAAGACCTGCTTTTAATTTTACAAATTAATAACAAAACAGGGAGTGTGAAGATTATATGTAATAATATATGTAATATGTAAAAAAAAACAAAGGTATCATCGTCCGCGCGGATATAAAAATGGGTCTAGAGATATCTATTATAAATATTTAAATAACGTCGGTGGTGTATGGTGGGGACGACGCGAGAGGTCCGCGTTCGATTCCCCATCGTACCATGCACCATGGGTTTTCTCGAACCTTAAGTACATGTACTGACTACTCTCAAACGGTGAAGGAAAACATCGTGAGGAAACCTGCATACGCACAAGGAGGAATTCTGAGACACATGTAAATCCTAACTGAAGTTTCTGTGACAAAAATTCCACCATCCAATTAACTCAACCATTTTGGGGTAATTGAAACACGTAAACAAAAAAAAGAACACAAATATAAGTCACAGTCTTTAACTAATTCTTTCAAGTGACCTAGAATAAGTTATTATTTAATTATAATTATACCACATTATTGAAACAATTTATAATTTAAAATAAGTAATTATTTTGTTTATTTCAGACTAACCACTTAAATAATTAAAATATTATTACTTAAAATTAAACATATAAATTAATCTAGCAAGTACTTAAGCATCCAATAGTAGCCTAACAAATGGCCTGGCTCTATGAGGTCTCCAATGTATTCATCTAACTAATGTGTCTGTAATTGCAAAAACTTCGTTGTTTTTATTTTTAAACATTTTTTTTAAACAGTGTAGGTACATTTTTTAAACATAAAAAAAATCATTTCAAACTTTTCAGTGCCCCCTGTTATAGTCTGCAGACAGGCTTTATCCTTCAATTCATAAAAAAGGTGTGTTTATTGATTAAATTAAATACCATAGAGAAACTATATAAAAAATTTATTATTTAATTATTTCATCATCATCAACAGCCTATTAATCTCCCCACTGCTGGGGCTCAGGCCTACCATCACAACGTGGGTGTGCGGGCTATAGTCCACCACGCTAGCCCAGTGCGTTCGTTAAATATCGTTCATATTTCTCTTCTTATTTCCATTAAAAGAGAAGAGAAATCCAAAATTATAAATTCTATTAGGAAAAGTTGTTGTGCCTGTTTTAGTGTTATAAATAAACATTTTTATGCTGGTGATTAAAAACTCATTATATAAAAATAAAATCATAATCAACAACCTAACCTAAATCATTATTTCTTCTGTGCCTGAATGTAGGGCTAATTACCTATCTATCACACTCAAAATATAGAAAATCTAAAAAGGTGTTATTTTTTTCATTGTTAGGGCATAGCATTGGTAAAAACAATCAGCCCAATGGATACCAAAAAAAATTAGAAATTAATTTTCGAATGTTCATTTAACTTTTAAAATTAAATTTAACAGTTGCAGGTAGATGTCTGTTGACCTTAATACAACGTATAACTATATAGTCAAACTAACATTTTATATGGGTGATATTAAATGTTTTCTATAGTGTTTGTGATTTAGTTACTGTTCTGTTAAAGGTAGGTACCTATGTACTTGACTAAAACTAAGTCCGAGAAAGACAAAACCGAGGCAAATGCAAAATGAAAATGGATTGTACCTGCAAGTAGTCCGCGTCGCGTCGAAACGAGCTACGATCCAGCATGGCTCAAACGTCGCAGGAACCACAAACAAACATCCGATACCTCACAAACTAAACGGAGTACAGACAACGCAAACAAACTTGGTTATCGTTACCACTATAAACACATTACGCACTATCGATTACACATTACAACGAAGTTATAGCCCCTTGACCGAGCTCAAACACCACTTTTCACATGAATCACCAAAAAAATATCTTTCGGATATTTTCCACAAAACGTACACAAATAAAACACCTCCGTGGAAACTACTTGCGAAACGAACGATATGTCAATCTACGTCAAACTATCTCGAATGTAACACGGTCGCGTATTGTACACAAAATTACGGTTTTGAAATGTAATACGAAACGTTAGTAGGATGAAATGTTACAAGTGAATTGGTTTTACATCTATTTCGATTTATTACATAAAAATTTGAGCAGAACGCGATAGACGATCTACCACCACGCGAATTTACCGAAAACTGGATTGGATTTACTTACCAATCAAGACAAGATTGCCAACAAAGAAAAATACCTGAGCCAGCTGAATCGCTCGCTGTCAATGTCAAAATGTAATGGGGATACCGCACTAAAATTCAGAATACTGCTGATTGTGGATTAATAATTTTCGTTGGTGAGCATAGCATAGCCACTATTATTTCTTCTGTCTCTTACTTAGTTAATTCGCGTTAGTTGTGACAAACACATCTGTGGTGCTTACGGCGTCGTAGGTATCTCAATATATTTATTTTCTTATACATGCTTGGAAATGTCAGCATTATTTGACAACCTTCTTCGGGATCAATCGAAAATGCTGTACTGGTCAAATACATGCGAGCAGGCGGCCGGCAATGTTAGTATGAAATTCCATATCTGTCGTAGTTAGCGACCGTAAATACCGTTTAATCGTTGCATAAAAACAATAATGTTACAAGATCTACATTAGATTACATTAAGTTCTCAATACAATAAAGATTATAGAATGTAAACTGAGAAAGCTATCTATGATTCCATCACCATAGGTAGGATTTCACAATAACTAGCAACATTCACGATTTGATGGTTTCCTCTCGACTTGCCAGAACACAAGAAGCAAATTTGTCGGTTATGATGCGTTCACACGCTTGCATTCAATCAACGAGCACAATCACGGGTACACGCATTTGAACAGACTGAATGTGCATGGCCTGTGCTCGCGCCTGCCGCTGATAGGAACGATTTTTCACCTGCCGGTTTTTTTAAAGAAACTAAAGGAGATGCCCGCCCTATCACAGAGGAAGTAATAGGCCCTATTCAACATATACATACATATTTTAATTTGTTGAGCGTGCCGATTCGCCATATTTTGTTTGATGCTGTTTACAGTGAAATACAGGTGTTTTCGTGTAATTAAGTGGGAATCGTGAGATTTACTGGACTTTAATTGCGTTAAGGACCATTATGAAACATGTCAATTCAATTAAATTCAAACAATTCTTCTGGAAAGATATACTGATGCCCAAAAAATAAATCAACCCGTGGGGTGGATTTCCGGAATCGTATAAATATTTTTGTTCCTGAAATCCACCCTGTGTGGTACTTTTTTTACACAGATCGAAGGATGAATTCACACGCGCGGTCTGCGTGCCATGCCAGGCTGCTTGCCGGGCTGTACGGCGTGCGTGTGAACACACCATTTTTTTTTAAAGAACGTATAGAGCTCTAGAAGAATCGTTGCTGTAAGATTAATGTGGCTCCGACAGATGGCGTTATTTTTAATTTATGCAACTGCTTTGTCGGGCTGGCTGGGTGCAGAGATGCAAATTTTTCATGTTAGATGTAGAATTCTTTCCCATAAAATTTTCAGTCCTTCATTTGGTCACCCTTTTTAAAACAATAACGTAAAAAAAACTTATTATTACAAACACTCCACTTTTCCACTTCTAACGTAACCTAAGGACTTCTAAAATTGTCGTAATGATTTGAAACTGCAAACTTCTTGTGGTGACAGTACAATAATGGTACCATCGACGTATGATGACGGGAGGTGCCTAAGGAACCCTCAATGGCTAAAAGTAAGCCCATCGAGTTTGGGCTCCCTATAATTGTCTCAATGAGTCCTTCGGCTACTTAATGTGACCAGGAGGCACCTACCTATAGGTAGGTATATTAATTTTTGAGTAGGTAGGCAAGGTAGGTAGGTATTAATTTTCACTTTTTCGCACCCGAGTACCATAGGTACCAAGGGTAGAGGAAGAGATTGTAACCGCGGAATAAAGTTTTTCAAATTTTCGCTAAAATGTGACTAGTCTGACCAGTGGTAATTATTTTATGTAGGTAGGTGGCATACCCCGTTATGTTGGTTTGGTACTTAGGCACTTAAAGAATGTAGGAATCAAAGATATTTTTGAATTTATTTATTTGACAATGTGTATGCAGCCAGTTTACATTATTATTCTATATGAAACTAGCAATTGAGATTTTAAAAAATGAAACAATCAACACCTTACCAATCAAACATTAACTATACATACCTAATTATTTATTTGCAACTACCTACACATCTCGAGCCATATTTTAGGCTAACAAAAATTTCAATTTTCAACATGTAAATCAACTCAAAAGCAGTTTCCCTAATAACAAGGAACCATACGCACACCAACTGTGTCAATGCTTAAAAGAAACTTAGCTAAGAATATTAAATAGGCATTATATGTTAGGTATCCTGTACAAATCTGAATTAAATAATTTAAGAAGAAATAGGTACTAAAACTATGACTTTAAGAGATCTATCTGCTACAATGTATGACATTGCAAGCACCAGGCGTAAGGGTCCATTAATTACGCAAACTCAGATTTGCGGGAAAGGGTCCGGCCAAATCTCATTTAGGAGGAAGGGGGGCAACATACATCTGTATCTTATCTTCATACCACTAATGACATCTTCATACGAATAGTGGCACAACCGCACCAAATCTCATTTAGGGAACAGGGGCTTGACATTTGCATACCACTAGTGGTATGAAGCTAAATACATGAGGGAGAAATTTCCCAGGACCTAGTCAGGGCAATAGAAGGGGTTCGGCAAAATCACAGCAATTTTCATTTCGGGGGGTACACGAACATCTCTATCTTCACTAGTGGTATGACCACTTTCCCCTTTTCAGCAAATCCCACTAGGGGGTTGAAACGGGGAGGGCAATTTGTAAAAAAAAACACCTCACGTAATAATGGACGCGCTCAACAATAAAATTATCATCAGTCTTACATCTTATTTAAAAGCAGTATGCTTCCAGGCAAGCTGAAAGGACCAAGGCGAGACTTGACATCAACCGCCCGCACTGCAAAGTAATATTTGTAGCCAGCCATGAACTGTGTCAGAGTGCATGCCATTGGCAAAGGCAGTGCTTTAACATCGCCAATTTTTTTCCAAAGAGTAGTGCTAGGAGCCGAAGACGTCTCCTGGTAGGCGTACAATTGGTAACTAGCGATTTCTTCGTAACTGTCCTCTTGGTAGCCCTCAATTTTCCAAGAGATAACGATTCCGTTTTCCACTTTGGACAGTTTCAGATCAGGCGCTGGCGGTAATGCCTTCCAGTTGGGCGGTTGGTATTGCTTCATGGACTCCGGTAAAGGTGCTGGGTGTCGGGTACTCTGTACTCTCCCCATTCGTACTGAATTTTGCGGTAATCTCACCATAGGTGCTATCGGACCTCTATGTCGTGGACCTGAAATACAAATAATATTGCACTGTGACTAAAGAGCGTGACATGGTAATAGTACTGTAGCCAGCAGAATAAGCTAATTCCAAAAAAGAAAAAAATATACGGGTCGAATTGAGAACCTTTTTTTTTCGTCGGTTGAAGTGGCCGAACACAACCAACCATTTTTTAGTGTCGCACAAAAATAAGAGTTTGGCGGGTTTTACTCTAAAATATTTTATATAAAATTAGTAGTGAGTTTATTTTATAATACAGAGTCACTTTTTTTTTAATAAGTCAGGTGGGGTAAGGGGGACACCGAGGAAAGAGGACCTAAGAGGCCAGAACAAACAGTCTATAGTTTAAATAAATAGTCATGGGGGTCTCTTCTCTAGTCCCTCTATACCCGGTATTTCTATTACATTATCCCACCTGATCTTACTCCTTATAGTTAAAATTGTCTATTAATAGCTTGTTCCGATGGCTGCAGAACTATATTGCACTAAATGGAAGTGGTAAAGCAGCTTACCTGGCGGAGGAACACCCTTCAACAGTATCGTCTGGCCTGATCTGACGTTTTGTCCCTGAGGTCCACTTATAGGTATGTACACTTTCCTAGGGCTGTTAACGGGTTGTGATTGTGACAGCGGCTGTCTCGGCGCGAGAAGGTTCTGCGGGGGCACCAACCTCACAGGGGGCGCGGGTGGGACTTTAGCCGGGACTTTAGCCGGTGGTTCATCGTCCGTCAAATCCACCGTGAGCATTTTATTATGCGGTCTTTTCTCCGCAGATTTTTGAGGGATCTGTGGTAGAACCCTCATACCGTTTAACGGACTGGTAGTTTTTCCAGCATTTTTCGCAGAATTGACTTGAGCTCCTGCATTAGGAGATTTTACTACCGCATTCATCGTGGACGTAGCTGGTACTAATCTAGGGACTGGAATTTGTTGAGAGATGTTCAGTTGGGGTTGTTGTCTTGGGCTTTGATTTACATTTCGTGCTGGTCTATTGTTAACATTATTGCCAGCAGTGTTAGGCGCAGGTGGTGGGCCTTTCCTCCGGGTATTTTTATCAGTCATTAATACTTGCATTCCAACAGACCTCGTGATTTTTAAGGGTTGAATCGGTGAATCACCCGCCTTCTTCTGCTCCTCCTGAACAGATTTCAGAACAACTTGAAGATCTCTGTTTTGTTTTGTTAGCACTGTAGCTTTTTTCTTGTACTCTTCACTAATTTGGGCCATGCTCTTTATTTTTGTCCTGATTTCGGCTAAGTTGCTCCTATCAATTATACTTTCCACTATTTTTAATATGCAAAAATCTTCTAGGTCGTCTCTAGTCATATCAGCAATATTTTTCTTGTAAGACCTAAAGAAATTATCCGGTACTAATGGTTTTGGCGTTTCCAGTTTATCAACTATATTTTCAGATATTTTTTCAATAATTTCAGGTTTCGCTATTGGTTCAGGACATCCGGTTGCAGGCACTGATGATTCTGAAAAAAAGAAAGAATTAAAAATGTTCCACAGCAAACATTCAAGAATAGGGCTTTAGTAACTATATTGTACCTTTCTCATTGATAGTGAGAGATTCATTACAGCTTTCATTCTCCTTAGAGTGAACCGATGTTACTGTGCTTTTTTCAGATTTTGGTTGACTGTCTCCATTAATATTATCCACGGATGTCAGAGCTGTTACTTTTTTGTCTTCCTTACTAGGCGTATCTTCGTCTATTAGCATGATGTCGTCATCATCTTCAATGTTTATACATTGTTTATCTGTAGAACTCTGGCATTGCTTTTCAATTATCGGTTCGTCTTCGTCATCAGATAAAATATCCAACGTATTAGAGAGTCTACATATGGTGGGAGTTTTCTTCTCTTGTGGTGGTGGCAGCTCTGGTTTATGGACAGGTTCTCCCTGTTTGTCACTGATCACTTTTATCTCATCCACATCCAATATTTCATTTATGGTTTCAATGACTGGTGTTTCTATCGCATCATTTTTATTTTGACAAGTCGCTTCTTCAGTAACATCACTGTTCTTATCATCTGGTAAAATATCATTTCCTTCATCTGCAATACTGTCGACAACATCCATAACTTCAGTAACGTTTGTGTTAGTTATATTATCACAATCGATTGCTGTCACAGTACCTTTAACTTCTGCAGTTTCGTTTGTGATTTCATCACATTTAACAGGCATTTGTGAGATAATGTCAACGTCACGTCTTGTAGCTTCTTTTATTGCTTTGTCACAATCTATGGAAACATCTCTATAATCCTTACTTTTATCAGCGACCGTATCAGACTCATCACACTTTATAGAACTATCTGAAACAGCATTGGCTTCATTTGACACTTTATCAACATCATTACTGTTAGCACGAGGGTCTTGACAACTTTCAATAATGGGAGTTTGAGTTTGGCTACCACAGATAGATGGAGTTTTGTTGACTATATCAGAACTTTGTGCCACAGTATCAACGTCACTTGTAGCTACTTCCTTTGTTTTGTCATAATCCATGGAAATGTCTGTATAATCCTTACTATTTTGAGGGGCAGTTTCAATATCATTCTCATCACACTCCATAGGAATATCAGAAACGATGTTGGTTTCACTTGACACTTTATCAATATCATTATTATCAACTCGAGTGTATTGAGAACTTTCAACAACAAGAGTTGCAGTTTGGGTACCATAGCTTAATAGAGTTTCATTGACTATAACAGGCTTAGGCGCGACAGTATCAATGTCACTTGTAGCTACTTCCATTGTTGTGTCACAATCCATGGAAATTTCTGAATAATTTTGACTTTCACCAGTGACTGTTTCAGTCTTTTTCTCATCACACTCCACAGGAATATCTGATATGTTGTTGGTTTCACTTAACATAATAGCAACATCGTTATTGTTAGATTGAGTGTCTTGAGAAATCTCCATTGCAGTAGTTTCAGCTTGGGTACTACCGTCTAATGGAGTTATTGTGATTTCACTTGGCACTTGGTCAACTTCATCGATGTTTGATTGAGTATCTTGATTACTTTCAATTGCAATAGTTTCAGTTTGGTCATCACAATCTAACGGAGTTTTAGTGATTTCATTTGGCACTTCATCTACTGTATCGGTGTTATTACTTTTAAATGCAGATGTTTCCGTTTGATCGCCACAATCTAAAAGAGTTTTAGTGATTACACTTGAAGCTTTGTCAACGGAATCATCATCGTGTTGAGTATCTAGATTACTTTCAATTGTAGGTATTTCAGTTTGGCCACCGCAGCTTGAGGGCGTTTTAGTTGAGGAACAATTTTTATCTAAACTTAGATTACCCTCGAGGGACTCAGTGTTAATAGTATTCGCTTCAGGTTCACTTATATTTTCTCTTAAGTCAGGGTCATTTCCTGGAATAGAAACTTTTTCCGGGACATTTTCCTTTTCTGTAGGAGACTCATTTTCATTCGCTTTCACATCGTCGCCTAAATTATCTTCTTTATTTGAATTATCTACTTCTTTTAAGTGTTGCTCTAATTTAATAATCTTCTCCAACTCATCTTCTTTTTTTTCAATGTCCACTTGCTTTTCCAGTATATTTCTTTCCTCCTCTTTGGCCACAAGCGGCGTTTCTTTTCTTTCTAAATACTCATTTTTCTCCTGTATATCTTCAACGTCGTTTATTTTTTCTTCACTAATTTCTATTATTTCAGCTGGATTTATATCTTCTTTTTCTATTTGATTAGAAACGGGTTGTTGATCTGATTTATTAACTTCTATTTCTGGAACATTATCACTGTGAGATTCTTCATTGACTTCTCCGTTGCTTGTAATGTCATTTATGTCTTTGTTTTCAGACGTACTATTATCAATATTGCTTATAGAATTTTCGTAGATTACGTTGTCGCGTACCTCAGGGTGATCATTATTTATTTCCGCTGATGATACACCACCAGATACTGTAGTTATTTCTTCAGATGTAATTAGTTTATCATCATGATTTAAACTTACATTTTTCTTACAGTCATCAATGATGTTGTCTTTAACTATAATATTTTCCTTATTTCCATTTGGTACATCTCCGCTGGGGATTTGAATGGTGTTTCCATTGGTTATCAATTTCTCACTGAGAGATTCCTGTTGAAGACTGGACATCTTATTCTTTATGCCTATATTATTTGTCTCAGTTTCTAAAATTAATTGCATTGTTTTTACATCTCTTGTTTCATGTCGATGGAGACGATGGTACCTGAAATACGATAAATTTCATATTTGATTTACTTGTTAAATTAAACAACATACATGTCAGAAGGTGCAAGTACACTAATGTTCTATGTCAAGGAATACTTTAAAAGAATTAAACTAGCCACCTACGCACGGAACCTTATAGCATCACTTTGTTGTCCGTCTGTCAAGACCCTTTCTCAGGAAGGGGTAGAGGTATTAAGTTGAAATTAATATAAAATACTAAGGTAGGTACTATAATGGTCACGAGTAAAATAAATAAAATGCGACAATCGTTAATTTGTAGTTACCTATATCAAAAAAAAGTTTTACGCTACTCGCACTAGCCCGGTTGTTTAGTAGTATATAATAAGATTTCCTAGTAGAAGTAAATTAAACAAGGTGAAACAATTGGTGTAGTCCCATCTGTCACCCTCACTCGGGATCTGTCACCCCACGCCAGGGCCACATGACCGTGGGGTGACAGATGGGAAGATATTTTAGCATGGTACAGTATCCTGGTACTGTCAACATCAAAAGTAGCTTGGTATCTGAATATTCCAAAATAATCGCATTGCCAAACACATCAAAATAGTTTGATTCTATAACTTCGCAAAAGTGTATGATAAATAAAAATTTCATAATTTTTTGAATTTTTTCTTTCAAAAGTAAAGTTGTAGGTATTTGAAATTTTCAAAAGTATTAGAATACTGTGGTTCTATAGAACCAGGAAGGTTCGAATCGGGCGGGCGCCCACCAAATAGATTTTAGCTCCATGTATAGAATGTTTCAAAAGTATCTGAAATAAGAATAAATTTCTTTCGTCGAATATAAATCTTTTGAATGTCGAGCGAGGCATATGTATTTTCATTTATACATTGTGCTATGTCTATTTTGTTTCCGACATTGTCATTTTTGAAGTGGCTGTTACTGCTTATTTATATCTACGATATACTCCAGGAAGTAATTATGAATAATTAGGACATCAGGATATTGTGAAATTAAGAACAGTCAGTAATTTTGTAAGTTTTTGATCAGCTACTTTTGACGCTGACTGTACTATTAGGTACCTTTGGTTGCCGGTTTCATAAGTGGTCCCTACACCATCAATCTGCATGACATGCAATTACGTGCTGTCACTCATGCATGATCGTCTAGCTGTAGTGATTGACGTGCATGACATGCAAACTACGTGCTGGCCGTTTCATCACTGTACTGATTGATGAGCATGACAATCACGTAAACGTAACGCATGTCATGCAAGCACGATAGTTTAGGGTCCGCTTTACATTTAAATTTTCATGTAATATTCATATAACAATATGTATTAAAAGAAAAAGTTTTTTTTATTTGTTCAAGAATATACTTTTACGGGGGCAACAAGCAGGAATTATTTACTAACGATTTATTGAATAATGATTTGGTTTCTATTTTTGTCACATTAACACATGCTATACTTAGCTTAATGTTGTTAAGTCATACACAAAATATAAAAAAATATATGTACCTATACAAAATAATTTGTATGAAAAAAGTACCTTTTTAATTTTCTTCATACAAATACAAATCGGCAATTTCATAAGTAATCAGTGACCCAATACTTTTAAATAAGGCGCGAATGAATGCGACTATGAATATGAAATGTAGACCTAGCTAGGCCGTATGCCTGGGTTTTGAGGGTTCCGTAGTTCGACAAGGAAACCATAAAAGATCAGAAGGAATCGCTAGATAGTCCAGTCCTTCTATTGTATTATCAAAATAGCTTGAGTCGAATGACAGAATCAGATGTCATCGCATTATACATCAATTTCCCACTAATTGGTAATAAATAAACATTCGTTACCTACTAAAGTATTTACTGTTATTTATTTTTAGCAAATTACTAAAAGTTTTCCAATTTTCGCGAAAATGTGTTCTAGCCACCTATATCGATAACACGAAAAACCACATCTATCAATTCCTTCCGTCCGTCACGCTTGACGCTGAGGTTAAATTTGTAAAATGTTCAAGAGAAATAAAAAATCTTAAACAAAAAAAACAATTTAGAACTTATGAGGTTTAAATTATTTTATTATAGGATTATCACCAGTTTCTTCATACCCTCAAACCGAAGAGTAGATGTGATTGTCGTATCACATCTACTCTTATAAGTGATTTTTTTTCTCAACAACGGCTCTAACGATTTCGTTGAAACTTTGCGCGTCGTAGTTCCTTTTTGTCTATGACATATATATAAATAAAATCCATTAAAAAAAAAGTATGAAAATTTTGTTTGGAAAATGCAGGGAAAATGAATTATTCTTTACTCATGGGAAACAGAGAAAAGAACGATACTGACTTTCGACAGAGAAGCAAGCAAAGACAATGTCATTTCGCTCGCTCACGGGGTCTATCTATAGCGACGATCGAATATTGCATCTCGCTCGCACGTGCGGAATAAAATGTACTTGAAGAACTACCAGAGGACACAATGACCAAGCCAACTCTCTAAAGCCGAAACCAGACTCACGGCGAGAAGCCCCGAGAAACGTGATTATGAATAGTTTCTCGGCGTCTCGTTCCCGCCTCATACAAACTCATACTCACTCACTCGAAATTTCTCGCCGAGACTTCTCGCCGTGAGTCTGGATGAGGTATAACAGTTGAACAATACCATTTGATTACTGACGTCATTTCCTAGATGAAACCGAAGGAAAAAGATATAGTACATTGCATCAACGAACAACTAGGCTTAGTGGACGACTAGAAGCATACACGCTCACAAATCAAAGTTGCATTCGTTCGTACAGTCACAAGTATTATACGTATATTATTTACAATTATAACAGTAACGAGCAAATGTAATTCAATTTAAAAAAATGTATTCAATTAAGCCATCATTCCATGCTCTGACCAAGTACTTGGTTTTGTACGACCATATTCAGTAATTAACGCGTCTTTCTCTTTTTAGTTTCACCTGAACGTCGTTCAGTGTCTGAAGTTCAGAGACATGCTACGTTCAAGACAGCCTGAACTTTGCAAGACTCAGATGTCACTAGGTACTTCGCTTATCGTGAAACAAGGACATTCTATGAAAATATAACCTTAAAACCCTCGCTTCAAAAGAATGCCTAGACTAGAAGATTCATTATGAACTGATTACAACATAGAAATTACGCAATATACTCGAATCAATGATTAGTTCGTCCATCCGTCCAAGTAACTCCCAGACTTGCCGACAGGTGGCGCTACTACGCTTAGTCCAGCGTCAGTTTCTGCGATCGACCACATAGCCTCAGCTTATTTGACCATGCATAGTTCACTTTTCTGTCGTATAGGTCAATGATCTTACATTGAGGTGGATGACTGAACGATATAAATTTTGCCCGATTTCATCGGATTCGGCGTATGAAAATATGCGTATAATACTTTGAAGAGAGCTTGATCAGATCTAAGTTTCAATTCGACCCAACACACAGTCCATAATGGTTACGTACGGAAATTTGATTTCTATGCAGCGTTTTAGACTATCGAAATAGACTATACAGGATTAAAGGTATGGGTAGCAGTTGCTAATCTTAAAACATATCCCCTAGTAAAAATATGCGGTCTACCTTGGACGGTGGTAGATCCATAATGCAGAAAAGTTGCAGCATCTTAGAATACAGAACACAAAATTGTATAATATAAGATGCAAGATGCATTGTGTACCAGACAAAAACAAAACGAACGCGACCGACTATACTTATAGTTTATTTAAGTACCTATCCGAGTAATTTTGTATGAAAGTATCTACACCGTTCTAGCGTAGTATTTTTGGCTTCACTTTCAAGCGCGAATGCGGCTTCTGATTAGTTCTGTATTCTGAAGGTTGCTTCTAAATTTTATAATCTAAAAGTGATGTTAATTTTTACTTGTCTATTTTCCTGTACTAGGTAGGAACATACGACTTTCTTAACCTTTTTTAGTATTTTTAGGTTATGCCTGGATTTGAATCTTTGTCAAAATAAGTAACCCAGGTAAAACCTACTGTTGGGAAATCTTACTACATATTGAATTCAGACAAAACTATTCGAAAAATCTTTGACAACGCTGAAAACCTCCAGGAACCTGAAGAATGCCTTTCCAAAATGTACCAAATAAGAGCAGAAAATGCAGTCATTCGCGCTATACGTATCTTCGTCGAAAGTCGTGAATTAAAACAAAACCCTACAGAATTAAAACATGAAACATCATTTCAAAATGGCGGACGCCCGAACGTTCTATTGCGCAGAATACCGGAATAAATATCGCACTCTGGTTTACAGCTCGGCGCTGATCGCCAAGTGACTAAAAGGCGGATCTCACGAGGCTAGCTGTCGCGCGGCACAGAAGCGTCAATGCACAAGAGCGACAAGGACGTATAGAATGAGTGAGTGCGTTCAAAAATAATACGATTGAGGTGAAGGTGGAACTTGACAAGGGGCTATTGAACGGGATCTGTCCCGTCAATAGTCCTCTGGGAGACCAGATACAGAAATCGGGGATGTTTTATTTGACAGAAGTAGGTCAGTTAAAATAAACATTTTACAATTTGTGATAAAAATTAAACTATACAAAGGAGTTAAATTAATTTTCATCATTATGACGTACGCGAATGCGTCTCCGTCAAGGTTTATCGGTACCGACCTAGCTGTTCAACAGTTATTGAGTTATATATGCCACGGACGGACGTAACCAGCAATTAGAGCTCTCTATTTTCACGGAATCCTAAAAATAAAATCTTTACATCAATCAATTTGTATCTTTATTTATTGGCCTACATAATCAAAGTTATATAATCAAAGGAGGAATTTCGTTACTTCTGTATATTTTTTGTAAAAAAATGGATACGGAACCCTTACATCAACAATTTAGAAAAATATCAATGTCTAAGGGGGTAGGTATATACACACGTACCTATATACAAGCATGTTTATCTGTGAAATAAATGAAAAAAAAAAGATCGGGAAGGAAGGGAATCGATTGGCCCCCAATATACCTAGACCACCCCCTACTTCCTTCCAGTAATCATTGCCCAGACGTGCATACCAGCATACCTACCGCCATTTATTTAGTTGCTCTATCAAGGTATCCGTCCGACAGTTTGACCTTTAACTCCCCCCCCCCCAAATGTCAAAATGACCCACGTGTTTTTTGTAGAATGAAATTAAGACAAGGTTAAAAAAATATATAGGTAGGTAGGTACTTTTTTTACAAACCCCAATTCTGAATAGTCATTGATAAAAAATATATCATTTTTACAAACCTGTATGAATTTAAAAACACATAAGGAACCCTAAAACACAAATCATACGGAACCCGTAATTTAAAAAAAATAGTACCATAATGCAAAGCATAAAACCTACATAAACTAAAAATAAACAAATCAGACTACAAAACCTTATAAAACAAAACATCGACAAAAATAATTACAAAAGAACGTGTGAGCACATACATACCTACGATGACGTCAAACAAGAGAACCCAGAAGGAGAAACAGAAGATTTGATGCACACGAAACGAGCGTCCTGTTGCGAGGCTATAGCAACACTAACACCAAGCAGAAAGAGACTTACAGAGAGAGAAGAAAATGGCCGCCACGAACATGGCGGCACGACACCAGAAATATGTACCGCTCACACAGAGTAGCCGGAATCTGAGAGACTGCCGCGCGTTACAGTAAAATACGATAAGTAAAGACAGAAAGGGAAAGACTATGCTGCGGTTCGTGCGTGGGAAGGAGCAAGCCAACGCTTGACAGCGCAAAGTGGGTGGGCAGTATCTACCGCGTGCATTATTCTGTAGTAATTTGTTGTGTTCGGGCTTAAATGGGGTCATGTTTCGTATAGTCTCGTTCTTCTGCCTTCTGCTTCTATAAGAGCTGAATCTTTATAATTAGAGAGAGAGATTGTAACGGAGATAACAGCAGCTTACAATTATTTAGCTAGAAATAGTCACCTAGGTACCCAAATGAATTACATTTTACCGTAATACCGATACCGTAGTAGTGAACTGATCATCGCAACAACGCTAATACCGTAAACGTATCGTTTTCATCAACTGACATTTTATGTTATTTGTAAATGGCCAGATTTGAGTAGTTTATCATTTATCCAATCATAAACTCGGCCAGCGTCCGTCCGCCATCTTGGCATGATTCTGCTACACGTCATGTCTTTACATAAAATCGGATTAGAATGTTGAAATGGTCAGCAGGGAAAGATATGTAAGCCACGAGGAAGGTAATAGCTAATACAGCTTTAGCTTAGATTTTACAGAGAAAATCTATAAAGAGGGGAATAAAGTTGAATATGAAGAACCACTTTGTGTTTGGAATTGAGAAGCGACGTTGCCGCTCCTATGTAAACGCAGTAAACGCTGTCAGTTGCCGAGCTCAAAGTCGGGTTGGGTCGTTGCTCGTTCGACTCGTTGCCGAGAACGGCCGAGCCGAGCATTGCCGATCGTAACCGAACGCAGGTACCTACCTACTTCGTAATATCTACTACGTCATCACAAAAATATAAACTAAAATCGTAGATTTTTCTTGATTAGGTAGCCTGCCTATGGAATTGTCTTAGCACCGACTCAGAAGAAATTTGGATGACCTCGAGGTAGGTAAGTAAGACCTACTCGCTCTGTTGTAAGTTTTTTCTCCAAAAATATTCAGGAAAAGAGGAATTTTTATTAAAGTAGGTAGGTACCTACCTACTTACTTGGACTATTTTTATATTTGCCTATTTAAAAAAATGATTTAAAAGGATTTACTTCGTCTGAAATAAATAGTTATATACCTAATCATTATTTAATTTTGTTTTTTATACACACATTCAAAACTGATAGGTAATAGGATCATTACTCATGATAATTTAGAAAACGTTTAATTAAAATAAGTCACGGCGCACAACTCAGTAGGCAAGACACGACGCAGAGTGAATAAGAAGATAATATTTTTAGCAAAACGACAGGACAGGAAACTAATATAGACAGAAGGTATTTAGTCAAAGCCGTGGACCAAGACCATGGTCTTTATCTGACTTGGGTTTAGTTAGACCTAAATTGATTTTCGTGCTAACATGACCGGCTTTTTGGTTATATGTCAAGGTAATTACGGGTCAATAATACGATACTCACAGGCGAATTTGTCCAATTTATGCTAGATGAAAAAATATTACAATTTGAATTCAAATACAGAACCGCATAAAGTAGAACAAGCAGAATTTTCTTATCGTAAATCTGTCGACGAATGCGTCCAACACCCAACAAATGTGCTCAAATATCATACAACGCCGCGCATCAAACTAAAACGAACTTCTCATTTTCAAAAGAAAATCAATTTAAATCAACATGAATATAGTGGACAAAGAGTTCCCAGCTCCATCCCTTTACTACAATCGACTACCACAAAGCAGCCAGTTTCTGTCGATATGCGTCAACAACTAACAGCGCAAAGTAGATTGCTCTTCTTTTGCCACCGAAATAGTGGCGTCAAAAACTAAAGCGCGCATTGGATTTGATACGGTCATATTTTGTCGTTCAAAGAAGGAGCAAGAGACTTTAGAATTAATGTATTAGTTGTTAAAGTGTCTGCTATTCAAACGTGCCATAGATTACGGACGACCTAATTTTTTTGAAATCCTGTAATCAAATAGTGATGCCAACAATTCTTTCGAGTTTTGGCTGGACACAAATAATTATCTACTTACCTATTTAATTTGAAATGTTGGTAATACCTAGGTAGGTACCTACTTAAATAAAAGGATATGATGAGGCTGTCAAATACTTACCAGCAAAGGACCAAATTAATAGTTTTAAAAAAGGACTAGGTAATGGAGACATGGAAATAAATAGGGTTCAATAGGTACTCTAAGCGAATGGCGTTGAAATATGACAGTGTGTCAACAAAACACGGCACAGTAGAGTCATCATGAGAAAGAACGGAAGAAGGTGAAAATGATATTATGATCTTATTTCAAGACATAGTAGTAGACCTAGTTAAATTGTTAAAAGTGCTTGCGTCAGACCTGATGACATCAGTAGGCGAAACAAAATGGCGGACACTGACGGACGACTATGCGATTCGATGTTATGAAATAAAATTGCGGACATGAAAGTTTTAGGGCGAAACGAATTTATCCTATAAAATACCCAGAATAAAAACAACATTGCTAGGTTATTTATACCTAGGTATGATTGTCAATAGATGACGTTGACTTCTATGCGAGGCAAAACAAGTCCAAAAACCGAATCAATAGTGGTTGGTTTGGAACTTGGATTGTTTTCTGCATAGTTTGAGACCAGTTTTTAATTTCAAAATTTAAAATATTTTGAGAGCTTGCCTTACTTGATTTTAATAGGCTGTTTAAAATGATGAATCACATACATTTCTAGTAGGTACCTTGGGGAAGAAATGCTCGATAAATATGTGTTTCTGATTCCATAGGTAGAGAGGTTTGGCAACAGCGCGCGTTGTTATCTGTGTCCGCTATGCTATGTATGTCTCAGGCTCTCAGCGGACCCACTCACAATCGAATAAATATCTTTGCTCACATCACACACACAAGCTCACATGACACACAACAGTGTGTGCTGCGTTCCTGCGTGGATAGTGGGTATGCCCAATAAGCGATTTTTAAATAAAAATTCTACTTTTTGAACTTGTCCGTCTAAGATTTTTTAACTATAGGTATATTTTATAAGTATTTTTGAGATCAAAAATCTGTCTTCACACGTCAGAAGAAAGTACCTACCTGAGCTATGATTTTGACATACCTAGGTTTAGTAAAATGAAAAAAAAAATAGAAAAAATATGTATAGACGGACAAGTTCTAACAGGAAATAGCAAAGTAATAGTAACCTACTTACTTTTATGTAATTTTTTCGGCTGGCTATTTTAGTTTGGACTAAAAATATATAAAACCTAATTGTTAAAAAAATTTTGGTACCTACCAACAGACTGACATTTTCCTTAAAGTTTTAAACTGTCTGTTGACAATGACATGACAGCTGTTGAGATCAATGCAACGCCATCTAATGCTGACATTAGCAATTAAAATTTAGTACCTACCTACGTAGGTAAAAATTGCTCATCGCTCGGTTGGAGATAGCAACTCAAAGATTGGAGGAAGTTTTCGATAAAGATATAGATAATCTAGGTACCTATCTAAATTTATGTAAATGTCCTATCAATCTAATTAAATGTTATCTAATAACATTGAGTTCTGACTGAGATATTTAACATTTCTACATAATGGGCTAACATTGATGATCAGCTCACATCACATTCTGTTACTAAACAGAACATGACAGCCGTTCGTCCGCGTGAAAGATGTCAACAGTATCAGAGTCTGGCATTAATTAAACAACACATTTTTGCCGTCGGTTCGTGAACGGAGCAAAAAGCAACGTTGCCACTTTGTGTCTATTATTTGTGTTTATTATTACCTAGATATGTATATCTATTTAAGTAGGTAATATATATATATGTTCCTAGGTACCTAGGACGTACCTAGGTACCTAGATAGGTAGGTCAATAATTTCTTGTAATTCAGATATTTTATTTCGTAATAAAGCGTTCAAGTAGGCATGTATCGGCGCAGGCATTTTGGCTGACTTATTATTCTTTGCAACAGGTAAAATAAAATCGTTGACATTTTGTTCATGACTGTACCAAGGTATACTATACCTAGGTACCTACCTACTTTTGTACATTTTTGTCAGCAAAGTCTGCGTCGAAAAACATACCTATCAAAGTTTTGTTGATGACTGTACTGTTTTTACTTTCTCGAACGTTTTTGAGAGTGAAGAGTTTTTCCAATTTTCGCAAAAATGTGTTCTTTATCGATAACACCGAAAAACCACTTCTCAATTCCGTCCGTCGATCGATTCGTCACGCTTGGCTTTGGAGGCTAAACCTTTGATCCGATTAGGACCAAATTTGGAACTTAAAGTTTTTTTTTTCTCAAAAACGGCCTAACGATTTTGATGAAATTTTGCACGTCGTAGTTGCTTATGTTTGTCTATGACATAGTTAAGTAATACCCACCGGTCTGGGAAATATCTAGTTTGTATGGTTCCCCTACAACTGAAATTGAAACTTGTGATTTACCTACTCACAAATGGTTGGAGCTAATGAATTGTCATGTATTACGAAATTTAACGATTAACTAGGTAGGTACAAAAAATTGTATGGAAAATTTAGGTACTTACCTACCAAGTTAGAAAAGTTGCGAGGAGTAGGTATTTACGGAATATAGGTAGGTAGATAAAACCTGAATGGTCCGGAAAAACTCGGAAGGTGCAATCATAAACCCGGATAGTGCAGGCAAAACTCGGAAGGGACAGGCAACCCGGATGGTCGAAAATTACCCAACTGGATTACTTTATAATCAATGCATTGAGATCCTAGTTACCCACCTAACCAAATCTGGAAATACCTTCATATCCGACCAGACAAACAATGAAGCTGATAAAATAAACAAATTAAAAAACTTACCGATCTCCACGTGTATCCAGAATTCGTTTTCTTAACCGAAATGAAGGTAGATTAACTACAATATTATTGTTTGATGAGCGCTGCGAGGGAACTTTCTCGAATCAGAGAAGACGATCGAATGCGCAAGCAATGCTCGTTACGCCGTTACGCGGTGAGAAGCCGGCCGACGGACGTCCGCCATTTTGTTGTCCCTCCCGCTCTCGCGAGTCAGAGCGAGACAAGACTACAAAAGATGTCTGCTGTCACTGTCACTCTTCCTTCATTTACGGCGCAGCGCACGCAATAAATTGCTTGTTGTAAGTTCTCCACTTACCTACGACTCTTTTTTTCTCTTCTCTTCTGATAATTTTCTTCTGATTATCGATATCCGCGGAATCCTAAAATAAGCACCTAAAAATTAGATGTATACCATACCTATTTTTAAAAAGTTTTCTCTTTCAGATTTTGAGGGACGATTTTCTCATTTGTTTCTGCCTGTTGACACTTGAAATGTTTCTTTCTTCCTGCCTGCCAGAATCAAAATGTCATGTCATTAGAGGTTGGTTGGTATGCCTACCTATTCTATCTATTTATCCACTTTATCCAGGCATAATCTATGCCTGGATAAAGTGGATGGATTTTTTGGATTGATGGTGGAGGAATTTTTGCTAGGTAGGTAGGTTATACCTAGGTACCTACCTACTTCCTCCCTAATTAAGTAGGTATACTTACTTGATTTTTGGCGCGACTTTGACCGGTCAATCCTTCGAATTTAATGGTGTGTGGACCGGACCGTAGGTTCGTAGGAAGGACATAATAAAACTAAACACTTAACTTTAATGAAAACATATACGTACCTACCTACTGAGGTAGGTAAGCTGTTTTATTAAAAGAGATTTACAACTATTAGGAATTACTAAGAGGTACTTGAAATATCGTATTATTCTATCGACTACTGCCCTGCTCAAATTTTGTACATTTCACATTTACCTACCTATTTTATCAAGCACTAGTAGTGACATCTATTTTATAACTGTAAGCGTATTTAGTTATTGGCTGTACAGCAGATGATATTAATAGGAAAGGTTCTCAGTCATTCTGAAAGATGGCGTTGTTTCTCCATGTTTCATGCTTTTTTTTTTACAATTTTATGTCCTTTTCGAATAGAATATCCCTATAAATGTCAGGGCTATTAGGATTAGGATGTTTGTGATGCGAAATAAACAATTTTGTAACTGAAAATAAATATTTTCTTTGTGGATCAAACGGCGTAACACCAGTTTCAAGATTTATTAAAAACAAAATGTCACTTGCGGTGCGTTCCGCAATGTAATAAATTTATCAGTATCTTCTTCCCTCCTTGGAGTCTGAAATAAGTTACGACTTAATTTTTTAGGTATTCAAGTAGAATCGTTATGGGTTTCCGATATTGTTCACCGCTGTCAACAAAATTAAAGGGTTACTAAGTTAAACGGCAAGAACTTTGGTTCGGTACTAAGTATACTAAATAAGAACAATTTTAGGTTATAGCATGTAATGTGGGTACCTACGCGTAGAGTCGGAAGTCGGGAGTGTATAATGGCGGCGCCAGGCCAGTCGCGTGGCCCGCCCGCGCCCCGCTGCCCTCACCTCGCCAGGAACTGGTGAACCCACAGGAACGTGAGGAGATGAGGTTTCTTCCAATACTTCAGTTAAGAGAGGGCACACCTTTCTCATCCTCCTACTTTTTATTAGAACCACAGGAACCTATGGAACACTCGGTTACGTCATAAACAGCTATATTAAATATATTTAAGGCTTGTTCAGTGCTTGGCGTTCTATGCCCTTGTACGGTCGACCGCACGTCTGTGGAAACAAAACCAGTATAAACTGCCTAATTCTCCATTTCATAGGAGGAACATTCATACAGTGCAGTAACATGTTTACATAGTGTATGGGGCTCCATATCAGCAACTCCTGTGACAGCGCCATCTATCGGATTTTTGTGGAAGCTAGCCTGGAAAAAGGCTCATTGGCACTTGTGTAAGCGCCAATATTAACTTTTATCTGTTGTTTATTCAGTTGTCGCCATTTTTATTAGAACTTGTACGTACACTGATTCTTATCACATATAACTTATCTAAAAAAGCCCCTCCCAACCGGCTCGAAAATAAATTCGGATTTGGATGAGATGTTCATTCGTTTCGAAACGCACCCTAGCTTGATCTCTCATTCTCTCCCACTGTCAATGTCACGTCACAAGCAAGCAAGCATGTCAGCTGGGACTGCTTTGCTTTGTTTTTGTTTGAGAGTGAGTGGTTTCGCCTTGTTTTGTAGGTATTTCAAAGTATTGCAATTTGCAGTAAATTTATAAGAAAATGCCCAAATAGTTTAATGGAAATCAAATTTTTATTGCCTGTAACTTATTTGTGTTCATAATGTTGCATAAAACAGCAGTAAGTTTTATGAGAATTAAGGTTAGTTTTTGTTGAGTTGAAAACAGACAATGATTATCTATGTAAGATGAGATGCCTAAACTAAATTGATAAGCAACCCTTTCGATACAATGTTCTTCTATACGCGTTAGAATGTGAACAGATCAGATATGTATCTAATGTTACCTCTATGAAATTACTGACTGAACTGATCTATCAAAGTATCAACGTACAAATACACATCTCCAAACCGGTGCCTCTAGAAACCGGTGTTTATAAGTTCCTCATATGACAGGCAAATGCTAAAATGTTATTTTTCGAAATGGCACAGTGACTTTCAATTCAATGCCTTGAAGTCGCTGGGCATTATGCTAGTTCAACAAACCTTCATTCATACATTAAATTCCATTGTGTCGTTTCCAGAAGCCTTTGGGTGTAAGCTGTCAGACCACAGTAGTACAGGCTTGTCATTTGAGCCAGAAACTTGAAAATAAATATACTGAAACACAAAAAGAGAAAATATTAGAGGTTATGAATGGTATTGGTGCTGATAATTTGTCTGGGTTTGTACCTGTTACAAATACTTTGTGTAATAACTACATAGCTGATGATGTGATGTACTGCTGCTTATGATCTGACTGAAGACCGATTACATGTCAGAAAATTACCTTTAAGAAAAACAAATTTTGCATATTGATTCATAGTTCTGAAGAAACCTACCTATTTAAATGTTGCCAGCTCCAATTATGAGGTATCTTGCTGTTTTCCTGGTATTCTCAGAAAGGGAGTGCTAAATATTGTAATCTGTCTTTAGTTAGACTTCAGAACAATGTTATAATTGCAAAAATAGGTACCTAACATAACTTTTACAGATTTGAAATCACAAAAGGAAGATTAAAAAAGTTTTCCCAATGGAGGAACAGCAACGGTCCTTTGAAGACATTAGCTGAAGTGGAATTCATTGAGGGCTTCTCAGAGAAAATTGCAAAGAAATTATTTGACAGTATACTGGACGGGCCCCCTAAGAAAGTACAAAATGTGCCAGCTAGGATAAAAGGACAAATTCTGCATCCACATTTGAGCGAAGCTGTCAGACAGGTGTGAAAAATGATTCATTGCAAATTGTTTAGTACTAACTACTAATTAAAAATATTGATTATACCTACCAAGATATGAAGATGAAAAAAAAAAACCCACGCACCGACGTACTTGCCATTTTTAATTAACATATTGTTCAGTTTAAGTAATTATTGAAATACCCTGTCAAAAGAGTCGGGTAAAATAAAACTAAATGAGTAACAGTAAGATTTTTTATTTGTAAATAAATAAATTGTATTGTTTCAGAGTTGCAAGTCCGTGCTATCAGTTCACATATCTGTCAACTCGGTCTGCTGGTCGCTGATAGACAAGAGCAAGTACGAAGTAATGGACTGGATGTACCACGGGATTGACTACCCAGAGGGCAAGAGACTTCAAATCACTGATGTTTTAGACATTGTAAGTTTCCCGATCTATGCACTATTAAAATATGTTATTTTTTCATAGGTACTAAATTTTTCGTGATACTTCTCTTAGTTGTCAGATGGAGGACCCCTGATTTTAAATTCTGTATTGGCAGGCATGGACTGTCACCCGGAAACTGCCACCAGCAGACATTTACGTGATGAAGGCGGAAGAGACGACGCTCCGCGCCGCCGGAAGTGACCCTGGCAACCCCAAAGTGCTGGCCGTCAACCTGCAGAAAGCGCAGATGGTTGCTATGATCATCGCCCTTATTAACGCCAGGAGTCACGATGACAGGTGGGTTACGTCATTATCAGGGGTTGTATTGTTCATGGCAGAATTAAATGTCATAGTGTAACTAGTGTAACATAGTGTAACTTAACATGTTGCCCGGGGATATTAAAGACGAGCCGAACAAGAATACATTTAAAAACAAGTTAAAAAAACACCTAATAGAAAACATCTGATCCTAGTACAATGTAACAGAAAACAAAACACTTTTATTGTAATTAGATTTATTTGATTTGAGACTGTACGATCCCCCAGTCAAACCGACAAGTCGGTTTTGGGGGACAACTATATACTTTTAATGAATAAGCATATGATTAATAAAATAAAAATAAAAACTGTCAAAGTAATCGATAACCTAAACTAGGGGGCGTGGTCATTGCACTAAATGGAAAAAAGGTTATAATATTTTTTTATTTCCAGCATTATCAACAAAGAAGAAAATAGTCACCCAGGGAATATGTTTAGTCATAAAGTCTACTTTTTGAGGCCTTCACTTCCCTACAGGTAAACAGAACATCTAATTCTGAAAGCACACATTTACACTCAATATAACTATTCTTGTCTTATTTATTATTAAGACAGAGATGTAACAAATTTTGGTGATGTCGTTAGAAAATGTGGGTGTCGTCAGATTGCAGGACCAAAATATCTCTTTTCCTCTTCCATGTCAAGTAGCGACATCTAGCGGTACATATTTCTTAACGGTTCCAACAGCGCCATCTATATCGTCAAATGAAATCCGTTTGTAATAGTTTCGTTGTTGTATCAGTAGATGTCACTTAATAGAAAAACTCGATTTTTAATTAATACGTTTTGTATTTTTATGATAGGTACCTAGTTACATTTATGTATAATAAATTATTATACACAAATAACCTAACCTATTAATATAATATGTATGTACATACTAATATAATAATGTATTGTTTTTTTATAACAATAGGTTTATTTGTGTGTGTATGCATAATTAGGTATACTTGTGCAGTTGTGTGCCATAAAGTTTAAATATAAACAAAATTACTTATTTTGAAACCTAGAGAAGAGTTAATTATTTTTTCGTTCTTATATTTTCAGATTGTATGGAACCCTAGTCGGCAACGAAAGAGTATCAACAGACCAAACAGTCGAAATATTACTTCAGAATGTGAATGAGAAATCTACAAATATCTTACAGATGTCCATGTCGGACGCACTGAAAGCAATGTTTAGGTCACAAAAGGACCTGCAGAAAGACATGTTGGGCCATTGTCTACTACTGGGCTTAACGTTCATGGATCTTTGCATTTATATGAATCAAGATAGCATTAACAAATTGTCCAAAAGAGAGAAATGAGCTTGAAACTTAGAAGGTAAAATAATTTATTATATTATGATAATAATTAATTAAATAGGAACTAACTATCGTTACAAGATAGTAGTGATTTAATAAATGAAATTTTGGAATGAATTTGTTGTTTTTTGAAGATTTGTAGAGATATCCGTCAAATACCGTAACTAGGTACCTATCTAAGTCACAGAAGAAGCTATATATCTAAGTAGCTTTTTCCCGCGGCTTCGCCCGCGTAGAAAAGTTTTTCCCGTGTACATTGTGAAACAGCGCCCTCTATGGTAGGCGTTTTGTTACTTAGGAGGTATTAGCGGACGCCCCGCGACTTTTTCCGCGTTAAAAAGTAGCATATATGTTATTACAGGATATAAGCTATCACTGTACCAAGTTTCATCAAAATCTGTTCGGTAGTTTTTGCGTGAAAGAATAACAAACATACATCCTCACAAACTTTCGCCTTTATAATATTAGTAGGATTGTAAAAAATGTTACCACAGATAATTATATTGTGATAATGTGACGTGTAATTTGAGCACAATAACATTAACTGCTTTATGCTAACCTCACCGGAGCCCAGCATTACTCCCGGATGGAAGGATTATCATCAACAGTGGACTTTTACAGTTTAATAATTTACACACAATTTTCCATAGGCAACTACATTATCACTTTTTGGTCTGGATGCAGAACAATTTAGTCTTAGAAGTCATAATTCAGAAAGCTTACACAAATCCATCGTGATTTCCTTTTTTTATTTAATCTGAGACTACCCCTACCCTAGTTCATTTTATTTTATACAATGAGCAGGCGATTTAAGTAGCTCTTCAAAAAAATTAATAGGTAGTTCTTCACTTCTCAGTAGTAAAGCCATAAAATTGTAAAAAAAGCTACTACAGTAGGAAATACTTGTTGAGATGAGAACGCCTTAGCAACATTTGCAACTACAACATTACAACTACGACAACATTAGCAACTATATTTAGTACCTACCAATTGGAAAATTCGCTCATTCTGATGGATAATAAATAAAACTTCCTTGTATTGCTTCAGTTGGACTAAAAAGTGTTTATTTGATAAAATACAACGAGCTTACTTTTTACAACATTTTACTTCTAATAAATGACAAAAAAACAAACAAAACCCTTAATACAATAATAATATACATAAATACGATGGTATCAACTTCAAACGCATCATACGTAACTAACATAAATGCAAAACTAGGCAAGATCATTACAATTCAATTAAAATATAATCTAGAGAATAATATAATTAAAAATAACTATTTTTAAAAATTACACCGAGAAAGTCTAATGCAAAAATTCCCCTATAGATCACACATACACTTTTGACCTAACCGAAGTTGAATTTTGTATATAATACTGATATCGTTTTGGAAGAACTATAAAATATTATTTACAATTCATTTTTTATTTTTTTAAATGCCAACGTTTAAATTTTTCGCCTGGATCTTTGTGACCATATCGCAACCCACTGTTTTTGGAAACATAAATGTATTGAAAACTGAACTCAAAATATTTTCAGCTGTTATGTGTAAAAAGTTCGATCTTGTATTCTGGGATTGTCCAAAATCAATGTCATATTATAGTCTATTTCGGTGTTTCTGTTAGGTATTGTAAGAAAATATACTCTATTGTAACACGTGGACTAGAGCTGTCAAGAATTTATTGTTTAGGCCATTTACAAATACACCGTAGGTATTTAGGTACGTCTGCCATTTTGTTGTTATACTGTATCACTAGTAATAAAAATTACTCCTTAAGGGCACGCGCATGGTTTTATAATCATTTGATATTTTCCGTTGTACTTCATATTCGTGTAGATGTTACTATCAAAATTATAATAATACATTGAAGCCTGTCGTGTATATTAAGTACTTTATCAGGTTTAGTTGGTGTTTTCTGATCAAGGTCCTTTATTTACTTTAAGAAAATACGACCGTTCAAAAAGTGCTATTAGTGATACATTTAAAATTATACTTAGTTCTTCAAACGATAATTAAAATAAAACTAATATTATGTGGAAGACAAAAAAATCACAAGGTAAAATAAATATGGCAACCGTAAACATTAATGTTAAGTTAAAATTCTTAACAGCCCCGTCTGATAACTCTGTAGAAAACTAACAACGGCGTAAATTACCAGTCTATTGTTGTATATATAATAAATATGTACAATTAATGATATAACAGCACCCATTTCACAGAAACCAAGATTGCTATGGATATGCCGCCTATCACGCTTTCTATAAAATGAAAATTGTATAATTATATCACGCTTTTATTGTATAATCTATTGTGTATATTGTATAATCTGTATAATCTATTGTACTATTTCGGTATACTTAAACTGTTTATTGTATTGCTTTTAAATAATATTTGTAGCAAAAATAAGCTAAATAGGCGACGTATCCATACCGTTGACACAAAAACTGCGTTTAATAAAATCTGTAAAAAAGCAATCCAGACTACAAGATCATTAGTCTATATGTTCATCTTTTATAAAAAATTCAACAACACTTATTTTATTGTGGAACTGTTTTAACAAGTCTCTATTGTGATAAAAAATTAATTATATAATCTGACAGCGGTCGGCGAGTGTGGCAGTGTCTACAATATTACATGTTGTGGTACAACTATACTTTAAGGTAAACTAAAATAGGCCATCTGTGTTGGCTACCAATTATTTGCTGACACCTATATCTTAACAACTAGGGAAAGAATACCACTTTGTAAAATAAAAATTAAATATACAATTAAGCAAAATTTTCAAGTGTATTGCACTGAAACTGCAGTATCTGCAGGCAGATAGATACTTTTTGTAAAATATGTTATTCTTTAAAAATAATGCTTGTAATATTTATGAACCGCAGAAAGTATCTATAATATGGTGACACAAATTATATTGTAATTCTAACGCCGAGCTAGGACTTAACTTCATAATACATATAACTACGGGCAAAAATGGAAGACGTTAAAATAATTCGTAGCCAACGATCTAAGAAACTAAATTGTTATTCTAAGCTCCCTTTTCATTCATGGATATAATCATTAGATGGTTGGTACTTGGTACTATGAATACTTCATAACAAAATTCCATTGAAACTGCAATCAGAATAGATATAGGTACTTACAATTTTATTTTTGCGTTAATTTTCATATTCCCATTGCATTAGTATGTATATTTTTAAAATTTGAATAATAATGAGTCGACTTTTGCGTCATTAATATCTTTTACTTAGAAGCATGTGCAATTTAATGAATTAGGTGCTATTTTATTGCTTCCTATTTATTTGTTTTGTTATGAAGTAAATGGATATGTATAAGCGCTAAACACAAACAAACCGAACATCTATTGGTTCGTAAATACTTAAATTTAAAAAGTCTTTGCCAAACACCTTACGAGATTTAACTTTTGACGCCGTGAGATCACAAATAAATGCATTCTATTTTCAAAAAGGAATTAATAAAACATTTTTGTAACTATGTTTTTCAAAAACAACTATAAATGTACTTAACTAAGTTACTAATTTTGCCACCAAGCTAAGCATTGGTTCGGTTACTTTCATTGCCCGAAAATATTGTATTTAATACAATTGACGTTCATTTGATATTAATAAGTATTAAGTTTATAATATGCAAAGTATATTTTCACAATGCAATCTTATTCTCTCCTTTTAATATTGTTAACAACTTAAAGGTACACAAAATTAAGTTTACTAAATGGGATTAAAAGCACTCCAGTACATTATTATGAAAAACGAAGACAATTGTGAATATTATGTTAGATAATTTTGCAGTAATCTGCAATTTTTACATTTACACTAGAACAACATTGCATGTCGATAATTCCGTCACTTCACTCGTTTTAGCGAGCATCTTTTCGTGAAATTTGATTCCACTCTTGGCATACGAGTATACTAGGTAAAGTGAAACAAGGAATATACCGTAATGTTCTACGCTATGGGTAATCAAGACATTCGCTCGAAAATAATAGTGTCTACGTCAAAATAAACAGGTATAAGTATATGGTTGTAAATGCTAGGAAGATGTTTCAAAGCAAACCAAACTAAAACACATTGAATACAGTGGAGAAAGCCATGAAGATTTTGGGTAAGTAAATAATTCAAAGTGGACGGCAAGCTTATAAAACTATCGCGGGAAAATATTACAGATATTGGGATATCATTGTATAAATTACAATATTTGCCCAAAAAATCGGTAAGCATGTGTCTACAAACAAAACTGTTACAGACAAGAACATTTTTAGCACTTAACAAATAGTTTCATGAGAAAAGCAAACCGTGCTCTCTAAAAAATATTTTACAAAATCCCGTATACATAGTGATGTATAAACTAACACAAGTAACGTTAAATGTAATACATAGACGAGTAATTGAGCAAAACTTAACGAAACAGTGAGCAATTATACGAAACAGCCTAGGGCGAGAGATAATAATTCATGATTTTGTCGTGAACTCTGTATTTGCATCACAACACAATACACACTAGCTCAGAAACTTCGATGCCAGCTAGGTGTGACCAGTAGAAAAAATGGGGCCCATTTCACGAACCTATTAGTAATTGTTCTAGGAGACAAAAACTGAAACAATATTATATCACTTAAGATTCAGTCAAATTAGGTGTTATTCATCGTGTAGGCTTAAAAAGGTCATATAGGTACCTGGTTTTGACTTAGAAAATGGCATTACTTACTAGAAACCCAAATCCCAATAATACAAAACTAGTCTCGTGTTAGTGTGGCTGTGTGAAATGGGCCTCTGTCATTTCTAGTAGAAAATATCTTAAATCGTTTATTGATATCTGGATGTTAAAGCAACCATCGGCATCTAATGCGTAGTGTGTATTTCAATGCTTCACTGCGATGCTTTTTGAGTCAATATTAGGTATGTATTTTACATTAAAGTAACATATTACAGTAATACCTACTGGGTAACAGATTCACTTAAATGGTTTTAGCTACAACCACAATATGGATGATTTATTTATTAGTTTGCAACACTGCCTGAGAATTTTCCCTCGTGATATGTATTTACAGTATGCTGTAAAAATAACATCGCTTAATCCGTCATGCGAAAATCAACGTACCTTATTTAGAACTAGAAAAAGTGGTGCTAAGTTGAAGTCTAAATCAACATTTCACGACTTTCCTCTTCGCAACTTACAAAACTTGCTTTCAAAGATACTTGGTACTTAGCATGTTCAAATACTAACTTTAAGACTATTTCACATTTACCTTTTTAATAATATTGTATGTAATAAATGTATAAAATATCATCTGTAATCTCTGTATACTTAATCACCTTTGTTTATATTTTAAAATTAAATCCATTTGTATCGGTATAAAAATCTAATAAGTATAAATCTGAGGTTACATCTTGGCTATGGCACTGTATTATATCTGTTTGTATTCAAACTTACTAGGGCCCGCCGCGCCGCTCCCGACTATGTATATGTCACATTAAAAATATCCTAAATACGTTTCTTAAAATAATGTTATAGATGAGACACATTTCTTCGCGGCACAAGTCCTTTATTCCTTTGAGAAAGAACCCAGTAAGAACTTGAAGACATTTGTTGCTCACTTCTCGACCTTTCTAGTAAACCTAAGTTACGGATTTTGGATACCTATTAACAGTAACATATACATAAAAATATTGTGATCTGTATAAAAATACTTATTAACTATTATTGTTTAAGGCTGTCATATGGTATATGATTTAAGTAACCAAGTCTCGGAAAAGGTGGTGCTATTTTATGTGTTGCGGCCTATATATTATCAATAACTTGAATTACGCCGCAGATTTTCGGGATAGATAAAAATGGCTATCTATGCTGAGTGTTCAGTAGCATGGCAACAATCTAAAGAAGCTGTTTCAAAAAGATGTAAGTACCTATTTCAATAACAATGTCGTATCTCAGAATTAAAAGTCTTATCCATATTATGCTAGCCATTAGCTGTACATTAAACTATAGCACTACCTATTCCGACTCCTGAAAATAACACAGTAAATGAATCCTAGTCTATTGTCGTAGATATGGGCGGGGGCGACGCGCGCAACCTCGGGAGGATCACACATTTTGTGGAAAACTTTAGTCACGGAAGTTTCTAATTTACTTCGATAATGATGTTTTTTTTAGTTTGTAAACCTCCAAAAGTTTGATAGGAAAAGTAACTAGTGAAATTAAATTGAGACGGGCTGTGTACCAGTTTTGAACGCTCGCTGCATGGCACTGTGATACACTTTGAATTAACAGGCTTATTCCAGAGAGTTCTACCAAAAATGAGAATTCCAGTGTGTGAGGATTAGTCTTAGTGGAAATTAACGGGCTGCCTTTTTAAGTATTACAAAGTAACCTGGCTGCAATTTTTGGTTTCCCATAAAAATCGACAAAGTAGACCCAGGCATCCTAGGGAACTCTCGACGATTTCTGGAATAACCTATTTATAAGACTACAGTTGGATACATAATGATCACTCGCGACATATGCTTTGCTTTTACGCAGTGACATTACATGGGGCCGTCCTGTGGCCTAGCTGCCGACAATGCAAGCACGATCAAAACTGGTTCGCATTCAATTTCCATAACTGTCCAATGTGATAATTGACCATAAAATTAAACATACGAAACCCACTTAACATAATATTGCGTTACTCACTTTACAAAGTGATAAATAATATAATGGTATCCAAGTGTTGTGACTCCCACAAGTTCACATGACATTACAACTATTAGATAATACGTAACAGTTCTTACTATGTGGTAGGAAAACGAAACCATCACAATATCGTAAAATAAGCTATATAAGTCGTCTATAGATACAAACAGAGATGTTAAAACGTTAATATGTTTGCTGGATTATCCTGATATTGTCTCATAGTTTATAGTCCGCAGACTTGTTGAGATATAATTGAAAACGAACGTGATATATCTTATATATCCTTCTCAAATTTATATACGTCGTGAAATACTCTGTGATCTACTCGTACCTATTGTGGACGCGAATTAACCGAGGACGCACGGTCCAATACCAGAATATTCCATCAATACCACAAATATATATCTTTATTCTTCTTATCTCCTAAGAATGTATTTCGCGATGAATGATCGAATTGCTTGGTAATTCGTAAGTCGATAGTCTAAGCTAAAATAGAAATAACACTACTCTGGCGTCCCACCTCTCCCTGGATCCAACTACAAAGCACTTGGCGACATCACACACGTTACCTAATTGGCAAAATTCCACTAATCTCACTCTTCACGATTACTTTATCAAATCAGTCGAAAGTGTGAAGGCAAATCTGGCGAAAAACAGCCAACATTATTAAAACAAATGCAACATTTCATAATTTAGGAACATAAAACGTACGCGCACGTTTGGCAAATTTGAGTTGAGCTACAATAAAAGATGAGAAATTAAAAAAAATGAAAATGGAACCATTTTAAAGCATTCACTCGATTCCAAAAAGGATTCCCAATCACATTTCGTCACAATATACGAAGTTTTACCGCTAAGTGAGCGAAATAGACACCTAACCTACCTAGCTATCACAGTCCTTTCTCAGTCTGACCCTTTCCATATAAATGCATCTCAAAATGTCATCATCGTTGAAAAAACTGGTAACAACCTAATCTAGGCCAACTATAATAGAAGCTGATAGAAAAATTTAAAAATTACTACATTATTTGGCACCTATAGTGTTACATCAAGTTATTGACATGTAGGTAATCTCACATAATTCATTACAAGTAAAGGCATAATTAATGAATAATGTAACAGAACGATCCGTAAGTACTAACAAAAATTGTTTTGATGGCAAAAGGTAACCTACGTTTTTGGTTTGCATTCTTGCTTGTTTCATCGATTTCAAATTTCTCTCCAAAATACTTTTGATTCTTGGCCTAAAGTTAATCCGAAAATTCTTATCATAAAAAATTTTTTGAGCATCATTTGTTTTCACTTATCTCTCTCTATTTGCCAGATTTTATCTCTTTAAATGTAAATAAAATTAACTTAATACATCTATAAAATATGTACATTATATTTAATACATCAGGCACAAATATGTGCCGGAAGCATTCATCGCGAAATATTGTTATGTGGTAAAAGATTTCAATTATTATTTTTTAGATTTCAACGAAGTGTTTTAAATTCTAATCTGTGGTTCGATCTGCTTAGATTGTAATG
Source organism: Metalampra italica (assembly GCA_949699065.1). Taxonomy (NCBI): domain Eukaryota; kingdom Metazoa; phylum Arthropoda; class Insecta; order Lepidoptera; family Oecophoridae; genus Metalampra; species Metalampra italica. The sequence continues at coordinate 9,580,837 of OX452980.1, forward strand.
AACATTTCGACCATATCAAGAAGAATCACCGAGAAACCTAACTCTTACATGGTAACTTAATATTACGGGGCAAAAAATGCTATCTGTACTCGCTTTTTGACGGTAACACTATTCGTGATGAACTCTTAAAATGTACACGCGACAGACTCGATACTCGTAGAGTATAAAACATCCTCGTTATTTACAGACGAAGCTTGTTTACAGCGATCCGGTTAACTATATCTCCATCATTATTTGTAAATATTGTAAGCTCACATACGCGAGTCGTATACATACTGGTCACGCCGCTCCTCTAACTTAGTTGTAGAGGCGCTCAGCGGCGTACATGTCGTGGTGTGGAGGCGCGTGAGTGTGCGCGGGGTGCCACCGCGGCGGCGGCGCGGGTCACTGGGCCGGCAGGCAGGGCAGCGGCGCGCCGGGCCCGACCACCGGCTTGAACTCCTGCGCCACGCTCGTCGCCGGGAACTGCTGGAACGGCGGCGCGTAGCACTGCGGGAAGTACAGCTCCGGCTTGACCACGGCCGAGGCGGGGGGCAGCGGCCGCGGCGTTTTCGCGTCGGCGCGTCTCGCCTTCGCCGCGTGCGGGTTCATGTGGTTGTCGATGTGCTTCTTCACCTCCGGCTCGGTCGCGAATCGTCGCCTGCAGTTCGGCATGGGGCAGCAGAACGGTCGGTCGCCCTGATGCGTGCGCGTGTGCTGGTCCAGGATAGCTTTCTGCCTGAAGTCTTTTCCGCATTGCGTGCATTTGTAGGGCTTCTCTCCGGTGTGGATGCGCAGGTGTTGGTTCAGGATGGTCCGCTGTCTGAAGAAGCGAGGGCAGTACACACATCCGTACGGTTTCTCGTTGGTGTGGATGCGCAAGTGCTGCGTGAGATGCGACTGTTGTCGAAACCGCTTGCCACATTCCGGGCATGGGTATGGTCTGGATTCTATGTGAATGCAACCGTGTTGGAGCAGTGTAGACTTTTGCTTAAACTCTTTCTGGCAGATAGGGCAACGGACATACAGAGGCATCACACGACCTCCGAGTACGTCAGGCAGCTTACCACCTTTCATATATTGAAGAGATAGTCCTGAGCCGAACACAGCATGGTTGAGGCCTTTCGTGTCTTTAAAGTAGGCTGGGTATTGAGCGCCGTCGCCGGGGGAGAAACACGCGCCGCGCTGCTCGCCGTTCTGTCCGTCCGCGTCGCCGAAGGTCGACTGTATCTCCTCCTTGTTCTCGTCGGGTGGGTACGGCACGTCCTGCGGCCACAGCGTCGGCGTCGTCCCGTTCTTGAAGATCAGATGCGGCGACACGTCTGCAAAAATCGAACAGTTAGGTCAGTGATATGTCCCGACGGTCAGGTGAGGGTGATCGACGAGTGGGTTAATCGAACTAGGGACGGTTACAGGAGCGTCCGGCGGTCGGGTCCGCGTCTCGCGAGCGCCGCGCTAGTCGGGCGACGAGGGGACCGAGAATTTGTTTGATAGGAAGGCCAATCGTGAGACCGAATCGAACGTGCGGGGGGTAGCTGGGATCGCAGGCGGCGCCGGCACTGACGGCGGCGGCGGCGGGGGCGCCGGCGGCGGTCAGTGCGGGCAGCGCGCGCGGGGAGCGGGCCGGGGTATATATGTGTGAATAGCGCTCGCCTTGGTGTGTGCGGACGTGCTGGTTCAGGATGGCCTTCTGGCGGAAATGTTTGCCGCACTCGCCGCACGTATAGGGCTTCTCACCGGAATGGATGCGCAGGTGCTGGTTGAGGATGGCGCGCTGGCGGAAGGAGCGCGGGCAGTACACGCACGCGTACGGCTTCTCGTTGGCGTGTATGCGCAGGTGTTGCGTGAGGTGCGACTGCTGGCGGAAGCGCTTGCCGCACTCGGGGCACCCGTACGGCCGCGAGTCGGTGTGGATGCGCTCGTGTTGCAACAGCGTCGACTTCTGTTTGAAGTCTTTCCCGCAGGTGAGGCACTTGAACAGCCGCAGCTCCGAGTTGGGGTTGTGCTTGCGCGGCTTGGGCGGCTCGGGCTGCACGATGTCGGGCAGGTGCCGCAGGTCAGGCGCCGCGTACTGCTCCAGCGGGCCCTCCAGGGACAGAACTCCGCCGTTCTGCTTCAGATAGTGCAACGGGAAGCCGCCAGTTCCGAGCATGTGGCCGGTCGGTCTGGTCTCTTTGAAGTACGGCGTGTATTGCTGTTGCAAGTCGGGCTGCGGGACGAAACAGGGTGTCCTGTCGAGGTGGTCCTGCGAGGGGGGCTGCGGTTGAGACTGTAGCTGTTGCTCCACTTGCATGTGTTCCGGGGACGTTTGTTGCTGTTGCTGTTGCTGCTGCTGCTGCGCTTGTTGCTGAGCCTGTTGCTGGGCGAGCTGTTGGGCGGCCTCGTCCTGCGCGCCGGAGGGGTCCGGGGGCGGCGGTGCCGGCGGGTAGGGGGAGGGGGCCGGCGACGCGAGCTGCGGCTCCGGCTGCGGCGAGGGCCCGCCCGGGCTCTGGTGCTGCATGGGCTGATAGCCGCCGTCCAGCATGCCGCCCCACTGGGTGCCAGGCGGCGCGCGCTCCACGCCATCCTTGTACAGAACGTACGGCGCTGTTGTATCTGGAAACAAAACACATACAAGTCAGCAAAACTTACGTCGTAGGTACACTACACAGTGTGTGGAATGAGTCTATTTTAGGTTCATGAAATATCTTGGAAAATGTTATGTGTTAAATTTTCCCCTTATTGTCACGGTCTACGTATCTAAGTTTCAGCTCTATAGTGTCCGATATATCCCTCGTTGTCGGTCGGACAAAATACCTTCGCTATTTTATTTATATTTTATTTTATTTTGATGAATTTTATTTTCCTTTGTTTTAACAATAGTCTGTAAAGTATTTTGTAGTAACAAGAAGTCGGTAAAAATGGACTCTGTCTGAAATACATTTATTTTATTTTATTATTTTATAACGGTACTCGTTTCTCGAATACCTAAAAAATTTGGAATTTAAATACGCAGACTATTTAAAAATTTATTTAGATAAATTGTAAAAGAAACATAGAGTCGTATATCCTTTTTGTTTCAGTTATCCAAAGTTTTAGTTGCGAAACTGCACAGTGAGTGAGTGTTTGTGTTTTGCGATAAATCGGCAATATTCGGTGGCGTGCAGACCGCGGCCGCAGACGTCGCGTGCCGCGCCCAAATTCGAGCTTCATGATGAATCATGACATTCATGAGTTCCATGACACCGGCAGCGGTCGAACCAATGGGACTTTAATAAATGTCACATTTAGCATTACGAGAAACCGAATGGGGTATGCAAAATTGCCTATTTTTTCAAGGTCATTTTAAGAATCAATTTCCATTGCGGTTAGTACATATTACCTGGATGCTATTTTTTTTGTTTTCGAATTTTGTTTATATACCGTCAAACACTACAGCCTACAAATTCTACAGGAGATGTCATCAAGTAAGTGCATGGGCCTTTCCATTAAACAACTGCATTGTCTTCGAAAATTTTAAAAAGCTAACAATTTTTTTATATAATAATGTTTCTTACAAAAATATGTGGAAATTACCACCAGTATGAGGAATCGACCTTAATTTGAGAAATTTGTTGAAGCAAGAATATTTATGTTTGAAAACATGAAAATTAACATCCGTGTTTTACGTGAAGAAATGTGTATTTAAAATTTTGAAAGACTGACTTTAACATAAAATTGGATTGAAATGAATTGTATTCAAGTAGGTACCTAGTATAGAGAAGAGAAAAAAGTAATCACAACTTCAAAGGTGCCAAGGAAATGGAGAAATAATATCACATACTTATGACAATGTTGAATGGGAAACTAAAGGAACTGACGAAACAAACGCAGTTTCTAATGATACACTTTCTACTGATCTGATAGTCGGTCGAGTCTTTCGATTCCTAACAAAAAACGCATAAGTTTTCTTGGAAAATGCTAGATAACAATAATTGTTTTATTTTTTAAGCTTTAAATAGCGTTAGGTATTTAAAGTGATTGGATATTAATAACATCTGTTAGTGGATTTGCTTGAAATGTATCGAAAAATCGTTTAAAATAACGACTATGATTGATGATATTTAGTAACATAAAAAGGCCAAGAAAGTGTAAGTTCAGCGGAATTTGTTTTTCTTTAATAACTCTGTTTTTTCCTGTTACATCATTTTCCTATCAGCAGAATTTCAGCAGGCAGACAGACAGGTAGACGGACAAAAAAGCTTCTCAGTTAAGTGTAGGTACCTGGCTTATAAAAGTGCAAAACTTTTTGATCCTAAAAAAATAGTAAGTAGGTAAGCGTTTCCCTTTTTGACGAAAGCATTAGATACAAGCATCAGAAAATTGAAAAAGTGCAATCAAATCACTAATGCATTCGAATGAATAATGATTCGAATTTTAAATGTTCGATACATTTCGTCCGCACTCCGCACACGACCGACAATCGGTGGCCGACTTTTAGTCGTAGAGAAAACTAAGAATTCCTTAGACCAGCAAAAAGTCGGTCTTACAGAACGCGATGACCGCTCGACCGATGCGATTGTCGCTCAAATAAAAGCGACAATAGGTTTCGAACGGTCGTGTGCTAGCACCATAATACATCGAGGTCTATGTCCTTTATTTTCGATGTTCCTGGCACGTACGTACGTACGTAGTATATTATTGTTTCGCTCAAACAAATATACAAACCAGACCGTGTCTCTGAGATGCCGTGAGTGAGTGAGTGATGGCAACTCACTACTGCGGTCCGTTCACTCCGCGGTCAACTTTTGACAGCCACTGTGCGCGGCTCCGGTTTCTTACAAGCTCAGATGAAAATTAAAAACTTAATTCTATAAAACTATGTTTTCTTTGAAAATAAACAAACCAATAGATGCCTATAATTGAACTGTAATATTTATTACAGATAGACACCGGAGTGTTTCTATCAAATGAGTGTAGTAGAGATAGACGAAAGAGCACATAATATTTAATCATATCATGTTACTCCAGTTTCGAAGCGGTTCGTGACAGGCTGACAAATTTTTGAAGTAACTTTGACAGACAGTAGCTATGTACAGATGGAACATGTACTAATTGATGTTTGAACCGAGAACAGTTACTTTCTAAGGAAATAAACATTTACAGTATGAGCTTCTATATATTTTTTATTTACTTTGGAAGTTAGGTTAGGTTATACTCTGAATTTTAAGTACTTAGTAGTGAGTGATTGATGAATGATATTTAATTTAAATTAATTTAATTCTGGTAAATGAATGTACTTATATGACTGTATCTATTTAAAATTATAGCAACGTGTAGGTATATACAAAGGACGAAATAGGCATTCCTCTCCAGTAAGGTCTGTCGATCAAATAGTCTTTCTTCGAATAAATCCTACTGGTATTCATAAAATTATGAAAAGATTATTACTTCACATGGAATGAATCAAATATCTATAGGTACCTGTCTACCTGCCTATATTTTCCAGTCGATTAAACTATAACCGGATAAACAGACATGCTAGACGTGAGACGGGGATTATAAATAATTAAGAGAAACAGATCATACTTACACTTAAAAAAAACTGGTGGAACAACATTTGTTAGAGTATTCTTAGCAGCTTGTTTATTTGAATAAACAATTAAGCGGCTTAGATATCGTTGTAGTTTTCGTTAATATTAACGAATCGATCATGGAGGTTGTTAGAGTCTCTTTCATTATCGATTAAGAACTTAAACATAAAGTATAGTTATTCTATTTTTAAAAAGCTCCTTCATTCGTCATTGGAACAGGCAGGCTAGTCCGTAAAAACGTGGTCCATCTGTCTTAGTCGGACCCAGGGTTGCCAGAGAAAAATAACACTAGACAAAGCTTAGGTATCTGTCTACAACTATTTTTATAGTTCCGTCGAAACGAGGCATTCCTTGCAGCCTTAGGCTTCAGGTTATTGGACGTTTTTGTTGTCCGTCTGTGTCGGCCAGACGACAAAAAAACTATTGGATCAATCAAGTAACTGTGTGTGACATCATTATGTATGTAAAATTGGCCGGCGATGATTAGAAATAGAAAAATATTCACATTTCAGGATATTTTTTTGTTATACGAGATATTAAATTATGTAAGATTAAATAAAATATTTGGGTATCCTCATGTCAGTGTTAAGGCCTGGCAACCCTTAAAAAGCGGGCATCGTTAATAACTCCACGGCGATCGACTAAACGCTGATAAAATCATGCTACCATAGACTTATCTACGGCACAATCGAGTTGTCGATATCTTGATTTTCGAACGTGACCGACTATTGCCACTATAAAAGAACCCAATTTAAAAGAAGCGCCAATACTGTAAAGATAGCACTTTTCTAAATACCATTGGTAGTTAAGATATTGTTGTATGTTTCAACCAGCACATAGCGAAACAAGTACTTGGTAACTTTATATACTCTGTGCAAGTACCATCCTAATGTCATTTCCAGACTTTCCAGAGCTTATTTTTATTTTCGAAATATTCTCGCTTTGGATAAAAAATCGAGTTAGAAACGTACGATTCAATGTGTTAGACAAACGGTAAGACAGAATCTGATCAGAACTTCACTTTTCGATAATTTAGTCAGGTAGTTTCGTACAAATCAAATTTGAAAGACCCATTAGTAGGTACATGGCACGGCCGGGGATGAACTCTCGGATCTCTATGTGACAGGCCGCGTCTATCGAGACTTTTTGTCCATTTTGTTATACGGTATAACTAATAGTATAACTAGGTGGACAAACCCTGCCCCACTGCGCCACCGACGCTCTTTAATAATGATCATTGAAATATCATTGCGTTCCATTTTGTCTATGATAAGCTATACGTAAATTAGTCTAGCCGCTTTGGCGATTGCAGCAGGGAGAAATATCCCTGGGCATATATGTGTATACACTTGCAGAATAAGGAAGTCGCAGAACAAAACCAGCATTGTGGCAGCCACTGCTTCTTATTTCAGACAGAGATTTATTGCCCAATAACATCTGCTTATAATCGTCGGATAAAATAATACGAAAGGAAACGAGAGCGTCCATACAATCGCGCCTGACAGCTAAGTTTTAATGACGTGAACGTACGGACTTAAATCTTGCTTCGGCCGGATGACTCCACATGTGGGGTGTCATTTCGAATTAACTTTTTTTGTCTTAACCCTTTTTAAATTATAGCGTTCGGATGACGTACAGCGACCATGGGAATGCTCTACCCCTTTCGAAGGAATCTAACTTGACTTACAGACTTTGTAGTTTGCGTTACTGTCGTTTTTTCTTAAAGTAGTTGTGAGAATAATAAACTTAAACGCATGGGTTTTGTCATTGCCTGTGATGCATGTTACTAGTAACAGGAAAGCGCAACATATGCGGTAGTCATGGGAAAGATTTGAAGGGCGTTTCTTTTTAGGTTTACAGTGACATGTTTATTGTTCTAAAGTATATTTGTCATACCTATTAGTAACAGAAATGAGGAGATCCGCAGGAGAACCAAGGTCACCGACATAGCTCAAAGAATTGCGAAGCTGAAGTGGCAGTGGGCTGGGCACATCGCTCGTAGAACTGACGGCCGTTGGGGCAGAAAGGTTCTCGAGTGGCGACCACGTATCGGAAGACGCAGTGTAGGCAGGCCTCCCACAAGGTGGACCGACGATCTGGTGAATGTCGCGGGACCCAGCTGGATGAGGTTAGCGCAGGACCGGTCGTCGTGGAGATCCTTGGGGGAGGCCTTTGTCCAGCAGTGGACGTCTACAGGCTGATATGATGATGATGATGACCTATTAGTAACAGTTTACCGACGAGATTTTATCCTCATTTCTAGCTCAGTAGACCAAGTGCTCAAAACAAGTACATAATATGAGGCAGTAGGCTGAAGGGCAGCCGTGTGCCCGCGCGAGCAGCGCATCCCGCCCGCGGTGCGCGCGCGCACCTCCGACCAAACTGGTCCAGCCAGCCCGCCCCTTCCTGCGCGCCCTCCGCACAGTACCGACAGCAGGCAGTCTCATATATTTCTTGTCAGTATAAATTATAAGTAATATTGAACTTTTATTTGACAAGAAAAGTTAAACTACTGATACCTATGGAATATAGACGGTGGGAATATTCTTCCATTGTCATAGACTAGCTGTTTCCTGCGGCTTCGGCCGCATTTCGAAAAACATTTTTAACTTTTTTATCTTTTTACTCGGCTCCTAAGGGTTGTAGCTCGATGTTAGCCTATAAACTTCCTCAATAATTAGGCTATCAAATGCAAAAATAATTTTTCAAATCCGACGGGTAGTTCCAAAGATTACGCGCGTTCAAATACACAAACAAACAAAATAAACTCTTCAAAAAATTACTGAAAACCGACTACGAAAAAGATAAAAAACAAGAGTTTTTAATTATATAATTATTTACGGGTCTTACACACGAAATAGTTTTATTTAATTAATTTATGAATACTAAGCGCGAAAGTCTAAAATGTACTATAACAAGAGTTTTTCTTCGTCTACGTCTAGCTCCCTAAGTACAAACACAATTATCGATATGTAATAAGTAGAATATTTAGCGACCCAGAAATCACTAGCATCTGCCCCAAAAAGTTATAATAAAACTGCCTAGATGATTTAAAGTAAAAGTTCTGATTCCTGCGCCTGCGCACCGTACACTGTTCACGGATGGTCGGAGCCGTCACCCGCGCCGCAGTGGCGACTCACTGGATTACTTGTACACAAAAATCACACGACCACTCAAAAACTTTGCCCAACGAACTATTCCAAACGACATAAAGCACATAATGCTACGAAAAACGTTTTTCCGATGCATAAATCTAAAGTTGTATTTCTCAATAAGAATCGAAGGAGTGTAAAGATAATCTACATGAGTTTTTGTGGTTCGCCCAAGATTTCTGGACAATTATATTTGATTACAGCAATCGTGTGGACGAAGCGATGGGTGACGAGGGATTGCTTGAGGTTTACCTGTTGATTGATTCACCTTGAGTCTTTTTATTTTGGTTCAAGCTCAAAAATTAGTTTTTTGTTATTCACGTCTTTATATACTTCGTCATTCATTTAACGTTATTTGTTCTTTAGGAGTGTCTTTTAGAGGTGGTTAGTTCTTATTTGCATTCTGTTCAGAAAACGTTTTAAAAAAAGTCTAGGAAACATTTTGTCTTCAAAACTGGTTGTCACAATAAAGGATAACTTTGAGTTTACCCATCCTAATCCTGTTTAAAGGAGTATAGGCTCTAGAGAAATATTGATCCCTTACTGCTCAACCCAACTGTCAGAACCGTCTGGTGTTGGCTGGAAGACTTTTCAAAAACGCACCACCGCACTAAGTCCTACACTAAACCTTTTCTACCCTGTACTAGTATTTTTTTTCTAATATTTAACGACTCTATTCTAATCATCTGTTTATTAGTGACGAGCCGATACCCCGCGACTTCATCCGCGTTATAAAGTATACTATACTTAAAAAAATTAACCTATAGTTCTAATCATGCCAGTTTCTTAGTTTAAAAGTTTGTCAATAGATGGCGTTAGGTGTATTTTACCCCCGCTATCTTATATGTTCTTCGCAATATATAAGATAAGCTTGCAAATTATCCACCAGTTTTTACCTCTTTATTATTATTAGTGATTAGTGATCGTCAGTTTCTACACACTCGAGACGGTTAAAAATCACAATCTTCAAATTCTCGGCCCTTATGCAGTGTAAACTTAGTTTACTTCAGTGCTCGCTTAAGCCTAGAAGCCGATGTTTAGACTGCAACTTTGTTTGCAGCAGATTATTTTGGCTTTTGTGAATCACAGCGGCCGTTCCACACTGTTGTTCGATCGACAATGAAAACAGGATGCTTGTAGTGTCGCTGAGTCATCGCTTCGAGCTTTGTACCTCGCCCGATGCTGAGGCTGCTTCGCGAGGGGCACTAGAGGTCATTAGTGTTGAACTCCTTGTATAAGTTATGGCACCTTTGGAGATTTACATACCTACCTGTGCCAGGAATTATACAGGTCTTCACTCTAGTCTCCTTTAATGTATTTCGTTGCCTCAATTAGCTGCAATGATGTGGCGGTAACTTAACTTAACAACCTAGTTGGAAGGATTAACGCATTCAATAGGTAATAATAGGGCTGCCTTTATTAGGTTTTTGGTCGTATTCTATTTTCTTTTTAGGATTAGATATCCTCAACAGTTTTAGATTGTCTTAATCAGTGCCGTTCTCGTAGCCTTAACAAAATTTCATAATGAGTAAAGCTATAATATTTGTTTGCTTTGGTGGACGTAGCAATAAAGTTTGACGTATTATAAAAGAGTCCATAAACCTAAAGTGTGAGTAAGATGTCCAACTGTTCGTTAATTATCAACGTCCCGTCACAGTTACGTGTCCTTTGTTTATAAAAACCAAACATGTCTTCCTCGTGAATCACACATCACACGCACGAAGGAAAGTGAATGAAGATGTCATGCAAAAAACGGAGTGTCAACTAAATGTCTTACAAAAAGTGGACGGTCCGCATAATTTTCAACGTTCACTGATTTTGCTGGCTGCTGCGCCTTCCGAGAAAATAAACACGGGCGCTTTTCATCGCGGCGTCAACTCCATTTCAGCACGCATTACTTCAGCGGAGTGCAGCATGGAAAAGTGCATAACCGCGCAAAAGTGACAGGTCGTTTTGGCGGGAACCGCCCGCCCGCCGTGTCTGCCATTGCGTTCTTTTATCGAGTAGACTTCAGTGTTGCCACCTTCGCCTTTTCGTGCTAGATGCAACCGCCACAGAAAAAAATGCTAGATTTTTTTCTGTGGCGGTTGAACTCGTTTTCGCGAATAAATAATGGTAGCTAGCCTTTTTAGGAATAGCACTAGTACCTCACTCATGAAATTAAATTTAAATGAAATTAAATTTATTTATTTCCAATAAGAACAGCACATTACAATATTTGCAAGGACTCCGTACTAAGTTTGAACTTATATTACGGTAGTCCACATCCGGGTTTAAAAAATTAAATACATATTTCAAAACAATGCGTCAAGATAAAATTAGTATTAAGTATGTGAAATACTAATAAATAGTGTAAGCAACACTTAAAAAAACCCACAACAAACGTCAACTTCTGTAGCTGTAGCAACATTTCAACATTTTCAACCACAGGGATTGTTTCTAGTGATGATGAAGTTTTGAGTTTTAAACATTTTAATTAACCTAAAATTATTTTTCAATGAAAGATAGTTTTAAAAATCGTTGCTTGTTAAAACCACTTTTTAGCCCGTTTCAACTTGGTAAGTTTGTTTAAAAAAAACCGACAACACTGGTAGACATCGGTACCGGTTGTACGCACCACGCACGACACTCGGCGTCGCGACAATTTATTTCGGTTCGGGGCAATGCACTTCGCACGCAGCCCTGAGATCTGCGCGTTCGAATAAACGAGAGTAAATATGAAACGCGAAGGGAAAATAAAGCGGGCACGTAGACGGTAACAAATCAAGGCTGTTAAAATTAGTTGACGGGCAAGTGCACGGATGAAGGGCCACTTGTGTTGCGCTGAGCTAATGAACGCTGCGACAAGTACCTAGGTAGTACGGGCGACTGCACGTCATCGTCAGTGGAAACAAAACCTGTATAAACTGGCCTTTCATAGTATTGAAACTCCCTAATAGACTAGGCCAGCTCAAGGCCGTGCGGTCGGCTGTACACAGAGCACGGAATCGCAGCCGCGCCGGCTTCTCTAGAGACGGCATGGTCATCACTTTCCGTACAAACCAAGCGTGTTAACGTTGGCATCAACGTTTACTACATACTATTTACTACGGAGTTTTTGACGGAAAGAATGACCTTCCATTCTTTAATAACTGTTTATACTTTGAAAGATCGAATTCATATGGATTGTACACAATGTGACAAACTGCTAAAATAGAGAGCTCTAATAAAGAGCATCACGTTGTAAGGTTCCAAGGGCTCCCAGAGGGGGCTTCGTGTAAGGAAAAGTTGGCGGCGCAGGTTCGGCCGTGCACTTGACTGTCTTTCGTACACTAAACTTTGCCCGTAAATCCAGTTGAAGTGGATATTTAGTAAGAAAATAAATTGCAGTATTTTTATGCGTCTTTTTCCGGAATAAATACAGTAAATCTTTTAAATGGTTTTGGTTGTAATTAATGGCGTGTTCGCACACTCGCACCGGCTAAAGAATGGCAGTCGCAATAAAAGTTTAATACTCTCGGTGTGACGAAGCAGCATGCGGTAGGTGTTCCTGAAATAAATGTATATATTCGCCTTTATTGGCCATCATACTGCGGCAGGATTTGAAATCACAAGCGATTATTGAGCGATTTTCCTAAAATTTTGTTGCTAATGTTGGCAATAAGTGGTGTTGCATCGTATAGTTGCATTGATCTCAAATGTAATTGTCAATCGAGAGTCGAGACTTAAATTTCAAGGACACCTAGACAATGTCATTTTCTGTAATACATTTTTTTACAATTTTATGGCTTGACTTCGCAGGTTTTTGCCAACATTCTCGCGATATTTGACTGATTATACAGACAACACCATCCGTCGAATTTTTTGGAACTGTCTTTTTTATAAAGAGGTACTGGAAGTTGCCTCAATTTATTATTCAAATAAATAAACCTGTCGCACATCGATGTACATTTAAAACCTTAATGTTACTGGCTGGCAGAATGCGTGACGGTTGCGCGCGGCGATCTGTCAAGTGCACGTTTCGCGCCAAAAGTGACGTTTCACAAATCTTCGAAACGACGCGGCCAGTAATTAGAGGCTTGCAATAACTGGCCATAAAGCAAACGAAGCGCATTGGTGACGCGCCGCTCGCGCTATTTTGGTCCACCGACGCCCCTCGACAAATGCTAATGTCCTCTAGGACACTCCAGCGGCGGCTTCTCCCGTCGCTGTCATTCCGAAATGCTTTTAAAAACTACAAATCCAAAATGGCGACGAACCTGCGACGAAATTGCGTTTTGCACAAAAACTCTTACGTAGGTAAGGCCCGTAAGGTGTGACACGAGTTATTAGTTTGTTTTAGTCCAAGGGGAAATCCGCAGAAAAGTTGACATTACATTACATATGTAGTATTTATTAAAATGTCAACCCAATCACCTTTAAAAGACCCAGACGCTCATAAAAATAAGATTATTCATTATTAATATGAAAGGAAGTAAATAATGCAGTCATCGACGTAAGTATTTTGTTTACGTCTTACTTATTTATTAATACATTTTTTTGTAAAGTGCACTATTGAGAATTATGCGACGGATTTTTATACGGAGGTTTTGGCTTGGGTAACAACACCATTTCATTCACCACTTATGAATGTGGCCAATTCTACACTCGGGCCACGACACGACATATCGAGAGCTTGACTCAATAATAAAATGTCGATACCTTTAGCAATAGACTAGTTCTAACAGATCTGAGTCATGCTAAGTCATGGCCGCGCGCGGACTTCTAGGAAGGATCCTACCTACGACTACGTTCGGTGAAGTTTTTTTGAAGTTATTATTATGTCATCGTTCGACAAGTATTAAATTAGGAAGACTTTATTTGTCATCACTTTATTGAGTTCGAATTATAAGGTATGATCATACAAAGGGACCAGTTAGTGACTTCTTTGACATCGACATCGCTATGTTCTGATAGTCAAAGAAAAGAAAATTTACCCCACAATTAATTCAACGGTTTATTTTTTGTGTTATACGAACATTGACATTGTCTTCTTAACACATAAGGGTACCGGGCTAGAGCCAAAATGTTACAACCCGAACTTTTCGAGATATTCAATATTATATAAACTTAACTTATCCTATCTTAACTTAATATTATATTTTAGAACAGGAAAATTTTATGTTTGTTTATCTCGAGACCTAGGGCATTTTACTAGATTAGATATCATGTAAAAAATTTGCGGCAAATATCATTTTTTTGTACTGGACCTGATGGATGACGGGTACCTAGCTAAAACTTTGAATTTTTTCAATCTCTATCTTAAAAGCACTGACAAATGTATTTACATCTAATTTGTAAGTTAAATAATTATGAAGTGAGAGAGGATAGGCGATATAAACGTTCCGTGGCAGAGAGAGACGCGTCTATTTCTAGCTAATTATGAGAAGAACGCCGAAGCGGACGTGGACACACATCTTATGGGAATATATCACTCATAGCGAGTTCCTTCTCGTAATAGAACTGATGAATACACTCCTGAGATTGATTCTTGATAATTCCTTTAAATAAAATGTTTGTTTTGTTTTTCCTGTCCCTAATTACAGGGAATCCTAGCACAGTACATATAAGGTCAAGCGTATCTAATATGTTTTTACGCTTATTTATCTGACTACACTGATTAGGAATCTCCCTAAGTACTTACATCAAAACTATGCCACAATACCTACTGAAAGTATTGTGACTGACATGATGTGATTCATAAACACTTCTTTGTTATTATCTAATTTGGTCTGTAGTCGGGTTGGTTAAACTGACAGGTGCTAATGCTAATGTCAGTTTGTCAAATAATGTAACCATGTTTATTGTAATAGTGATGCTAGTTCAGTTGTGAATCAGGCTCATACATAATGAGATAATTTCCTATAATTAACTATAAATAAGTTAGTCCCTAAAAATTCTTCGTGTACGTAGCAAAACGTAGTAGGCACATTCATTGGAATTGAGTCGGAGAAAAAAATTTTTTAGCACTATACTATTTTTTTATATCATAAAAACTGGCATTCCTGGTAATTACACGTCAGTTTTTAATATTAGATCTCTATCAATAACAAAAAAAATACAGCGTATACAATATCTAATTACTTATTAAATGTGCTACAAACAAAAATGAATGGTGCTAAATACTTCTGTACAGTTAAAATTCTAACATTTTCTTCAAAGTACTTGTAGATCTTGACGAGCGACGACGTATGAGACGGAATTGTACTAGAGAAAATCTTGAAAACTAAAAAAAGAACGTGTCATTAAAGTCTCGAAAGGAACCTGCTTTTTGAATGTTAAGGGTGCGAGCGACGCCTGAGACTTGCAGCCCCCTTTTAAAAAGCCAAGGTAGCAGAAAAGCATCTTGTACTTGTATGTAAAGATTTCAAGTTGCCAACTGAAAAGAAAAGAGATTGGGAGATATGAAGTCGGAGTGGGGTTTTGAGATGAGAAATAAAAACACTGAATGAAGGCCGTGTAACAAGTCTTTAAAAGAGATCGGTTTTAGCGATAAGTCCGCCTACATTTTGCAAAGAATACTGAAAACTGTTATATTATCTGTACACGGAGTATCAGAAAAATGCGAGATCATTTTACATAGATTACTATGTAAATTAAGTAACTAGGTTACTAGTAGTTTATTATTATAGATTGGAGAACTATGAAATTACACCTAATACATATAGTAGCAAATGTCCGTCCTGATTTCTGAATAGTTTTATTATTATTTATTCATTTAGGCAGCACGTAACTTTAGCTCGCATTAATCCGTATGACAAGTTTTGGAATATTTGTCTACACTAAGTGTGGGCTATTTTTTCTTTTACCTGTTTTAGGGGGAACATTTCTCACCCATCCGAGACATAAGTTCAAATAATCCATAACAAAAATAGACCAGGACACTTTCGATAATTTTCTGCGCACCGCTCGTATTCCTATCGTTTGCAAAGTACTTTCCTTAATTATTTCTCACCCCCATCGCGCATTATAAAGCATCATTGAGACGTTAAATAAAAGCAGCACGTCGACGGGCGCTGACGGGATGGGTAGACAACAGCCCTCGTCCACAGACGAGTGACTATTTTTACTGGATTATACACCGAGTACACTCGACTGCCGGGAGATGAGGCTACAGGTACCCTGGATGTAGGCATGTCTCGGTAGAGTTATTTTATTATGGTTAGTACTTAGCGGCAGTATCACGGAATAATTAATTAATAAGTACCTACTCTAAACTAAATAATGACCACGGAGTCTTTTTCATGAATTCTAGATCACTTTGAGCCCTTGGATCTACGTCAGAGAATGATTTGGGTGAGGATCTGTTGGTGGCTGCCCGGAGTGCGGATGGAGGATATCCAGAGAGCCATTACAGACCTCACTGACTATTATATATAGACCAGTCAAAACAAAAATAGATGTGTGGAAAAAATATGGAAACCTAAGTAGAAAGGGATTTGTTAGCCATTTTTCATCATAAGACGAAAAGTATGGGGCATAAAAGGAAATGAAAATCTATTTTAGAAAGTACTAATGAAGCCCTTTCATTATCCCCACTTCACCTTTTCCCTTTTTAAAATTTCAACCCCCAGATTTCGGCCTTTACAATATACATATTTTTTGATTCTTTCATTTGCAATAGCGGTGGGCATCGTTATTTATAACTATTCCCGATAGCATTAGTAGTTGCTGAGATAAACTGCTGTGACAGACAGAAAGACGGGCGAACTCGGACCATAATGGTTTCCTTTTAACATTTTGGTACGGAACCATAAAAATATAGTTAATTATCGAACGAACATATCGATTTTGAATTCAAATACAGCTTTTATGCAAGAAGGTAGGACGCGCGAAATAGTGCCTCGATCCATTATGGAAGATTTAATGTAACACTACAGAAATAACAAAGTGATTTCAAAAAATCATATAACGACCATATATGCTAATGATATTATACCACCCGGTTCCTCTCGAGCACATAATTCGACTCGCGTTTTGTCCGAATGCACGGAAGCCTTCGCGTGTCGACATTGAGCAAAAGAAAAAAATGCCTGAGGACCCCTGTGAGGTTCAATGATCCCTTATTTATTACTTTTACTTTTTAATTTAATGATCACAATGCAGCATTCGAGCTTTATTATTGCCAGGAATTTATTTTTAAGTGTTGCTAATTAATTTTGTATTAGCGTATTGTGTTACTCACTCAACAAAAAAGAAATAAAAAATACTTTTTCGTGTAATATTTTAGCTTAAGAAACTGATTAGTGATTTGATTATCTATAATCAAAACACATCCCAATATACCTATTTCAAATATAAATGTCATAGAATTATGGGATTATTACTAGGGTGCGACACACGCTTGTGCGACATGTCATTTGTGCGAAGTAACGTCTCTGCAAAATACGATTAGGCGATGTACGATTGTGCGAAGTATTGTTTGTGCGAAATACGATAAGGCGATGTATAAAACCTAAAATTAACCCTATTTAAAATGTCATTTTGATCACTTCATTCCGATGAGATTTTTAAAACAATTTAACACTATTTTCGCTTTGCCCTAAAACTGCCCAACACGTTAGGTATACCTACTTGTCATAATAAAAACGAGGAATTCTTAGAGTTTAAGTAGGTACGTACACGTAATAAGACAGGCAACGTTACAGGAGGTGAATGCCCTCTGAAAGCGCAGTTTCAGAAGTTTGAGACACGCTATCGTTTCCGGCAGCGTTGGACGCCACTTTGTTGGTATTTAGGTTCGGAATGTTTTTAAAACTGTTTTTATGTTTGCAAAACATAATAACATAAAAACTATTTAAATAAGTAGATGCCTACCTTACCTCATCAACAGCCTATTAACATGTCGCCACTGCTGGGGCTCAGGCCTACCCTCTCAACGAGGGCGTTCGGGCTATAGTCCACCACGCTAGCCCAATGCGGGTTGGTGGACTTCACATGCGCCTAAGAATTTCTTCTTCTGCATATGCAGGTTTCCTCACGACGTTTTCCTTCACCGTTTAGGAGCGGTCAGTAAATGTACTTAAGTTTCGAGAAAAATCCCATTGGTACATGGCCCAGCTGGGGATCGAACTCCGGACCTTTCGATATTATATGCCGTGTCTTATCCCCGACGCCACTGACGCTCTACCTATTATACCTTTACCTATAGCCTACCTTACCTATTATAAGTAAATGTTGTGTAACATATTTACACTCACCTGATATTATTTAAATATCGCTTGAGTAATAGATTGCCTGAAAAAACTAGCAAACGGAAGTTATACCAAAGTTGAAATGATCAATTTACTAATGTTAACAAAAACACGCGATAAAATTGGCAAAAAAAGGTAATTTGACAGGAAATCATCGATAGAATATACAAAAATATTGAGATTTAACTTTTTTATAGTTCAAAGAGGTATGTAATATCGCTAGAGAGGAAAAGTTAAAAAAACGCCGTAGCCCCAGCTATAACACTTACTAAAAAGTTGTTGATTTCTTGAAGCGATAAGACCACAGATTGTACCTACTACTTACTTATCTGTAACTTGTTCCCCAATTATTTTCTATCTATACTAATAATACAGGTAAAAACTGGTGGATAATTTGCACACTATCTTTTAGATGTTGCGAAGAACCAAATGATAGCGGGGTGTAAAATACACCTAACGCCATCTATTGACAAACTTTAAAACTAAGAAACCGGCATGATTAGAACGGGTTAAAAATTTTGAATAACATAAATAGTATACTTTATAACGCGGATGAAGTTGCGGGGCATCGGCTAGTTGTGCAATAAAAATTGATCAGTCCTAAGGAACAAATCGACCCTGTTCAGGCAAAACATCGTAAGCGACATTTTACATTATGTATGAAAATAATATTTTGCCTTGCTTACGATCTTTTGGCTAACAGGCTTGACATGTTTGTAAGGCAACCAGCATAATGGAGTTAGGAAAACGTTGTAGAAATCTAAGTAATGTCTAAAGTGCAAAATGTGGAATGACCTTCCTTCTGACGCTTTTCCACATCGCTACGATATGGGGTCCTTCAAGAATAGAGTCAAAAGAGCTCTTCAACCGCGGCTGGCGCCGCACCAGCACCCCCCGGGTGTTGCAGGTGTCTATGGGCGGCGGTGACCTCTTCACATCAGGAGGCCCGCCTGCTTGATGCCCCGTAGCAATAAAAAAAAGTCCAAAATAATATATCGTTTACGCCATTTTAGAATGAACTGCTGGAATGGATAACATATCGCATTACGTGGAGCTGACAACCCTGTTGAACTATTCTCAACTAGTATAACAGTTCACAACTTTCGCTTTCAGGATGCAAAGTGCATTCTAACTTTACAATGTCAGCTCAGAACAGCTGTGCTAAGTAGGTACAGTCGACCGCATGTCAGTGGAAACACTGACCTTGAGCTGGCCTAGCCTTTAGGGAGTTTCATTCTATGAGAGACCAGTTTATTATACTAGTTTTATTTTCACTAACTTGCGGTCGAGTGTACATACTGTACTATTGGCCCGGGTTCATTCATTATTTAACATAATAATGATAAAAGATAGTTTTAAGGAGGGTTATGTTTTCAAAAGTAAATAATTGGAGATGTTTTAGTAAAAAGTTGGATTAAAACAACACTATAATTAATTAGTAAGGCGGAAAATACACGCGATTTAAGACAAAACGTAGGTACATGAAGTCTGACTAAAAGAAATATATTAAAATAACTTTAAAAACAAGTTTATAATTAGGTGTACTAAAACGCAAAAAATCCAAACCATATTAAATATATCTTCTTAAATGAAAGTTTAAAGAAAACCTAATCCAGTAGGCGTACTCACTCTCTGATTAAATTTATTTAAAAATAAAGTGATCCTCTACCTAAAATAAGATTAATGCAGGTCAAGTCAAATCGCCATTTGAATATAGGTCACTACCAAAAGTCACAATGCATTAATAAAATGAAAAAAAAATGAAACCTATGAAAACAGGATCTATAGAAAGTAACATTCACAACTTAATCGATGCAGACGGGTATACTAATGGTCAATCGTAATCTAATACTCAAATGAAGATAGCAGTCGATTAGATTTGAAACCATTTGAATTACTTAATCCAATGTGTAACGAAACATCGGCTGTCACCGTTTGACAGTTTGACAGCCAACGTGGTCATAACGCATTAATATCTGACTGTACTTTCTACTCCAGTTTGAGAGGAGTTTGGGAGTGAAAATTCAACTTTTTAAATTAATAGATTTACTTTATCTGTGACCTTTATCTTGGTAGAACATGTCAGCTGGACTGTGGATTACTGTAACTGTATTAAGTGGAATAAAGAACACACACAAACTGGCGCTGGTGAGGTCAGTCCCATTCCACCACCATCAAAGTCATTTTTGGCCGAATCGCGAGAGATATCTCTTTGCCGGAATCTTTGCTTCATCTCCCTACAAGTAATTTATGTTGTCCCTTGGATCTTTTCTCCTGCATTTATGGCATTCCACATTCACTCTTCGTCGTGGAGCTGCTGGATTTTACGCTCTAGCCTGCTTCCTTAAGCCGTGAATCTCGAACCTCGAAAGTTTCCTGTGATCTCACGAGGACGTGGTAGTAGACCGGGCTTGATTATTCTGATTCTGATTCCTGGGCTTTTCCCTGCGATCATGAATACTATTGATGATCGCAGGCTTTTCCGCAATTAGGCCTAATAATGCGCGTGATCTGGCTGGTTACTCCATCCAGCCAAGCTCAACCATGAATCCCACCAGTTTCTTCATGTCCTTTGGCGATCTATCTTTCGCTCTCTACCCCGTGCTTCATCTTTCTTCCGCTCAGAATACATTCGTCTCGCAATATGGAGTCTCTTTCGGTAACAGCTGACCAGCTTCTGTGAAATCTCATCCTGGTCTACCGAGTAGACTTGATTCGAACTGTCGACGGTGGCGGTCAGTTGACATATAATTATGGGAATGTTAGAGGTCCCCACGCAGGGGACAACTTTACCCCGCCCGCTACCGCCCCTGTGTGGGGGTGGCTTTACTGTTACTGTACCTAGAATCTGTGAAAAATATTTAAATTGCAACGGTACTAAATACGGTTTAGGGTACATTTGCTTTATGAGTTTTATTTGAATTATAGATATTAGGAGAGGAAAGAAGAAATTATATTCAGTAGTACATTTTAGACTTTCGCGCTTTGTATTCATAATAATATAATTATTTACGGGTCTTACACACGAAATAGTTTTATTCACCTTGCCCGACGTTTCGACCAGGTTACACTGGCCGTGGTCACGACCTGACTGGAGAGGCGAGCTGTCATTGTTGATGAGTAGTTTCTGAAACTACCCTCTGCAGATCTTGTATTATTGGAAAGTCCCGGCACACAACACTCACGGTATCTGCGGGTGTATTCGACGATAAGTCACGAGATTTAAGTTTAACAATTTAAAACCAAACGTCGGGCAAGGTAAATAAAACTATTTCGTGTGTAAGACCCGTAAATAATTATATAATTATATTCAGTAGGTACTAGGTACCTAGTTAAACGTACTCAACTAGCTATACATACCGTCGTCCAATACAAAAGTAATAAAAATACAAAAGTCGTTAGTATTACGTACTTAGTTGCCTAACAATATGTTTACAAAAATGCCAAAAATTGTAGACAAAAAAGTAAAGGGTGTAAACTTATCAAGAGACGCTCACACAGACAGACACGATTGTGTCATTAAACTTTGGTGTTTTAAAACTTTGGATATGCTGGGCTTTAATGTTTATTAGGTTTCAATAAAGCTTACTCAAATTAATTTACAAGAAAACAGTTTTTAACCATAAAACACCATGGATTTGTTGCCATGTTAATGGTGAAATGTTCCCATCACGTCACGCGAATGTTGCCTTAAACGAATTATTTGCTTTGTCCAACCAGCCTCTCCCATTAACCGGCACGGCCATTTTTCAATTATGCCAAATGTGTATGGCGTATATAAATCATACACAACATACACATACAAACAAACATCGTATGCGGAAGGGGAAGGGAGGCTGTGTACCTACGGGTGTGTTTAATTTGTAAACGAAAAATGGATCGAAATATATAGGATGAGGTTATTATAGGTAGGTCTGGATCAGGGATGCAGGCGGCACAATAAAACGAGCGGCTGAAAAGATTTTATGCGTTTGGAAATTTTTATGATTGCGTTTTATATGTAGGGGGTCGTTATTCTGAGAATGATATTAAAATGTGAAATTTTGATGCGTTGTGTGTGCAGTTTTTACTTAAATTATTTTTAATATTACTTTTTGAATTTTGCAACCGCGTCGTAAAGGTTTATGTGTACCCACTGTACCGTAGTGTATTGCGCTTGAAACTCTTGAAAGTAAAACCGTTAGGTTAAGTTAATTGTAAACATTTTCAGTACCTACCTAGTAAAAAGTACAGGCCTAAGATTTTTTACATTTAAACCTTAAAAAGAAGACCTGAAGAAGCCTTAGGGCTTCTTTCACCACATCCTGATATTGTTACAGATAGTAATCTTAGTGCTAAACTAATCTATCAGATAAATCTGTGTGATAGACCATATAAAATATATAAGATATAGGCAATCAGATACCTGTGAAACCAAAAAAATAGGCTATCTGTCAGATAACCTGCAGATAGGGTATCTGGGACTTTATCAGCAAGCGGTGTAAGAGGCCCTTAGACTTTCAAGTCCGATGACAATAACGCTAGGTAGTACATAGTTGTTACAAAATTAACCATTTAAAATTGCATGTCTTAAGCAAAACCAGAAAAAAAACTCAGTGGTTAAAAGATTTTTTAGTAAATAAACACATTAGCTTACAAGTAGTCCATACCTTTGAGTTTGATTAAGAAAAAAAAACATTGCGTCATAATTCCGAATTCAAATTGGAGTGGCGACTGGCGAGGTGGCCAGTGCGCGCAAGTTAATTCCATCGATCATTACGCGCGCTGCAATCCGCCAATCGCGAAAAATAAAAACACTGGCAACCCCACCTGCACCCCCACATCCCCTAGCAACCCTCCCCCCGTCTGCGTCCAGGGGGACGTGATTTTTTCACGTCACTCCCGATCAGTAGGTATGACTATTTGGTTGCTATGTACTTTGTTGTATGCACTGTACATTCGTATTCATATTTTATTGAATTCTGAGTACAGTCGTTGGTAGGTAACTTTGCAATGTTTTTGCACTTCAATAATGGTTGACGGTTTACTGTTTTTCAATTTTGACCGCTATTTCCTTAGGGGGCTAGCCTTGATTTCTTGGAAAAGCTTCAAAAAGAAATTACCGTCTTGTTGGCTAAGAGTCTTAGGCCAAGCAGCACTTTGAAAAAGTTGATCTGAATGTATGTATAATGTTTGTTAATTATTCTTACTTATTTCATATTCATACAGGTGAAAATCCTAGTTCAAAATTAGACAAGTTTAGTATCCGATACCGCATCAGTGCTTGAATATACAACAATGCTTAAATTTTTATATAATTATTGATTTAGTACCAGTTGGTCCAATACGCGTTTGGACAAATATGTGATTGGTCAAGTCAAGACACTTTTGATCTAAATACGCAGTCTAAAGACGTGCAACGGCTTGGATATCGGTCGTCATTATTTTAAGAGCGTTGTACGAATATAATAATGTCCAGTCACGATTTAAAAATTTATTCTTTTCAATTACAGTTCCTAGAGGTATATTCGGTAGTTGGTAACTTTGCCCAATGATAAATGAAGCTTAAATGATTTAAAATTAAATACTTAGCTACAACGCAACTTTAGGGTTTGTTGTGGTTTTATTGTCTGTCATTAAATGTAGTTTAATATAATAATAAAATTTACTACTTGATTGAGAAACGTGTTAATCTGACACTCTTTAATTAATGTCTGAATTGAATGATGTTAGGTGCACTTTAATTATTATATTAATGAGTTTTCTGACTCTAAATACGGATATCAAAGGCTATTCGGATCGTGAAGATATCTCCTCTCCGTACACTGAAAAAGAAATGCTTGAAGGCGTTTGAGTTTGAACACATTTTGTTCACTTCAAATTGAAAGAATAATGTCGCAAAAATCTAGCCAAAGATTGTGTTAGGCTGGCATTGACTTCTATAAGTCACAAGCCTCAATAAAAAATAAGATTAAAAAAAAAAAAGATTGTGTTTTCGACAAGATTTTGGGAAAAAAATTCGTATTCAGTCAAATATCCGAATACATAATAATATCTATAGGGATTTGTATCGCAATCACCCAAAAGAAAAGTTTTTTCTGTCTAAAAGTCATCTAACTAAATATTATCTATTAAATTATGCGAAAGTGCGGATATTTGTTTGTTTGCCGCTCAATCACGATCGGATTTTGATGAAACTTTTTACACTGATAGCCTATTATATCTTAGAATAACATACAAGATACTTTTAATACTAATGAAGTCGCGGGCTGTCCGCTAGCAGAGCACTAAATCCGCGGCCCTTTTAAAAATTACTATCGTAAATTCCGCGACCGAGTATCCTTACATGTGTGTGTATGTTATACGAAGCAACACTCCCTGCGAGTGTCGCAGTGTGGGTGCCTGCAGAACGGAGCTCAGCCCGGCCAGATCGCGTGCGAAGCTCCGTGCAAAAATGTGCATTATATCCAAACACCACCTAAGTCTGACCCACCGACCCCCCCTCCACGCCTACGCAAAAAGATAAACAAGAACTACTTTGGTTTTTCAGCGCAGCTCTCGTTACTTTGGTCGTGTTAGCTCAGGGGTAGTTAGATAACTACTATGCGGGTCCCCCTCGGCGTGTCATGTATCCAGTTTTAAATTTGCTCGATTGTTTTGAATTAGATTTGAAATTGGAACAGCTGGTTTGCCTATGCTTTTTTCCAAAATCTTTTTGGAGCAAAGCAAAGGTGTTAATCCGCACAGCCGCCATAAACTTTAGAATAAATACCTCATTAAAAATGTTGAGAGTTAGTTTCCTTTGCACTTTACGTTTATGCAGTAAAGTATATAGTTTAACGAGACCTTAACTTTAATTTATGAAAGCCTTCCTTTTCCTTTAATCCAGAAGATTTCAATTTGATGAATGAAACATGTGTACACACTCAAAAATTAATTAGAACAAATTACGAGTAAATTAAACTGTACGTCATAAAACCGCTTTTTCTTAACGTGCAAATTACTCGTCAAAGTCAAGCTTAAGGCCCCGTTAATTTTACTCTAATTTTAAAATGTTTAGCCAGGTGTTAACTTAAACAGAACTCATGTTTTTGATATGAAAACAATGTTTATGAGTAGTTGAAAACCTAGCTAGCTTGTTGAAATACATATTATAGAAGTAAAACGTTATGACATGAAGAAACTCTTTATTTTTTATATAGCAACACTCGATTTTAAATAAAAGATCAAAAGCTAATAAATTGACTCAAAATTCAAAATTCTGAAGTCATTTTTCATTGCACCAAAAAAAAAACTAATTAAAAACTGTGTTCCATTTATTTAAGAAGTAGATTCGCACATGCCGAGTAAGGCAGGTGGACGAAGGTCACAAACTTTACCCCACACACGCTCGAGTAAAGTTTTTTTAAAAGAAGAAAGAAAAGCAAAGGAAAAAGGAACTGGAAAGTGTGTTATGAGGTAAGAAGGAGAGGCCAGGGGCACGCCGGCAATAAAACGATACTGCGTAAGGTCGGCGCGGCGTCGGCGGTGAGACCGGAACTTTTTGCGAAAACTTTTTTTTATTATATTCAGGCAGGGAAGGAAGGAAATTTCCTCCGAGTGCGGTCAGCGGTTTATAGGACGGTTTTTAACCTTTATGTAGGTCCTTTTTTTCGATTAATATGGTTAGCAGTGTCAACTTAAGGAACACCCCTATTTCTATCGTCGGGGGATAAAAATATGACAATGGCTTTTTGCGTTGTAACTCTTCTCCTCTTCTGTCCGAAACGACTGAATGGATACGAATGAAGTTTACATTGTTAGTTAACTAAATTTTTCGGCAAGGTTTTAGGAAATTTATCTGCTAGGTTAATATAGAGTAGTTACGGTTTTACGGATTTTTGAAGTCTTATGGGAAAGAGTAAGAATAACGAAAAACGTTTTTTAACAACATTTCGTCGAAATGACAAAGGATATTTCTGTTTATTTTATACCTGTTCTGATATTAGGATAATATTTTAATACTAATTCGTATACACAGGTAAGGTACGAATCTAATAATAGTATGGAATATATTATTTTTAATGTAGTTTTTGCTTTACCTCTGACGTCGTAGATCTAGTTTTTTTATGTAGTCTTTGATATGATTTACATTGGAAATCCCGCACCTACTCACTTAACAAAATAAAAACTGCAAACGAACTCGCTAGCGGTACTTACCCGAACTACTTTGGTTCTTTTGAAATCCAGGACTTTTTAGCAGCCTGTTTTTATTAGAATCCGAAAAAATCGAAAAAATGTATCAATATAACTTTTTAATAGATTAGATACATGTATTTCACATAAAAAAATTCAGATTGGACATTTTTCAGACTGGACATTATTCAGTCCAACCATGTTAGACATTTTTCAGATTGGACATTGTTACAGACATAGTTTTAATTACGTAAAAGTCAAAGTAAATGTGTTAAGTTAATATTCTTTTTATTATCTTAACACAATTTGAACTTTCATATATCAAATTATGTCTAAAACACAATAATTTATATAGTTTTTACTTCTGAGAATAATTTAAGGACGCAAGACTGACCTCCAAACATCATTTCTAATGCACTAGCCTAAGTGATAGCAAGTGACTTTGATAAGTAGGTTTGCTTTTAGGGTTGCCAATCTTAAAGCTATAATAAAAAGCTTTGTATCGAATATTTTTTTATTAAAATCTTTACAGACTCGTTCTTTATACTAAACTAAACAGAGGATTTCGCAAAACCAGTTTCAATTCACAATATAACATTTTTGAATTTTTTTATGAATAGGTACGAGTACTAAGGTAGAATTGATGTAATTTATTTCTCAAATTTTATTTTTTTTGCAATTTTTTAAAGAAGCCTTAACTAGTTATTTTACTTGTATTTGATCCTAGTTGGTGCAGTCTTCGGGAATACTGTTTAACTTTAACCGGTCACAGGATTATAAAAACTGAGTTCGAAAACCACAGCAAATAACCTGCTATACGCAAATAAGAACTTAAAAAAGCGAATGAATGACAGCCCTGTTTCAAACTCATTATGGGCAGAAATGTTTGTCTGTCTTTTACGCTCTTAATATTAATTAATATGAATTAATTTGTGCGGAATAAACTAATATCAATTAGTGAAAAAAATCGGACTATGCACTCTGTGGTCGGGTTCTAGTTTCAATCTGTTAGAATTTTGGATTAAAATTTAACTGTTTTTAGCACATTAGATAGTATGTGATTCTAGTGTTTGGAGGAGGGTCATTTATAAACTACGCCGACGTATGTTTACGCCAACACATTGCATAATCATTGTTATTTTTCTGTTGTCTCTCCAGGATATTCTTAATTTTTTTTATTTGGGGAAGTAGAAATCTACCCTCCACTTTGGGGGAGGAATTTCCAAATTACTATTTTACTTCAGGTGTAAACTTTGAAGTCTATTTTAATTTGAATGCGAATAACTGTCAATGTCACACAACGGGTGGAAAAGAGAACACATCCGTTTCTCTAATTGAGTTACTTTGACAATTATTCCATTTTGAAATGAAAAATAGGCTTTAACTGTCTTGTAAGAAAATGTTAATTTGAAGGTGATAAAGCTGGTCAAATGTGTCACAAGCGTGTGACGTAGTATATGGATGGCCCGTTGGACTCTACAAATGTTCTATTTGTCGTCAGCCAGCAATGATCGAGTTACGACCGATTGGGACTGGCGGGTGGCAAAAAGCCACTAGACCAGTAGTTATCTCATGGTTAACAGACCGCTAATTGTAGAGTGAAAGGTGCAGAGAAAGGTGCCCAGGTTTTTTCTAAGTAACAAAAATATATTTTAGGTATTCTATTTTCGAGTAGGTACTTAACTTTGCGGTTATAAGTATTCCATTTTCGAGTAGTGGTTATTGTGCTGTGCCAAAAGCGGGCTGCACATATACAGGGTGGAATAACCGTATCTGGAAGGAAAGTGGGTAAGATGGCAAAATTTATCTAACGAAAACTTTTTTTTTTCATCATCAAAAATGGATTTGGATTATCTGAATAAATGAATTTGACAATTTTTTTTAAGTAAAGGAAAACTGTAGGTATATAAAGAAATTTGAAAAATCACCTGTCTGTTAAATCTCACCGGACAAATTTGTAAAAAAAACAGCCTGTATTGTAACACACTGTGTATATTTATGATACCAATTTATAGGGTAAATTCCCTATTTTTTTTCATTTACGTAATTTATACAAACGGGCCTCATTTCGAACTGGAGTTCCTTGCAAATGACAATTGGACAAAGAAATAACGGGTCGGGCGGCCATACCAGTGTGTGTTATAACATCAAGACCAGGAACAAAATCATAACAATTTGTTCCGTGGACTCCAGGGGAGTTGAACCCAGACCTCCCGAGCCACCAGTCCGATACGTCGAAGCCTTGGGAATGGCCTGCATGATTCATATAGTTTAACGTCATTCACTAGTTTTCCCTAGCTACCTATTATCACCCGACTGCGCGACAGTAAAGGGTTATGTTTTCGCCTGTATCTTTGTATGAAAGTACGCACGAGCACATACCTACTCGAACATATCTGGGATCCAGATACATATCTGGGATCCAGCCAGATACATATCTGGGATTCAGATACGTATCTGGGATTCTTCTTGCATCCAAACGGTTTCACGGATTTTAATAAACGAGGCGTCATTAGATTCGTCGTAATCTAGAGTGACATAGGATGTATTAGGTCGTCTGGAAGAAATCGCCTAGAACTATAAGACCGCAAAATTGTAGGTACCATTTGGTTACTTAGCTTTTATCACAGTCGTGTTTTTTGTTTAGCGATGTATGAACCATGATTGCGATGGCTGAACCATAAATTGTCATGAGCTTCCCTGAGGCATCAGCATTTTTCTCACCACGTAATATAATAACATTGATATCCTTTATTTAATGTGAGATGGATATTCTCTCTATATATATTTATGAATATAATTTCGAAACTTCAGATAGTTTTCAAATAGGCAACGGCCGAAATTATTTCTTATGTAGTTTGTCGCGTTCCAGTCTTGCTTGAGCATTGTTTTCATTACTACATGCTGTCGGTTGGTTGCCTTGCCGTGCTCCGAATGTATTGACTTATGATCGGGGCAAAGCCCTAAAACAAGCATTATCGCGGCAACACACACCAGTGCAGCGCCCAGCGCCCACCCCGTCCGATTCGGCGTTTTTATATTTTTGCACATCGGAAAAAAGAACGCGGCAGACAAAGATGGACTGATGACGGTCCGTACGGTGGAACAATACCGTGCAAGCGGGACAGAGGCGGCGCCGTCACGGCCGTCGCGAAATAAAAATGTGCAAACCGTTTCTTTTTTAAAAACGTGAATGCTTTTTGCGCTAGTACGCGTTCGTAATTAGTTCTGTGAGGTTGTCGCACGTATTGGGTATTACGGTCTATGCAAATGATAGTCCGGGGGGAGCGGCGGCCGGCGATGGGATTTCTAAAAACCTTTTATCGCTTTCAATGACATTTGGACAAAGGCCTAAAAGATCGCGGAAGCACATTCAAACATACCTGATTGCTATAAAGGGCTCGACAATTTAAAAACGCTCTCACTGGTTGGTTACGCTCTAAACTCTACTACAGTGTACAGGAATTTTTTGGCGATAAAAAAAATATGTTAGATTTAAGCAGATAATTTACTGATTTAGATATATAAAGTTATGATTATGGAATGAAATACCTATGTTAATTTTATGCAATGAATTTTCTATTTTTATTATTATTAAATTTTAATACTTACTTTAAGACTTTTGACAAACACACAAGGTCGGTTTATACTCTAAAACTCCAATTCTCCAATTCCAATCCCAATAGCACTTCCATATAAGGACTATGTACCTACCTGTATACGCGAATCCATTTTACCGCAATACTTTTAAGAGCATGAGTTACGGCGATTTCTTGAGAGAATTTGAACAAAAGCCTGATGATAGAATGTTTTAAAATTGTTTCCTCGTACTTCAACGTCTAAGAAATGTGGCGGGGGAATATAAAAAGATTATTTCCGTGCTATACAATGGCTCGGCTAAAAATGGACTACTCCATGAGCATTGTCTGCAGTTGAGTGTTAACGCGTCATTTTCCGACATAAAAGACTGTCATTCACGACAAAAAAGAAACTATAGAATTTGCATGAAAATAAGCGAGCGCTGCATATTGCGTCAGCTCTTCAGGTGCATCTGACTAATCAAAGGCACGTAACTCGAGGACGTCGGCAAATTTAATGCCACGGGAAAAAATGCTGGCAACACCGACACGTCGCGATGCAACCGGCGGCTGTGTGCGTGGCCGCACACACACACGCCCGCCCGTGTCGGTGCATGCTTTACGCGCGGAAAAAAGTGCTGCGTTATTGATTTTTCTGTACAGCCACCAGGGGGTGTCGGGGGGTGGGAGGGGGGCGCTCGCCCGCGGCCTGAAAAACCGTCTGCTGAAAAAACCGAGACGAAAAGGCACCCCTCCCATTTTAATTGGTAACGCGAGGGTAAAGCAGTGTCAATAGGGCTAATCCTGCGCCAGTAATAGCGTGCTTTTGTCTCGCGATGCATTTTTCAGTGTTGCCAGGCGGCGGACTTTGGATGGCAGCGGGAGTTATGTTACAGATACGTGGAAGTCTTTATCTGCTCGAAAACCAAACGGTCGAATTGTCTCTCTTCCAAGCCAAATTTGTTGTAAGAAAACAATGAAACTTTAATGACTCTCATACACAATTTTACCTACATAATCATTAACGGGAAAATGTCACATAATTCCCATTTCCGCGTCGTGAACGTGCACCGATCTAAAAATAAGAATTCTTTTCGTCTACCCAAATTAGGCGTCTATGCGTCTGAAAGAATGTACAAAATGATCTTACGATGATCTCAAAATGATGATGAACATGTTAATAAAAGTTAATGCTTAGTAAGTTTTTGTATCAGTTTTTTATAATGCACAGAGTAATGTACCTACTAAATTGAGTCTAGTCTAATTATATTAGGAAAAGAAAGATCGAAGGCTATTAATTCTGTTTTTAGCAATGCTGCATTCAGTCAAACACCATGAGGTGAAACAAAGTAAGTTAATAATTAGTCATATTATTAATAATTAGTCCGTAATTAGTGTAGGTATTCTCTCTGTACTCACAACTCTGTACCCATCGCCGTTGATTTCCCAATAAAGAAATGATGTTAAATTAAAACTTCGAGAATTGTTGGGTGTAAAATTACGTCATCATGCCAAATATTGCTGAATATGGAGAGATACAGAAAGTTATAAAATTTTAATAATGAGTCTTACTGGGGGTCCTAGAGTCTCAAAAGAATGAATCGACGATCATCATCAGCCTGTACCAGTCCACTGCTGGACATAAGCCTCCCCCAAGGCGCGCCACTGAACCCGATCCTCGGTTGCCCGCACCAGTCACTGCCAGCCGCCTATATCGAATCGAATCGACGATAATTTCAATGAAACGCTTAACCCAGGGCATGCTAAACGGGATTCGTTGGTTAATGCAAGCTTCTAGCACATAAAAATTTAAGTTAAGGATGAAGATGAAGAAAATCTCAGAGATGATAAACAAAGCCTGAAGGCACTTATGGAGTTTTTACTGGTTAAAGGTACACAGGTGAAGAGAAAACGTACAACGCTGTCACTGAAGTTTGACTTAGGGCTTCGCCATCTTAGAATTTGCTCTATATCAAAAATAACCAGTCTAGACGACGGTGTCCAAAATAGAAGTGACATTCATCATAATACACATTGCTGTATCGAAAGGACATTTAGCTTTGGAATCCTAATAAGCTTTTTGGCTCATAGATTGATAGAGGAAGAAGCTTCGTTACAACCTGTTGTCTCCGGAATTCATGTGTTCACGAAACGCGAAAGGGTTTTGATGAGTTATTAAATGGAGGTTGAGATTGGATTATTGAATGGGTAATAGGTATTTCATAACCATGCTTGATCCATTATAAAATAATTTTGTTATTACAAATAGTACGCCAATTTTTATAAAAACTTGGTGAAAAGATGCCGTGCTGCATAGTACCTCTAATTTTTCTTCCGGTCTTAATTTATTTATTTAAAGCTTTATTGCACTAAATGTACAAATAAATTTGTACACAAGACGAACTTAATGCCAATGGCATTCTCTACCAGAATCCCTTCTGTCTTCAAATTAAAAAGTAAAATTTTATATTAATTCTGTTATCCAACCAGAACATCTAGGAAGCGGTGGTAGATAAAAAAATTACATTGGATCTATCACTATGCAATAAAATATTTTCACTTTAACCATTAATCCTTTTTCAGTAACGAAGACAGCCGCTGTGGCGAGGATACCCCGGCCGGCAGACGTATGTAATTAGCGGCCGGAAGCGCGGGCGTGACGTCACGTCCGGCGGCACAATTGGACCACTTGTGCCGGCGGGTCAGGGCTTGCGAGTTGCGACGCGCGCCGGGCGCGGCTGAGTGCGGTCTTTCGCGAAAAAGCATTCTGGTTTCCGGAGAAAACCGGTTCGAAGACTTATTCTTAGACCGGTTAACGCAGGGTGCGCGTTCAGCGCCGACAGACCGGCAGATAAAAATAAAGTACCTAATCTATAAGTTATTTTATTTTTCTATGTCCTTAACGGGGTAGGCAGAAAGAGCGGAACTCCGAGTATCACGATCCTGACACATCATTTTCGCTCAGCCTCATCATTCTCTTTGCACCGCTCGCCGCGGAACGCGAGTGCGCTTCACGTGTCCGTCTATGGGCAGTGGGCACCCGCTCTGTCTCACCTCGTATGTAGTCTATAGGTCGTCGCCGATTCCTATCACATTTTTATATGCCCATTTATTTTATTATACGTACCTACTAACCCGTAGTTAACCCGCACTGGGCTAGCGTGGTGGACTATGGCCAGTACGCCCTCGTTAAGTAGGGTAGGCCTGTGCCACAACATGGGGACATCAATATGAACTTGATTTGATTTCATGCGAGATGAGTTGGCAACAGTCTTCCGGGTAACATAGTTACAGATTGTTATACGTAGTCACGTGGTGTGCTGACCGCGGCGAGTGCAGGCGCATGCGAGTGCAGCGGCATTGACCGCGGGTTCGGCAATTGGCAGTTGACATCAATTCGCAGGCGGACAGACAGACAGACACGCCGCGAGTGGCCCCGGGCTGACAAGTTCAATGTATCGTCCGTGTCATTGTCAACCAAGAAGTTTCAAACCTCCTTGGTCGCGCGCGCGCTCCCTTGGAGATCTCATCTCGCATATTTAGTATCGGAACCTATGGTGCCATTTACCGGGGGGGGGGGGGTGCGAACAAAGGAAGCGAAATAGCGGGAGGAGGTTGCTAATACAAATTTATATGGAGCTTGAAAATGAGAATGTGTGAGTGAGTTACAATATTGTAATACATTTGACACGATTTTGACATCCATAGGATGCTTTGATTACTCATCCATATGGGAGTGGCAAATTTTTTGGATTCATGTTGTCAACATTGCAATCAGGCGTCACTCCGTACTCCAAGTACTCAAGGGCCGTTCATTATCTAAGTAAGGACGATCTTGCTCATTTTTGTTTGACCCCAACCACCCCCATGTAAGGACAGAAGATTTCTCGGACCCCTGACCACATTTTTATATATGAATTTCTTAGAGTTTCCCTAAAAAACAAGAAAAGTTCAGTTTTACACTAAAACAGCTCAGCACTAAGTCAACTAATAGTTGACATAAATCAAAAATTTATAATACATCTAATAAAATAATTCAGTATTTACCTACTTATTTAGTCTTCGAGAATGTCGACTGCATTAAAATCAAACGTAATTTTCACGTACTTATATTTCATTATTGAAAACGAAAAATTTTTAGGTTACTTCGTCGTGTTTTCGCTTTCCGCATTTATTCTCTAGGAAGAACTACGCAATGCTACGAGCGCTACGCCCGCCCGTAGCAATCGGGGTCTTAAAAATCAGAGACGTGTGATGCATAGCTGTAGTAAGTGGTGTAGTAGACAGCAGTAAAACCGCCCGATATGAAAACACAAAACTTGTGAAGACTATAAACTTGAGGGTAAGGCTTCACTGACAGCG
This sequence comes from Metalampra italica, assembly GCA_949699065.1. Classification (NCBI taxonomy): domain Eukaryota; kingdom Metazoa; phylum Arthropoda; class Insecta; order Lepidoptera; family Oecophoridae; genus Metalampra; species Metalampra italica. Next base: position 9,614,826 of record OX452980.1, read on the forward strand.
GGTTGACAAACTATTAAAACTTTCAAGTAATTTTTTTGTAGTTAGACGGTAGTTAGATAATGAATTTAGGTAGGTAATTAATTTGTTTTATTCATTTTCATCCGAAAAGGCATCCAGCTATTATTTCATATTCGTTTTACTAATAAGCGATTAATTTATAAATGCAAAAATGTTTTTATGTCGCTTAATCACTTCAAAACGGTTGAACGGATTTTGAATAAACTTGGCATGTAAGTAGGTACAGCTTAAATAATTCGAATAGTACATAAAGCATTCTTTTGTAAATTTTTAGAATAGAAAAAAGTACAAGTAGGTACAGCTTAAATCATTCGAATAGTACATAAAGCATTCTTTTGACAATTTTTAGAATAGAAAAAAGTACAAATTATACATTTGACTCGAATACGCACAATCCTATTTCTACACTATCATTATTCGCGGTCCGTCAGACACCTGACTTGGTTACTTGACAAAACTCACAATTAATCGGGCTTAATGTCAGAAAAAACGTCAAAATTTTTTGATTTGTTGATTGAATTACAATAACTGGTATCTGCTGCGTGATACGACCGAGTTTCAAAGGCGCATTTACTTGCAACTTTTCGCATTAAGCGTATTCCAGACACTGTGTCTGGGATCCCCTTTACTTCGCCCGCCTACAGTGGGGCCCGACCCCAACTAGACAGGCGTGCTGCCGCGGCGCCGCTCGCCACGCGACATCACGTGCATCGCACCCGCCTCGCTAGCTGTATACAGACATAGTCAAGCATTTGTCTAGTATTTATGACTTATTTATGGCCGTCTGTCTATTGCTTTATTTCTTTCAGCACGGCAAGTTACATTTAGTGCATAGGTGAACTTGTACTTAACAACTGAATAAATTAAATATACTGCAAAATAATTTGGGTTGATGTCATATCATAGTTTTTTTGTTATTCAAAATAACATGTCTTATTTGCCAAAAATTACACATTTCAGGCGTAGCTATGGAGGTTTTTAAGGAATGAAAGTGGCAAACGTATTCCCACCAAATAATGATGTTTGTCAAACCTGAAAATGTTTCTTTTTAACAAATAGTTAAAATTTCAAAATGTAAATTTTGGCGAGTAACAAAGTCACGTGTCTGACTAACCGTGAAATGAGTAATGTGACAACACCTTGCTCTCCCTGGGGAGCCGGCGGGTATCTTGAGGTTAAAGGCAAACTTAATATTATTTTAATAGACGGAACCCGCACTTTGTGTATGACTTGCTGACTTTCTTAAAAACAAAAAAATTGTGAAGCGTTCACTATCTTTTTATAGTATCCCTAAACGATCATGCTTGCATGACATGCAACGTTATACGTGAATGTCATGCTGCATGATGGACCATCATGCTTGCTATCAATCAATACAGTGAAGCAACGGCCAGCACGTAGTTTGCTTGTCATGCACGTAGTTTGCATGTCATGCACGTCAATCACTACAGCTAGACGGTCATGCATGACATGATCGTTTAGGGAGCCCATAAAAACTAAAAATTTTGAGAAGCGTTCACTACCTTTTAGAAACGTTAATATCTATTAACGTTCACTCAATTGACCCATCACTCAATTTCCGCTCAACCGCTAAACTATAAGGGTGTGTCCACATGGACACAGTTTGATTCGCAACATGCCAAAACAAATAGAGGGTAACTAGTTCTATGATGAGGGTGGATCTAGTTATTATCTAGTCCTAGGGGCGGACGCCGCCACACATAGTCGGTTTAATTTGTACAATAGGCGATTTTCCGATCAAAAAAATTAAAATTAACAGCCTATTAATAACATGTGCCCTCTGTTGAGGCACCGGCCTCTTCTCAACGAGGGCGCAACGCCTATAGTCCACCACGCTAGCTGAGCTGGTTGGTGGAGGAATGTAGTCAATTCTAGTTTCCCTAAAATATGTCGGATTATTTTTCATCCTGCTGCTCATTTCACGCGTTTCAAATTTCAGCTCAATGTGTCAGACAGACAGTCGGACAAATATAGACTTACCAAGTTATCTGTGAACTGAAGGGTGGCTCTGCCATCGTTCCATGCCCGTCATTCTTAGACTTACCAAGTTATCTGTGAACTGAAGGGTGGCTCTGCCATCGTTCCATGCCCGTCATTCTTAGACTTACCAAGTTATCTGTGAACTGAAAGGTGGCTCTGCCATCGTTTCATGCCCGTCATTCTTAGACTTACCAAGTTATCTGTGAACTGAAGGGTGGCTCTGCCATCGTTCCATGCCCGTCATTCTTAGACTTACCAAGTTATCTGTGAACTGAAGGGTGGCTCTGCCATCGTTCCATGCCCGTCATTCTTAAACTTACCAAGTTATCTGTTAACTGAAGGGTGGCTCTGCCATCGTTCCATGCCCGTCATTCTTAGACTTACCAAGTTATCTGTGAACTGAAGGGTGGCTCTGCCATCGTTCCATGCCCGTCATTCTTAGACTTACCAAGTTATCTGTGAACTGAAGGGTGGCTCTGCCATCGTTCCATGCCCGTCATTCTTAGACTTACCAAGTTATCTGTGAACTGAAAGGTGGCTCTGCCATCGTTTCATGCCCGTCATTCTTAGACTTACCAAGTTATCTGTGAACTGAAGGGTGGCTCTGCCATCGTTCCATGCCCGTCATTCTTAGACTTACCAAGTTATCTGTGAACTGAAGGGTGACTCTGCCATCGTTCCATGCCCGTCATTCTTAGACTTACCAAGTTATCTGTGAACTGAAGGGTGGCTCTGCCATCGTTCCATGCCCGTCATTCTTAGACTTACCAAGTTATCTGTGAACTGAAGGGTGGCTCTGCCATCGTTTCATGCCCGACGTTCTATATATTTTGTGCTGACGGCCGAATGACATTCTGCGTAGTTCCTAATTCTGCCACTTCACAGATAACTTGGTATATCTATAACCTCCTTTCATATCCGTCTTGCTTGACTGAACGGTAAAAACTGAAGAAAATGAAACAACCTGAATGAAAAGTTAATTATTATTCAGCGAGTTTCATTTCCTATCCTATTAATTTCTTTCTAATTGATTGCACTTTATGGAAAAGCGGACTTTACCAGCGCCGGCTTCGCTTGGGGTATAAAAAGTTTAAAAAGTGGCACAGGTGGACAAATTCGGTTGCAGAGTGTGACAGTCAGTTCAATATTAAAGCCTTCAAAGGCCGCTTGTGTGTGAGTTTTTCAACGTGGTCCATCCCTTTTCCTAGGAGGCTGCATTAAACAACAACACGTAACATTTCTTCAGCCGGCCTAAACTCACAATTCATTCACACTATTGACTCAAAAAATTATCAAATATACCTTGAACGCTTGGTACTTAGTAACTGTGACAGATTAGTTTTAATTTCGGTTACATGACCTGAATAAATACAAAAAAATAATCCGAAAATTTTCTACGCATTTTTGTGAGTCATTTTAAACAATAGAGCGTAAAAATCTATTTAGTACTTACTAAACTATTTTTTTACCTACTTATACTGAATTTCATCAACAGCCTATTAATGTCCCCACTGCTGGGGCTCAGGCCTACCCTCTCAACGAGGGCGTGCGGGCTATAGTCCACCAAGCTAGCCCAGTGCGGGTTGGTGGACTTCACATGCGCCTAAGAATTTCTTCTTCGGCGTATGCAGGTTTCCTCACGATGTTTTCCTTCACCGTTTGAGAGCAGTCAGTAAATGTACTTAAGTTTCGAGAAAAAACCCATTGGTACATGGCCCAGCTGGGGATCGAACTCCAGACCTTTCGATATGATAGGCCGCGTCTTATCCCCTACGCCACTGACGCTCTCATACTGAATTTAATCGCTGTCAATTCAATAAACTTCAAGAAACTAGATCAGCGTCTCATACATTTCAACTGAAGAAGCATTGACCTTTTGTGTGAAACAGCTGACCTATTTCGCTGTTTCGAAGTAAAAGTTTCACAAACTGTCAGCGAGTATGAAACAGACAAAAATGAACCAAACATCCGCATTACAATAATGGGGTTAGTTTTAGGGTTAATTTTAAGTATCCAAGACTACAAAGTCGTGACGTAAAATCAAATAAGGGTGAGTAGTTGTATCTGTGTTGAATGCTGGAACATATGTGGGACGGGCCACTGATTTCCATCAGTCACGGTGCGGTGAACACGGAATGGTTAAATTTGAATAATAGCTACCGTGATTTTGACTTTTACTTTCATTTATCTAGTTTGGATTAGCGTGTGGGGTTAAACACTTACTAGGAAAGTGGTATAGTCCCGGTAGAATTTTTTGACGGCTGAATGAACATAGTCACAGATTGTTTGCACATCGCTGACAGTGTTTATAGTCTATGTGTGCGTAACCGAGATACATAGAGATGTCCAAAAACTTGAAAGTTTGATTCGGTTGATCGAGTCAATGAACTATTTCTTGAAATTGAATGAGCGTATCTACAGCTCCCCTTCGACACCTAAAATTTGTCATTGCGCAGAAATCAGCCAACTTCCCACAGCCGCCAAAAAACTCTAACATTAAAAAATTACGTAAAATTTACATACTTCACATTCTCGTGTCAGCTTTAATTTTACCATTAAGTTAATATTTTTCCGGAAAGGTTTTTTCTTTTTAATTTTTATTCAGAAATGCAATTTTTAATAAAATACACATTTGGGGAAATTTCTCCAAATAAATATATCCAGCACTGGTACCGGTGATATTATGGATGTGAATGTATTTCAATCTTACGCACTATTTGATTTAAAATACAGCCCCTAATAAAATAATTGAATAAAAGAAACATCAACAACAAAATCTTGTTAGGTACTACCAGCACAACGATCCATTGAGATTTTAAAAAGGTCTCTACCCTAAAGGGGAGTGCACACTGTCAGTAATATCCGTGAGTATTGACCCGGGCCGGGTACTCAAGGTCAGGGAAGTTCAAGGGCGGGAGCGACCCTTGCGTTACGCAACTCGAGTGCCGGCCTAGCTACAGGTGGATGCAAGGAATACGCTTTTTTATTGTCAGGGCGAAGTTTGAGAAAGTTTTAGGTTCTGGATACATCTTGCACTGCTGGTAACATTATTTTGCCTAGTTTTCGAATTTAAACCTACTATGGCTGTCTTGGTGCTCATTTGAGTAAATCGTATTTTGGGTGAAGCAATGGTTAAAACATTATCCACTCACTCCGAAAGTCCAGTAAATAGCTCTGTCAGTTGAAAGTTTTCAGAAACTCATTATTTGCAGTTATAATTATAAGCTTAGTATAAGTAACTGACAAAGATACGTCATATAATTGGTAAGAGTCATGTCATTCATATTTCTGCAAAAGGAACCATAAACGAAAGATGAAAAGTAATCAATTAGTAATTATAATGGGTCATTTCCATTTGTATTTTGTAAACACGGCGCCTACAGGCGTGCTCAGTTGCGTGCCGATAGCACGCGTTTACAGTGCGATAAGAATAGCTATTAAAACGAATGTTTGGCCATGTCACGTGTCACGTGTTTTGCCGCGCGGTGCGGCAAATGTCTAGCGTGCAAGCTCTTTAATAATAATTAAAACTTTTAAATTAATAATTAATTGTCTAAAATACTTAAATAAGAATAAGTACGCTTCACGGCACGTCAGAGGGACCAGTCTTTACTGGTTTTATTTCAACTGACGTGGGGTCAACTGTACCTACGCCATAATTAAAATGTCAGTCTAACATGGCATGCTTGAATCTGTCTTCAAGTCAATCTGTGTTTCAGGCTTCAAGGAAATGTTTTTCACAAGAGAAATGTACATGCTTGTCCCATACTTTATGCGACTAGATTACCTAGATAGAAGTGAAAAAAACTAAAGTGTAACTTATGAATTCGCGCTTAGTTAGAGACCTTCAAAATATCTCGGTCCAATGACCACAGAAATTATAAATTAAATAAAAACACATTATCAGCATTAGAGATTCTTTCACGAACATTTCCTAACGTTGATTGATTTTATTTTGAACTCGTGCAGTTAAAATAGTAGATTGTCTTTCTTTTCTTTCAACTAAAAGCCGCCGTCCAAATACCTAGAACGTGTATACAACTTCCATATTATATGGCATTGGATGCCTCGTTGGTCTAATTTCCCACTGGGGCCCCACATCCTTGTACTTTGTGCAAGTTCGTCCTTGTCTGGATGTTATGCCTTTCTTCAACTCTATGAGAACGGGCGCTGACTTCTGGATCTTCATCTTTCAGGCATTCCTATCTGTTTACATTCAGGTCCGTTTTATTTCTCTAATAATAATATTTGGACAAATTTACACAGGGCTGTTAGTCCCAAACTAAGCCGAAGCTTGCAAATGGGTACTCGACAACTGATAAACATACATAAATAGTTTTAAATAAATACTTAATACATATAAACACCCAGAATCCGAAAACCAACAGTTGCAGGGTCACTCCCACTACGTCAACAGGCCAGTCTAATATTATACTATTAGTGCCATCTATTAATCTTTCTTTTTTAAAAAGGCTCATTGTTAATGCCCACATGAGAGGCTCATTGCAAATTACAAATCAATTTGTTTAGTTATTCTCCAGCAGTCATTAACAGTTCATTATCGCATGGCCGGACGTGGGCTAATCACGCTAGCGGTTTGTTTGTAAACTGTGCTAGCGTGATTTGGCACGTGATTAGCTAGCGAGAAGCCGGCTTATACCCCGTGGTCCAACTGCAATGTCCAACTGGACAAAGGGATTTTTTTCAATATCCAATTGAAGAGTTGGACTACGCAAAACAGTAATTTTCATTCCCCTTCATACAACAACTTTTTATGATGGATCTAGTGAATCGTTGAAGTTTTTTTAAATGACCAGGGTTTCCATACAATACAGACACGGTACGTAAATCATTAAAAATATTATAAGCGCTTAGCTTTTATGTGCGTTTTGGGAGAATGCAAGAAAAAGTTGACAGCCAGAACAAATGTGTACTCCCAAAAACGATATATGACAAAACTTCAAGTATAAAAATAGACATTTATAAAAACAAACAATAAAAAAACTAGATATATAACCTTTACAAATAATATATAAATAAACGTCTGATTAATTATGAAATATACGTATCTATTGATACCTACAGATTTCAAATTAAGCAAAGCCTTTGCCAATTTTTTTATTGGAAAATAAGCAACGAGCTTGTCTAATTAGCTGACAATATAAGAATTGGTTGATAGACAGCCGTACAGTGGTTGTTAAAATTAGCTAATTGTGGTCGGATCTACTTAGGTACCTACCTATTAGGTACTAATACTACCTATGAAATTGTTCCGAACTATACCATCTTATATACTTAATAATGATTTACGATAATAATGTCCAATCTGAAAAATGTCCAACCGTTGAAAAATGTCCAATCTTAAAAATATCCAATTCATAATAGTAGGTACTAGGTACGGTCCCACCGCACAACTTTCCAACTTACCTACTCACTAAACTACTTCACATTTTTTTACACACAGACACACACACACGCGCGCAAACATTATTTTTGGTACTTACCTATCGAATTTATTAGACGGGCGAATTAAAGCCCCTTCAGACTATTTCAACTTCAATTTAAAATTTACGATTATTTATTATGTGCCTGTAGGGAAAGTACTTTAAATTTTGATGACAGTATTTCAGTTCAGTATTTGACTGAAATGAAACATTCCTTTTTCCAAAATAACTAGAACTGCATTGACATATTTTTGAAAAATCACCTGCCTGAACCGGGAATCGAACCGGACAAATTGTAACGTGGAAAAAAGCCATCTGTATTTTAAAGATGCCACGAAACGGTCAATTCATAAGAATCAATTCCTTTTATGCAACATAGTTCCGTATTTAAATTAAAGGAATACAAAATGTAATACAAACGATTTTCATCAAAATGCGATTTTTTTAGAGTAGTCGTTCGAAAGTAAAATGTTAGACAAAGAAAAGTAAATTTGAAATTAATTATATTTAGTGTTATGTTCTGGGCGTGTGGTCGCCACAGGCCGTGACGCGATGGTCGGCTGGGCGGCGTGATCGGTCTGACCACGATGGTCATTTGCCAATTTGCTGCTTACCTAAAATGACCATAGCGGTAGCCCGGAGAGTGCTATAATGATGATTGGATAATTCCCTTCCATTCTCTAAGTTTAAGTGCAGTTTTGTTAGAGCATGTTAGTTTATTTATTCTATTTAATTTACTGAGTTGCAATAAAATTGTGGAAAGGTGAACACCTTTCCATGGTTTACAATCAAACCAAAATTACTTTATTACTATAGGCTTAAACAGCGGTGAGAATAAACGAACGCAAGTCGGAGGCTATATAACCTAAAACCTTGAAGATAGCAATTTTTCAAAGAATAATTCATTTTTAAAAACAAGTACCTAACACTGTATTCATAGATTTGGTAATACCTAACAAAGCAAAATTTTAAGCCCATAATTTTACAACTAAATCCATTTTTTAGGGTTCCGTACCTCAAAAGGAAAAAAGTGACATGACTGTATGATATATTTTCGATTTTTATGCTCGACTTGTTACTAATTGGAATTTAATTTTCTCTCGCCGACGAACAAAGTGGTTCTAGATCGGCTATCGGCGGCGGATCGCGCGCGGCGCGGGCGCAGGTGACTCGGCAGTTTTCACCCAAGTAATTGCTTGGGTGTCGCGTAGGGTTGCCCCTCAGGGAAAAAGATTCGGAACAGAATAATAGGCTAGACTAAATACTATTCAAAGTTAAGGTTAGCGACACTGCATAATATGAACTGACTGAGTCCAGGGGAAGAAAAATAGAAGTAATTGTTTTCATTCTATTAGTTTACTCTTTAAAGTTCTCTAAAAATACATAAACTTAAGCTAAAAATAACTTTCATCCAAAATTTTTTTCATTAAAAACTATGGTAAAATGAAAAAGAAATCAAAACGGACAGGTCTTTGAATGTAATAAAAAATGTATTCATCGTTCTTCCTCTGATCTACGCTCTGACGAAACCCTTCACTATAAGTTTAAATTGACATGAAAGCATACAGTGGAAGGTACAAAAGCTACCTGTACCTGAAGGGAATGTACTGTAAACATTAAAGGTATCAAATGCCATAAAAATGCGATACAAGTGTACAGACAAATATACAAGCTGTTTTGATGGGTCATCGTATTGGTTAGTTGGCAACCCTGCCTAGTCGGCAGAGATTGGTGTTCTGTGTGAACCCGTTGTTCCGTGAGGTAAATACCATTTAACAGTTCAATGACAACTTATCTATAGTTTACGATTAAAAGTTTACGAATAGGAGTTTAGGAATAGGAGTCTAGGAATAGGAGTTTACGAAGAGTTTACGAATAGGAATTTACGAACAGGAGCTTAAAAATAAGAGTTTGCGAAGAGGAATATTAGGTACACGTCAATATACCTATCGACCACCGCTTCCTAAGTGGTCCACGAAAACAACGAACTTCCGCAACACATCTTTTAAAATCAAGTTTGTAAACAATTATTTGTTTTAAGATTGTGCGAGGCTGACTGAAGTAAAATTAATGCCAGGCATCTTAGTCATTCAAATAATCGTCTATTTTATTCTTACAAAGTTGTTTTTTTATGTTTTATATCCTTATTCGAAATTTCCTCTGGTAGGTTGTTGTAGAGCTGATTGATGGTGATGATTGCAGTTCTATAAAATTGCCGCTCTTCGTCATAATGAAATAATGCCATTATTGCCTACAATCACCGACAAAAAGCATTTCTACGAGCAAATAACAAAATACTCAACATTTATTGGAGTAAGAACTTAAACATCCAATTATCGCGCGTACAGTCGCGCTCACAAGTGTTCGCGCTAACGAGTAGACTCGGCCTTGACCTTTAAGGCGGGAGATGCACTGCATTTGCATGTAAACGCACGCCGGGCACCGCCGGGCCCGCCGCCCGCCGGACGCGGTGCCATTATACATAAGTCGCCAACTGGTTCTATCAACTACGCCGCGACGGAACGCAACTGGTTCCGATGGGTATAATTTTGTGGAAAAGTGAATTCATTGCCTTAGGTTAGTTTTTTTGCCTTGACGATCTGAAAGACTCACTTCGCATAGGTATGTTACCTCTATGAACCATAATGGCGTACATTTGCGCTCAGTCCGGACACCACTGTCGGGCGTGCGAGACCATTACAATGATAAAGTGCTTATCCCTAAATGACCTCAGAAATTAAAAACAAAAAAAGAATTTGCTGGGAACTCGTCTTGTTTAAATAGTAAGTCAATGTTGCAATTTCATTAATTGGATTGCTATTTGTCCCTATTTTGAAGAGGTGCATTTTCTATAATAAGAGTACCTATTTATCAAATTAAAGCTCTTTTTATGACAGCCTGTAGAAGAGCAAAAAGCCATTATGATTTTATATTACAAGAACCGTTACATTTTTACGTCGTTATAATCGAAGAATGGTTTATAAATCTGTAAACAAAACAGTTTTATTAATACACCCTAGTGTCACGCAGCTGGTTCGTCATAAAAAAGACGTACAGACACTTTCTTATCAACTCATAAAACTAAAAAGAAAATAATTTGCTCGACGGCGACGCGCGGCGGCGGCGACGACAATAAAAGATGAATCTCGGTTAAATTAAAAGTTGTATAACACTTTCGTGCGCGATTGTACACGTTTTCACGAAAGGGCGTACAATGTTATTTAAATCGTAAATATAAAATAACTTATAAATAAATAAAGTAATATAGATTTTATGATACCTATTGTATTGTATGCGAGACTGCGAGTTGGATACACCCATTAAAACAAAATCAACATCTTATAAATACGTCCCACAGTTGGGAATAGTTGGGCCTGTTATTGAGGTCGTGCTGTTACCGACGGTTTTTGTATATGATTACTGTAAAATGATGCGCCTTAAATGATTTTGTTTCCAGAGCCGTAAAGCCCTTTAAAAATTATAATTAACAATCCGACTACGGGCCCGGTATCGAAGCCTCGACTATTCGAACGTGAGGTCAGCGCACTTCCGTCGCCGACCAGATTACATATTCAGAATGCTATGGCTGATTTAGGTAATTTGACAAAAAAATCACTCAAAAAGCCATCTCTATAAATTGTCAATTCCCGGACAATAGGCAAATGTCTAGACTAAGGCCATGTCGTGTTATAAGGAAATTGTATGTACCATAATCATTTATTTTGTACTTGTACTTTAACATTTTATTCTTACCACATTATTATGAACTCGCTTTTCTGTCTGTTTGTGTGTCTGTTAGGTACTTTGCAATCGATTTTAAACTAACTTCATGATGAGCTAGAGACTTGAAACAAAAAACTAAAAATTTAAGGACATTTTATTTTTTAATAATCTGATTTAGGCGAAAAAATTTTAAGTTTATGGTTAAACATGACTAGCCTATGGTTTAAAAATAGAAAAAATAAGTATTTTTAAACATAATAACTATTATTAATATTTGATCAAGCAAATCTTACAATCACTTTTCACTTAACCTATACTTCTAGTTGTGATTTGAAACTTTGCAAGTTTATTTGACAGCTCATTATATGGTACCATCGAGCTGGTATGATGATGGAGAAGGGAGGTGGTATAGGAACTACACAAAGACTAACAGTATCATTCGAGTTTGGGCTCATTTGATGATTACTGAGGGGTTTTTTCTTTAAGTTTTTTAAACTATGTAAATTTTGTTTTAAGTAGATTTAACTAAACGTAGGCGTTTATATATTTTCAAACTAACATAAAGAAACCCAAAAACAACCCTATCGCAAAGCTAACCAATTTCCCAGGCTATCAATCCATGATTATATAATTATTTACGGGTCTTACACACGAAATAATAAAAAAAGGTAAATAAAACTATTTCGTGTGTAAGACCCGTAAATAATTATATAATTATGAATACAAAGCGCGAAAGTCTAAAATGTACTATCAATCCATGCTCCGAAAAATCGTAAAGAAAATGTTGTTACAAACAGCGAAGCTAGTTTTCTAACCAAATCACATGCATCCCAAGTTTCTCTGACTACTACATACTTTAAATATAAATTTCGATTCTTTTCAGAAGCGCCCGTCAGAACTAGAAGCGGCACGTAGAGCGGAGATAATGCGCCGAAGTAGAAAAGTTTGCTCCGTATCTGTCTAGCCAGATGCTACCCTCTTCAAACATAGGTACCTACTTATATAGCTGTAACTCTTTCAGTATCTATGTACCTATTTGCTTTTAACGTAAGCTATTAGTGCAATTTCTGTCTGCTTAAACTTTTGTTGGCCGAAATAAAGAATTAATTATATTGTTATTATTAATATTATAAACTCTAATAAAAATTATTATTTATTATTAAAAATTGTATACACTACAAACAACTCTAAACAACAATTGGTGTTACAATGTTGTTTAGAGGATTTAAGTGTTAAAATCATTAGGTATCATAAAAGAGAGCAATTTTGATGAAAAATCTCGATACGCCTTTATAATATTAATTAACCTATGATGTCTAACAAACTACCGAAATAGTTACCTACACAAAATTAAAAATTACATGTAATAAATTTTAAATTTATATTTTTGGTCATCATCATCATCATCAACAGCCTATTAATCTCCCCACTGCTGGGGCTCAGGCCTACCCTCTCAACGAGGGCGTGCGGGCTATAGTCCACCACGCTAGCCCAGTGCGGGTTGGTGGACTTCACATGCGCCTAAGAATTTCTTCTTCGGCGTATGCAGGTTTCCTCACGATGTTTTCCTTCACCGTTTGAGAACAGTCAGTACATGTACTTAAGTTTCGAGAAAAAACCCATTGGTACATGGCCCAACCGGGGATCGAACCTCGGACCTTTCGATATCATAGGTCGCGTCTTATCCCCGAGGCCACTGACGCTCTCATTTTATTTTTGGTCAATTGGCCTGAAACATTAAATTATGATGAAATCATTCGAAGAAGTACTTAATAAAAATATTTAACTCATAAATCATTAAGTACTTACCTATAAGTTTTCTGCGATAAAAAAACATCTCCTTTGATAAAATGCGATAAGTCCGGAGCATATTATCCTCTTAACAGTTGTATAAATATACTTTGTACTTACTGATATTTATAGGGATTTACTACATATTGATTTTAAAAAAACTTATAAAATATAAAAGTTGCTTTTCGCGTTCTCTTCTCCGCCCAAACCACTGAATTGATTCTAATGGGATTTACTGCTAGACAGCTTGATTCTTCGGCAAGGTTTTAGGTAGCGCGGGAACTAATTCAACGCGGGCGAAGCCGCTGGTAAAAGATAGTTCAAATGAATCACCAATGTAAATTAAAAAAACATTTGTGCATATTAATTGTGCATAATTGCAGCAATCCTAAATCAAATCATTATAATTATTAATACAGTCAGTGGACGGAAAGTAAAATAGACATTTTTAATGCCATTATGTTTATTACCTTGCGAAATTGGTCGGATTCAGTTAAAATAAGAGTTAAGTGCTTGTTATGAATTTAAGATTAATTTTTTGCGAAGTTTTTTGCAAGAAATTAGAAAAGAATGCAAATGGCTGGTCTTAGAATGAAATGGAATTCAAACTTTTTGTGGAACGAAAGTACAAATTTGTAAGAATTTGGTAATGTACGTATTTTATTTGTTTAACAACTGTATCGTCGGTATTTTTTGGTTTTCGTTGTGCATTGTTTGTTTTAAATTTGTGAAGTAGATTTTTGGTATACAATTTATGATTTATTTACATAGATAGGTATCATAGGTATGAATAAATATTTAATACAAAATTTAAACAAATCAACAGACTCCTATTAAAATACGTCAAATTATCCCAGGAACCGCTTAAGATTTTAAAAAGATTAGACTAGAAAAACATGAACTTTTTTAAGTACCTACTATGCTGTGTCGTATTGCATAATATTATTATAATATTTTTAATGAATTCTGGTACCTAGGTATAGCTATACAGTGATTTAGGTGTTCACCTAATAGAATACAACTTGGCATATAAATAAAAATTTCAGCTCGCCACGTATCACCGTTGCGGAGATACATCCCTTTGAACATCGGACAGACAGACAGACGGACGGACAGACAGACAGACGGCGTAGCGACAAACTTATGACAGACATAAGACCTAGACTTTCTGCCAACAGTCATTACAGTTTGGCAGTTTTTTCCTGTAAAATCTGTTTGTTGCTTAAATAAATTATTTAATTATTATTATTATTAATTGGTGGGTAAAATAAATGCTTGTTGTTACCTGTGTGGCAGTAGTCTTCCAAGTAGTGCCTCGCGGCCCGCTGCACTATTGAGTAATACAAGCTCACTGACGATGCAAGCGCCATCTTCTCTTCTCCTCTCTTCTCCTTCAACTCCTATCGATTCTTCTGTCCGTCTGTCCGTGCGAGTTCGAGTTACAGATTCATCGGTAAACAAAACGTTACATACAAAAACTAAAAACTTGATAACTGCATTGGTTTGTGTAAAAAAAACTTTGAAAAAAAATCTACTTTGAACTGCGTCTAGTTGCGGTTGTTACCAAAAAATTTTTGCCGGGAAAAATTGTTTTTGTTTGACGAAAAGTTTTCACGGTGTTCCATTTTTAAAGGTCCAAAGTCACAATTTGGTGTGCATTTCGCGCCGCTACTACCGCCGTCCAAGTGTCTACGCGAAATGAAACACGTAAGAAAAAAATTAAACGTTTTGGATGCGAGCGGCGCGCGCCGCGGACTCAGCGAGACTGGCCGCGAGCGCTGTTTTTTTGCTCCCCCTTGTAGAGAGGATGCGGCTGAAATAAGCGTACGGATAATCCGGTAATTTTCAATTTTGGAAACGGTTTCGCCTCGAAACAAAAGAAAACGTGGAAATCGTCCTTGAATTTCAAATTGGAACGGAAATGTTGTCAAGAACGTGTGTTTAAACAAAAGTCTACTTTTCTCATGTTTTCTTTGTTGTGTTACGTTTAAAAAACCAGAATACTGAGTAAGTAAAAGCCCTTTAATATACCTATTGTCTTTAAAAAATATTAAAAAAAAACAAGTTTTTAATTACCTAACTAAACTAATTATGCTATAATTACATTTTACTTAGGGCGCTTTCATTAGAAAGATTTGTAAGCTTATTAATTTTGCGTTTCAGTTTATTTTTATTAGTTGTTAATTGAACTAATTTCTAATAAGAATCAGATTAGTGAAAATTCGGAAAATGGCGGCGGCGGCGGGCGCGAGAAAACGCGGGAAAATAGGTTTCCCGCCGAGACGCGGCCGAGACATGCGTACGGTACGCAATGTTTACCTCAGCTTTTTATGCTTATTTTTATGGCTTTAACTTACTTTGTTTGCTTATCTTTACTTACTTTGTTGCGCTTGGCGTTTATTTTGTCTTAGAATTATTTCATAGTGCTATATTTCTGCTTAGCTTTTTGATTTAAGACTGATGTTTGATAGTTTTTATTTGTTTAGTTTCAAAGACATCTAAAAACTACGTAACTTCAATAGCATGAGCAAATACCATGGTATTTGTTTTCAACACTTTTGGTTATATAAGTATATTTTTCTTTCTTTCTTTACTTTCTTTGCTTTGTTTTTCATTTTAATTTAATCAGAGTTTCTGAAATTCATTCGTCTTCGTATATTGTCACCTATAAAACAAAAAATCGCAGAAATGATAGTAAAAAGAGGTGACGTGATATAGATTTATTTCTTCATGTCTATTCAGAATTGTTGTCAGACTTAAAAATCAAGAGTCTCATTGTCATGATAAAGACATAAAACGGCTTATCGGTTGCGTTTACGTAATCAGCGGCGGCGACGCAATTATGACGAACCCTTTAAAAACGATTCGCGTGAAAATAAAGAAAAAAAAATTAGAAAAATGTTCATCAACGCGACACGTCGCCCCCGCACCCCGCCCCGCCCGCGGCCCTGCGCCCCGCGGCGGCGGGAGGTGCGAGCGAGACAAAAATATAAGAGTCTATATCTGTTTCGGCTGCTGCATCTCGCGCCACCAAGCTTCATACGAAAACTACCCGCGGCGCGCACCTCGGACTCGCGTCCAAAACGTCGTAACAGCACTTCGCATCGATACAATCCAAACCTTTCGCAGTTGACTTTACAGAGGCCTTCGACTGACTGGACCCAAGCTCCTTGCGCGACGTCATGTCTACACAAGTTTTGGACTCCTGCAACTGAACGCACACAAGCAAGCGCTAAGTTTAGCCCTTATACACACACGCTGCACTCACGCACACACGCAACGTTTCCTTGTGTATTTCGCCAGTGTGCGTGGAAGCCGTAGCTGTGCGCTCGAAAGTTCGTATTGAAGTTTTCGGTAGACTTTTCTTTGTGTCAGTGATTTTTTCCGCGGTCGGTTGCGTGTGTGCGCGGGTCAGTGGGATTTTTTTAAAGTTTTTATCCCGCACACACAGGCAGTGTGTGTGTGTGTTTGCGTGTGTGGGGGAGGACGCCCGTTCTTTGTGCTCGGGGGATTGTAAAAAATGTCGTATTGGATTTTAGCTCCACTAATGAATGATAGATAGGAGAGGTTTTGGTATTCCAACTGCACGGTTTTAAGCCCTGTATGTGGATTTGAAAGTTTTATTTGCTCCAATTATTTTTAGTTCTCCGCTCTTCGGATATGGAGCGTAATTTGCATGCGCATTTCAAATTGAATGAGAAAATTTGTAGTCATTAGTGTTTTGTTAACATAGAAAAGACATCAACGCGCGATGACTTTTTCAATAATTCCTCAGCAAAAGTTATCGTATAACGAAACTGTTGAGTTTGTTTGTTAAAATGTAAAATACATGCTGTAGAATAAATATCTTGAAAATATATAAACTAGAATCTATATTCTAATCGTCGTCTTGATCAACGCAAACTCCCACTGTTCGCTGCTAGACGGCGCCACTAGCGCAAGGAAATCTAAAATCGTTTCTCGATACCTGAAGAATATTATTAAAGCTAATAAATCGTACATAAATAAAATATATTATATATATAAATTATCCTGTAATATTTATTTCTGTGGTTCACATTTTCAATTCTCGCGATCTTCTATGGAAATCACTTCAGTGTTTTACTTACGCTTTACAGAGTCGAGATTTTTCGATAACTTTAGATCTATATAGGGTCTCCACTGACCTATTATCCTCATTTTAAATCTAAATACCCCTTATACCCTGTATCAGCTCGCTTCACACATTCTCCAGATAGGTTATGTAAAACCATCATCCGACTAGAAACCACAAAAGAAATCAACTGGATCACGAAGTGGGCAATCCTCTCTGTAAGTGCGGTGGGCCAACGTATTTACTTTTCACTTTTATCGACCAGCCGCACTCGACACCTGCAGATTTTTGCGGAAATAGTGTCGTAAGTAATGTGGAAAAATGTGGCAGACTGTGATCGGTACAGTCGCAGCGTTTTACGTCTCCGTTGCTTCTTGTGTCAATATTTATAGCTTTCAACAAGGGATGCCACGATTCGGCCGTTACGATTACAATTTTAATCGTTATTTATTACGACTACGGTTGCATTTGGTACGATAATTCCAGAAAAAGAGATAGGTAATACCTTCTTCCAGAACGTGGTTTATTTATTAAATTCAAATGAACAGTGTCTAATATTAAAGTAAAACAGTATTATTTTTACCAATAAAAACGCAGCAAAACGCAGAATCAGAAATAAATATACGTCTTTTATCGCTTTTCATGAAAGATTTTCCAATAAATTGTAAGTATAATAGTTGAGTATTTTGCAGTTTTGGTTATTTTAGTATTTTTAGTATTTAGTATTTATTTATTAATCACAATATAATACAATGAAAAAATTTACGGTGCATAAAAAAAACCATTTAAGTTGGAGTCGTTCTTTCTAACATGTGCTCCGTTCGACATAACTTTTATTTTTTTACTATTAATTACGATACATTGCTCGGTATCGGTAAATAGTATAGTTAATCGTAAAAACTACGACGCACCGCTTCGTAAATTTGGTATAGTATGATTAGCTTAGAACTATTATCCTAGAAGAACTATTTATTTTATTTTTAGTCATCCGCTAGTATGGACAAAAGTTCTAATACCGAGTGCTGTTATGTAAAATCTTTCGAATCGAGGTGTTTAACTATTCAACCGACTTCAAAAAAAAGGAGGAGCTTACAGCTAGCGGAAATTACATACTCTTTATGTCAAAGTTACGAGGAGCAAAAAACTTTTATATTTTAGCATATAACTGCTGGACATAGGCCTTCCCGAATAAGTCCACACCCACCCCATCCAGCCGCTTCCGACCACCTTCTTCAGGTCGTCGGTCCACCTGGCAAGACAAATTAATTAAACTAAACACCTTGTAGATGTAACAAGTCAAATTAATTTGAACAAGACTACAAAAACGCAGAGCTCAATTTAAAATGGTTGTCCGATGTCAATTCCACATATCAAATCACATTTTAGGAAAGCCACTCTGTGTAATGATATGCATTAGACGGCCGGTGTATTAATCTCCCAAATACTACGTTATTACACGAGAGAGAGACAAAAAAAGAGGTCAGTAACTGGACAGAGAGTACGGTAGCAAAGAGTTCTTTCTTGTACACCCGAACGACATCGCGAGTCTAGACATTAAGCAAATCACCGAGGCTCGGAAAGTAGGTCATTTAATAAAAGCCGGATTTAATAAAACAAGAAGCAAAATTAGTGACAGAAAATCTGTTACCTCAAAATTCTTAGAAATATATTTAAAAACCCACGATGATTTTATCAAGTGGCGGTCTGAAAATAATATTTTCTTCATTAAATATTTATTTACAACATATTTTTTATTTTTCTCGCATGTGTGATGAAAAGTAGTGTGTTTAACTCGGGCGTAAATGATCGATTTGTACCTCTATTATTTTCATAATTAATCTATTCTTAGAAAACGGTTTTAAAAATTTACCCAGTATCTATTCTCTTAATGAAAAATAAGACAACCAAAAGAGGAAAGTCAAAATAAAAAGAATATCTGCTATTTGTCTAAAAGTACCAGCGGGTGTACATACCCGGCGTACTCCACATATGTAAACACTTCGCGATCAAGACGTGGACAATACAAGCCAATTTGACATAACGTGGATACGCTCTAATTTTCCTATAGTTGCATCTTAGCAATAAAAGTTTAGTTTTTAATTTGGTGGCATTATATTCCTGTTCGGACAATGGGTGAAATGCAGAATAGATGTACACCGTAACGAAACTGAAATTGTAACGAAACCGATAAATTTCGTTACGTGTTGTTTTATCAGTTTCGTTGCAAATTTCAGTTTAGTTACGGTACATCTATTCTGCATTTCACCCCAATAGCACTGGAAGGACTATTAAGGAGCAACAGGAATCCAAGATAGGGGCTCATAACGAGAAACAGTTGTTGTTTAAGTGTGTTGAAACTTTTTTTAACTCAAACGTTTTCGATTTCACAGTTAGTTTAATAGTTTCATAATGTGTTGATTGCACAAAAAATATCTAATATTTTATCTTTAATAATAAAAAAATACTGATTATACTACTGATATTGACATAGAGTGGATACTTAAATATTTAAATGGCCTGCTTGATTAAATAGAAATATTATAAGCTATAGTTACGTTTCAAATCATAATCGAAAGTGAAATATTTATTTTTAATATTTTCTACACTCATACTTTTTATTAAAACCATTAGAACCCTACGGAACACTTGGTTACGTCTCAAAATATAATCAATCAGGACACCTAAAATACATAAATGACTAGACTAGTAACAGCAAAAACAGACAAGACTCCTATGCACCTGAATTTTTATAAAAATTTTTTTAGGAAGTAGTATCCACACTAATTTTTCCCTAAAACAAAGAGCGTAAGATGTAATTATGTCGTCAGCGGCGCTCCCAAAAAGCGCAATTATTCCGCCGCGTCTTCAATTAGTCCAGACATGACGAGGGAGTCGATTAGCTCACTTGTAACTAGCGCTTCACAGCTTACAGTTACTGTGTTTTAGTGTCCAGTGACTTTGGAACACTGTGTCACTGTTTTCAAAAATCATGATTGTCTATAGATGTCGAGTGAGTCGATTAGCTCACTTGTAACTAGCACTTTACAGCTTACAGTTACTGTGTTGAAATGTCCAGTAACACTGGAACACTGTGTCACTGTTTTCAAAAACCATGCATGATTGTCTATTGACATACCTACCGAATGCGTCGATTAGTTCACTTGTAACTAGCGCTTTACAGCTTACAGTTACTGTAATTTAGTGACCAGTGACACTGGAACACTGTAACTGTTTTCAAAAATCATGATTGTCTATAGACATGACGCGTGAGTCGATTACTTCACTTGTAACTATCGCTTTACAGCTTACAGTTACTATGTTTTAATGTCTAGTGACACTGGTACACTGTGTAACTGTTTTGTCTATAGACATTACGAGTGAGTCGATTAGTTCACTTGTAACTGTAATTATAGCGCTTTAGTTATAACAGTTACAGTGTTTGGTGTTCATATTTTTTATATCAATAAAAAAAATCATATCGACACACTTCTTGTATCCACCTGTATGACATGTGGACAATTAATTCTCATTGCAATATTAAGCTGTAAGGTACCGCGATTGTCGTGTGAAATGGTTGGTCGCAGCATAGCCTATTGATAGAGCCGGCCGGCCGGCCGTCGAAACGGAAAGTGGTCGGCAAGGACGCCCGGTGCGCCCTCCCCCCGCCCCCGCGCACTCCCCGCCGAGCCCTCGCCCTCGGACTTGAGCATCGGGCCTTATCGGGCCCGAGGGACAAGATATGCAAGTGTCTCTAGTCATCTACAAAAAATGCATTTACTTACATATCTTTTACTACTAGTAGTTCCGTGAGAACAGTAGACCTCGCCAGCCCTTATAAACCAAACCTAAAAGAAACCAACAAAAGTCAACTTTGTAGTTGGAGACAGAAAAAGTACCTACTAAAGTGACAAAAATTAGCACTTTAAAGCTTAATATTTCGCAAACGGATCCCTGAATCGAAAAATGTTTATCACACACCCGCGATATTTTTGAAAGACCCATCCAACGATACCCCACACCATGGATATCACGCGGAAAAAAATAATTTTCCATTTTACGTATGCAGTTCTATGAACATAATTTATTTTTTCAACTTTCTTAAGTCGATCCACTATTACTCAAAAACTAATAGAACCTACTTAGCCGTAATAGTTTTCCTTGTAACTACGTTATATATGCTACTGCCATGAATTTTTTCACATTTCCAGAAGCAACCGTTTAGCTGACACGTGACTCTAACAAAAATTACCGCTTTAAAGCTTAATATTTCGCCAACGGATCCCTAAATCGAAAAAATGGTATTCACACACCAGCAATATTTTTGAAAGACCTATCCAACGATATCCCACACTATGGGATTCACAAGAAAAAAAAAGTTCACTCCCACTTTGCGAGTATGGTAGGTACTCTAAAAAAAATGTTTTTCAAAATTTTATTCTACTCATTTTGTAGGTTTAATTAATTTATACATATGCCAAATTTTCGTCAAAATCGGTTGAAAAATGCGACCTGTAGAGAATTACAGACAGACAGACAGACAGACAGACAGACAGACAGCCGGACAAGAGCATTTTTGGCCAGTCTCGAAACGTAGACGCTTCGCTCGCTTCGCTCGCTCAGTCAATTACTTCGTGTTTTGCTCGGCCATTTAAAAAAGTTAAAGGGTATGGCCACCATCGGTGCCCCAATCCGTTTGTTGGTGGACTTCGCATACGCTTAGAATAGAAATTCTGATCATTGGTGTGTGCAGGTTTCCTCACGATGTTTTCCTTCACGCATAGCCTGTGGTATTATGATAAACCGTACGTAAGTTCCGAAAAACTGATTGGCACGGGCCAGGGTCGAACCCACGCCCTCATGAACGTGAGACGAGTGCGCAACCAACTAGGCTACAAGGGCCTGTTTATGTAAGACTACATATTTGCGTATAGCTATTGACTTGTACCAAACCACATCGGGTTTATTTGAGATTTGTAGTTATATGTCCATCGTGCATCAAGCATTGTATCTTTAAATTACCAATTTACGAGCATGTACACTTTGGTAACTTTTTGTGATAAGCTTGTTCCTCTTTTTGGCCCTTCCTTGTGGTTATGAGGACCAAATCTCTCGAGAGTGCACGTTGGAAGGACCAAAAGGAAGAACAAACTGCCCAGAGGCTTTTTCCTGAAAGGAGTCCATACATTTTCACTTCTCCCCCTTCTGAAGCGTGACGTCACACCTCTCTCTTGCAGCAGACTTGATATATTCTCTCCTGGCCCTTTCTACCCCCTTCTATCACTTCTCCTGGGACTACGTCACACCAGTCTTTTCCATGAGGCCTTATACAACCGCTCTCTTCATCCTATTGTAGTTAACGTGCATAGTTATTGCCCTGTAACTTTTTTCTCGTTTGTCTATTCTGCGCTGCACTCATACAGCGCTAAGCAGAACCGATCCATCTTCGTCAGAGACCAGACGACTGTGCATTAGCCAGACGCTTCTGCGCCACACCCACAAAATACAACCATCTCTCTCTTTCACCAGCGATGCAGACGAAGCTTTCGTCGCAACCGTCTCTGTTTCCCAGCGAAATGATTGAGATCCTTAACGGCGTATGTTCTGGTCTCGTCCGTTGGACTCTGAAGTGTTTGTTTATGGCTTGGAGAAGTAGTTTTTGAGCGGGATCGTGAGCAAAGAATTAAATTCCCGAAGCAAGTGTTAATGCGGAGCGCAACAATCTTTTGTCTGACGCTTCTTGCAATAAATATCTCGGTGGCAAAGAAAAAGCTTGCGGGAGTAAGATATATTTGATTTAGTTTGGAGCTGACCGCGCTGGCTGTATTGCTGAAGTGTTTTGACGTGACACGTTTGTAATTGCGCCTACATGTTCAGAATTTTTAGACGAAAAGCGTCACCAATGAGCCCGGAGAATTTGACTTGAAATTTTTACATAGCAGTATTCACAATTTATTTCTGTGGCAGTATGCCTGGCAACAAAGACAATTCACGTAAAACGTACCTACTGAGCACTGAGTACGGCCTACTCTATTTTATTCTAATGGGCTGAAACCCTAGCTACACAGATACCTGTAGTCTGTACCAGAGTTGATGGCTGTTTCACGGACCAAATTATTTTGCTTACCAAAACTAATCAAACTGGAGACAAAGTTGTCCTTACGTCCTACAAAATGTAAAAGCGCCCTCCTTTGAGGCCGTTTTCCACTTCCTATAAGAGCAAATCTGAAATTAGTCGTTATTATGCACTTGCAGCGAGTTTGTTTGATTGTTTTATTGAGTGGTTACATTGTGATTAATGCTTTTCTTTTATAAATTGAAACTTCATGTCTTTTCTATTTAATACATACATAAGTAACTAAGTTGACTCTTTTTGATGTTAGTTTACATTAGTGAAATAAATAATTATGTATGTTTACTTATTTCTCTTCAAGATGACTTCACACGGGGCAATATGGTCCTTTCGAGAAGTCCAAGGACCATTATAAGACCCAATGATTAACTGGATTAAAGATACGTAGACCATAATATTGCAATCCTTTAGTTTCAAGACAGATTCTTCTGTAAGTCGAGCTGGTCGATCGACTCGTAACAAAAAGTTTTTCAGACGGTATCCAATTTCAATTAAAAACTAACCTATCCCAACACGCGAGCGGCACAGTATAAGTTATAGTATGGGAACAACAAACGCTCAAGACTGTAATCCATCTACTTCACGACCCGATGCGGGGCGCGCGCGCGGGGGTGCAGCGTGCGCGCCGCGGGGCAAGCCACGGGCGGAGGCGAGAGCGGGAGCGGGAGCGATTGTCCAAGAACTTTTTTACGTCCAAGAATACGTGTAATAAATAGCCTGTATTTTAAAAGATACTAATAGAAATAGTCCATCATAAGAATCGTTCCTTCTAAGGTAGTAATAAATCAAGGGAAACTTACGTATGGCTCCTCTGGTATAAGCAAAGCAAATTCGATCTAAGGCTGCTTTTCCACCAGATATGTGCGAAGAAAATGAGCGTTGCGTAAGAAAAAAAAGCCACTCTCAGCCTCGCTCAGCGCAGCTCTTGTAGCAAACGTCTAGCGAGGTTTTTGTACATATAAAAAAGCTAGAGATGTGTGCGAGGGACGCGAGCGAGGAAGTGCGCGGGAGTCGCGAGCGAGGCATGTGGGGGAGGAGGTGTGTGGCGGACGCAGTGTTCTGCACGCTCATCTGCACACCTTTTAACAGCTACACATCCTCGCATTGCTTAGCTTCCTCGCACATCTCTGGTGGAAGAGCAGCCTAAAGGCCTCTAATTACGACACGATTCACCCCCCGATCGGTAGGGTCCCTACCAATCGGCATGTCAGCATGCATATTGGCTGGTAGAACCGATACGTTGGCGGTTGGGTCGCCCCGACTCCCAACTTCATAGAGATTGGCGCATGAAATTTGCCCGGTCGGTAGGGC
This sequence comes from Metalampra italica, assembly GCA_949699065.1. Classification (NCBI taxonomy): domain Eukaryota; kingdom Metazoa; phylum Arthropoda; class Insecta; order Lepidoptera; family Oecophoridae; genus Metalampra; species Metalampra italica. Next base: position 9,639,337 of record OX452980.1, read on the forward strand.
CGCGCTCATTCACGCGCCAATCTGTTGGGGCTGATCTATGAAGTTGGGAGTCGGGGCGACCCAACCGCCAACTGATCAGTCCTACCAGCTAACTTACCTACTGACATGCCGATTGATAGGGCCCTACCAATCAGGGCCTTTCGAGTCGTAAGCAGAGGCCTTAAGAGCGAACCCGCTCGTCTCGTGCGCTTGGGCCGCCCGCCGGCCGCGCCGCATGATGCATTAATCCCCGTCCCGGCGGACGGATCCCTAATATATGATCGCGGGTTCGACGCGGTCACGCCGCCCCCCCGCGCCCCGCACCCCGGACCACACCCCTACGTGGCTCTCATTATTATTTGACTTCATATTGGCTCATTAACGGCCTGCTATGAGTTTGAAGTCATCCCACGCCTATGGACGGAGAGTACTAAATATTGAAGATAGGAACATTTATTTTATTTTTAAAAGTACTAAATACTACATTAATACTGCATTCAAAGGCTTTTAAAACTCGCCTGAGGAGGGAATCCAAAAATATCATATTATCAAAATCGAGCGAGCGTTTAAAAAATAGAGCACGTGGTGTATTTTATTCCAGCCTGTATGTATTTGTGTTGTTGTTTGACCGAGGCATCGTATAACGCAGCGTTTGCGCATAATATTGACATGCATTAGATCATCGACTCATTGCGACCACGAAAACAAGTAGGCATAGTATTCACTTTAGAAAATCACTTTCAAGCCTCGTAGCCCATAAATACCTGCATCCGACAAAACCTTTATCTGCTTTAATAATAATAAATATAGTTCCAGTATCCATCACAACAGTATAAAGAGTCAATTTTATATACAACATAACAATTTGAAGAGTCAGTTTTATATCCAACACAACAGTATAAAGAGTCAGTTTTATATCCAACACAACAGTTTAAAGAGTCAGTTTTATATCCAACACAACAGTTTAAAGAGTCAGTTTTATATTCAACACAACAGTTTGAAGAGTCAGTTTTATATCCAACACAACAGTTTAAAGAGTCAGTTTTATATTCAACACAATAGTTTGAAGAGCCAGTTCTATATCCAGTACAACAGTTTGAAGAGTCAGTTCTATATCCAATACAACAGTTTGAAGAGTCAGTTTCCGCAGTCTCCCTCGTATCGTGCGAGAGATTACCATATTATTCATAAAGACGTAAGAAATGGCATTCAAGGTCGCGCGTAGGTCACCTCAGTTGCATCAACACTAAAGTCTTGTGATGTAATTGTGACATTTGCAATCACAATCTCCGGTGCAAACTGACGTAAGAAATCGACGTACACGTTCACGAATTGTACTGTTTTATCAATAAGGCGCAGATTTATACGTTCTGGGCTCAACAACATCTACTGCCCCAAATGCCAACCTCGCCTGCACGTGGTGCACCCTGCTAGCTAAAAATGTCCCTAAACGATCATGATTGCATGACATGCAACGTTTACGTGAATGTCATGCTGCATGATGGACCATCATGCTTGCTATCAATCAATACAGTGAAGCAACGGCCAGCACGTAGTTTGCATGTCATGCACGTAGTTTGCATGTCATGCACGTCAATGAACAGCTAGACGATCATGCATGAGTGACAGTACGTAATGCATGTCATGCCGCATGATCGTTTATGGAGCCCTTAACATCCGGGGTTCGGACGACCGGAAAGCGGTGGTGTAACCACTCAAACTAACTAGACCATAAAAACCGCAGATCGGTGACGGGCGGCAAGCGATGGCCAACACGTTTGTCCAGCGTGGCCGTTGTGGGCATAGCTTCCCGATAGCGGGGATGGCCTTTGGTCCAGCAGTGGCTATGCATAAAGATTTATGTAAATTGACCAATACAAAATCGCAAGTGAAACCGCGGCCAACGGCTAGAAATATTTTGACTTTGACACAATCGAAGATTTAGGGCTTCTTTCACCGCTTGCTGATAAAGTTCCAGACACCCTATCTGCAGGTTATCTGACAGATAGTGTTAGATAAACAAACAGCAAGATCAAGTTATTTTTTTATCTGTCAGAAATTTATCAGAGACTTGAGGTGGGAAGACGAAAATATTATCAGACAGATTTATCTGATAGATTACTTTATCTGTTAGCTTACTATCTGTAACAATATCGGCAAACGGTGAAAATAATATTAACTTAGTATAATATTCACTTTAACATTGTTTTACTGCCATTTGAATTGAAGATTCTCCTTTTTTTTGTACAATGAACAGGCAGACGATGTAACTATATCGTCCTGTAGATATAATGTTCATTATAAAGGGCTCCCTAAACGATCATGCGGCATGACATGCAATACGTGCTGTCACTCATGCATGATCGTCTAGCTGTAGTGATTGACGTGCATGACATGCAAACTAGCGTGCTGGCCGTTGCTTCACTGTATTGGTTGATAGCAAGCATGATGGTTCATCATGCAGTATGTCATTCACGTAAACGTTGCATGTCATGCAAGCATGATCGTTTAGGGACACTTTAACATTGTTTTACCGTGATTTGAATTGAACATTCTTACGTTTTTTTTTGTACAATGAACAGGCAGACGATGTAACTATATCGTCACGTAGTTATAATGTTCATTATAATTCACATACGATCGCACTCATCTAGGGATCTGTTGATTTTTCCGATTAAGCGCAATGCGGATCGTCCGACTATTTGGTCGAGCCGGGTTCCGTAAGCGAAATGGTTCTGTTACAACTCTTACGGTTTTTAATTTTAATTGTATCAGGCGTTACTTTGCGGAAATCCATTATATAACAATATTGTGGTTAATAATTTGCTTTTCCCGGGAAAAGCAAATTATTAACCACAATATTGTCTTACGGTTTTAAAAGAATAGAAACTACGCGATGCTACGCGCGCTACGCCGTAGTATATTTGTCTTCTCTTCACACGTATTTATAAGATAACAAACAGTTTTGGAAACATTTACACTGTTTGTCACTGTTTGGCCCGTCGTTACAAGTCAACGAATCAAAAACAATACGGTATACAGTCAAATTTAAAACCTCCAAAAAATTTTTTTTTATGTTCAATAAAGAGTATGTTCCTATTTAATTGAATTGAAACTCCTCTTTTTAATAAAAAAAAGTCTTCGACCGGTGTGTGTTGCCAGTGATGACATATGGTACCGAGACGTGGCCCCTCACTATGGGCCTCATAAGAAGGCTCAAGGTCACCCAGAGGGCAATGGAGAGACCTATGCTCGGAGTTTCCCTGCGAGATCGAATCAGAAATGAGGAGATCCGCAGGAGAACCAAGGTCACCGACATAGCTCAAAGAATTGCGAAGCTGAAGTGGCAGTGGGCTGGGCACATCGCTCGTAGAACTGACGGCCGTTGGGGCAGAAAGGTTCTCGAGTGGCGACCACGTATCGGAAGACGCAGTGTAGGCAGGCCTCCCACAAGGTGAACCGACGATCTGGTGAAGGTCGCGGTACCCAGCTGGATGAGGTTAGCGCAGGACCGGTCGTCGTGGAGATCCTTGGGGGAGGCCTTTGTCCAGCAGTGGACGTCTACAGGCTGATATGATGATGATGATGATGAACCTCCTCTTTTTTAAAGTAGGTAATGCGATACATGATTAAAATCTCCAAAATTGGCAGCGCCAAATTGTCAGATATCGCAAAAAAAGCGTGATACTGCTCTATGGGGGAAGTTGAAATGGCGAGTCCGGCGACAAACACATTTTTACCTTCATGTTAAGAGTAGGTAGGTATGTACAGCAATACAAAACTACCATTTTTATTTATTTTTATTCAAATACGTACTACCCTTATGTTGCAGTAATTTTCTCGCGGAACCCTCGAGCAAGAAGCGATGCCACTCAACGCTTGACATTTTTTTCGGCAATTGATTGGCTCTCGCAAATAAAGCAAATGAAGCCAGATTGAATTTGTGATGAGCTTTTACCAATTTATTCCTGTTCAGTGCTGTTTCGCAGAATAGCAGACCGTGCATTGTGCAACTGTGTATTTTTTCATCAGATTAAACCAATGATTAAAGAAACTAAAGGAGATTCAACATCTACATACATATTTTAACTGAGCGTGCCGATTCGCCATATTGTGTTTGATACTGTTTACAGTGAAATACAAGTGTTTTAGTGTGGATCACCGAATGGCACTAGTTGTGCCCTCGTGGTGGCCGTGCTGCGGTTTAATTGAAAATCGTCAACTACTATTTATAGTCGTGCCCTGTTTTTGTGGAGGCCGTGCTGTAACCGCCGGTTTTTAAAGAAAAACAAATAAAATATGACTTGGCTGTATGGTCTATGACTTTTGCTTGTCCATCATTCGATGAATTCAACAAAAAAAATGAACTGATTAACAATGTCAACCATATTGTATTCAATTACGTGAAATTGGCGCGGAATTATATTATACAATACAAGAGGCCATATATTTGAGAAAAACACATTTTTAATTGTAATTGTATGAATTGCTTTGTCTAGAAAATAAATAATAATATGACCGAGAAGTTGAGAAGGGTACCTACCATATCATACCTAAGTATGTAAGTAATTTTTGAAGCGGGAACCCCGGGATGCAGTTTTTGCGAGGTCGCTGCAACTTCCGTCATTCGTCTTCGTGCGATGCATGGGAAAAGTTACTGACAGATCGGTACACTGGCGGCCCAGAGTAACTGCACACTTGCACCTTAATTTATATACATATGTACAATATACTCTGAACATACATATTCAAACGAATGCCCCCTAGAGGGAAACAACCCTAAATATTGAAGATAGCAAATTTGACTAAAATGATCACCTAGTCGTAAACTTATCCTATATATATAGACCCACATAGACTCGTCAATTATAGTTAGGTATTAGTGAAAGGACTCTAAGTTCAAGGGCTATTAGTGAAAACAAAAAAACTTACTGTAGTCATTACCAAGGTTCAGAATTTTCATATAGAATATTTTTATGCATAGGGATTGAACGTTGTATTCTATCGACTTTCAACCCCTTCGGACGCCTACGTAACCAGCTCTACGTAACCAGCTTCTTACGAATTTGTCGTACTTTCATCGTGGGTGAGTATACTCGTACAAAACGACACGCATTTGTACTGGAGCCGCCAGTGCACCAACAGAAGCAGCATCTCGACACCGACGGTCGCTAATTTATGGAAAACCTCTGGAAAGTCGCCGCGCCCCAGTCGCCCCAGTCACCCCGCGTGCCCCACTCGCCCCGGGGCGAACTTCGCCGCGAGCGGTGTACACTCACGTGCAGCCGCCACTGTATTACCAGGCCACTCACGTAATGCAAATACTTGAGTAGTTTTGTGTAACTTTCAAGTTCTCGAAGTTAGCGCAAATGTATTTAAAAATGTGTGAATAGGTTTTAGTCATGGTTCTCCATGGAGAATTCATCGGGGCATGATCTGATGACGGTCATCGAGAGAGTAGATGGAGGACTCTTAGATCGCTATAGATATCCAACTGATCAGATGAGCCGTTTGGAAGCAGCATCGTCATGATTCCTTAACTTTAAGATTTTCATAAATTTTGATGTCATTTGGCGGGTTTTTTCCTCATGACGATGCTGCTTCCAGACGGCTCATCTGATCAGTTGGATATCTATAGCCATATAAGTCATCCATATATTTCTTTCGATGACCGTCATCAGATCATGCCCCGATCAATCCTTCACGGTAGCTTCAAAGTGACCTCGATTGTATGAAAATCTTGATCTGTTTCTAATTATCCGTCCACCTGTGTAAGTGGGAGACTTTTTAACGTATTCGCAAGTCTATGCTAGTTTGTTATATCTACGTAAACACCTGGTCGGAATACGTATAGCGTAGATAGGTTGTTTGTTGCGCGTTGGGGTAGGTCGTGGCCAAGGTGAATAGCACCGACACGCTACTTTAAAACTTGTTTTATTCATTCTCTCAGTATAGAATAAAAATGTTTGTGGAAACGTATAATTTCCACGCTCTTTTGTGCAACTGTAATAATTGAAGGCTATGAGTTATGTGCTGTTTAAAACGAACCAAAGTCGAGTGCTCGAGTATCCCGATGGCTAATGGATTATGTTTCAAATCAAACCCTACAGCCTATTAATGTCCCCACTGCTGGGGCTCAGGCCTACCCTCTCCACGAGGGCGTGCGGGCTATAGTCCACCACGCTAGCCCAGTGCGGGTTGGTGGACTTCACATCGGCGTATGCAGGTTTCCTTACTGCTTCTTCTTCACTTCTTTTTCTTTTCTTATTTTCTTTTATAGACTTTTGAATAGGTAGGTAGGTATATAATTAGTGTTTTTTTATATTTAAAACTACTATTAGGTATTGTTTAATTGTTTATCATTTGACATTGTTGTTTTGATTACCTAATGAAGTCATTTTTAACTATTGAGTATATTTTGACATGTATGTATGTCCTTAGGTAACTAAACCCATAAATTATGACATCTGCTTTAAAAACAAACAATTCCGTGAAACCGCTGCGGTGTGACGGTTGCTTGATGCTACATTCACCCGGCGAGCGGAGTTGAACGTAGCGCCTTGATAATGAACTAGCAAGGCCCCGCGGTGACCCCTGCCATTTGCGACTGGCTCGCTCACTTGCCTCCTCACGAGGCCGCATTCCAGCGCTGTGCAGGACACTGGCGCTGCTTCCTTGACTTACGAGTTGCAAATATCACTGACGGGATCACAAGGTCTTTCAAGCAAGCATAACAACGCAATCTTTGACAGTTGCTACAGAATGTAGCATTCATATATTTTTCTGATTCTTCGTCAATTCCGACAGAGCACTATTAAAATTATACTTTCTGCATCCGAATCACATCTTCCATCCCTATTATACATACTTACATCCCAGATAGGTAGGTATTAGGTATATACAATTAATTCACTTATTCCAGGCATTCTCTTTCACCCAAATCGGGCGTAGACTGAGGGAACGCGGTGGAGATCCCCGCTCTGGGTCATTCCTGGTGCAAAGGCTGTCCATCGCCATCCAACGCGGGAATGCCGCGAGCGTGATGGGCACCTTTGCACCGGGTTCGGGCGGACTTTTTGATTGATTTTATTATTTACTATTATAATATAAATATTTTTCTTAGGTATGCTGTTATATTTTTATAGAATTAATCCCAAATACTGCAAATTGTTCTTAGGTAAGTATGTACTTTATGTCTTTCAAATCAATAATAATAAATAATTCATGTCAATAAAGAGTACTCTTTCCTTCATTCTTTCTTTCTTTGTTTGTTTCTTTCTTTCTTATAACCTTAGTTTTGGAAACATCTTAGACCTTTTTCTTCACACTATTCTTTCATACTTGTGACTAGTGTTAAATTATAGAGAAGACATAATTGCCTATGAGCATGAACAAATTAATAATAACGTAACATAGTAAAAAGTGTTTTTCTCAATACGTGCGGTCTATAATTATAATAGAGTTAAGATCTCTTTGGTGGGTGCTCGCGGCCCCCTATAGAGGCGTAAAAGAAGCATTCTATGTGTGTCAAAATCGTGTCAAATGTATGACAATACTGTGACTCACTCACACATTCTCATTTTCAAACTCCATATAAATTTGTATTAGCAACCTCCTCCCGCTACTCCGCTTCCTTTGTCCGCACCCCCCTGTAAGTGGCATCATCGGTTCTCACACTAAATATGCAAGATGCAGTCTCTATAGGGAGCGCGCGCGCTACTAAAGAGATTTGAACCTTCCTGATAATTATAGTCCGCCACGCTCGCCCACTATGTTATAGAAAGTAAAACTTTATAGGGTTGTAGTGATTTATTACAAACTTAGATTCGGTCACAAAACCAAATAGGTACCACAAAAACTCACTCAATACCGTCATTATTATCGTCCTAAACTATTTAATCGCCTGCCGAACATTCCCAGGGCATCGGACATGACGGGTCAAGTGTCCGATAAAAATCTAAGAAATTATTCATCTCGCTACCAACGCTTCAAACCTAACTTTAACTGAATTACAGTAACGACCAAAATCGATCGACAAGGAAAAATATTGGCTACATCCTTACCTTAAAGGATAAACGCGGGTCGTGACTGTCAAATGCTTCGACCAATAAAACATGGATGGATGGGCCGCAATATCTTGAAGAGTTGAAAAAAGCGTAAGCACTGTTTTGGTCGCAGATAGTCTCGGAACATTTTTGCATTTGTTGTACTGTGTACTGGATTTGATAATACAATCCGTAATTATGCCTTCGTGTGTATTTATTATGTGTAAGGACACGATAAGAACCAAAAATGAAAATCCAGATGCCCCTTTTCACGCGTAAGCAATATTGTTACATTACTTTTTGATTATTTTACAAAGCGCGAAAGTCTAAAATGTACTATTTTACAAAAATCCCAAGACAATAATAAATAACATTTTTTTAAACTATTGTCTCTTTTTGTGACAAATGTAACTACCTATTCATGATGGTCGGCAAAGATCGCGATTGTTCTTCATTTTTCTTGCTCGTAAAGGCCGGTCTATTCAGTTTGTATTGGTCGATGGTCGAATGTTGGTTTTATTACTCCACTTTGGACTCTAATGGCAGTGAAATAGAGTAGACGTTAATCTGGTGGTTACAAAGAGCCCAGGAGGTAGTCAGATGGGGGTGGAATGGGACAAAAAGCCGTCTGACCGGTTGAACGGTCGTCGGTTCGAGTCATTCTAGAGACTGAACGACCTAATAATAATATTAAGATTTTTTTGGACACTGATTGGGTAGTCAACATTTTTATAGTCCTTAGGATCAGTTTCGATTTCATGTGTGTATAATTTTATGTAACTAAAAAGAGAAAAAATAAAGCAGAGAAAAAAGTTTGTAAATGACAGATTTTTTTAAGGAGTTTGTGGCTTGGGTGACTGAGACACCAACATTTCAAAGATTAATGACAATATAATTGGTTTAAAAAATAACCCCCATGTGACGCGTGTAAATGTGACATAACCAGACACCGTTTTGAAGAACTGTCAAATTATTTTGGAAAAAAACTTAGTCGTTGAGAGCAGAGGGTTCAAACTCTGTCATTAGATGGGTTAATGCCGTAATGAGGACTTTTTATATGACACAGGACGGAAAATTACTGACATGTGTGAAATTGTACACTTTGAGTAAAATGACACTAAGGGCCTCTTTCACCACTTGCTAATATTGTTGCAGATAGTAAGCTGACAGATAAACCTATCTATCAGATAAATCTGTCTGATAATATTTTCTTGTTTCACGCCTTAAGTCTCTGATACAATATCTGACAGATTCAGCCATTTGATCTTGCTGTTAGTTTATCTGACAGAATATAAGCCAATCGGATACCTGTGAAACGAAAAAAATTACTATCTGTCAGATAACCTGCAGATAGGGTATCTGGGACTTTATCAGCAAGCGGTGAAAGAAGCCCTAAGGCTTATCATCGCCAAATAGTGGTTCGAGCGACTACCCCAAAGCAAGATTTGCTTACGAGTAATTGGTGATGAATGAATACAAAATGCATAGTATAAAAGATAAATTTATTTGCATTAAAACCAAGGGGTTATCTTTCTGACATTGACTTTTCCTCGATTTTTACCCCACTTTAAATAAACCCCTTTTTCCCCTATTAAGAAAAACGTGGACTATCACTGGAAACAGCATAGAGCTAGGATCTCTTTGGTGTTTGGCGCCAGTACCTTAATTTTTTCCTTCAAGGGAGATGGAATTTTTTCCAACGAAACCGAATCATCCCCAAGCTCTGGCATTTCGTACAACGGGACCACAGGTGGTCCATAAAGTACTACTTATCAATTTTTTTATTGTATTACCGCAATTTTTCTAAGAGAATCCAAATAAATTGCTAACAAAGTACCAGGGCAGCATGAGTGTGCAGGCTGCGCTGCATAAGATTGATGTGCGGGGGAGGGCCGGGGGGGGGGGGGGGGTGATGGATGGGCGCCCCTGCGCCCCCGCACACCCGCGCCCGCCCTCACCAGGACTATGGATGATTGGGATATTCTCGGGAATTGAATTTGTATGGGATTAGTGGGAAAAATCTGGACGTCCATAAAAAATATATAATGATTTGTAATATAAGGTTTGGACAAATTTACACACGGCTGTTTAGTCCCAAACTAAGCCGAAGCTTGTAAATGGGTACTCAACAACTGATAAACATACATAAATACTTAAATGCATACAAACACCTAGAATCCGAAAACCAACAGTTATGCTTATCACACAAATGTTGATCCCGGGTGGGATACGAACCCACGACCTTTGGCGCAGTCGGTAGGGTCACTACCACTACGCCAACAGGCCAGTCTAAATATGAATCTGTGACAGACAGAATTCAACATTGGATATTGGCCTTCCAAAACCTTCATCAGTTCGTTCTACAGGTTGCTGTAGATACAAATTAACAAACAGCCTATCAATACGTCTCCACTGTCGCTGCCTCCCCTTAACGAGGGGGTGCATTAGGCTGTAGTCCACCACGCTAGCCCAGTGCAGGTTGGTGGACTTCACATGCGCCCATGAATTAATTCTTCGGCGTATGCTTGCAGGTTTCCTCACGATGTTTTCCTTCGCCGTTTGAGAGCAGCCGGTAAAGTTTACAGAAAATCCCATTGGTAGGTAGGTACTTGGCTCGGCCGGGGATCGAACACGGAGCTCTCGACATGACAGGCCGCGTGTTCCCCACGACACCACCAGTGTTCTCGCTATAAATACGTCTAACTAATATAAAAGCGTAGATGCAAGAACCTTTTCAAATTAACAATGGCGGCGGCCGCGACGTTGGCGGTCCACTGAAGTTGTTTTAAATTCGCGAAAATATGAAAAGATTTTCCCGTTTGTCTTTCGACGTCCATTTTTAGCACGTTTTGGTCCGCATCGCGTCTATTGTTGGAGGTGCACCGTTGTTGCCCCCCGCGGCATTGTCTTCGGGGGCTGTTAGCAGCGGCGGGGTAATTGCAACAGTCGAAGGTTGGGTTAATTAAAGAATACTTTTTACCAAGGAGATTCGAACCTCTTTTGTCGCGCGCGCGCTCCCTGTGGAGATCGCATCTTGCAAATTTAGTATGGGAAACGATGAAAAATTCTGTGTCAAAATCAGGGGGGGTGCGGACAAATGAAGCGGATTAGCGGGAGGAAGTTGCTCATACAAATTTATATGGAGTTTGAAAATGAGAATGTGTGAGTGAATATTAATTTCGATATACATTTGGCACGATTTTGGCACCACCTAAAATGATTTTGTTACTCATCCATATGGGAATAGCTTTTTTTTAAAATTCATGCTTTTTACTGACAAGCAAAGTACAGCCGCCAAAATGGACCAGTTCATAGAAAAAAATCTCAAAAGCTGCTTCTCAAAGAAACTTATTTAATTTGAGAAGAACAAGTTTATAGAATGGTAGTTTAGTTTATCTATAACCTATCACATTATTTGTCTTCAGATTCGATAGACTGTAATGTAATGTTTGTATGTAAAGTCTGAAGGAAGGACCTGATGGTAATATTTTACAGACTAACATTAAAATAATGTAAAATAAACTAACGTTCATTTTACCGAAGATCTACTGAGCAAGTGTTATTTGCAGTATAACTATTTGAGCAGTAGGTGGACGCACAATCTTTCTCACGAGGTGTCGGTGAAAATGGAAATGCATTTTTTAGGATCCCTCAATACGGCTTCTCTAGCGAAGCTTTGTTGTACGTCAACGGAAACACTTTGACCTTGAGCTGGCCAAGCCTATTAGGGAGTTTCATTCAATACTGGGATACCAGTTTTTACTGGTTTGTTTCAAATGACGTGCGGTCGACAGTACAGACCGAGGACAGAAACTGTCCCGAGATGTCACGTCACATTTTGAGGCAATAATAAGAAAATTATAAAAATGTTACAAACATTTAAAAAAAATTAATAATTTAAAAATACGTTTGAGCTGATGAACTCACATTTAGAATTGCTTGGCAATGGTAAGCAAAAGTTTTAATTTTTGATTTTGTTTTCACTTAAAGTGAAAATGATGAAAATGAATAATGTTTCATGGTTTCTCAGGAAACTTAATTATATACCTACGACATGGGAGCTTCCTATTAAGTAAATAAATTTACTTATAGAAGAATAACTTTGCTCTTAATGTTCACTTGACTTTATGTGAATCAATACCAGTTGGCCTACTTGTCACATAACTATACTGCGCTTCTGTGAGCCACCCGGATATTGTCTGCGGAGATTGTTTTAGATAGCACTTGTCGACTCGCCGTGGTTTTGTTTCGGCACTTGTTCGGCTGTTCCTAGTTCACTGCATCTCTCTTTACACCGAGATCATTACGTCATCGTTAACGATGTTAATTGTTGAAACTTTTCCCGCTACCGCTACCGCCACCGCTACCGCCACCGCACTTGAACGGCCCAGAACGAGTACATCTATGTACTCGTCACAGTTCAGTTTCAGATAATAAAATCATTGCCATGTAGCCACTATTGCCGCTGTAAGACGCCAGAGAATAAGCTTCAGTGGCCGACTGTTCGCTCACCGAGTTCTGGGCCGTTGAAGTGCGGTGGCGGTAGCGGTAGCGATGGCGGTAGCGATGGCGGTGGCGGTAGCGGTAGCGCTGGCGGTAGCAGTGGCGGTAGCGGTATGAATGGCGGTGGCGGTAGCGGTAGCGATGGCGGTAGCGGTAGCGGTAGGTAACGGTAAATACGTAGGTAGACCTATATTCTGACTTTTAAGAAACCACCTTTCTGGGCCGGGAATCAAACTGGACAAGTGGGAAAAAACAGCCTGTATTTTTATAATATCAATCAAAAGGGTCCATCATAAGAATGAGATGCCCCATCGCCAGGTGGACCGACGACCTGAAGAAGGTAGCGGGAAGCGGCTGGATCCGGGGGGCTAAGGTCCGTGTGTGTGTTGTGGATATTGAAGAGCTGATAATTATGATGAAGAAACTAGAAAACAGTAATGCGTGCATTGCTATTTGGCGACCGAAACAAAAGGGGTAGCTAGCACGGTTACTGCATGTGAAATACTGTACCAAATGTATTTTTATTTTATAACAAACCCTATTTCCATTTTGTTACAGTTCATAAAAAGATCAGCAAGTTGCGACGCACACAAAATGTGGGTTCCATCAATGGATATTGTACCGTTCTACTGAAATATGTCTGAAATGAAATAATATTCATGACATTTTCATAATTAATTTTACCATATTTGCCAGGAAAATCTACGTGTAAGTATACTCAAAATTTCAGTTCAGTCGTTCCGACAGACAGACGGACGAAAAAGCTTCGCTTTAAGCGTATCCCAGACGCACGCGGCCTACCTCAGGCCCATGATGCGGCATGACGTATTAACGTTTACGTGAATTATCATGCTGCATGATGGACCCTCATGCTTGCTATCAATCAGTACAGTGAAGCAACGGCCAGCACGTAGTTTGCATAGTCATGCATGTAGTTTGCATGTCATGCACGTCAATCACAACTAGACGGTCATGCATGAGTGACAGCACGTAATCGTGTAGGCACCGCTTAAGGGTTTCGGTATTTACGGAACCCTGTAGACAATGGTCAGTTATAACTAGATCCAGATATAGCATCAGCATCACGTCGCTGGCTGATGCCGCCCAAAAAAGCACACGAAATCAACGCGAACGAAAAAACTTTATCCTGTCAAAAATAGTAACAGGAATAATTATCGTGAACATTGCATTAATCAAATTCCGCGCACGGCGCTATCGGGGGGCGGAGAGGGGGTCTGAACCCCCCGTGGGGTGGGGGCAGTGGGCGGAGGGGGGCTCGGAAAAACGAATGCTGCGGGCTCGCTGCGAAAAAAGCTGAAAACGACGGCAGCACAGTGGTGTGCTGTCGTCGGATATTTTATCTTAGGATTGAGTTTTATTTTAGATATATTACCAAAAATACAACATGACTGGCGATAGAAATAAAAATAAATATCAATAGGTAGGTAACCTTGACATTTTTCGTGTCAAACAAAACTGACAAAATTTAAAAGGAAAATATGTTGCAAATACATTTTTGGAAACGAGACTTGTCAAGTGTGAGTCTTATAGCGCTATAACTTTTAAAATTCTCTATTAACAGATTAGTAAGTACCTTAAAAAGTTTCGATTTTCGACCGCTTGGAGCGCTGGGATCAAAGAAAATAGAAGAAAATCTAAATTTTACCATGTCATTCTTACTTCTTCTCGTACTACAAAGAACAAATAATAACCAAATATGCTGGTAAAACTTCTAATATAACCAAATCAATTCAAGTCAATCAACATCCGTTCAGTGAATGCTAGAACAAACAGAAAACAATAACTATACAAGCTTTATCGTGTCCCATTTTACTTTAGATAGAAGATTGACATTCGGGTATGTGTCAATTAGAAGCCGCATCGAGCAGTGATGGCGGCTCGATAAAATGATAGATAGGTCCGTCGGTATGTCAGACGTAATGAATGTCGATATAAATCTTATCGATATCAGACAGGGCGTAGGTAATGTGAGAGGAAATTCTAATTTTCATGCCGACAATAAAAGTAATTCACATCGTAACAGTAAAAGGAGACTCGTTCAACCTCTTGGTGTGGTTAATCTTTTTAAAATTTCCCAGCCATTTGAGTATTTAAAAGCCAAATTTTACATTGAAATAAGAGTCTCTCAAAAATAAGATTATTATTATTTAAAGACCTGCGGCTATACCGAGTACAGCCTGCTTCATACTCATTTCTACTTTTTATCCAAGTCATAATATCAACCAATCAACATCTACTGCTGGACTATAAAGAAACTCCGAGCAAGGTTTTAAGATAATTAATATTTTTTCATATCCGGAGACATATCCTTTAGAACTCCCACCCGTGTGTACCCGAGTAGTCCAGCGCAGGCTACCTATATAGTAACAAAAAAACTGCGCCATCCCCGCCTCACCCCCTCCCTCCACCCTCGGCCGGGAGGGGGAGGGGGGCCCTTCCAGCCCTCACTGCATTCATTAATTGCTAATTTTCAGATCGCGGGTCACACGTATGCATGTTACGGCTTGGGCTTGTCATTTTAATTGGTTTAAAACGTAATTTGAATGGATGAGCAGTGCTAGGTCCCGCACCGGTGGCGCTGCTGCCCGTTGCCAGCCTGCGGTAGCCCAGACTACAGTCGTCAGTGACATTGATAACTCAAATCTCTTTATTACACAATAAATTTTATATTTTATTTGTATATTTTCTTTATTTTTATTAGTATTT
Organism: Metalampra italica; assembly: GCA_949699065.1. Taxonomy (NCBI): domain Eukaryota; kingdom Metazoa; phylum Arthropoda; class Insecta; order Lepidoptera; family Oecophoridae; genus Metalampra; species Metalampra italica. The sequence goes on from OX452980.1 coordinate 9,654,591, forward strand.
ATGATACATTGCATATTTATACATATTATTATTATGTATTTAGTGCCTATTATATTTATTAATAGTTTTGCATTTAGGTATCTAGTTTATAGTTAGTTTAATGTATGTACACACGTTGTCTACCTTCATATATACTTAAATTTTCTCTCTCACGGGTCTGCTGGAAGAAATCTCTTCGAGAGATAAGTTCGCCTTTTGTACTTATTTTTCCCTGTATTATTTTGTAAATGTTTTTTCTGAGTGTGTGCAATAAAGTGTTAAATAAATAAATAAAATTACAATAACCCTCCTTTGGGCTTCGCCGTAGTCGGGTAAAAAGATACTTAATACAGTAAATTACGTTAGTACATCTGGGATTTCTTCCAGACAACCTTTTATGTGATTACTGCAAGAGCACTGCAGGGTTCGCTCATACGCCTGCGAAACTATAAAAATAACGTTACACAAAAATTAAATATTTTGGTGCTCATTTACTAGGTAATATTTTTTCAAATGTGTTAGTAACTACTTACTACCTATTTTAAAAACTGGGATCTATCTAGTACCTATTTTCTAAGAACGCCAGTGGCGTAGTGGGGAAGATGCCGCCAAACACGTCGAACGATAGGTCCGAGTTCGATGCCCGGTTTTGCCAATGGGTTTTTTACTGACTGCTCTCAAACGGTGAAGGAAACCATCATGAGGAGATAAGAAAGAAAGAAAGAAAGAAAGAAAATTTATTTGTCAAAACATGAGTTTAAATATTCAGATGTCAGTGTTTAGCATAATCGTATCGTCATGTTTTACCTTGCGGCGTACAAATTTTAAAATAATAATAATACAAAATTTCACCAAATAAATTAAAGAAGTCGAAATCATTAATTAACATAAATAATTCAATCATTACATACAAATCAATAATTAATTAATTTATAGTGTCATAATAAGAACAAAATATTCAACTAAAAATCTAAATCTAAATTACAATTTATCATTCATAAATTCATTGATTCATTCATTCATTCATTCATTCATTCATTCATTCATAAATTCATTCTGTCTGCATACACTGAATAAGAAATTCTTAGGCGCATGTGAAGTCCACCAACCCGCACTGCGCTAGCGTGGTGGACTACAGCCCGTACGCCCTCAATGAGAGGGTAGGCCTGAGACATATTATAGGCTGTTGATTTGATTTGAAATGTATGTAGGTACGTAAGAAAATATTTATTTAGAGGATATAGGTTATCATTGTACAAAATTTCAATTTATTTTACAAAATTGGAAACAATTAAATTTTAATTACGTTTAAATTCAACCTTAATTATATATCTTTTTCTTCGAGTTTGAGGCTTGGTTACAAGACCTTTTAAGCCACGTATGTATAGGAATTTGAAAAGTTTCAATATTTTGCACCATAAATTTTAGAAACAGTGTTTTTAATATCTGCCATGGTTATATTGGGCATTTCGTGAGTGTGACGGACGGAAGGCTGGATGGAGTCCGCAGCAGATCGATCGATCTCGCGACGCGTCCGAGGCCCGCGCGCGTGTGTGCAGCGGAATAAACGAAAACATGCGGGCGCCGGGAAAAATAGACGCGTCAAATGGACGGGATGCACTCGGGTCCGGTAGAAGTGGCCTTCGCCAATGGATCATATGATTATTCCCCATGGATCATATCATAGAGTTAAGATCTCTTTGGTGCGTGCTCGCGGCCCCTTAAAGAGGCGTAAAAAAGCATTCTATGGGTGTCAAAATCGTGTCAAATGTATTACAGTACTGTAACCTCACTCACACATTCTCATTTTCAAACTCCAAATAAATTTGTATTAGCAACCTCCTCCGGCTACACCGCTTCCTTTGTCCGCACCCCCCCTGTAAGTGGCACCATTGGCTTCCATACTAAATATGCAAGATGCAGTCTCCATAGGGAGCGCGCGCGCCACCAAAGAGATTCGAACCTTCCTGGATTATATGATCAGTAAGTTCGTGATTGCATCTGACACGCTAAAAGCTCCCATTTGGCTAATGGTAGATTGTGTGGTTACAGTGTAGAGCCGCGGTAGACTAGTCGGTTGGGCACTCGCCTCGCGTTCATGAGGTCGTGGGCTCGACCCAATGAATTTTTCGAAATCATCATAAACTGAAACTAAAAAACTAAAAATCCGTTAAGCCGTTCTTGAGTTATTTTGTTTTATATATTTACATTACCATAGAGATAGGATCTCTTTGGTGGGTGCTCGCGGCCCCCTAGTATTTACTTACAAACTACAAGAATGAGCAAAACTAAAGACATATTGATTTGACGTAGGTACACTCTGCTGCTGTAGCAGCGATTTGGATCTACTCGTAAAAAAACTACCCGAAAAGTGACAATAGTGATGAATCTTACTATAATACCAGTAGTTTTTGAGGAAAATGATAACAGACATACACACAAACAACCTCTAACGCCAAACGCATATCCCGCCTCCGTTCCGTTCCGTCCGTCGTGGGTAAAAACACCTAAAATATATTAAAAACTTTATCAACGGCCAATTCACACTGCCAGCGCTACAGAGGTGCAAGCGTCACCAAACAGTCTGCCACCGGGGGATGCCCCCTTAAAAAAAATTGCACCGCTGGGGGGGCCAGGGGGAGGGGAGGGGGCTTCAACTTTGACGCGCCGTTTCGTGTGCCCCGCGTGCCCCACATGCCCCACGTGCCCCACTCGGGTTGTGCTTAATTGATGCTGCGTTGTTATGCTATTAGAATTTGATTTGTTACATTGGTACTCCCTGCTGTGTCACTTTTGACTGTAACCCTGTGTAGATCGCTCGTAATTAATGCATAATCATCATCATCATCAACAGCCTATTAACATATCCCCACTGCTGGGGCTCAGGCCTACCCTCTCAACGAGGGCGTTCGGGCTATAGTCCACCACGCTAGCCCAGTGCGGGTTGGTGGACTTCACATGCGCCTAAGAATTTCTTCTTCGGCGTATGCAGGTTTCCTCACGAGGTTTTACTTCACCGTTTGAGCAGTCAGTAAATGTACTTAAGTTTCGAGAAAAAACCCATTGGTACATGGCACAGCTGGGGATCGCACTCCGGACCTTTCGATATGATAGGGCGCGTCTTATCCCCTGGGCCGTTGACGCTCTTATACATAATCAATAAAGTAATTAAGTAATTTAAATAATCATTCGAGGGTATAGTTGATGGAGTATCGGCTTGCTGCGAAAACGGTCTCAACTTCGCATCCCGCCGGCCGAGCAAATAGTGATAATAATATAAGAGTTGGTTACGCTTTTCCTCTCTTAAGACAGGTCTGTCGGAGAGACTATGAAACACCTGCTGTGCGAATGCAAGGTGACTGAGTTTCCTGGTACAGCCTGTCCTGAACCCGAAGACTACAGGCTCCAACCCTAGCTGCATAACAGCTTTTCTGCCGCGAACACTTGGAGAGCAGAGCAACAGGTTAGGGGGAGGAACAGGGGTGAAAATTTGCGCGGGAGTATCGGTTTCTTTAAATGCAGTAAATTGGAAATGTATCATTTAAATAAATAAATAATGAGGGGTGTTTGGATTTCACATTTTAAGGGGGAATGGGGGTAACGGGGGGGGGGGGGGGGGGTGAAAATTTGCATGATTTATTATGTTCCCATACGTGGGAACATAATCGGAAGACGCAGCGTAGGCAGGCCTCCCCAAGGTGTACCGACGATCTGGTGAAGGTCGCGGGACCCAGCTGGATGAGGTTAGCGCAGGACCGGTCGTCGTGGAGATCCTTAATAGGAGGCCTTTGTCCAGCAGTGGACGTCTACAGGCTGATATGATGATGATGATTCTGTTCCCATAAAGTAGGTAGGTCTGGTAAATCTTCTGAATTACTTCCTTTGTGCGTAGACAAACTGCCACAGTCAAATACCTAGCTTTTGACAGAACGTCTGTCGGGTCAGCTAGTGATGTAATAGATGGAAAATTAGTAGAATCGACCGTTCGCAGCGAGGCGAGCGATTCAAAAATAGGGCTGCTGTTCTCTCATTAGTATACATCGGAAACTCCCTAATAAGCTAGGCCAGCTCAAGGTCAAGTGTTCCCACTGACGAGCGGTCGACTGTACGTTCCGAGACTGGCTGAGACGAAGTGAGTGCGTGCGCTTTATACGCATTATCATTCCTTTTTTCGTAGTTGACAGGTACACAAAACATTGGTTATTGAATCTAAGCGACGTTGCTGGAGATGTTGTGCGGCGTGGCGGGGCGGCGGCAAAGCGCTAAGTGTAGCTATTGGCGCTGCGCCAGCGCTGACGGATTTATGGCTACACCGCTATGACTTACTGCGCTGTTATCAGATGCCTACTTCTGTCATTACTGGACGTATCACGCTATCTTGTCGCTATGATCGGGAAATTTTCCAACCTTTTTTTTTTTTTTTTTCTCCGCTTTCTGCCAAGAAGTTTCGAAACTCTTTGGTGGCGCGCGCGCTCCCTGTGGAGATCGCATCTTGCATATTTAGTATGGGAACGGATCATAGAGTAAGTATACTAGCTATAGAGCGCGCGCGTCGCTCATTGCCCATTGTGCCAAGTGTAAGCAGGTGTTCTATGGACGCTTCCATATAGATTTTTTCTAGATCGTTATTTTCCGTGAATCGTGTTTACAGCTTGGCACGGTACATTTCACCATGATTACTCCAAATCTAAATAAATACCGGCGCGAGCAACAATCAGCGCTACTGACGTGTTGTGACTAGTGGCGTCGCCCCGAACATTTCGAGATTGTTCAGACCCGTGCTTACAGTTCAGACTTGCTAACGCGCGCTCTATGTATACTAACAACTCTCTGGAACGGATGGTGCCACTTACAGCAGGGGGGCACGGACAAAGGAAGCGGAGTAACGGGAGGAGGTTGCTAATACAAATTTATATGGAGTTTGAAAATGAGAATGTGTGAGTGAGTATATGTATTGTCATACATTTGATACTTTTATTACTGATCCATATGGGAGTGGCAAATTTTTTTGATTTATGCTTTCTGCTCTCTGGCGTTTCGTACAATTTTCATGTGAAACTCCCTAATAGGCTAGGCCAGCTCAAGGTCAAAGTGTTACCTCTGACGTGCGGTTGACTGTGCGAATTGTAGACATGTGTTACAAAGGCTACAATTAATAATACTTCAATATTTCATAATTATAGTGACGTATCTCAGTGCACTATACGTGTCTAAAGATAAGATGATATAAAAAAAGGTTTCTATGGAACTTCATGTCATAATTAACTAGGTAGGTAAATACATAATATTAAATATATAGATAATAAATTGATTGAAACTTCAATCTAGATCTCCTGAATACAAAGAACATAGTATTTAATATGTGCTGCATATCTATTATGTTTAATATACAATACAATCTCAGATGAAACCAAAGGAGAAAGATGTGGCACTCTCATACATTCCATAAACGAAAACTAGACTATAGGCACATACACTCACACAGCTGAAAACAAAGTTGCGTTCGTACTTACAATCACCATCGCACCTATTGTACGTAATTTTAAGTCCAATATTTTTCACTAAACGAAAAGCGAATGAAAAAAAATGACCAGAATCAAGCTAATCTAAATCTGTATCTTATTACTATTACGAATAAATAAATAACATTAACTTACTTTGGTTCTTAGTAATATCTTTTCAAATTGGCAATTTATTTTGGTACTTGTTTTTGTATGACCATTTCCAGTAAGTAAGCAACGTGTCTTTTCCTTTTGGATGTCATCTATGTTACAGTCTTCGCATAAATTCATCAGGGACGCACCCTGGCGGCGCGCCAGTGCTCGGTTAGGTTCGTGCCAATACGACACTCAGCTTGGAACAAACTTTACACACAAAATTATACAAATGGAGAAGAAATATGGACCGCGTCGCCTAGTGGCTTTTACATGGGTTCGATTTAGACTAACAACTTTGTACAATTTGCACAAGTTAATCCCAGTCGCATAATTACAAAATGTGTCTGCAATGAAGACTGTTACGTGTTATTCTGATGTAAGTCTATGTTATTGAAAAGTTTCATCAAAATCCGTTCAAAAGAGTAACAAACATCTTCACATCCTTTCAAACAAACTTTCGCCTTTATAATATTAGTAGGATTGTAGGATACCATCAAAATTCCAATGACAAAATGAAGTATTAAGTAGGTAAGCAATACTTACTTAATTCTGACTTTTTTTATATAGATATAAACACATATAAAACAGAAATCAAAGTATTTGAAAACAGGTTCTTGTCGCCATGAAGTCAAAATTTAAAGTTGAAAAAAAAAAACGAAGAAAACTTAAAAAGGTAGAACTGTACCGGAACGAATTTTGGAATAAGCAACGTCTAAGAAGTCGTTTGAAGCGTAACGGTGTTTCTTGATGGTCACAGTAGCGTTTTATTCTTTTTATTTGGACTAAACAGATGATTATTTATTATGTTCCGGCGATAATTTGTATGATAGATGACGAAGTACTCTCCTTAGGCGTAAGTAGGCCTTAAGTAAGTTTACGGCCATTAGGCTGAGTGTGCTACGACCATAACTTTATCTAAGGCGTTGTAAACGCTCGTAAAAGATGAAAAAAAAAGTTTTTTTTTCTTTATTTTCACACTAACTAGATACACGGCTAGGTGGAGCGACGAACTGCGTACAACGGCTGGCAGTGACTGGATGCGGAGAACCGAATATCGGGTTCAGCAGCGCGCCTTGGGGGAGGCCTATGTCCAGCAGTGGACTAGTACAAGCAGATAATGATGGTGAACTAGATACCTACGTAACAACACATAGTAATTATTACCGTAATCAATACATTAAAAAAAAAAAAACATATTGAAAGAGGTGTCAGGATCGCGATACTGGCGCTCCGTTCTTTCTGCTCGTTCTTTTCGTTTCGTTCGGTCTTTCATTCGTAATATTTAATATAGAAAAACAATTAGGAATAAAGGCCGTAGATGAGAGCGTCAGTGGCGTAATGGGGAAGACGCGGCTTGTCACATCAAGAGGTCCGTGTTCGATCCCCGGTCGTACCATGTACCCTGATGCTCGCAAACGGTGAAACGACGAAGGAAAAGATCGTGAGGAAACCTGCATAGGTACGCCGATATAGGGGTTCGTATAAGGTGTATTGCGAAGTCCACCAACCCACACTCGGCTAGCGTGGTGGACTATAGCCCGTACTTTCCCGTTAAGAGGGAGAGCCTGGCCCCAAAGTGGGGACATTAATAGGCTGTCTTTTTGATTTGAAGTAAGTACTTATAAAATAATTAAAAATATAAATAACTTATTATAAATCTAAAACTAAACTACAAATGAATTATAAATAGAAAACCCCCTCGAGGCTCCCCACTGGCTGGCTGGCAGGCTGATCCTCTGATGCTCAGCCCTCTGGTCATGGGCAGCCTCGACCAGGCGCTTGGAGATCTCTCGAAGAGACGGTGAGCTCCCGGCCCCCACGGTCCGAGCGTCTCGACCTCAAACGGCTCAAATATGTAGTCGCTGCTCAGCACGGCATATTTGCGCCGTTTGAGGTCCTCAGCAGTACCGGCCGCAGAACCGTGGCCGTTAACCAGTATAAAATATATTTCAAAAAATAAAAAAATGACAAAATAAGACGGATGTGCTCTTAGGCACAGTTTAAGAGCAGTTATAAAGCCAAGTTCTATCGAGATAGCAACGATAAGCCGATATCGCATCTCTTCGAGGCGACCATTATCTTCGGGTGATATTTCATCCGCGTCGGCTATTAACTGGGCGACCGCTGCACTCGATCAGTGGCGCCTCGGATAGTGTGCAGTTGCCTTTATATTGATATTAATTCTGTTAGAACATAAATACTCTACAAGAAGTGGATTAAACTGAAGGCTAGCTAGATACGAAAGCGCTATTGACACGGCAAGATGGTAACTCGAGATCCCTGCGAGATCGAATCAGAAATGAGGAGATCTACAGAAGAACCAAGGTCACCGACATAGCTCAAAGAATTGCGAAGCTGAAGTGGCAGTAGGCTGACGGCCGTTGGGGCAGAAAAGTTCTCGAGTGGCGACCACGTATCGGAAGACGCAGCGTAGGCAGGCCTCCCACGAGGTGCGCTCCCTGTGGAGTTCGCATCTTGCATATTTACTATCGGATCCTATGGTGCCAATTACCGGGAGGGTGCGGACAAAGGAAGCGGAGTAGCGGGAGGAGGTTGCGAATACAATTTTATATGGAGTTTGAAAATGAGAATGTCTGAGTGAGTTACAATATTGTAATCCATTTAGACACAATTTTGACACCCATAGAATGCTTCTTTTACGCCTCTTTATGGGGCCGCGGCCGCCACCCAAAGAGATCCTAATATGTATAGAATACAGTTGTCCGAACGAAAAAAAAGTTACTACGTAGTTATTCATCATCATCATATCAGCCTGTAGACGTCCACTGCTGGACAAAGGCCTCCCCCAGGGATCTCCCCGACGCCCGGTCCCGCGCTAACCTCACCCAGCCGGGTCCCGCGACCTTCACCAGATCGTCGGTCCACCTTGTGGGAGGCCTGCCTACGCTGCGTCTTCCGATACGTTTACATAATAGAGATGGATACCAGTACCTATTAGGTCTATGTAAACAAGTCCTGTGCCATAATTATGACGCTTGCAAATAGAGTCCTTATCGATAAACTAATTGCCTTGAATGATACACTGTATTTTCGCCCATAGATTTTTAATTTAATCGTATGGCGTTTATTTTCGCCCATAGATGAAGGATAACAAACGAAGCCACGACTTCGATCCATATTTACTGACAAAAAGCCCACAATTAGATAAGAAATCATGAATATCTCTCTCCACTCAGTAATAGCAACCTCAGGTTTTAATAGCGAAATTAATTTCACATCCGACCTGCGCAGGAGCCGCGGGTGCCGGGCGATCAGCCAATGACGCGGCAGGGCGGCAACGAGCGGCCAATCAGCGTCGAGTGTGTGATTCCGCAGCGAATTAGCGTCGTGTATTGATATCGCACATCGCCATTCGGCCGGAAAATGCAGATGAATCTGCGCAGGCGCTAACGGACGCAGATGCGTGCGATACAGTTCAATGAAACTAGTTTGTTATTGTTGGTAGTTGTTGGTGTAATGCGAGATATGAAAATGAAAATCATTTAAGAACTTTTAATAATTTATTTATTTATTAATAATTTATTTTATACACAAATAAATAAATAATACTTACAAAAACAGAAAATTGTATTTACCACAGACCAGCACAGAAACGCGAACACTTAATTGAATTTACATAAAACGCTATGTAAACTGCAACTCTTACTATGCACCGCACGTCATTGGAAACAAAACCATATTTAAACTGGTCTCTCATTGTATTGAGGCCAGGTCAAGGTTAAAGTGTTTTCACTGACGTGCGGTCGACTGTACCTAATTATGTTATTACTTTTTCACAGACGATTTCCTAAGAAAAAAAGTTCAAAATTCGAACTTTAACGTAAAGTGCCTTCCAATATTTTTACGAAGGGTTCAGGATTGAGCCACGCATATCATCTATACAAAAATGGGGTAGACTGTACTTGGTATAGCCGCAGGTGTTTTACGTATCTTTGTTGCCTCTGATCCGATCACTAAATAATGCTTAAAGTATATATGTAAGCACTGTTTTATCGTTCCACTACTTTAGCACTGACATTTAATAATTAGGTAGATAAATAGTATTCTAGATGCGGTACCTAGTATAGGTAAAAGATTGATGATAATAACTGACCAAATAAAAGCCATAGTAACCGTGAAAGTATAAAAACATAAAATTCGCTCAAGGTCTGGCAAAAAACTTTAGTGTTACGCTTTTAGCGTGTGCAGAAGCGTGTAACGTGACATATTAGGCCAGTAACTGTACCACCGTCTGCCAGACGTAAGATAATCGCGAATTAATGACCGCAATCGCAGCTGGAAAAGTGTGCTATTGTGTCTCTAGATTTGTCTGAAGCCTGGCTCTTGTCAGTGGCGTCGGGGGGAAGACGCGGCCTATCATGGCGAGAGGTCCGAATTCGATCCCCGGCTGGGCCGTGTACAAATGGGTTTTTCTCGAAACTTAAGTACATTTACTGACTACTCTCAAACAGTGAAGGAAAACATCGTGAGGAAACCTGCATACACCGAAGAAGGAATTCTTAGGCGCGTGTGAAGTCCACCAACCCGCTCTGGGTTAGCGTGGTGGACTATAGGCTTAACGCGCTCCTTGGGAGGGTAGACCTGAGCCCCCAAGTGGGGGCATATAAATCGGTTTACTTGTCAACGAAAAATGTTTATGTTTATTTACATGACTTCATTAATCTATGTCAAGAATTGATATTAAGGTTGCGATTGTACAAATAAGTTATGCTTACAAACTGTACCGGTATACTGTTTTGCCGGCTGTGCTGAATTCCAATTGGTTTCTAACTGGGAAAACAATTTCCACTTTGTAGTTACAAAACTCAGTCACAATAGTGGCAAGTTATTTGTTTTTGAGATGCGATTTCAAATTTCACGCGCTGTAAATGTTTCTAAATTCTTAATTAATACTACCGTAAGGTGAGTTATTTTCCTTATAATTTATTATTACTAACTTTCTCCCTTAGATAATGGTGAAATAGATTTATTTTGAACTTAATTTTTAAGGTAAATTTAGGTATTTAATCCAATATAATATTAATCTAAATAAATATAGGATAACTTTCTCCCTACAAATTTGTTGTGTATACTTACCTCTGTGATTATTGTTGAAACGCCAGTACTACAGTATACAGGTATACTGTCTCAAGGTGATTTATATACACTTACCCACCGTTTAATTGTAATGTAAAAGGTAGACAAGACATTACAGTTTTTAATGATTGTAGCTGTGATTAAAATTGTGTGGCAGTGCATGGCGCGAGTATGAACCTACCTAGTGGGGAATACCGACGGGTTCGGATGGTTTTATTCAGCGGTGTAGCAAGAATAACAGTGCAACCAAAAATTGGAAAAACAATACCACACTGCACTGTCCACTGCTAGACATAGGCCTCCCCCGAGACTAGGTTAGGCCTCCGCATCCAGTTACTGGCAGCCGCCTTGCGCAGATCGTCGCTCCTTAGCCGGGGGGCGTCCCACGCGATGCTTGCCCAGCTCGAGAACTCGTCTACCCTACCCTAGCGGTTATTAGTTCTCCGACAGATCTTCGTGACCAACCTTTTTAAGGGGTTTTTGAGCAATATTGAAGGTTTTGGTTCTCAGCGGATTGACTCAGATCCTGTCTCCCAAAGAAACTCCGAGCATGGCTTCTTCCACAGGTAGGTCTTTACGGGAAGGCTGCACTGTTTAAAGACTTTTATTACAATGAACTAAATTAAACTAGATAAACAATATTGATAGATTAGGATTTTTTGTAAAAATTTAAAAACCAATACGGCTTATATTTTGTTTTGAGAAGGTAATAGTATCCACTAATCACTATTAAAGACACACAGAACAAGAAGAAACAGTTATTAAAATTATGTAAAAGTAACACATAACTTTTTTAAAGGTTGTCTGGAAGAAATCGCTTATTACTTAGTTATAAAACCGCCTAGATGTACCATCACTGTATCTGTTTTTTTTTCTTTTTGTCTGTAATTTTTAAACATGCAATAAAGTGTATTGAATTAAATTTTATTTCTTTTTCCGGAAGATATTAATGAGGCAAAAAATATGAGTGGGTCAACAACAAAAATTCTGGTAAAACAGAGAAACTCAAAAATATTGACTCGTCGCATAACCCCGTCCAAAGCTACCGTGTGGTCTTGAGCTGCGGTGTTTAGTCATTATTTTTGCATTATATATTCCGCGAATTGTAGTGGGATTGTTGTAAGATAGTTGATAGCGCATTGACCCCACGTGTGGACCACTTAGTCAAGGCTGTGGGACTGAAACAGTTTATTTATTGACAAATTCATTATCTTCCGATAAAAACAAAACCACTAATTAAAAATAATACTTACTTTAATTAATTTAATTAACAGGTATTTATGTAAATAATAAAAAAATATAAAAAAGACTAAAGGTAAAAGATGCTGTCGAGATGGTCACTCTGGGGCGTTGTACTCAGAAGGCTGGCAACGTTACCTTCTTGGATGGCCAAACAAACTAATTCGTTGGCCGAGGTATTGTCCAGCCTTCGGGTCTCCGGAGGCTTCTATAGGCTTCTATCAGGCGAGGCGAAAGCTCCTGAAAAAGCTTTACTTACTTAGTTTTTAATTTTGTTAGGTACATTATTGATTTATTTTTAATTACCATTATAAATTTATAGCCTCTTACACCGCTTGCTGATAAAGTCCCAGATACCCTATCTGCAGGTTATCTGACAGATAGCTTGTTTTTTTGGTTTCACAGGTATCTGATTGCCTATATCTTATATATTTTATATAGTCTATCACACAGATTTGTCTGATAGATTAGTTTATCACTAAGATTACTATCTGTAACAATATCAGGAAGTGGTGAAAGAAGCCCTAAATGATGCAAAAAAAAATTACAGACTTAGGGCTTCTTTCACCACTTCCTGATATTGTTACAGATAGTAATCTTAGTGATAAACTAATCTATCAGATAAATATGTGTGATAGACTATATAAAATATATAAGATATAGACAATCAGATACTGTGAAACAGAGAAAAAAGGATATCTGGTAGATAACCTTCATATAGGGTATCTGGGACTTTATCAGAGAGTGGTGAAAGAAGCCGTTAGTCTAGTCTAGGATTGCTTGAAAGCTAAGGATAGAAAATTTAAGAATCACAATAAAAGACAACTTTGTAAGAAAGCGAAATAAAAACAGACGATTATTTGAATGACAAAGATGCCTGGTGTTACTCAAACAATTTGTTATAGTACCTACTTATGCAAACTTGAATTAAAAAATGTGTTGCGGAAGCTTGTTGAAGAAATTTACGTGTATAAATGTACCCAGTGCAATAACAATGACTTTGATTGTAAGCCAGTCTAGTTGCATATTATTTATCTTGTATTCCACGCAGAGCCGCGCGTGTTCACTAGTGCAGCGTCGTCACAAAGCCCGCAGCGGCCCGGCACCGAACCGGCGACCGGCGAGCGGAAGCAGTTGGCAGCCGGCCCTCGAGGCGTGCCAAGACCGCCGCGCCCGCCCGCCGGCCCCAGCGGACTGTACCTACCTACCACACACAGAGCCCAGAATAAATAACTGCTAGAAATGTACTATTTAAATTTTTTGCCGCGGGTGCAAAATTTTTTACACTTTTTTTAAGTAGGAATTTTGTTTGTTTTTAGTTTAATTTATTTCAGTTTGTAGGTAGTTGTATATTAATATAATTTAGTTTTATTTTATTTTATTATATTGTACCTATTTATACCTACATTAATTAATAAATAATAAAGTTATTTAAATTTTATATTAAATAAATATATATTAAATATATTTTGTCTTAAAATTTAATTTTGTTTAAATTACAAAAAATTAAAATAATAATAATGCTGGTACAACAAGGGTATTTTCTCGGGATGCGTAATTATAAATTCGAATGCAACCCAGACCCCCATATAATGCTGCAACGTCTTCTGTACATCGCACTACCTCCATACCGACCTGCAATACATATGCATACATAAAATATGTATTTATTTATAAAATAATAATAATATTTGGACAAATCACACACGGCTGTTTAGTCTCAAACTAAGCCGAAGCTTGTAAATTGGTACTCAACAACTGACAAACATACATAAATACTTAAATACATACATACACCCAGAATCCGAAAACCAACAGTTATGCTCATCACACAAATGTTGGTCTACAACGCCAACAGGCCAGTCAGCAATTAATATAAATAAATACAACATAGGTAGAAGTAAATAGAAAAATCCAAGCAATTTTCTGGGTACCCAGCAACCCAGCAATCTTATCTTGTTAGGGGGTAGGAATACCCAGCGACACTGTGCCCCAGTCCGTTTTTGGGTGGACTTCACATACGCCTTAGAATAGAAATTGTTATCTTTTAAAACTTGTGAAAGCCGGTTTTTCCTTCAACGAAAAGCCATGGTAATTAAACGTATATAAAAACTCATTGGACCGGGACAAGGTTTGAATTGAACCCACGACTTCATAAACGATTTTTTTACGCTGTGTACTGCCTAACTGTTGGCTAATACGTCACCTGTGCGGCGACAAGTTCACCGCGTGCGATATCTAGTGTCTATTTGTTCCGAGTTCTGTGGTAACACTGAGCGGACTATAAGATTTACGACCTAACCAGATCCCACCAATACCCACCCATTCCGATTGCTGAAAATTATTTGTAAGTTGAATAATTCCGTGCTGGGTTTCGAATATGCGATCGTCAGCTAAGAATGAAGTTATTTTAAAATGAACTACATACCTATCACGTCGTATCTCGATGACACTAGAACATGATTCCTTCCCTGATACCTACCATACCTTAACTTTCTCTGTAAACTCTTCAATCAAAATCAACACAGGTGTGAAGTTAGAAGCCAATTTATAACGCGACCAAATTAGGAAGTACGATTTTTTTAATACCAAAAAATATCTCTTGTAAGCATGTATGTTTGTCAGTTGTTGAGTACCCATCCACAAGCTTCGGCTTAATTTGCAACTAAACAGCCGTGTGAATATGCCAACAAAAAAAAATTTACATCGATCCACTACACCCTGTAGGTATACCTACTTACTCTACAACTAAAGCATTCTATGTGTGTTCTATTTCAATCAATTAAGCACAACACCATGTAGGTATCGCAAACTTTCATCTATTTCTATTATCCCATCATAATTGAATATTTCGCATCATTATTCTCATATAACTACTGTACCCCGTTAACAACTAAAGTTGTTACCGACATTACCGACACAATACGGCCTCTCACAGCCTTTCCCCACATTTTTTTTCTAACCAATAAATTGACTTCCAATCTCTGATTCGCGAGGAAAGCTAAAACTGTCAGTCCATCTCTTTCGTCAAGAACTTCCATCATACATTTATTACCATCAAACGTTGCAATCTAAACTGTAAAACAAGCAGAAGAAGTCTATATTCCTTTGCCTTCCATTCATTTCCATACTAACTTAACCGCCAAAGTCTTTAGCAATCGAAATTCGATGTACAATACTAGGTGTTAGAGTTCAATTTAGGTTAACAGGTGGTAGTTGATAAGTGGTTTAGCGTTAGAAAAGTGTGGAGAATGCTTCTGTTAATAGAATTTTAATGAAGTAATGTCAGGCTTCGAGAGTAGTGCATGTCATGCCCATCTCCTTGCGTGCTCTGACGCGCATGCGTCTACTGGTCACTACGTACGGTCAGCATAGCAAATTGGGCCATTTTTTTTGAAAATGTCTGTTAGGTTGATACCTGGAAATGTTTCTTAACTCAAGTAAACCCCAGACACTGTAATAATTGTGTATCATTGTGAGTCCTTGTGTTTGAAAAGGCACAGGAAATAAAAATGAAACCAACAGTGTACAAACCCAGGTACAAACATAATACCTATAGGTTTAGCTAATATAGAAAAAGGAAGAGATCAACATCAGTAATAAGACGCTTACCCACTTTTAGTTTTTGGACACAACTAGGATTGTATGCTCCTGTTCATTCTATATTCTGAGGGTAGATCGCGTAGACAAATAAAAATGCAATCTTATTGTTTTTAGGCTCAGGAGGGCTTTTTTCAGAATTTTTCATTTGTCGGTTATGTGGGCAGCCTCAAATCTTTAGTCGGAAATCGGCGATTCGTCGCGGACGTGGTGCGTCGACTGCTCGATCCACTGACAGAATGGTATCTGTCATGGCCGCCCGTCGCGCTACAAGCGACACAACGCTCCGCCAAAGTGACACTGACAGCTGATGTCAGCTGTCACTTTATTTCCGTTTCTAGCCACTAGATGGCGCCGCGCCCCCCGAGGAGTAATCACGCTGTTTAATAGATGGCGCTGTACGTTGCGCCGTCATGCTTAAGATTCTGTATTGCAATGAGTGATTGAATTGAATAAATATCATAATATTATGAACGATTGAATGAATGAGTGAAAATACTCAGTAAAACAGTAGATTATTAAGTTGATGTTGTACACCAGGTTTATCAAGGGATACAAAAGTTTAATTTTGCAATAAAATAATGATTAACACTAAAACTCCTGTGCTGCCGACCGTACCCCCGATTGTGAGTGGCCAACTATATTTGCCGAATCTATTCGATCAAAGAGTAGATAATAATTACAGCGTACAGTTAGAGCAGATGGTGGCGATACGTGGCCGGCCGCCGACCAAAATAAAGCAATCGACCCGCGGCAAATCGGCCTAACAACTCTATTGGCTTTATCGCCGCGCTATCGGTGCCCTGGATTCCGCGAAGGGCATTTTAATTATGTTGTACACTTTTTCAGAGTCTCGCAAATAGCTTCGGAGAGAGCTATCTTCGTGATGAAAGAAAGAGAATGACGAAGGTGAGGAGACACATAAGGCTTAGGGGGATTTTGATAGACTTAGGTAGAAACTCCTTTGGATAGTGAACTTTTTGCTGCCTTTGGCCCGTCCAACCTCGCGGTTATACGGGCCGATTCCGCTAATAGCAAGCTATAGTACCAAGTTAACTGTGAAGTGTCAGAATTAGGAACTACGCAGAATGTCATTCGGCCGTCAGCACAACATATATAGAATGACGGGCATGAAACGATGGCAGAGCCACCCTTCAGTTCACAGATAACTTGGTAAGTCTAAGAATGACGGGCATGGAACGATGGCAGAGCCACCCTTCAGTTCACAGATAACTTGGTAAGTCTAAGAATGACGGGCATGGAACGATGGCAGAGCCACCCTTCAGTTCACAGATAACTTGGTAAGTCTAAGAATGACGGGCATGGAACGATGGCAGAGCCACCCTTCAGTTTAGAGATAACTTGGTAAGTCTAAGAAAGACGGGCATGGAACGATGGCAGAGCCACCCTTCAGTTCACAGATAACTTGGTAAGTCTAAGAATGACGGGCATGGAACGATGGCAGAGCCACCCTTCAGTTCACAGATAACTTGGTAAGTCTAAGAATGACGGGCATGGAACGATGGCAGAGCCACCCTTCAGTTCACAGATAACTTGGTAAGTCTAAGAATGACGGGCATGGAACGATGGCAGAGCCACCCTTCAGTTCACAGATAACTTGGTAAGTCTAAGAATGACGGGCATGGAACGATGGCAGAGCCACCCTTCAGTTCACAGATAACTTGGTAAGTCTAAGAAAGACGGGCATGGAACGATGGCAGAGCCACCCTTCAGTTCACAGATAACTTGGTAAGTCTAAGAATGACGGGCATGGAACGATGGCAGAGCCACCCTTCAGTTCACAGATAACTTGGTAAGTCTAAGAATGACGGGCATGGAACGATGGCAGAGCCACCCTTCAGTTCACAGATAACTTGGTAAGTCTAAGAATGACGGGCATGGAACGATGGCAGAGCCACCCTTCAGTTCACAGATAACTTGGTAAGTCTAAGAATGACGGGCATGGAACGATGGCAGAGCCACCCTTCAGTTCACAGATAACTTGGTAAGTCTATACTTGTAGTTGTCTTCCAATTTCTGTCTAATCTAAAATTGTTTCTTTCACACTATTGACTCTAAAACAGGAAGATTCGAATCTCTTTGGTGGCGCGCGCGCTCCCTATGGAGACTGCATCTTGCTTATTTAGTATGGGAGCCAATGGTGCCACTTACAGGGGGGGTGCGGACAAAGGAAGCGGTGTAGCGGGAGGAGGTTGCTAATACAAATTTATTTTGTATTAGCAAGTTTGAAAATGAGAATGTGTGAGTGAGTCATAGTATTGTCATACATTTGACACGATTTTGACACCCATAGAATGCTTTTTTACGCCTCTTTAAGGGGCCGCGAGCACGCACCAAAGAGATCTTAACTCTATGCTCTAAAATGACTAGAAACCTACTTTTAAGTATCAAGAGTTGTAATGTAAGCGCATGTAACCTCAGACTAGCGTTATTTCCGTGATCGTACAAACCGCGACACCGTTGTCCGAAACTGGGGCTAAACCTAAGTCAACAGCCGCGGTGAGACGGCTTTAATAGACCGCAATCAACACATTCTGAACAATCATCAAATTGGTCTAGCAAACATAGTGTTGAACGAATGACGACACAATACACTAGTGGTTCTGTGAGAACAGTAGACCTCGCCAGCCCAAACCTAAAAGAAACGAACAGAAGTCAACTTTGCAGTTGGAGATTCAGTACTAAAGTGACAAAAATTAACACTATAAAGCTTAATATTTCGCAAACGGATCGATAAATCGAAAAATGTTTTCCACACACCCGCGATATTTTTGAAAGACCTATGCAACGATACCCAACACCATGGAATTCACGGGAAAAAAAATCATTCCCATTCTACGTATGCAGTTCTATGAACATAATTTAATTTTTGACTTTCTTAAGTTAATCGACTATTACTCAAAAACTAATAGAACCTTCTTATCTGTTATAGTTTTCCTTTTAACTACGTTATATATGCTACTGCCGTGAATTTTTTCACATTTGCAGAAGCGACCGTTTAGCTGGCAGGGGCGGGGGGGGGCACGTGACTCGAACAAAAATTACCGCTTGAAAGCTTAATATTTCGCCAACGGATCCCTAAATCGAAAAAATGGTATTCACACACCAGCAATATTTTTGAAAGACCTATCCAACGATATCCCACACTATGGGATTCACAAGAAAAAAAAAGTTCACTCCCACTTTGCGAGTATGGTAGGTACTCTAAAAAAATGTTTTTTAAAATTTTATTCTACTCATTTTGTTGGCTTAATTAATTTATACCCATGCCAAATTTTCGTCAAAATCGGTTGAAAAATGCGACCCGTAGAGAATTACAGACAGAAAGACAGAAGGACAGAAGGACAGACGGACATTAGCATTTTTAGCCAATCTCGAAACATAGACGCTTCCCTCGCTTCGCTCGCTCGGTCAATCAAGCGAATGGTGCAGGAGCCAGGGACGACTGACATACGAGGATCAGATAGAGCGGGTGCACACGGACACGTGAAGAGCACTCGCGTCCCGCGGCTGAGCGAAGCGGAAGGTTTTTGCATTCTATCAACTTTTCTTATGAAAGGGTAAACTTAATTGACCGAGCGAGCGAAGCGTCTACGTTTCGAGACTGGCCAAAAATGCTCTTGTCCGGCTGTCTGTCTGTCTGTCTGTCTGTAATTCTCTACAGGTCGCATTTTTCAACCGATTTTGACGAAAATTTGGCATATGTATAAATTAATTAAACCAACAAAATGAGTAGAATAAAATTTTGAAAAACATTTTTTTTAGAGTAGCTACCATACTCGCAAAGTGGGAGTGAACTTTTTTTTTCTTGTGAATCCCATAGTGTGGGATATCGTTGGATAGGTCTTTCAAAAATATTGCTGGTGTGTGAATACCATTTTTTCGATTTAGGGATCCGTTGGCGAAATATTAAGCTTTAAAGCGGTAATTTTTGTTAGAGTCACGTGTCCCCCCCCCCCTGCCAGCTAAACGGTTGCTTCTGGAAATGTGAAAAAATTCACGGCAGTAGCATATATAACGTAGTTAAAAGGAAAACTATGGCAGCTAAGTAGGTTCTATTAGTTTTTGAGTAATGGTCAATTAACTTAAGAAAGTCGAAAATTTTAATTATGTTCATAGAACTGCATACGAAAAATGGGAAATAATTTTTTTTCGCGTGAATTCCATGGTGTGCGGTATCGTTGGATAGTTCTTTCAAAAATATCGCGGGTGTGTAAAAAACATTTTTCGATTCAGGGATTCGTTTGCGAAATATTAAGCTTTTTAGTGCTAATTTTTGTCACATTAGTACTTAATCTGTCTCAAACTACAAAATTGACTTCTGTTCGTTTCTTTTAGGTTTGGTTTATAAGGGCTGGCGAGGTCTACTGTTCTCACAGAACTACTAGTTTATGTAATGTATCAGTTTGTTCCTCTTTGGTAACCAAATTTCTACTTAGAAAAGCATCCAGGCGTTGTATACCTTAATATTGAATCCTCATTCACCTCCATAACCATTTCGATAACCAGTTACCTAGTTGGAATCAATATCCCGTGTAGATAACGGCTATTCCCACGTCACAGACGTCCTGGTCATCCATAATGGACCTTGAAGTAGTCCTAAATTCCACTGCCGCTTGTGGGCGTATTCATAGGGATCCCATAAAATGGATACCCCTGCATAACCTACCACGTCTTTACATCATCAGCGTGACGCCGTCCATTTCTGGAGAGGCATTCACCGGACCCGGTCGTCCGCCCTCCAAATCCGGCTACATTTTTAAGATCGTCGGTCCATCCGGCAACTATCTAAGCCTCATCATATCAGCCTGTAGACGTCTACTGCTAGACAAAAGCCTCCCCAGGGATCCCCACGACGACCGGTCCTGCGCTAACCTCATCCAGCCGGGTCCCAGATCGTCGGTCCACCTCGTGGGAGGCCTGCCTGCATCTTAGCTTCACTACACTGCTTTTGCTGTTATAATAAAGGTCATTCAATTTTTCCCATGAGCTGTCATTCGATTACGTTGCGGAGATGTTTAGAATCGATTAGCCGCTCCGAATGCTAAAGTAGCGATCTCTCGCCGCGTGCATCACGCGGGAGTGACGTCCGTGATGCCTGTATGAGTGCTCTCATTTACCGGTAGCTTTGAGGTAAAGGCTGCGTCACACTCACAGCTATCAGTATATTCTAGCTATGTTTTTTTATTATATATTGCTACGGGGGCAACAAGCAGGCGGGCCTCCTGATGTTAAGAGGTCACCGCCGCCCATAGACACCTGCAACACCCGGGGGGTGCTGGTGCGTTGCCGGCCGCGGTTGAAGGGCTCTTTTCTGCTTTTTGTTGTTGTCTGCTGTTTGCTGAACAATTAATTAAACGGTTTGGAAATCAAACAGTTTAGTAGTAAATAGTTACTATTTACTACTAAACTGTTTGATTTTATTATTATGAAAATTGATATTTTTTCTTATTTTCCGCCGTTTCTGGCGATGAAATTCTGGAAATGTTAGTTATAATTACTTAGGATTATTTATATATAAATGCCATCCCAGTTCGTCTCTATTTTCAACCGACGAAAAGGAGGTGGTTCTCAATTCGAGCCGTATATTTTATTATATTTTTTTTTACTTTTTTTTATCATTTATATCCGACGCATCACCAGCTGTAAAGTGGGAAAATTTTATACGAGAGTCCATAGTTCCAGGGCATTGTCCATTCAGCTCAAATCGGACCGTAGTTTTACAATTTTAACATTAACTTAACTTTTTTCCTTTATTCTTTGTGGAAACCAAATTAGATAACCAGTACTCTACAAAGAAAATAATTCCTACTATATAACCAGTTTACCTCGTTAATTTGTTGACAGGTGGAGGAAGCAAAGCGGTTATCTAGCAGAAATTATTCTCCTCTTAGAATGCTGTTGAGAATCGATTTCTTTCTTTCTTTCTTTCTTTCTGGTTGTGGTGGTTATCTATCTTGGTTTTCTACCAGGAATAAGTTTTTTCCTAACCTAACAGCCTAACAGCCACCAGCTCGCTCGAGAATTTCGCTCCGCATAGCTCTACCTTTGGCCAACAAGCCTTATCCGAGTCACGGCGCTGTCAGTGTCGGACGGAAGCTCAGTTTGCTATGAAATGCCAGTTACACAGATCCAGAGTTAAGTGCCTTCAATCACGCGCACACCGGCAGCCGGCCGCGGGGTCGCGGGTTCAATCCGCGCGTCAGTTGGCGAGTATCGGTGTTCGAAAGTGTTTCGTTACACATCAGTAGAGAAAAAAGAGCTGTGTTGAAATGTAGTTTGTATTTTAGTATCTACTAGCGGCCCGTCCCGGCTTCGCACGGGTGGACATAGATATAGATAAATATAGCCTATGTCACTCAGGGTGAATGTAGCTTTCCAATGGTGAAAGAATTTTTGAAATCGGCACGGTAGTTTTTGAGTTTATTCATTACAAACATACACACACACACAAAAATACAAATCTTTCCTCTTTATAATATTAGTATAGATATAGACTAGCTGCTTCCCGCGGCTTCGCCCGTGTTTTACAAGTTATTTCTGATATCCAGTCACTGCCAGCCCTGCGTTCGTCGCCCCATCTAGCCCGGGGTTTTCCCACGCGTGGTCTCCGCTCGAGAACTCTTCTACTCTAGCGGTTATACTCTCCGACAGATATGACCAGCCCACTGCCACTTCAACGTACTAACATTCTGCGCTATGTCGAAGAACTGTGTTCTCTGGTGGATGGATCACCTCGTTTCGCATCCTGTTTCTCCGATAAATTCCGAGCATGGCTCTTTTTATAGCCCGTTCAGTGACTTAGGGTTTCCGGGATATCCCAATGCCAGTGTTCACGTTTTGGCGCCGTGTATAGGCTACTAGACTTAAAAGTACCCTGCGTCATACATAATAGGGTAAAACTCGGTAAGACGCCCCACTTGACAAAACGCCCCACTCACCTTGCACGCACACTAACAAAGCTACGCAGCATACGAACAGAAACGCAAGTAGCCATACATCGTAGTAGACAACTTGTCGGGCGACTGATTGGCTACTTGCGTTTCTATTCGCGTGCTGCGTAGCTTTGTTAGTGTGCGTGCTAGGTGAGTGGGGCGTTTTGTCAACTGGGGCGTATTACAGAGTTTTACCCTACCCTGTAGTAATTTACTAATATTAAAAATGGGGAAGTAACTCTAGCTGTCTGTCTGACTGTTTGTTTGCTTTCCTATTCAGTTAAACGGTTGTTGATGAATTTGGTCCCGCTGGGAATAAATTATTCCACGCGGGCGAAGCCGGGAGACACAGCTAGCCTACTACTACAAAGGCAGAATGCACTTTCGTTGTCGTGCAACTACCTGTCTCTACAGAAACAGTCCTATTGCGTCCCGTGGGCGCGATAAACTGGTCCCGCGGGGAAAAGTATTCCACCACAGATTACTATAAACCATGCGTAGCGAGCTTTTTCCGTGTTCTGTGCATTCCACGCGGGCGAAGCCGGGTGAAACAGCTAGTCTACTACAAACAAGAAGTTTCGAATTTCTTTGGAGGCGCGCGCGCTCCCTGTGGAGATCGCATCTTGCAAATTTAGTAGGTATGGGAACCAATGGTGCCACTTACAGGGGGGGTGCGGACAAAGGAAGCGGTGTAGCGGGAGGAGGTTGCTAATACAAATTTATATGGAGTTTGAAAATGAGAATGTGTGAGTGAGTATATATGTATTGTCATTCGTTTGACTCGATTTTGACACATAGAATGCTTTTATTGCTGATCCATATGGGAGTGGCAAAATTTTTTGATTCATGACTACAAACGTTGTCGTGCAACTACCTAGCTACCTGTCTCGACACACGAGAGGCGACAAAAAGTCTCATATCGCGACAGAAACTGCCCCGGGCGATGCACCTGTGTCGGCAGTTCGTCCGAAAACGGTCCAAATTGGCGCGGACACGCGATCGGACGTCCAGACGTTGACGAGTTGAAGTGGACGGAAGCTGTTGTGAGCCCGTCATTTACTTCTGTTTTATCTTTGATTTGATACCTATACGTGATGGGTGCTACTTAACCCTATAAAAGGCCACAGATATGCTACGTGAAAGTTAAATACACTACCATGTTTGTAATGCACTGGGGAACACATCTACGGCAAAAAAAATCATTAAGA
The DNA here is from genome assembly GCA_949699065.1 of Metalampra italica. Taxonomy (NCBI): domain Eukaryota; kingdom Metazoa; phylum Arthropoda; class Insecta; order Lepidoptera; family Oecophoridae; genus Metalampra; species Metalampra italica. The sequence continues at coordinate 9,678,327 of OX452980.1, forward strand.
AATCATCATTTGCAGTGTTAAAACTGCTAGGAATTTGAAATACAACTGAAATTTTATTGAAATCACTTCAAAAACAAAATAATGAGGATTTGACCCTGGCATGCGGAAAAAGGGGCTGCCAGGGTGGGCAGTTAAACATATAATTATTACAACTTTTCTTAATAGGTTCTTAAATGATTTTGTTCAATGTACTGAACATACAGCAAAGGCAAAACAATAGCAAAACTACACTGGTTCTCTCAATATAAAGCTAAAAGCGTTGTTGGTGGACGCCCCCGCCTATGGAGAAATCATATTCATATTCTTGAACGGTTGGTGGGCTGCGGTTGGTCGCCAGGCTGGGCCCTGTGGTACCCAGCACTGCACTCAACAGCGAACTTTTACCGTGTTCTGTGGCACTCAACATACGACTTAAGTATCGTGCGAATAGAATAACGTAATAAAAAGTGAACACTTAGTAAACCTAAGTCGCCAAAAGCAAATTCTCCTTCTATAATTATAGGGCAGAGCGTCAGTGGCGTCGGGGATAAGACACGGCCTATCATATCGAAAGGTCCGGAGTTCGATCCCCAGCTGGGCCGCATGTACCAATGGGTTTCTTCTCGAAACTTGAGTACATATACTGACTGCTCTCAAACGGTGAAGGAAAACATCGTGAGGAAACCTGCATACGCCGAAGAAGAAATTTTTAGGCGCATGTGAAGTCCACCAACCCGCACTGGGCTAGCGTGGTGGACTATAGCCCGAACACCCTCGTTGAGAGGGTAGGCCTGAGCCCCAGCAGTGGGGACATGTTAATAGGCTGTTGATGATGATTTATAGGGCCGGCGGCGTCACCAATTCATTTTGACCTTCATGCATGCCCACTCCAGTTAAATATAATAGACAGAGAAACTTCCTCTCGTCGCCTACAAAAACACATTTTAACGGTAACATTTAAAATTAAATCGAACCGAACGGAATCGAGAATCAACGGTCCACATAAAATCTAAAAACAAGCCGTGGCTCGCTGTCCACCCGTAGCTAACAATAGGAAGCTGTAAAAAAAGGAAATTACCAAAGAGATTGGTTCGAGACAAGCCCGACGCGCGCCAAAAAACGGGCGCCGAGAAAAAAGGCAAGAGAAAAAGAATCGATGTCGAATCGAGTGCGCATCGAGATCGGGCGAGAGCGTGCGTGACGCCCGCGCCGCGCGCCGCCCGCACGCGCGCGGAATCGATCCGCGAGGCGCGTGGCTCGTCCCTCCGACAGCGCAAAAATCGATTTTTCTCATCGATCATATTATATTACCTAAACAATATCGAAATAAGCGAATATGATTGGTAACAGGAGCCGGGCACCACCGACTTTGGAGACCGTCTTGTCGGCGTGGTGGGGAAGAAGCGGCCTATCATATAGAGAGGTCCGGTTCGATCCCCGGTCGGGCCATGTACCAATGGGTTTTTCTCGACACCGACCCGCACTGGATGCGCCTCTAAACGCCCTCGTTGAGCTCAGCCCCAACAGTAGGGACACTTAATAGGCTGTCGACTTGATTTGATTTTACCACCTAGACTGACATGATGAGGATCAGATAGAGCGGGTGCTCACAGACGGACATGTGAGGAGCACTCGCGTGATGAGACTGAGCGAAGCGACTGGGGTGTGTCAGGATCGCGATACTTGGCGCTCCGTTCTTTGTGCCTACCCCGTCGGGGACAGCGTGAAGATATTATGAATGTAAAGCACTTCATAGGTGCAAATTTAACTAAAAACGTGTCTTATTGCTTTTAAAATACGACCGTATTCCAAAGGGTTAAGATTTATTTTAAACTTGTATAGTGGAGATTTGACCTAGATATTGCAACAAAACAAAACAGGCACGAAACAAAGTAACAAAACCTGTAAGTACCTACCTACTTCAATATAAGCACTGTTTTGTCTTATCCGGGAACAGAACCGAAATAAACAATTCTGTTCGATGTAGGTATCTGGGTAATAAATATGATCGAAACATATTAATTTTTCTCAGCCCAAAACTGTAGAGAAAGTCTAGACTTTTCTGACAATTAGCTCACAATTTTAGTGGTTTTTTTTTGGTTTCCGGAAAAAGTGTGAAAGTTCAATGATTCCCTGTCACAGTCAGCTGATTTCAAATTGGTTTTGCGTTTACCGAGAGTTTTGTACGCCTCTCTTTGTACGAGTAAGTATTGAACCAGTTTATCTGTAATAACAACCTTTAGCGAAATCGGTCGGTCATTCCTTGCAAGTTGAAGTTGAGTCGGTCATTTCATCATTTGATTTCGGGGCGAACAAATAAATTAAACTTTTCCTTCCAGAGTACGGAAACCCGAAACCCCAGGGTTTCCGTACGTCCGTCCAGACGGACCGACTTTGGTCCAGCTAGCACTTGGCCGGTTTTTTTATAAGGACCGAGAGCTAGTCTGCCTCCACACAATGTGGCCAACTTAGTGCTTTCGGCAATAGATCTGGTGCATTTTTACAGATGTCAGCGCTCAAAATTTAATTTTAGTGCCTAGTGCCCTTTTTAGTGCATTTTCAGTCACCGCGTTAAATCATAATAATATCGTAGTAGTATCGTAAATATCGTAAAAAGTACCAAGCGACGAGCGAGCGCGTATCCGAAATCCGAATTCATGTATGAAATCTGGAGGAATCACTGACTGCTTCTGTATAAAATTTCATTCATCATTCACATTTCATGATCGAGGCAGGCAATACTGTTTTCTTTTCTGTCGCGCGATGAAAATTATATTTACTAACTGTGCTCGCCGACTTTGATTTAATTTTGTAAGGTAACTAAATTGATATTTAGTTTCTAAATTCCTTAACTCATATAAATTGTTGCGTTTTTTTAGTTTTAAAAATCTAGTGCTCATTTCTTGAAAATCCGGTAAATCTGGTGCTTTTTTAGATTCGTTTAGTGCTCAAACATCCAAGGGAGTTGGCCACACTGCCTCCACACCATCTGTCCCCGTTGCTATATTCGCTAAAATAATAACTGCCGACAAATGAAGCAGACTCGTCGCCATACAAAAACACTGCGAAAACCAACGTGTTGGTTTAGGCGCTCCGAAAATATTGGGCTGGCTAAGCGAAGAATAACAACGGAGGACAGCCTAAAGCGCTACATCTAGCGCTTTGGGCCCCTCTACGAACGAAATAAACTCTAGGTGCTTTATAAAATGGGGTAGGTTGTCAGAGTCACAACCGCAAGATTTTACGTCTCACTGATCATTGAAACTAGTGTTGCGTTGACATACCTAGTTAAAATATCGATAGTTACTATCGATAGTATCGGCACGAAATGAGCAATACTATTAAGTTACCGGCGATACTAACGCAAATGGCGGCAGTTTTGAAAACGAACTATCGATAATATTGACTTTATTGTATTTTATTTTTTATATACTTGTAGGTACTTCTATTAACTATTGGTGTTTGACATTTGTAATTTTTTTTGGAAATAATATGTGGCAATTGCAACAAAGAATAAATGGCAATTTATGGATGGCAGGATGATTGCCTGATGTAATTTGTTAAATTGAATGAATTAATGTCGTACGCCTGTGGGCAAAACAGAGAAACCAACTACTTACAGCACTGTACCATTCAAAAGTATTGTATGTGGTTTAACCACCTTAGTTTACTAACAAAGATTAGTAGTACACTGTAATTTAGTAATTTGAATTTAATTTATCGATACGATACCTACCGCTAAACTAATAACGCTGATTGCGTTGCTGTTGTTGATAAACTGTTTGCTACCTACATATAGAATTGATGTTTGACATTTGTAAATTTTGGATTCCGACATTCATTCTCACTCCACGCACCATCAACCTCTCACTGCGGCCAAGACGCCCCTAGCCGTCAGAACCTGATCAGTCTTGTGAGCCTGCTTGACTGGCAGTGAGAAAAGCCAACCACCAACCACCACTTGCACCAATCCATCCACTTCCTTCCAACCATCCGCTTGCTACCTTAGGTCTCATGGTAGCAGGTATCCTGGACATATTTTATATATGTATGTCTATTTATGACTAGGTTAGGGACTTAGGGATATAGGGCTCTAGGTGTCGACTGGTCATCCATGCGCATATAGAGGCGGCAGCCCCAGCTCCCAGCTTCTATACGTGCATGTACGTGCATACAGGCGCGGCAGCCCCGTCTCCTAGCTCCTGTATGTACATTACTCGATACTTAGTAATATCGATACTATCGCGACTCTATAGAGTTGACATCTATACTCGCCCAGGGGGTCAATCGCGCTAATTCTGAACGATATTGCTAAATCCATCCAAATTATAACCAAAAACGTTATGCTGTATCCACCGTTTGGCAAACATTTACAAACGCAAACGTGTGATCCAGGGCTGTGGCTTGCGTTTGTAAAAGTTTGCCAAACGTGTGGATGCAGCATTTAGGTATAACGCTTTTGGTTATGGTTTAGATTTAGGGCTTCTTTCAACACTTCCTGATATTGTTACAGATAGTAATCTTAGTGATAAACTAATCTATCAGATAAATCTGTATGATAGACTATATAAAATATATGAGATATAGGCAATCAGATACCTGTGAAACCAAAATAAAAACAGGCTATCTGTCAGATAACCTGCAGATAGGGTATCTGGGACTTTATCAGCAAGCGGTGTAAGAGGCCCTTAATATCGTTCAGGATTTGCGCGATTGGCCCCTGTTCCTTTAATTATGGTCCCTTTAAGTCCTTTAATTAGGCAACGGGAGGTGGCATTAGGCAACGGGAGGTGGCATTAGGCAACGGGTTAACTTAAGGCTCCGCCCGCGCAAGGTCACCCGCGGCATACTTCGCCTTATGCAATAAAAGGCGCGATACAATGCGGTATTGCTAATTTTCTCATTTCTTTCTGTAAAGGTGAATGTTAACTCTCATTTGCTGGCGCGTGTCGCCCTGTCTCGACACAGAGCAGCGTTTAGACAGATACTACGCTTTGTGCCGCTCAGGGTTGTCACACAGCTTCATTGATCTCGGAAAGTAAGTAAATTGTCAGACAGATCATATTGTGTGCATACCTTAACATGTAGTATGGCAATCATTGAACAACGATCCCATAGAACAGCTGCTAAAATAACAATAATAATCAGAGAGGGACACACTTATTACAAAAGTGGTAAGAGTAAGCAAGACAGGTATAAAATCTTCTATCTCTATCTACGTATGTAAATTTTTTGTTGGGGGGCAGTTGGTACATACCAACTGCCCCCCAACAAAAAATTCACAAACCACAACCCGACTAAAATAGATAGCGTTTGTTCAGTTTGACCCCGCCATTTAAGAAGCGTCTTCTCAAATTATTGGGATAAAATACTATTGCTATTTCCTGCTATACGCTGATTACGGCTCTATAGTTAATTTTTTTTCTATGATGGCAATACTTTAATAGGTTATAGATTTTTTTTGTCTGTGACCTCCTCTTCCCTCTCTGGCTTCCTGCCTGCCTGACGTTGGCTTGTCCGATCTACTTTTTATTGTATTTCATATTTTATCTAATTATCGATTGTACTGCATTCTGCTAGATACATAATACACGCAAGTAAACTCCCTAACAGTTGTTTATTTAATCTCGCCACTACGCAAATCTTCGTGTTCCATCGTCTCTGCCTAACATAAATTACATTCTAAGTAAAGTGTTGGTTAAATTGTAGTCGGTTTTGTACACTGTTGCAGTGGTTATGTCTTGACACCACTTCTTGGAAGACAACAAAACCATCCGTTTTCGCCCAGTAATGCCATTACCTATAGAGAAACATATACAAAGCGTATCGTTGAAGAGGTATTTTAAATGAGGCGATGTTTCCATACATAATTATTTTTATCAGTCGTAGCATTTGTGAGATATAATATGCCAAAAGAAGTTAATCAATATTTGACAAGGGGTTGAAACTTCATGTATAAACAATTTTCTAACGGGTGCAGTGGCAGCCCTACGCCCCTGGGGTGTTCTGCTGTTTTTTCATTTGCGAATATTTTCCTTGGCGCACGATATTTTTTCAACGTGTTTTCCCAGATGTAAGATAAACTACACTCCATCAAAATGTAGGCATATTTTTTTCCTACTCGGTACTCTCCGTCTGCTGTTTTAAAATGTAAGTGTAACGTGTTTTAGCAATTTAGGTTTAGTATATTAACATTACCTACTTTCATGTTTTTGGTACATAAGTACCTACTTAATGTTATTTCATAAAGAGAAAAATACTATATGTACTTACCTATAGAAAGATATTAAGTACAGACCTCTAATGAAAAATGCCTTATTTATAATTATATATTTGGTTTAAGCTAACAAATTGCATGAAAATTCGTTCAGCCGATACAAAAATTAAAAACATCAATAGGTACGGTCGACCGCACGTCAGTGGAAACACATAGACCTTGAGCTGGCCTAGCCTAGGAGAGACCAGTTTATAAATACTGGTTTTGTTTCCACTGACGTGCGGTTGACTGTACGAATGACCACGGGTCGCGGGTGTACGTACCCCGGACGGATGCGCCCACAAAAACATTCCTTATCAACCCTTTAACGATCACGCATCCAGGTGAGATGCGGACTGCGCTCTCATCATCTTGATACTTCATCTTAATTCTTAGGACAAGTATTTTTTTATCGGGCTGTCCCAGGAAGGTTCGAATCTCTTTGGTGGCGCGCGCGCTCTTTATGGAGACTGCATCTTGCATATTTAGTATGGGAACTAATGCGTATATAATAAAATAGCGGGAGGAGGTTGCTAATACAAATTTATTTGGAGTTTGAAAATGAGAATGTGTGAGTGAGTCACAGTATTGTAATACATTTGACACGATTTTGACACCCATAGAATGCTTTTTTTACGCCTCTTTAAGGGGCCGCGAACACGCACCAAAGAGATCTTGACTCTATGGGCTGTCCCCACTGCTGGGAAACACGTGGAGCCATACTCAGTCCCTCCTGCAAAGACCAACGGGCGGGTCATGCACCGTGCAGAAAAATATCTATCTAGGAGTCATGAGAATGTTTTGTTCTATTTATTACGTTTTTTGTTTTGTTTATTAAACTTATTAATTAATATTCAGGTTTATAGATATGTATTTGTAAATAGTTATTCATATAGAGCTGTTGTCAGTTCGTTAATATAATTGAAAATAATTACAATTTTATCGTACTTTGTACTGTTTTATATCTTTTAGTTTGTATATTAAGTATAATATGGCCTTTTAAACTAAAGATATTATTATTAGTAGGTACCTATTTAAACTAGAAAAACAATGCAATTGCTCTGGTTCGCCGTGATTCATTAATAAAGTATCAACATCACTCGCTCCACGTAGCGTCCGGTCGTCAGAAGATGGATAGAGCACCTGTTTGCGCCGCGGGCGATCGGCAACCGTCGGCAATCGTCGGCAACCATCGGCAACCGTCGGCAACAACCCTCATTACTGGTCATTACGTTCTGAATCACTATTACAATAAGTAAAGCTTAAAAATAAGATGGAAATCAACCCGAAAATCACAAATTCGATCTTCATCTAAAAATTGCGGCGAAAAGTGACAGTTTTATATCCCATTGAACGAGCGAAGCTGCGGGTAAAAATTAGTATTGTAGGGTTAGGTTAGGTTAGGTTAGGATCATGGAGGAATGAAGAGGGGGAAGGTTCGTGGGAATTGAAAAATATTGTTATCTGATTTACATTGCTGTCAATTACCCAGTCTTTATTACCTTTAAAATACATCATCATCATCATCATCATATCAGCCTGTAGACGTCCACTGCTGGACAAAGGCCTCCCCCAAGGATCTCCACGACGCGCTAACCTCATCCCGCCGGGTCCCGTGACCTTCACCAGATCGTCGGTCCACCTTGTGGGAGGCCTGCCTACACTGCGTCTTCCGATACGTGGTCGCCACATACATAATAGGTAAGTAATCATATTAATGGTAAAATAAACTTCACGTCAAAATGTAGAAGAAAAATTAAACATAACATAGGTAGGTATATATACATTTAGTAGGTAAGTGAATTCAATAATGACCTTAAATAATAATTTAACAAGTGTCAAAATTAGGTACATAGGTAAATCTTTGACATTTATAACTTTGATATCTGAGTCTTTTACATTGTACTTACAGCGACAAAATGTAAGTACTTACTGCTTATTACTTTTTATCACTTATTAGTTTTTATAGAGAGCCTGAAATAAAGACATTTTATTTTATTTTTTAATTATTTTATTACTATTTGCACTAAAATTAACAATGTAAGTAGGTAGGTACTAACAAAACCATTCAGTTTCACCTAATTTCAAAATGTCACCTTCATTGTCAATTAACATAACTACCAACTATTGTTTTCTCAGTTTAATAAATCTGCAGTTAAAAATAAATAAATGAAACGCGAGACAAAAGAATTCGTAAGCCATCTTTGATACTAAAATACATCAACTATATCATACAGGGTGTACTGGAATACTTAATAGGAAACGGTTCAAAGTTGGGAACTTTGAAAAGATTGAAACAAAATAAACGTTTCAAATAAGATTCAAATATGCCACACTTTTGTAGATATTATTTAAAAACTTATTTTTGTAAGCTTATTATTATGAAAATTAATAACTCGCATCTTCTTACGAGTAAGTATTCTTATTTAATAATTACATAATCGTTAACTTTTAATATTAAATTTAAACACATTTGAAAATAATAGGAGATGTTTCACACAAATTGAAACATAAATAGTTCTATTATTGTGAACGCCGCAAACTGAGAATGAAAGGTACTTTTATGTAAGTAATTATTTTGCCTCAGAATAGAGCTCTAAACAAAAAGACTAAAAAGTCGTAGTCGTAGGCGTCTACAACGGTACACTCGTTTTCTATAAATATATCGTACAGCACTTTCGATCTCAAGATCAACATTCCTTTGCCTAACAAAACTAAAAAGAAGTTTTATTCAAATTGATTCATTCTGCGGATGACACAATATCACGCGGTTTTGAACGATGCATGACCGAAAAAAAATCAACCTGTACCTTCTAAATCCTTTCTTTGAACATCTTTTTTTAATCAGTCCTTTTTCGTTTTTTTCTGGCCATTAGCTTTTTTTGTTCGTTGGGCTATCTTCGTTTTTGTGGGGATCCCAAATTAATATAATGTATTTTTTGGTAGGACGATGCTATCGGAACGGGTTTGGAACCCGATTTAGTGGGAAAGCTCTAATGAAAGTGTTTTTTTGGTGTTCGATATATTGTGTTGATACTTTCAGTTTCGTTTTGGATAGACTTTATTTGTATCTAGGTACCTAATGTAAGTTTTTTCTGATGTTCAGAACAAATCCGCGAGTTTCCGCTGAGATTTCTCTTTTTCGAGTACCTTGCAGAAATGATTTTAATAAGCTTTACTGGTAAACTTGTAAGTCCAGGATATTAAAATATATTAAAATTTATTATACTGGGCTTACAATGTATATTTATGTTAACATTTCATAACAAAACTTCGTAAAGATACACGATTGACTATATTTTTTCGAAAAAGAAATCAAAATCCGTGCAGTAGTCTTGGAGTTACAGACGAACCGACAATCACACTGCGTCGTTATACTTAAAAGGTTTTACTTAAGATGGGCTTACTTGTACCCTATTCTATACCGAAACTAATGAATAAAAAACAAAACTAAACACAAGACATGTTGGTATCTGATCCTGATTGTCGTTAATTAACAGGATGCAGGACGGACAGACAGACAAAGATGTCGGTCGGTATGTAGACGAGCGGGTTCCAATTAGATTTTTTCTTTTATGCACTTGTACGTGTAATTATGTACTTGCAGTTGTACAGTTATTATATTCTTAGATGAAACCAAAAGAGGAAGATAGGTAATTACCTACTTACAAACCCAAGTATGTAAGCACTTGGTATTTGTTCGCTCATTGTTAGTCTAGTGATTGTCTGACATTCGCTTGATATTACTGTTTTAGTGGAAAAGTGTGTGTGGAAAAGTCCGCATTGAAAAGTCCCCCCCCCCCATTTCCCTACTAAAGCGTGACACACACTGAGCGGCGGCGTTGCGAAAGCGTTGCGGTTTTTTTCTGTAATGTTCGAAATAGTATGAAGCCCTTTACATACAAACCTTCGCCGCCGCAACGCTTTCGCAACGCCGCCGCCCAGTGTGTGTCACGCTTTAAAGTTGAAATATCCCGCTAGATGCTTTAGTTATAAAATAAACCAATATTATGTTCCTTTCAGCGTTTTTGACTTGGTAGTTTTGGCTGTGCCCTGACAGGTCAAGTCAGTCAGGCGGGAGTAGTCATCAGGACTAACGACTTTTTAAGTTTACGAACGCAATTTTGAGTAGTGTAGTCGTGCATTGAGCCTAGTTTTCGTTCATGAAACGCTACGCAGTGCCGTATCTTTCTCCTTTGTTCCATCTAAGCTTCCCTTTTCCAGACATGCTCGTCTGGCGAGCCCGGTGGCATCACGCGCGAATCTCGCAACACCCCGAGTTTCGCCGAAACTCCTAAAACTATAGTTTTTTAATCCTTTATCGGCGATCTCGCCAAAATGCCAGACGCAACGCATAAATCCTTATTTAAATATACCTTTTTCACTGTACCCTTTTTGACTTATAAAGCTTCAAACACTCAACGGAATCTCAACTTTATATGTATACTATTAGAACACAAAACCGCTACAAAGGAATTTCATACTTTAAAATAAAAGAAGGTCGTAAGAATTTGAACTGTCACTGGACATTCGATTCTAAATGCTTCAACATAAAGTCTGGAATGTAATGGTTTGGGTTATAAGGGTTTCTATAGCAATAAATAAAGGAATATCGAAGTTGGCTGTGTCAACAACGCGTTGCATTCTTGTGCAGTGTGTAGCGCGCGCACACATGCGCGCGCGCACGAGATGAGGCGCGCGTGTGTGCGTGCGGACACAAATACTTATTGGTAAATGTTGACTTGGGAACAGAGGCGCGGACCAGTGCGGAGTGGTCCTACAAGAGAAGCTTTCGGAACCGAATGATTAGATAATCTGTTACTTTCCGAAATGTACGAAGCTAACTTGGCAGGTAGAGCTGGTTAAAGCGCTAATCAAAGCCTTCAACCGCAAAACTGCGAATGAGGTCTTAACGCTAAGCAGGAAGAATTTACGCACACTAGTGAGAGCACTCACCGGACATTGCGGCCTGAACAAACACATGTTCAACCTCAAGCTCCGAGACACTACAGTGTGCAGATTGTTCCAAGAGGCAGAGGAAACACCATTGCACCTCTTGTGTGAATGTGGCCCACTGATGCGTAAAAGAAGCGTCCATCTGGGCAACTACATACTTCAACCCGATGAAGTAAAACTAATTAGTGCCAAAAGCGTGCTGAAGTTCCTAACGAATGCAAAGCTCGACACTGAACTATAGTAAAGGCGGCGATCACAATAGATCAGCAATGGTCGCAGTGATACAAGGCTAGATAAGACTAGAAAGAGCCCCACCTCATATAATAATAGAGCTGGTTCTAAGCACAACCACTTATCTACCTTTTTTCTGTATTTTCTGTCTGCTCATTCAATTTCAAGAAATAGTTCATTGATTCGATCAACCGAATCAAACTTTCAAGTTTTTGGTCATCTCTATGTAACACACATCTCGCTATACACGAACGAACACTGTCAGCGATGTGCAAACTATCTGTGACTATATTCATTCAGCCGCCAAAAAATTCTACGAGGACTATACATACAAGCTTCTCCACGCAAGTGCTGTCCATACCCTGACCTTGAGCCGAGTTGACCCGATCCCGCGAATCAACTGCTGGAAAACTGGAAGGGGGGAGAACCGGAGAACTTTAGAAGTTTGTATTAAGAAGCACTTGGTATATTCATTTGATGTTTCACCGGCTTATAATTAGTACCTACCGTGCATAGAGGATACACTCTAGCGTAGTCTTCATCGAGTAAAGAATTGTTTTTGGATGGTCAAATGATCAGAGATGCGATTTATTTGAAATACTTCTATTTAAAATGTAAATACAAAATGCAAAATACCTATTTGGTATTTTGCATTTAAATGCCTTTTAGTAAAAAACATTTTGTATTTTATTTGAAATACCTTTCGAGATGTATTTTGCATTTTTAATATTCATTTCAAAATGCAAAATACTTTGTGATTAAGTTTAGCCAACATTGACAACATTATCAGTCAAACAAAAAATGAAATGAACGAATGACGCTTGTATTGCCGAATTTGACCGATTGAGACTGATAAATATGACCAAAATGTCATGCATAAGGTGCCATGATAATATACGTTTTTGTTCGGCTCGGCATTGTGTCTCTATTTGTCATGATATAAATACGTAAAATAAATAAAATTAAAATATCTGAGATTTGGCCAAAAGGTATTTTATTTTGAAAAAGTATTTTGAAAATACCTATTTTGCATTAGCACTTGAAATACAAAACGCAAAACTATTTGGTATTTTGCGTTTGAAATAGTAAATCTGAAAAGTATTTTGCATTTTGTATTTAAATGCTTTTTTAAAACCATTTTGTTCATCTCAGCAAATGATGGTCAAAGGCAAAGGCTAATTAATATGCTATGCCTAGAGTGTATTCTCTATACATGAACTATCACTTAGGTACCAAAATAGTCATGCATGTTAATTTACTTCGCTAATTTTGACACTTACATTTTCCCCTAGTCAGATTTTTCCCAAAGTTTTTACATAATATACCTGATTAAATTGCTTCGATATACCTATCTTCAAACATTTTACTTCATAGATAGATACCTCTAATGAATAATGAAGCAAGTTCTACAAAAACAAAAATTCTTGGAAAAAATATTTTTTTGAAAGATGAACAAAAATCGTAGGAACCTCTAAGAATAATGCTGTTCATTTTCTGTACCCTGCAACAATGTAAATAAGAAACAACTATTTTTTTACAAAAAGTACAATGAAAAGAACCCTATATTTTGTAATGAAAGAGTTAATAAAGAAATAAATTAAGAGTTAGTAAATTACGGAAACTAAGTGTTTAGTACTGCACCTACTGTTTTTGTGGTTTTTGTTTATTGTTCACCAAAATATTAAAAACCGCAGTGGATTTTAATGTTTGTTTAAAATTAGGTGGGCAGTTTAATACGAGAGATTTTACCCCTTTTTTCATCGGTTCACATATTTTCAATTACCTACTGTTCGTTATGTATGCTTATATACTTCCACTACCGCAGTCCACTACCTATCATTATAAAACAAAATTCTAATTTGTAAACTCCTATCTCCTAAGTTATTTTGTTTCTTTTGTGTTTTTTAGCTCATACTTTAATCGGAAAAAAGTGCAAATATTGATTTCAATAAAAACAGAAAACGACATATTGGGGTGGGGGGGGGGGTGTGGGTGGTTAGTTTTTCTTTTCTTTGAATAACCATCAACTCTGGCAGAAATGTCCAAAATTTACGATTGCCATTAGGAAAAAAAAGTTCCCATTATTTAAGGGAGAAGCCTGATCCATAAGTAAACTATTTAAGTCTTGAAAAATTGAAGAAAGAGCACCGGCTAGCTGTCATGTCTCTTTAATTTTCATACTTTCATTCATCACAATAATGCTTAAATAATCCTAAACCAACACACAATCGTAAAGAAAATTATCTATAGTCTATAGTCTTTAACACAGCATCGTGGACCAACCCGCCAGCCCTTCAAAATTAACCGGTTCCCATCTTCCGTCCCTTTCCCCCTCAGCAGCAGCATCTACCTTCATCTCACTTTACCCTTTGGTCATTTTTTCATCTCACTCTCACCAGTGCTTTAACTACCACTTTCCCTTTTTAAAGGACGAAGACACTGTGCTTTTGTCTCTTTCGCGCCTGCGTGTGTGTCGTATGTGCTGTCTCTGTCGTCAGGAGTCAGGATTTGGCCTTGAGACCGAGATGCAGTCTGAGTTATTTTTACTTTTTACTCGGAACGATGACTAAATGCGTTAAGAAGCCGGTGGCGAGTCCACAGCAAGTTTATGACCGTGGCTTTATACGTGTGTGGGTGTAGGTATTTGAATATCTGCCTAACCTTTTGTTAGCTTGTTGCTAGGTCGCTAATGGTGTTTTATAGTTAATTCTGTATTGGATTTTGTACTGCCTACCTTTGCCTTGAAAACTGACAGTTATAAAAAGAGGGAAATTTATAAATCTTAGGCTGGTAACCCTAAATGTACCCAGATCAAAAGGACTTTGCTTCCAGAGCCGTAAAGCCCAGTAAAAAAAACAGATGACATTGACAGTTGACATTTTCATTTGCCAGTATTCAAAAAGACAACTCGCAGTTTTCATTAGACCGAAAACCTTAGAATTTTTGTTGAAATTTAGCTTTCAAAATTCTTTCCGTTTTACAATAGGAAAAACTATGGAAACGAAACGAACGTTATTAACGTCAAATGCTATTTTGAAAAGAAAAAAAGGCACGCAAGTTATTCTCACTTAATTATTCATTTCATAATATCACTACGAGCAAAAATCTTTTGGAATAGTTTAATTGAAAATATATATCGCTAAATAAATAATCAACATTTTATTATGAAAACTAATAGCTGTCATTTTATTTATAAGTTAATTTAGAATTCTTCACTATACATCATTTTCCCGAACAAAATTTTAAAGTGACTGTATAATATACTGCCATTAATAGCATCATATCATAAAAATTGACAATAATCGCCATGGTCAACTTCGACAAGGAAACATCTTCAATACCTACTTATATCAGACACACTTTTGAAGCATAGAAATTTCTAATCCGCTCGTCAATTTGTTAGTCACGAATCATCATAATCAGCCTGCACTAGTCCACTGCTGGACACAAGCCTCCTCCAAGGCGCATCTGAACCCGATCCTCGCTTCTCCGCATCCATAGCCACTGCTAGCGGCCTTCGTGGCTCCATCTGGCCGGGGGCGTCCCACACTACGCTTGGTCACTCTACCCCATCGGTTATGAACATCCCACTGCCACGTCAGCATACTAGACTAACTCGTTGAGCTGCTTAGAGTTTGTTCTCTGACCTCGTATCGGATTCTGTATCTATCAAAGGGTTAGGTATTTTAGGGTTCCGTAGAAAAAACAAGGGACCCTTATAGTTTCGCCATCTCGTCTGTCCGTCCGCGGCGTAGCTCAGAGACTATTTGTACTAGAATGCTGTAATTTGGAATTGGATTAATCACGCCGACAAAGTGGTAAAATAAAATGTCGGAAAATTTTTTTTTTTTACAGTACGCGTCCCATTCATCCCCAAGTAAAGTGGGGAAGAATTTTTTTTTCTCGTATATCCCATGGTGTTGGGGAGCGTCCCATCGTTAGACAGGTCTTCCAAAAATATTGCGGGTGCGTGAAAACTATTTTTCGATTTAGGTATCTGCAAACTAACTGCGTCAGTGGCGTCGGGGATAAGACACGGCCTATCATATCGAAAGGTCCGGAGTTCGATCCTCAGCTGGGCCATGTACCAATGGGTTTTTTCTCGAAACTTAAGTACATTTACTGACTGCTCTTAAACGGTGAAGGAAAACATCGTGAGGAAACCTGCATACGCCGAAGAAGAAATTCTTAGGCGCATGTGAAGTCCACCAACCCGCACTGGGCTAGCGTGGTGGACTATAGCCCGAACGCCCTCGTTGAGAGGGTAGGCCTAAGCCCCAGCAGTGGGGACATTAATAGGCTGTTGATGATGATGATAGAACTGCATACGTAAAATGAGAATGTTTTTTTCCTCGTGAATTCTATGGTGTGGGGTATCGTTGGATAGGTCTTTCAAAAATATTGCGGGTGTGTGGAAAACATTTTTTGATTCAGGGATCCGTTTGCGAAATATTAAACTTAAAGTGCTAATTTTTGTCAGTTTAGTACATAATCTGTCTCCAACTGCAAAGTTGACTTCTGTTGGTTTCTTTTAGGTTTGGTTTATATGGGCTGGCGAAGTCTACTGTTCTCACAGAACCACTAGTATAGTTTAGGTGAGTACCTACTGTTGACAAAAAAAGACACGAATGAATATATAAATAGTATCGGATTGCTGTCAAATATATATGTGGATGGAAAATTCGTTATCATCATCATAACAGCCGGAAGACTGCTGGACAACGGCCTATCCCCCAAGGCTCTGCACGACGACCGGTCCCGTGGTGGACTATAGCCCGAACACCCTCGTTGAGAGGGTAGGCCTGAGCCCCAGCAGTGGGGACATCTTAATATACTGTTGATGATGATGATGAAACTAACTGTAAAAATATGTGTAACTGAAAAAAAGTGATTTAGTTACAAAATGATATTCGGATTGTTCTATGTCAACGGGAAATATTTTTACCTATAGTTATTTACCAATAGTTAATTAGTTACCTATAATTATATGTACTATAGGAACTATGTACCGTTTTGACTTACTTTGAGAGCATCAAAATATGGAAAGAAATTATTTGGTTATGTATAGCCTTAGTAGGTAGGTACTTGATTAAAAATAAATTATCATGAGATCCTTGCTCAGAAAAAGGGTCGATTGACTGAGGGTAGACGAACAGACAAGTCGTCCTTTAAGGTTTTTTTTAGTTCGGTAAGAAATGCTAAGTCTTTTTATGTCTTTATTGTGCACAAAATTAGGTTACATTTTGCAGGTGTTATGCGTTACAAAAAATTTAAAATAATATAAGAAATTTTTTTTTAGTTACTAAAAATGAAAAGCTAGTTTAATAGTTCTTACTTCTTACCTCACTTGAGTTCCTTAACTAATCTATAATTAGTGTACCTACAGACCTGTCTAATCACACACTCGGATTTTCACGTGTACTATGGCAGGTAGAGAAGAACAAGACATTTCCATATTACCTTGATCGGGAAGACCAACATCAGGACTGAGAATTTTCTACAACGTTCTACTTCGATTGCGTCTCGAGTCAGTCGTACGCACTTTACGAGCTCGCGCGCAAAACGAGCAAACGCCACGACCTTGCCGCGAAAAACCAAAAAAATCCCGCACATCTCCTGACCTACATACGGCCACTCATGCGATAAAAACGAATAAAATAATAAGACCAAATAATAACGAAAATAAACGAAGACACACAAAAATAAAAATAATAACCAGAAGATTACGGTTGCGCTCGTAGTGGCGTTTTTCATTCACGCTTCGGTGGAATCTCAGATGAAACTAAAAAGAGAGAGATTCGCTGCTCACTTACTTAACGAAAATCGTCCTACAAAACCAAGTACCAATTAGTACTTGGTCCGACAAGGATCGACGACGACGACTTCATTGCATGTCTTTTTATACATTTCCATATTGTTATTGCTTTTATTGGAAAATACTGGTAGATACCTATATTATAATACTGGTAATTGTACGGTCGATGGCACATCAGTGGAAACGAAAACGTTCAATAATTTGAAACTCCCTAATAGGCTAAGCGAGCTCAAGGTCACCACAGTTGTCACAGAAGAAATAACAGTACAATTACCTGTCGTGCGATCGACTGTACGAATGCAACTTTGATTTCATCTGCCTGAGTTGTTCACAGAGTTTTCACTGTTGTACAAGGTGCCGCTGCCGCATCTCCCTCCTTTGGTTGCATCTTAGGGTAGAATAGTTTTCTTTTTAAACGAGACGGTACGTGCCGCGAACTCTGGCTTCTTTTTCTTTTTGTTTCCATCTTTCTTTTTTAATCATTTCTCGAATATGGAGCGTCGTTTTTATCGTTTTCCCGGTTGTTGCGTCCCATTCATGCGTCGGCGGGTTGGTGATCGACTCTAGTGTTGCCGATCGATAGCATATCGATACATGGCTGAGCAATAGCAAGATTATCGATAGTATTCGCACGTGACAGTAATGTCGATACTATCTAAGTAACATTCGTTAATGAGTGTTATCGGTGAAACGTTTTATCGGTGAAGGGTATTTCGGAATACCATTTCAGCTTCAGTAAGAATGCATCCCAATTTCAAACGTAGGGTAAACTTGCTTAATTCGTACCTGCGGCTAAATCGTACTCCCTTTGTTTCTCGTAAACTGCAATAGTTACAAGCGCCACTAGTGGGCGAGAGTGTTAACACTAGTGACCCCCCCGCGCCTATGAAACAAGGTCAGTGTACTGTCTCGCGAACGAAAATTATTCAAAAAATTAGTATTATGGTGGTTTTTCACTTCTTCACTTCGCATGATTCACAAGGATTTTTCACCAAGTATATTTGAGTTAATGAATTAATTTATTTATTGCATGAAATTACCCCTATTTTCAATATTAGCTTGAGTACTTGTATAAACCTATCTAAAACCGAAATTTTGTGCGGCAATTTTGAATTTAAATGGATGCGTGCGCCTAAAACGTACTATAAGCGTAACCATAAATCGTACCTGCGGTAAACTTGAAAAAAAGGCAAATGAGCTCAAAAAGGGAGGTGCAACTAAAAAGCTTACGATATAGCTTATAGAAAACGTTTAAGAAAAAGATAGAAAAGACGATGGATAATAAAATAAATAGGAGACAAAGAAAGGCGACAAAACCAAAAGCTGCTATTGCAAAATGTGTGAAGAAAATCGAGAAGACTGTATGGATATAGTGTACACAATGCCATATTTGGATACAAGAACTTTGTGCACGAACAGATGAAAACACTTTTCATTACATGTGATGATGTAACTGATAAGTCCAAAGTACGATTTAGATACGATTCCTAAATCGTACTTTTTTCGTTTTTTTTTAAACTCATTTTTATCGTAGATTTTGTCAATTTTTTTAAGTTTGTGATGTGAAAACCTTTGGCTGTTGAAATAAAGAGCTCATTTATATAAATTTTGTGTATTTTTCTTATTTACTTTAGCAGCAGTGAGCTCCTATCGTTAAGTGGTACGATTTAAGCAAGTTTACCCTAATAATATTCTGCCAAATGCTCTTCTCAGAAAAAAAAAGTTTTGGTATTTTAGTTTTATGATTCCGTTTTCATTTTTGTTTGTGACTGTTTGATCCAAAATAAATAATAATATTATATGGACAAATTTACACACGGCCGTTTTGTCCCAAACTAAGCCAAAGCTTGTAAATAGGTACTCAACAACTTATAAACATACTTACATAAATACTTTAAATAAATAGGTACTTAAATACATACAAACACCCTGAATCCGAAAACCAACCGATATGCTCATTACACAAATGTTGGTCCCGGGTGGGAATCGAACCCACGACCTTTGGCGCAGTAGGCGCACTACGATCAGTCTAATAAAATAAACGATACTACATATCGATAGAATTGCACGTTCGTCAATAGTATTATCACATTATCGATAATATATCGATATTGTAACAGATGTTCGAAATTATCGATAGTTCGACAACACTAAGCCGACTCGCGACTTTTTGTTGTTTTAAACAATTACGATGGCTCGCCCGATTTGCTTGCGGTATGCTGTTTGTGTTTTTTACTGTTGCGTAATGGGAGGCAAAGGAATGATGGGTTCAGCTTATTGCTTCATTACTTCTTCAATAAGAGATTTTCAGGTCGCTTTTAAGAAAAAATAACAGATCTAAATAGGTATTTACCTCGATAGTTGGCAATGACTGTGTCATGCAAGTCCAGGGGCGCTTATTCATAAACGATATTACCAAATCCAAACCATGACCATAAACGTTATTCTGCAAATCACGTTTGCGTTTGTAGGCTCACCTACGGAATTGGTTAACAAAATCACTTTTGGCTAGTGAAATTTCAGTAGAAAGTGTGTAGTCTAGATGCACGACATTTTTAAGTGGCCAGTGTAACCTGGTCGAAACGTCGGGCAAGGTAAATAAAACTTATTCGTGTGTAAGACCCGTAAATAATTATATAATTATGAATACAAAGCGCGAAAGTCTAAAATGTACTATTTTTAAGTGGCTTCAGGAACACTTTTCTTGGTAAAAATGGCCATCACTTATAATTGTTACGTCTCATCTCAACTATAATCTGTTCTAGTAAAGTTAGTAAATTATTTTAAATAGAGAATGGTGTGATTTACAAGGAGCTGGCCACAATTTTTTCCAAAAAAATGCCATATAGAAAAAGAAATTGCACGATTTTCTTTCTAAATTATAATAACATCAATGGCCAGTTGTTTTAAACATTTCCGAAAGTGTATTGGGTACTTTATAATGAACTGGCCACTAATTTGAGAAAATTAAAAACTTATGTTTTACTTTTAAATTTGAATGACAGCCTCTAATAACTTAGATGGCCAGTGTGTTTTAAATACATATATCTAAAAGTGTATTGGGTACTTTTTAATGAACTGGTCACATTATTTTTCAAATTTTTATATTTTACGGCTTATAATGGTGGCGCCACACGTTTACCGCAAAAAGCAAACTCCAATATATTATAGATTTATCAAAATTTAATCATAGATGACAGTTTTTCGCTGTTTTCTTCTCAATTTTTTATTTTTTTTATAATTTTTGTAGATAAAAAAAGCGTGTAATATGATAACAATGCATTTGTACGCCGTTAGCGCAGTGAACGACTTCGCCCATTGTCAAACGTTCGATTCCCGGCGCTGACAAAGAGATCGCCAGCGATATTATACGTGATCGTTATAAGTACGTGAGCGGTACCTTTTACATAGAAAGTCTGGGTTTCAGTAAATTGATTTGAAAAAATAAGCGAAGTGCGTGTCGGATTATGCATAGTGTAGGGTTCTGTGGACATTTTCATTTTACAGTTCGCACCATGGCCCACTTATTTGGGTAATTACAAGTTTCTAGGTCAAACAAAGGGTGGGGGGGCGTAAGTACATTGTTAGCGATTTTGGCGGGATTTATTATGTCACAAATAGTGCGGCTGATGAAAAATGTTATATTTTAAGCTTTATTATCAATAAAATACAAGTAAATTTACATAGATAAACAAAAAAAAAGAAAACAAACTAAACTTAAAAAGATTACCTACGTTAAATACTTAACAAAAAAAGAGGGGACAGCCCTACACTATTTTAATATATATATATTCTGTGCCTACAGGTAAAATATCTCCTCCAGCTCTGCGGATGCCTTGATGGTAAAATGTTATTAATTTGTGAAGAGGTTTATGTCGCACAAAGGCGGTATGCTCAAAATAATAATTCATACCATCTCCCTTTTTTGGGAACAACCCTTTTAAATGTATGGACATTAATTAGGGAGGTGCCCCAAAAATAACAATAAAATTATTTGACGTAGTATTTTATTTTTAAATTGAATTCTATATCGAAAGTATCCTTGTACAAAATTCCATGCATTTTTTCTTTGGACGTTCTTAGAAGGGTTCCTTGTTGGACTACGGATCCCTAAAAAAGAAACATTTCGACGTTGAAAGCACATCGGTTGATTGATTTTTTTAAGAAGTGACTGTGGTTATGTCACAAGCAAAAACAGTCTATGTAATTTCTTTCTGCAGGAAAATCAACGAAGTAATTTATTTATTTATGTAGGTTTCGAAAGATCTTTATTCTGTATTCGAGACCAGTTTCGAAAACAGAATAATTTTCTTTTTATACTTAGTTTACTTTATATACCTATATAATATTCATTTTATATGTACTATTTATTATGCTAAATTGTACGGCTGACTTGAAAACTATAGGCCAGGAAATCCCGTTATATTGAAGTAAAGAGGCAATAATGGTATCGAGCGAAAAATCGATTTGGTCGCATTTATTGGTCATCGCGCACTGTTGAGCACCATAGGTTCCAATTATAGATACAGTTAAATTATAATCTGATTCTTACATAATAAGATCATTCGAAATTAACTGGAAAAAGGGAGATCATCATCAACAGCCTATTAATGTCCCCACTGCTGGGGCTCAGGCCTACCCTCTTAACGAGGGCGTTCGGGCTATAGTCCACCACGCTAGCCCAGTGCGGGTTGGTGGACTTCACATGCGCCTAAGAATTTCTTCTTCAGCGTATGCAGGTTTCCTCACGATGTTTTCCTTCACCGTTTGAGAGCAGTCAGTAAATGTACTTAAGTTTCGAGAAAAAACCCATTGGTACATGGCCCAGCCGGGGATCGAACTCCGGACCTTTCGATATGATAGGCCGCGTCTTATCCCCTACGCCGCTGACGCTCTCTTAAAAAGGAAAGGAAAAGAAAAGGAAGGAAAGGAAAAGGAAAAGGAAAAAGGGAGATATTTTGATGAAACTTCACAAATACAAGTTACTTACAGTAAGTAGGTATCTTATAAACATTCTGTATACCTACCTATTATTAAACATCAGAACAACAAAAACTTATCAACTCGGGCGAAGCCGCGGGAAACAGCTAGATAAATAATAATGCAAAAAAAACTTCACACGACAAAATATTTTATTTATTTATTTTGCAGTTGCGATAAGCAGCCGAAAGCTTATTAGGTATTCTCATATTTTCAGAACCGTTGGATTTGGGGCACACCCACCAGTCTGGTAGCGCGGGACGCCCGCCTCCTGATGCGACAACCTAAAAGGTGTCCGGGCAGAGGAAAGACGTTCCGGGAAATAGGCGTAACGGACCGACGAGGGGACATTCTGGAAATAGGACCAAACGGGCCTAAGAAAATGAACTCTATGGGTGTTTATGACGGGGACGGCGCGTACGCAGTCCCCACTATCAAAAATAACGCATCCGAGTTATCCACATTAGGGATAATCGCAGGGGTCAACCCCACCGCAGTGCAATGGTGGGGCCTCGCCCTGGGGGAACCGCCTTCCTGATCACGGTGTCCCCTATGCCAGGTAAGTATGAATTCTTTAAACACGAGCGGCCGGGTCATTACTCGCGTGCAAATCTTAACACCGCGTTGTAGGAATCGGCCAAAAACAAACAGCGACATCTAGCGGCTTTTTATTGAACTTACGGTAACCATGGCTTTCAAGAATCTTGCCGTTCTAAACATAAATTATCATATAATAATAATAACTACCTACTCTAAGTGTATTCCCGCTTTTTCCAGTTTTTATTCCGAGTACATTGTGAGAAAATTTTTAATAGTTTGTACAAGTTTGCACAGTTACTTGGGGGCTGAAATTATGTCAGTGGCGCCATCTGGACTTGTGTTTCAGCAACAATTGTAGTTCAGATGAATCTCAAGGATGTAACAGTAACAGTTTATCATTATTTCTTAATAAATGAACATTAAAATTCTCAACGTTATTATGAACCAACATCGACCGACCTGCAACAAATGTTGCAGGTCGCCCCTGCTACTTCCAACTTACTAATTCTTCTGAGCTCCCATGTAAGCAAGTCTATTTTTTTTTAAAGGTGTAGTATACGAATCATCATAAGGTTGTTCATAATGCTTAGATTTACAAAATATGTTTCTACTTACTTGAATACAATTGAACTGACAATTGTACTACTGAGAATAGACGTTTATTTCGTCTATCATAGGTACTCGTATATAGGTATGATGTAAATCTGTGACAACCTATTTAAGACTAAATATAACGCTATGTACCTAACTTCAAATGTCTCATATAACATACACTCTAAGAACAATTGACCAGAGACAGTGTCTTACTTTTCATAGTAGTGCACTAAATTAAACTATAGT
Source organism: Metalampra italica (assembly GCA_949699065.1). NCBI lineage: Eukaryota > Metazoa > Arthropoda > Insecta > Lepidoptera > Oecophoridae > Metalampra > Metalampra italica. Next base: position 9,701,924 of record OX452980.1, read on the forward strand.
TGGTTTATTAGCGTGCTCAACTCATGTTTGATGTCGAGGGTTCAAATCCTCTACTAATTTTGGGAACTTGTTTTTGGAACTTGATTCTTTTAACTCGTTTAAAAATAAGTGGAAATTTAAAACAGCAGAGCACAAAATAAATCGGACCATAATGTGATAAATTATAGGTCTATTTTATCGCCTTCTCGTCTTTGACAGGAGAATTTCAGTGATTACTGCGCCATCTAGCGAGCCTTAAAGAAACCTCTTTTAAGAAATCGCCCAATACTCGAAAGTAAAACGGGGATAACGGGAATAACCCTACCTAGTATCTTATTTATCTTCTTCATAATCAACATGAGAGAGTGTACAATCAAAATCAATTTACTATAGGCTGTGAAGCTGTCATTTGGAGCTACCTACTGTAACTACTGTCCGTCCATATTCTGTCCAAATGCATTTGTTGCGTGTGAAGTCATTGTGGTGCTACCATGGCGCTACCTATCTAATAGGTATTATACAATACATCTGTAATGTAATACTAACTTCTGAAGAAGGAACCAATGAACGTTTTCATTTCGCTATTAATTTTTACTTTTGAACGACTATTTTAAAAAGATCGCATTTTTGGTGAAAATTCATTGTGCCTACCTATTATTTTGATATTAATATTTGTAGTATGTATACCTCCCATACAAAAATTTCAAAAGTGGATTTTCTCGAAATCTATGCATGGGATTTGCTTGAAAATTCGCATGTGATAAAGACAGGATAAACTCCCAATTACCCATAACCTTTTTTCTTATGTAGTTTTACTTCTATTATCAATGTATCTTAAGTAACCTACGTACATTACTTACTTACTGGGGTAACAGGGTAATCCTCATTCCTACTGGTACCAACCTATCTTATGGCACAGAATACATAGGTAATAGTAGCTTATGGTGATAACCATTTGGCAGCCGTATCTATCTTTCTGGAGCTAACACCTCTCAAACAAACACAATAAAAAACCATGTATAGTTAGGTAAGCTGTACTTAATATAAATAGGTAGGTTGGTATCTAAACCTACCTGATTCTAGGAACGTCTGAAGGTGAAATATTTAGCATAATTCTTGTAAGAAGCTCGTAAAAAGGCATAGGTCGCCGCGACCTAAAAGTGTCGAAAGATTAAGTTATGGCGTCTGACTTTTAACCTTCATAAAGACTTATTTTTCTATACGCCTGGATTTATTATTAGACGCAAGTAAATGATACAGAATAATATTCTGTGCAACCGTACAGAAGCGAAATGCGATTTCGCAAGTCTTTTTGGTTGGATGGAGACCTGCTGTTGAAAATAATCTCAGGATGCACAGGCCTGGTTTAGATGGAGGCCTGCTGGTGAAAATAGTCTCAGGATGCACAGGTCTGGTTTAGATGGAGGCCTGCTGTTGAAAATAGTCTCAGGATGCACAGGCCTGGTTTAGATGGAAGCCTGCTGTTGAAAATAGTCTCAGGATGCACAGGCCTGGTTTAGATGGAGGCCTGCTGGTGAAAATAGTCTCAGGATGCACAGGTCTGGTTTGGCATCGCAAAACAGTGATCTCAGGAACAACATTACGCTTTCTAAAAACCCAATTTCTTTACATTGTCGTAAGTTAAGTATATCAGGCGGGAACCTCGAAAGCCTAGTATAAAGGTGTTAATACACTCACCCCAAACGGATCGTAACCGTTACCGACTCCAACTTTCATAAAACTTCCTTCTTTATAAAGTACCTAGTAATAATTACACTATTTTAGTGATACCTCTACACTTTCAAGAAGAGCTTGTTGCATAAATCACAGACCAAAAATCCACGATGCTAAGTAAAATGCACATTTAAGTACAAGCTTGTTGCTGTCGCTACGAGGCACACACTTCATAATCATAACAAAATATGCTAAACTATAACAATGTAAGTTAAACTACGCAACGGATTTTGATGTTGTTTTCACCATATTCAGATAATTTCTTTCGGATGGTTTATAGGTACTTATCCCATGCGGGCAAAGCCGCGCGGAACAGCTAGTAGTTATAAACAGAACAACACATTCATAAAATTGGATCAAATATTATATACCTAGGTATATTTAGATACGGCGCACTACCAAGTGGTCTTGTATCTTTAGCAGTATTTTTATCATTTTTTCCTCTTTTGAGGTACGGAACCCTAATAAAACATCAAAATTAGTTCTCAGGCGGGACACTTCAAAATCTCTTAGGGCGTGACAGACAAATTGGCACACAAAATTATATGTCAATACGAGAAAGCCATACAGAGGTAAGGTATTGGTCAGTGCGTCCGATTCCGGATCGTGTGCAGTGCACACGCACCCTAACTCCTTATCAATGGTGCCAGCCATGTTCCGTTATCTAATTTCGGAGCGAATTGGCGCTGCCACCGTGACTAAATACCTACTACCGATGCCACAATACGCCGGTCCAGTGTCAGGTGAGAAATGTTTTTATGTGCTACCAATAACAATTATATGTAGGTATACCTACTAAAAGAAGGTGTACACACATAGGTAAGTAGGTAGGTAGTTACTCAACTTAGACAAACTTACAAAGAACACAGTAATACGAAAAAATAGTAGGTAAGTAGGTAGGTATGTTTATGGAAAACTTAATGAAAAAAAGCCTCAGTGATTTTTAAAAAGTATGTTAGGTTTAAGTAATGTGTAAACTACAGGTAGACGTAGAAAGTAATTTAAAAAAAATCGGTTCGAAGTTCGGTATGTATGTATATGACTGGTAAAACATAAAGTTCGTTGGCGCAGTTGGTACTAAACGCAAAAGCTTATCCTTTCACTCTAAGGTTGACTGAAAGAAATCCCTTAGTGGGATACGTCCGCCTTTGTACATAGTTTTATTCTTAGCTGTCTGTTTTTGTAAATTTTTGGTACAATTTAGTCCCGTTGATCTCGCTTAACTTGAACTTTGAAGGTTTGGTCACAGAAATTAATAGTGTTTGGTTTGGTGAAAAAAGAATCAGAGTTTAGGTTAATGCAGCAATCTGGTTGTCATAACAACCGTGTCGCTATTTTGCCGATTCTGTGCTTTTCTTCTGTTTTTACCAACTTTATAGGTACTACACTACATTTGTTTTCGAATGTTTTGCTGTTCGCAGTTTCGCACACACAAATTCTCTGTAGATTTATCTGCGCAGGTTTTTACCAGTAGTTTTTACAGCAGCATGTAGTTAGTATGGTTTATAACGTAAACTTGTAAATTAATATAATTTCTTAGAGTGAATACGTTGTTTACAAAATGCTGGCAGTTGAAAAAATAACCATTTGCCGCAGAAAAAGTTTTTGACTTTATTTCATTCATTCATTCCACAGATTAAATACTATTAAGACTGATGGTCCGATTAATTTACAGACTAACAGAGGGATTCATTCAAGATTCAAAGTGTCTAAGCTGCAGCAGCTAATAAAAGGTTTCGGCAGGTTTCATTAAGTACAATTAAATGAGATTAATTAGATAAATAAATAATTATGTAGAATAGCGTCCTTGTTGTGCTAATAAACAATTAATTCTTTAATTTTCCCGGGTAGCTACAGACGACTAGAGTGAAGTTAGTCAAAAGACGTAGATTAAAAAACGTTCTGAAATTAAAAATGCATTTATTTTGAACATTGTCATGTTCCAACAAAAAGACAAAAGACATAGCGCTCAATAGCCGGATGATACTTCTCTACTTTGTTTTCTAAAGTGTGGTTCGTAACCTGCCAAAAAAACGTGATTGATACTGTGAAGTTATCAGCAAAACAATTTGTTCGCGGACAGTGTTTCGCAATAGTTTTTTCAAAATATAGTTCAAAATAATACAAAATAATCATGATATCCAGCCTTAGGACTGGAGTTCAAGGCTTGGTACGTTTATTTGTTGAACATTTCCGTCCTAAAATAAGTATTTGTTTACAAAATCGTGTTATATAATCTTGACACTTGTCTAGTTTAGATGGTTGTGGTAAAGTGGTCAATGATTATTTCCAGTGGCGTGTGTCCTCTAGGACTCTGCAGACGACCTCGACCCTGCAGCATGACAGTCTGTTCGTGCATCGAGACTCCCCCGAGGACAACCCTAGCATTCCGTTCGAATTTACGCCAGAAAACAAAAAGGTAACCTTCAATTGTTTTTGTCTAATTCTTTTGTCACTTCTGATTATTAATTTTTAGTTTTAATTGAACGGTAACTCTCGTTTGATTGCCCGCTTTCAAAATCAATCGAATAGAGAAGTACCTAGTACCTACACTCGCAAGTACGTACCTCTGTAAGGTATGATCTCTTCGTCTTCTACAAGCTTTTGAAAGCAATTGAAATGCATAAATTGTACAAGTAATTTGTCAGGTCCTCAATTCTGAGCAGTCTACTGGTCACAGCAGTCTTCGGGTTGTGCTTTGTTTAGTTGATATTGCATAGCTCATGTCACATCTAACCAATGGTCTGGTGCATGCTCCGCTGCCTTGCATCTTTTACAACAATTATCCCTTTGCAATCCAAAGAAACTGATCCAGAAAGAGAGAGCTTATCTTGGCTGTAGGGAACAAATTTGATTACAGATACTTTATGTACAATTTATAGTTTTGTCTATACTACCATAACAAAACAAGCAATAATTTTTTGTGTTTTTAAATTCCAGCGAATCGATGCCATCTTAAACATATACCCGGAGGGCCACAAGCGGGCTGCCATGATCCCAATGCTGGACATGGCCCAGCGACAGAATGGGGGCTGGCTGCCTATATCGGCTATGCACAAGGTTGCTGAACTCCTCAGTCTGCCTCGTATGAGGGTGTACGAGGTTGCTACATTTTACACTATGTTTTTTAGGTATGTCCTGGTAAATAGACTTTATGAAAATGGAGTCATAATTAAATTAATTAATGTTTATGGATTATAGTATTTAGGTAAGTACTGAAAGGTTAAGCAAAAAGTCATTTGTAGATTATAATTAATAAACAATTACGTCTTTGTTCATAATTATTAATAATTATTGATTGAACCACAAATAACAAAAACAAAACAAAAAAATTATAGGCAAACTGTGACAAAACTTTAAAATTAAAAAATAATTTTTTGTGGCTCTCTATTTTTTGAGATTGACATTTTGTTTTTCCAATTTTGTAATAATCAATGATATAATACCTTTGCCAATGTTAATAATTATGACATTTTTGAAAAACTAATCAGTATTATTTTTTGATATCTTTTGTCACTAATATTAAAATCAAAACATCCAAATTCCTGATTAAACATACAATACAAATACAAAAGCGTTTATTGCTGATTAAATTTACAATTGGTACTTAAAAGTTAATGCACATCAGTTGCCCGCATCAGCGTGTCCTGCTGACACGTAGGCCTCCTCCAGCTTCATACATCACATACATTCATGTTTAAAAACTGATTCTTGCAACATTCATTCCAGACGGCCTGTGGGCAAGTACCACCTGCTGGTGTGCACGACCACTCCGTGCATGATCCGGGGCTCCGACGAGATCGTGCAGACGCTCAAGGACCTCACGGGCTGCGAGGTCGGCGGGAACAGCCCCTGTGGCAAGTTCTCTATCTCCGAGGTATGAGATATCTAAAAGCAAATTAATAATAAGCATGTTTTTATATGAGAGTAGCCGATGCCCCGCGACTTCATCCGCGTTATAAAGTATACTGTTTATGTTATTCAATTTTTTTTAACCCTTTCTAATAATGCCAGTTTCTTAGTTTTAAAGTTTGTCAATAGATGGCGCTAGGTGTATTTTACACCGCGCTACCATTTGGTTCTTGGCAAGATTTATAAGATAGGCGTGCAAATTATCCACCAGTTTTTACCTCTTTATTAAACTGTTTAAAATTCGTAAAAATCTAAATTTGATATGAAAGCAACTTTTGTTAAACTGTCAGAGCCGTGGAAACCTAGTTGGTTGCGCACTCGCCTCACGTGCTCGAGTTCGTCAGTTCGAACCTGGCCTGTACCAATGAGTTTTTCGAAACTTAAGTGCGGTTTATCTATTACCACAAGTTTTTCGGTGAAGGAAAACATCGTGAGGAAACTTGCATTCGCCAAAGATCAGAATTTCTAATCTAAGGCGTATGTACAGTCCACCAAAAACGAATTGGGGCACCGTTGGTGAACTGGGGTTTGGCACAACAGATCCCATAGGGTCGGAATGTCTCCAGGTATTCCTGGCGCCCTGAGAAGATAAGATAAACCGTCTGAAGCAGCATAAACCTGCAAACCAAAAAAACTATTTTCTATTGAAATTATGGTGCATTCTAATTTTGTTATCAATTCCGTAGTTATTTCATTGCCTTCTACAAAGTCAAGCTCATCTGAAAATGCGAAATTAGCTATTGTAATGGCAATCCAAGAACTATGTCTTCATAATCTAACAAAATCGTAATTTTTTGATCATAGCAGTACCTATTTTATAGTAACCAGCCTGCCATGGCCTACCCAGCCTAGCCTAGAAGACAGAGGAAGATGAGTCTGATAATGAATGAGGAATCATCATGATCATTGATGACACATTTACTGTTTCCAGGTTGAATGCCTCGGGGCTTGCGTGAACGCACCGATGTTACAAGTCAATGATGATTATTATGTGAGTATTCATGCCGATTCCTTTTATACAAAGACTTGCTTAGTTTTAGACTAAATTGACGTCAAAAACAGAATATTGTTATTCAATTTTGAATAAACTAATTTGGATTTTTTTTAATTTTCAAAATACACTAAATTTACACTGCAGCATTGGTAATTAAATGTTCATAAATCAGCATTGGTAATTAAATGTTCATAAATAGTCTATCTATGGTCAATCTTTTAATCAATTTATTTTCAAAAAGCGCATTTTATAGATTTTAGAGAACATAAATAAAATACAGTGTCAGAATTTTGTAACTCTAAAATTTTACGGGAATCAGGTTAATAATTAAAATATTGTTTTGACATTGATTTTTATTAAAATAAGCATGGCATTCTATTTATTATAGTATTAAACAACTGTACGATATTCGAAACCTAATTATGAGAGTGGCTAACCTGATCGTCGCTGATTGGTCGTAACATATATGTGTCCTTCTCTAACATCTTCCGTCCCGTTTCCTCCCTATCCCCTCCACTCAACTCAACCAGGCAGCTAGCCTCCGTTGGAGGCGCCTGGACTTCATTGGCGATTTGATTTTCGCACAAGAAGGTCGAAGCACTGAACCGTAAGTAAGAGGTGAGTGCAAAAATCATTTAATTGTTTAACGGCTTTGCCGTTCGTTATTTTATTGTTAAAGTGTCCTTTTAGGATTTTAGTGCCTGTTATCGGGTCAAATATTTAGCGATAATGATTCGTAATTCATCGTCGGGAAACGCCGACCGGGGATGCTCCCCAGCGGACCCTCCGGTCGATACAAAAAGAAAATGACGATAACGAGTCACTTAATGTAGATTTGTTTTCTGGGTGGTAAACACGGCTCTCAATAGAAGCCGCGATTCCGATATCCAAATCTACCTACTTATAATAATTTGACAACATTTTTTTACTGACAACTGGTCAGCTGTGATATTCGGAGAACAAAATATTGTTCTACCCCCGGTTTTACTGATTTATCAGTTTAATGATGAAATTAAATTATATGGCTTTATAATTACACAATATCTAATAATTTAGGCCTGTATTATAAAGTGCGGCGACGACGCTCTCCAGATTACGTGAGTTTGTACATTAATTATTTAAGCAGCCACGGCGCCGCTGAACGCAGCGGCACCGCGGCTGCGCGATGCAGTGGCAGGGCACCGGCCGCCCTTTATAATACAGGTTTTATTGCAAATGGCATGCGGCCATCGAGCCGACATAATCCTAAGGGATTATATATTATATTTCATTGCATTATAGATAAATTTGTGAAAGAAAATCACTATAAGGTTCCGCCTTGTGATTATTATTATATTTATTTCATCAGCCCTGGATAAAAAATGGTGGCATGTCCAATATATTCTGGCGTTTGAAGCCACAACCCACGAATTCGAAACAAATTCTATTCAACCAATACCGAGGCTGCCTGCGCAAGGCACGTCTCATTATCCAGTTTCGAACGGAAACCGTAATATTATATACCGCCAGCGCATGGCGTAAGTACCTAGGTACTATATTATGTTCCGTACACCTCGCCTCCTGCGCAAGGAGTCCCTTATTTCCTACCACTTATGCCAGGATTGCCCAACTATATCTATAGAATGCCCACGCAGGGCGCAAATTTTCGCCCAAGAACGGCGGAATGAATCAAAGGCATTCCAAACAAAATCTGTCCGCAGAGGTCAGAACAAGATAAAATATAGACTTTATAGTCTTTTATTCTTTATTGTGTACAGAACATAATGTACACTAATGTTACAAAAATAAATAAATCTAAAAGCACCCACATACTTAAAAATAATATCGGAAGGGTATTGTATCCCTTTGTTCAAGCACCGCTTCACATGGCAGTGACTAGCAAAGATTATATAGAAACCCCATATACTGCTATCAAATTCAATCATATTCAAACGTTGTATTCACGACGTCATGATAAAAATGGGTGTTCTGTTCTGGATAGTGCGCAACTTTCCCCCGGCTTCATCTCGAGTGTTTTTCCTGACATCGAAGGGCCACGGTTCGTACCGCCCCAATTTACAATTTGCAAAGGCTAAGTCTAATGGTTACCAGAGCAAATTCAAGATAGTAAACTAGCAGAGGTATCGAACTTCCTACATCCAAGCGATTGGTTAACAAAAATCGATCTGTCAAATGCTTACTTTTATCTGAAAATTTATCCGAGCATCCACTGTGGGACACCTTGGACACACTGGGCCTTGGATCGAAAAACTGTATTTAAAAGGGAACCTCAAGTTCATTGAGAACCCTATAAATCTGCCTCACTCTCAAAATATCTATCTCGGCTCCCAAAATATCTGCCTCACTGAGCAACTGGGTCGCCCAGGTATTACAGTAAAAGTTAATTTGAATGCTAGTTTACATAGATAGATCTTTCATTCATGTAACCCATAAAGTACTTAGTCGTTGGGTTAGTAAATAAATTTGAAGAAAACCATATACAAAAGTATGAGTATTCCTTAAAAGAGAATACCCTACCCTACAAATGTTACAAGAAAGAGGCAGAAACAAACTCGAGAGTCTCATAGACATCCTCAGCTTCTAGAGCCTTGTAGTCCCCAATGGTCGACTAAACGGGTTACTGAAACATTCTCATAGTTACAGAGTTAGACAAAAAGCCTCTGCAGAACTACCTTCTACCAACCAGAAGTTTCGCTAGATTTAAACTGGTGGATAAAGTTCCATCTAAAAAAAAAAAAAAAAATGCAGTTGCACCCTCCCAAGAGGACTCATTACCTATCTAGGACGCCTCGGGCTCGGGATGGGAGCACAATGAACAGTCGTAAATTCTGCGGTCTATGAAATCCATAAGAGAAAAACCTCCACTCTAACCTTAAAGAAATTCTAGCTTTAATATAAAGTCACGGTCAGTCCTGACGAACTCTTCAATATCTGTTCAGGCGGATAACAAAATAGTATTGCCCTACCTTCACAGTTCACTTCTACAAAAGGGGGTGGGGGGGGAGGAGGGGCAAATCCTATTCATTGATGAGTCTCACCGTATGTTCCAACTCAGAAGTACGGTCGACCGCACGTCGGTTGAAATAAAACCAGTATAAACTGGTGTCTCGTAGTATTGAATCGAAACTACCTAATAGGCTAGGCCTGCTCAAGGTCCTTTTCCACGGTCGAATTATTCCACTCGTGTCTGGTGCCTCGCCTCCACTATTTACCGGGCAAATACCACCGGGCAGAAGGGGACCATTTGTCACGAAGATCGTAACAACCTGAATGGTACCTGCCTCCACCCCTGACAGAAAATATATTGGTCAAGTGGGGTGTGCCGATAAATAGATCTAGGTATTTGCCTCGCGTATAGCTCAAGTACGTGACTTTTCTATGTGATCAAGCCGTCATCAAGCAGTTTGTGGACGCATTCTCCCGTCTTACTGGCATTACAGAATAGTTATTGTATTCTCTTTATTACATTCTAGCATGTCTCTTTCCTCCCGCCTTAATTCAGATTCCAAGAGGTTAAACACGTCAAAGGCATATTACATATAATCAGGTATAGAAAACTATCTGGCATCCAGATCTCAAAAACAGCGATAGCTGCGCCCTTCAATATACAATATTGTCAAGTGTGATCATAGACACATCCACCAACCTTCCTCCCAAAGCCCATAACCTGAAAATGGTATATGGGAGGGACGGGGGGGGGGGGGGGGCAGCTTAGGGCATTGAACACCTGCCTAGTACAATATTATTATGAATTTACATGCCAGTTGTCTCCACGCAGTATGATCCAAACAGAAATGAAAATCTAGTCCCGTCTTGACTACACGTAGCGGGTATTCTTAAATCCCCCTTGGCTGGCAAATAAATCTACTCAAGATGTTAATTTTCACCTGCAATGCTCGCGCAGAGCAGTCTGCAAGCTCATTTGCTCGGGGCGTCGCGTGCACGACCTCACATTACTGTCGACAGACATGAACAGTTTTTTAATTCAATATAATTTTTTGCCCATTATTTGGCTAAAAACTGATACCCACCTGTCGACTAAACACACGTTGTTGACCCCTAATAGTCAATCCAGAGTGTAATGTAACGCATTTAATTCTGTGTCATAAATTCCCTAATGAAACTGTCAAGCGACGGGATTGGTAAAATTAATTATTTATTTTCCACTGTATTGACATAGGTATACTTGATATACATATTTGACCTAAAGCTGCATTTTGCACGGTCAAAGCAAACGCTATAAGATCTCTATTACGAACGCAGCCCGCAGGTGCTGAAGCCTCCGCGGCCAGCATAAGCGAATTTGAAAAGATCCTTTTGTTTTGAAAGAAATTATTCATGCAATTGACAAATAAATTTCCCGACATGTGCACGTAGGTACATGATGTATTTAGAATTTGGCGAAGAGTGTTGTGACTTGCGAGATCTCCAATTGCATCTGGATAATATTTCGTCCAAGGGAAATCTGATATTATACAGATGTACCTACCTACATTTTAATCTGTGATTATACCTACACTTTGTATTATTTACTTACATCGTTGGATCAATCAAATAAGAGAAACATCAGATCTTATGTATAATTTTTGTTTTTTGTTGGCTACAACAGGTATATATATAGGTAGGTAAGAATGTACTTGCCTAGTGTTTAGGTATTTAGTAGGTATATACCTAGGTACCTACTTCTAATATGACAACTCCTAGGATTGTAAAAGTACTATGAACGTTACCTACTATTTACTTTTAATTTAGAACTGCAAATTATGTGTTGGTAAACTTGGTAATCTTACCTATATTCTATGAATGTATCCTTGATTAATTGGGTATTCATTTTGATTCATCACATTCGTCTTTCATTATAGGTACCTACCTACCTACTTAGTGTACACGTCTGGCATTACATATATGTATAGTCAAAGATATCATTATAACATTGGTTATATTGGTTGTCTGGAAGAAATCGCTCTTAGCGATAAGACCGCCTAGATGTACTTTATTGTATCGGTTTTTTCTTTTTTTCTTTAATAGTTAAATGTGCAATAAAGGTTACTGAATTGAATTGAACATTGTAGATAAACTGTCCCAACAACACCATTTGCTAAATGTACTTAATCTTTATTAATATTATCTTCCTAAGTGCTGCGGATATTATAAAAATAAATAAAAATAAAATATTTACCTAGTACATTACAATTGGGTTATGTATATTGTATAGATATTTATGATTTCAAATGTATTTTAATAAATTATAATGTCTATGGGCCATACCTACATTTAAATATCTGATACAACATTTTTATTCATTTGGGTGCGCAATAGCAAGAAACACTAATACCAATCACTTACATATATACGAACATACTAGTACCATCACATTGGCTTAAAATTCTCAACCAGGCGATAGCAAACAGGTCTCATAATTAGGTTTCGAATATCGTACAGTTGTTTAATGACAGCGTTTTACCTACCAATAAAACGCTTATTAAATAACTTACCATATTCGAAACCTAAAAGTTTCATAACTGCCTGGTTTTCTGCCTGGTTTTACAAACTAATAACATTTATTATGAGACACAATGAAGTCCAGGCGCCTCCAACGGAGGCTAGCTGCCTGGTTGAGTTGAGTGGAGGGGATAGGGAGGAAACGGGACGGAAGATGTTAGAGAAGGACACATATATGTTACGACCAATCAGCGACGATCAGGTTAGCCACTCTCATAATTAGGTTTCGAATATGGTAAGTTATTTAATAAGCGTTTTATTGGTAGGTAAAACGCTGTCATTAATTTTATAACCTGACAGATAAACACCATGAATACATATACATACTGAACACGTTACAAATATTTTAATATTTTTGTACTTACCTGATTCTTGTAAATAAATAAATTATTTATTCATTAATTCGATTCTACATTGATTTCAGGAAGACCTCACCGTAGAGGACACGAAGGAAATTATCGAGAAACTGAAGAAGGACGAGAAACCCAAACCGGGCCCCAGGTTTGTGTTTTTATGCAATGAATAGCGATTCTGCTGAATAACGAATATTCGACGAGAGAACTATGTGTTTCGCGCGTACATGTTACCTGTCACCAAGAAGATTCGAACCTCTTTGGTCGCGCGCGAGTAGCTTTTTTTTTAAGTTCATGCCTGTCACGGTGCGGGTATATGTTAAAATTTATCTTTCGTCACCTAGCATTGCAGTGGTCTCTATAGAGAGTATTAGAGAGACTGTTTTCGGACGCGTGTATGCAGAAAAAACTTGTTAATAAATTAATAATACGTAATACCATCTTCCTATAGTAACTACGTAAATTTTTTTTACAACGGTATAAAAAAAGTTAAATCGCAAAATTGAAACGACGAATAAACTGTCAAATTAAATTAGTACTGAAAGTTTAGATTTTCTGCCGCTTGGAGCGCTGTGGTGAACTTTTGTCTCGCCAATATTGAAATAAATTGCTTGGCCCATTGCAGTTATAAAGAGTATAGCATTCCTAAAAGAATTGAATAGTGTATAGATAAAGTATATTTAAAAGAATTTATCATTCAAATCAATAGGTACTTTTTATTGCACATTTAAAAAATAAAAGAACAGTTACAATGATACAGTAGCTAATATAGTACACCTAGGCGGTTTTTATCGCTAAAAGCGATTTATTCCAGACAACTTTCGGGTAGAAGGAAAAATCTATAAATGTTACAAAAATAAAACTACAGTGGATGTAGTGAGAATAAATTATATTTTCTAAAGATCCAACTTTTTGCAAATCCAAGTTAGAACAAAGCAGAATAGAATTAAACAAACATACTAGAAACTATTAACTTAACTATTTACTACTTAAATTAATTTAATTAATATATTGTTTCAGGAACGGCAGATTCGCAGCGGAGCCCCTCGGGGGGCTGACCTCCCTCACGGAGGAGCCCACAGGGCCCGGCTACGGGCTGCAGGACGCGCTCAAGTCCTAGGAAACATGCCCAATACGATTTTGTTAATTTTATTATAATAGGCAATATTTAAATAAATCATGTTAGATCAACTTTTGCTTGCTTGGATACTTTTATTAAATACTTTTTAAAGATCCTTAAATTTCAGCTCAGCCGCAGATTCAATTCCAGCTTCAGTCTTCCTGCCCTCGAATATCCGTGGACCTATTATGCTGGACCTATCCATATGAAATAGTTTTAACTTGGAACATTTATGTAAAATTATTTGCCCGACAATCCTGGAAATTATTGAAATTTCCGTATAAAAATTCTTTTGCGAGATGTTTTAGGAAAACTAAAATTAATTAAAACCCTGTAGTGTCACCTTTTGCTATACCTAGTTCAGCTATATAATAAACTAACTTTGCACACCCATAAATTTTGACTTATCTACCATACAAATTGAATGGAGAGGTTGTCCTGTTCATAATTAGAGTGCCTCTGTAACCAATCACCAAATAGTTTTGCTACAGCCTGTAGTTTAATGTCCGAGTTCCACGCAACAGAAAATTGTCATGCAAATCTGTTTACGTGTAACGGACCATACGTTAATTCATAGATAAGGTTGTTATCTCAGTTTACTACAATGGTCAGAGATAAGGGAATGTACTCCATTCAGTCATATTCAGTCATGTCTTGAACATGTCATGTTATTAGGCTGAAAGTGATTTAGTACCTACGTAAGCAAGTTTGGTTTATTGGTTTCATTAATTTAATTTCATGCTGTGTTGATTTACAAGTTTTGAATGGTGAATTGGTGCTATGGTGAAAGATAAGATTAACAGAGTGTGTTGTGCTACGTACTGAAAGGGTAGTGTACTGGCTAGTGAGAAAAATTATATCTTTTTGGAAGAGAGTGGCGGTCTTTTCCTTTTTTTTCGTATGAAAACGAAGTAGTGTCAAATCACAATATGTTTGCAGATGTTCCGTCGGAGTTTACGAGACGATGGAGAATACAAAGATTATACAAAAATACAATTATGGGAACCAGACGATACGAGTATAAAGGTTAGTCGATTTGCTAACAAAAATAACAAAATACAATGTGTCATGTTTCTTAGTCAATTATTTTTGATGCACTCACCACTGCACTTACTTACCTACTTACTTACATGAGAACCCGCTAAACGAATTGTGCGTCAAATTCCGACGAAATAAACAATGTACCTACTCAAAAAACTTCCTGCGTGCGTGTAAATGAATTACCATAAACTTAGAATATGATTTAACCAGTGTATCCGAATTTAAGAATTAAATCTAACCGTCATTCACTCATCTGTCACTGTCAATGTGGCAGCTAGTTCGTTCAAAAATTATTTCATTCATTTTATTTCATTTTCTGTCAGTAATTTCTCTATCATTGGTGTTTCGAGTTGTCTTTTCGGTGTAAAAATGTCTTTCGAGGCCTAAGCTCCACCGCATTGATTAACAATGAAAAGTAGCCCCACGCGTAAATATGAGAATTTCACCAACGACCAGCAAGGGAAGGATTCCGACAAGAATTCGCTAGACAGCCAAGACACGGCAAGTGTGGTTAGTTTTGCTTGTTGAAACTATTGATTTTTGTTTGTGTACCCTCTGAGATGTTATTGATTTGCTCATCTATTCATGTTTAAGGTTAGTCATAGCTGTTATATTTAGTACTTTATGACGTGGATATAGTACATTAAACATTCAAGTATGTATAATTAAATGGTACCTATCAGTCGTCAACGTCGTCAATTAGGTCCTACGTTGTCACCTCACCACGACCTAGATCTTTCTATTTGGGCGCTGCAGGGTACCAATGGGTAATACAAAAGAACTGGTGTATTTATTAGTCATTATCAGTACCTACCAGCCTGTTTGACGGAATGCCAACTATTGCCAACAGTCCTCGCTGGCCGATTTCATACGCGATCCGCGCTCTCACTTTCTCCACACGTGGTGTAGGCACTTTTACCGCAAATTAATGAAAGTATTTGTCATTATAATGCTGGCTCCTGACACTACGGACTTCCTATTTTAGGAGGCAGGGCTTCATTGCTATATTTACATTTACAAATGTAACTGTGGATCAATAAAGATTATTTTATTTCAATTCAATTCAATTTTTGTGTTGTGGCATTGCATCGAGTCCACGATGATTCTGCCAATGTCCAAGGTTGAAGGACACACAGTGCATTATTTTATTTATTTATTTTTTAATGAAAGTATTTAGTCAATAATGAAACGATCTGTATAAGACAGTGATTCCTGAGAAGACTAGTTGAGATAACAAGCTCTTTATTGTTCACAAAATAGGTTGGAGCAAAGGGTGCAGATTGAAAACTGTAAAATATATATTTTTTACTGGAAGCTTAAATTAAAGTGTGAACAGACGTCCTTATTTTTTAAAGGATCTCTTCTAGTCAACCTATGTCAAGTCTTTACCTCTTGATATTCTTAGCATGTAAAGGCCATAATTACTCACCTAACAACCTTAGGTAGGTACCCACGTCATGAAATGTGACTAGTTTATGCTATATGAGGAAAAGATGAAGCCAAATAGTATGTTTTTATCATTTTCAACAGTGTACTGTAAAATTAATTGGTTGGGGCTGTTAGGCTCATAAAACTTTTTAATATGTGCTGAGTGCTGTGATGGTATATTAATCCATGCTATCTCACGAAAAAAGGCGAGGGGTAAGTTGGCAATTTCAAGTTCCTTTAAGTTTCAGAAGAGAGAAACTTAATATTTTTCCAAGTGCAATCTATTCTAATTTCCAATGTTTGTAAGTGGATTTCTTTAGCAAAAACCATTCAATTTCTTCGGCTCTATTAAGGTTGACAGAATATATGTAAAATTTTCTGTTTTCATTTTCCAAAATATTATATAAAACAAAAACATTTAAAGTTACCTACTTAATTATTACATTCACTTGTCTATTTCCAAAGGTCCAGACTAGGATTTCTCCTGTAAGTACCATGGGAATTTGACAAGGATAGACAGTAGGTACACAAAATATAACATACAGACTAGGACTCCTAGTCATATATAAGATTTCTATTTTGCTCGCTCAAGAAACATGAGTAATGAAATGAACAACAGGAATACCCCAACAAAAACTGGAAAAAATCACATCTAATATGCATAAAATTTTTCCAGTAGAGTGGAACTGAAAGTGGAAGCCTTGAGTTTATTTATTCCAAGCATCATATACAACCAGCCATCTGTTCTGTTTCTCATAGACATTTAGAGTCATGTTTTGTATACAGAACATGTATTATTGTAGACCATTCAAAGTAACAGCCACTATTAAACCTATTTTCAGTTAAATAGTTGCTTAACTGTTGTTTTTGGCTGTTATTTATAAAGCTTGAAATTGTAAACATTCGAATTTACTGCAAGTAATCTTGCTTTGATAATTATAAACAAATTTTTAATGTTTACTTTACACATCTTGTAATGGATATGAAGTGGTAAGTGGGCAGATGGTTAGCTGCCTCAGATGCTCATTAACACTCCAATTTTTTTATTGTTTATTGTTTAATTCTTTATTCTGTAATTGTTTTCGTAAAAAAATCCAACACATTCATTGCTGCATGCAACCCGAAAGCTACAAGCATTGCCCTAGAGGGAACTAGGGGGAACTCATATAAATGAGGATGAGAAACATGTTCTTTAGACCACAAATTGAACAAAGTTGTCTGTCCCCAGTGGGAATCAAATCCACAACCTCTGACACTCGATGACAGTGACGAAACCACTCACAAAACCAACGAAACGGTCAAACGTACGACACTAATTTAAAAAGAATGTGAATAAAAATGTGTTACATTAAATTCTTTCTAGACTTTCTTTTTTCTACACTCACCGAACTTGAAACGTTTGTTATAAATAATTTAGGCAAGCCCCCGAACCACTAGATCAAGTGTAGAGTCAATTACTTAAAAGTAGACCATAATGTAAGATAGAATTCCCAGACAACGTAAGATTAGCGCAATTTAAATAAGTGTTTTCCAACGTGGTGGGTATTAGATTTTGGCATGAAGCCACAACACAAAGGATTTTCAGTAAAATGAGAATTGTTTTCACCACTTCATTCTTTCTTTTCGTGGATTTCTCACTAAGTATAACTAATTTAGTATTTTACTTGTCAGAACCGTGATAATCAAATATTTATAATATTTACATCACTTAAAGCATGTTATATGTAATTGTGCCGATCAGGTCCGTTTATAGGGATTTTCGAAGGCGGGTCTCAACGTATTGCGTTCTCCAGCACGTTTGGAGAGGAGGCTGTCGTAGTATGGACAGAAACCCACGTACATGTGTTTTATTAATGTTTTTTTCTTTTAAAGTTTTATTAAAATAGGATGCTTGTGCTTGGCTCAGCTAGGAAAAAATTTGAATCCTATTGGCCGGTTAACCACAAATACTACTGCATCGACTGTTATTTTTAAAATATTCATTCGATCGATAGCTCTATAATCTTTTTCACCATTTGCTTGCAAAGGCTGTTTTGCCTTTTAGATTCCCACAATTTTGTTGATGGAGTCCCCATAATCTTTACCATGGTTTACCAACCTCTTTATCGTATTATATTTTATCTTTAGAACGAGAATGGGGTCTGGACCCCCTTCTTCTTCCCTTTATACCGCCTTGTCCTTGAATATTACTGGCACAGAACTGCAATTAGTTGTTCGCTTCCATCGTGAGCTATCGTGTTAAACGTTCGACATTAAGTCGATAACAGAATAATGTTTCACGCAACGATTTCGCGAGTAATAACTACACTGAAAACCGCGGTTTTAAAACCTAAGGTAAGATTAGACTATGGAGATACTATGCTCGGAGTTTCTATGAAAGATTTAACCCGAAATCAATATAGGTACATGTATTTATAAGAAGAAACTGACTCAATGACTGATCAACGCACAGCCCAAATCGCTGACCATAGATAGGTATGTTTTTTCCCAAAATTTCAAGTAGGTAGGTACCTACTTGAAATTTTGCACAAAGGTTTCTCATATAGCTCTGACCACGCTCTCTGACGTTCACTAAGAAAGGGTATTTTCCCGCGGACAAAAGTTTTATAGACAGGCGAAGCCGCGAGAAACAGCACTAGCTGCCTGAAGTGGATTGGCCACATCAGTCGGTGGTCAGTGTGGGACGCCCCCCTACCAAATGGCCTGAAACATATCAAGTAAATATCGAAAACAACCTTGTGTATTGATTTAAAAGTTTACCCAACCCTCGCGTCATTGCATCTGCTCCATTCTATTCAACATTCATTCAACTCATGTTTTGAATAGGCTCGGTCATGACTGTTTATCTGTACCATATGTAATTAATAATTTTATTATTATGCAAAATATAAATATGATTTTGTGTATTTTTTCTTGTTGAAATTGTTTGCTGAAACGTTAATTTAAAAACCAAATGTCAAGTAGGGAATATTCACCTAGGGGGTAATGAATGACCGATATCTAAGAGTACATAATCTAGACAGTAATTTAGAGGCATATACACAAAATAGTACCAGTAGGTACCATGCTCATGAAGAGTTACTGCTTGCTTTCATGCTTGTTTGATACTCAGTCATCTTTTGATAGATGTAGCCACGAACAGCGTAAGGCGGCTGGCATTGACTTGATGCTGAGAACCGACGATCGCGTTCAGTGGTGCGCCTTGGGGGAGGCCTGCCTCCAGCAGTTAACTGATGTGGTCTGATGATGATGATCTGTAGGTTATTTCTGTAACAGGATGTTATTGTTGCAGCACTCGATTGCGGAGGAGAGAGGCGGCAGTCGCGGTGCGAGCGACGCGGGCGCAGGCGCAGGCGACATGTGGATCAGCGCAGTCGAGAGCTCCATCCTGACATGGGAGGAGGTTAGTGTACTCTTCTAATCTAACTGGCGGTTCAGATACTCCTTTCTTATTCCACTAGCGGTTCTTATACTCCTGTTCCGACCGTATGTGCCTCTGGTTCATGAACTACGTGCATATGCCACTAGCGGTTCATACTCCTTCCAAATAACGGATCATATAAATAAATAAACGAGACACACTCATACCCTCCCTCGCATTAGGTAGGATTCCTTCCTCCCTGTTTCGCGGATGGCATATGCTCTGCCCCACCTGCCGACTATAGCGATTTAAATACTCGTCGTCCCACTAGCGGTTCATGTTACCTCTTTTTTCCCACTAATTTTCAATACTGCTTTACTATTCCACTAGCGGTTCATTCTCTTTCCAAATAGCGGTTCACATACTCCGCTCCACTGCCAGCTAGAGCGACTGCTAGACGGTTTCTATACTCTTCTTATCCAACAGTGGTTCATAATAATTTCTGGACATCTGTGGCAATCATCTCCAAGGGGAATAATGACTACTAATTATCTTCAGTCATGGTAAAGGTTAAGATGTGACTGTCAGTCGTCTGACAGTACGTGGAGCGGTGACGCTCACCTCTATCTCATAATTACACTGACCTAGGAACAGACAGAATAAGACTGACTTAATTTTACAATAAATTGTCTGTCATTTTCAAACAAGGCGTTTAATATGAAACTTAATTTGTCTGAACTTGACAGTGAGTTAGTTCAATTGCCTCATTACATTCATACGCTAAGCGGCTCAAGCCGGTTCTACCTATACAGTTACATTGCATGCTTAATTGAAGAAAAAAAGCAAATGTCGCGACTGGAAAAGACTGGGTTTCTAATAATAAGCTGTCTAGAGGACGGACAGTGTCGGAGGCAACGGCCATATGTGAATAGACAGGTGTAAGTCATGTTTTAGAGTTCCGTTAACATTGAAACCCATAAGTAAAGCCAATATAATGTTTTGCTTAACTTAGAAACTACTGAAGCACCGATAATGAGCATTTATTTAGGTACTGGTATACCATTTGTTGAATTAGTTTTACGTTTTATAAAAAAATAGATTTGGTAAAAGGTCCAGTTATTAGTCAGATAAAAAAAGTGTGAATTTTTAAAATTTTGCTTGTAACAATGACTAGGTACCGTATTAAAATAATTCTTGTAGTACCTAACCTACTTTGTTGTAACTTAAATGTTTCATTATTAAATTACTAACTTTGATCTGAATGAAATATTCTACAAAAAGTAAGTAAGTACACGTTAATCATTTAAAAGCTTATGAACTTTGTTTATGAAGTTTATAACTGTTACAATGTCTTGTCTATATGAAATGAATACTAGGTACACCAGCTCAATACAAGGCCAGAGGGCAAAGGTGCAGATACAATAAAATCAATAACGTTAACACGTGATCTATATAACATTATAATTTATATATTACACATACTAACTGTAGCCCGCGGGTTCACCCGTATTGAATAAGTTTCCCGCCCAGCCTAAAACTAAACAAAAAAAACCTTAGCTATCCACGAGGTGATGACTATCCCGAGGTGATTTATTCGATAAAGACAGACATTCGGCAGATATAATTAAATAAAATAAAGGAAAAGCAGAAGGGGTCAACCACTAATAGTGGTTTTGCCTTTTACCCCCTTTTCCCCTTCCACCGTCGGGCAGGAGTCATCCAATATTGTCGGTTGACCCCTTCTGCCTTTCCACCGTCGAATGCTTGTGCTCAGAGTCACCAGCTCTACATTCCTACGAAGTTTTGTCAATTTTGGAGAGTTCAGAGCCGAAAGCTTCCCCCTCCGGCCGTCATCGCAACCATAGATTACTATAGAGCGTAGAAAGCGGGAGCGGAACGAGCTTTTTCCGTGTTCTGTGATCGCAACCGTAATAAGTAAGATCAGTCAGCATGTCTTTTTATACAAGCCGATGTCCCGCGACTTTATCCGCGTTACAAAGTATCCTATATTTAGTATTTTCCTGTAGTTAAAAAACCGATACTCCCATACAAACTTTCACCCCTTTCCCTCCGCTTAAAATGTGAAAATTCAATAGATGGCGCTATCATTTATTTTTTCCCCAAGATATATCTTTAATATTAATATAGATTAGTAGGGTTGTTAGGTGGGAGTCATGTTCGGCTTTAGTCATAATCTGCTTTAGTCATGTTCTGGTTTTGTCATATTTATTTATATTCTGGTTTGGTCATGTTCTACCCTAGTCATGTTATACCCTAGTCATGTTCTACCCTAGTCATGTTCTATCCTAGTCATGTTCTGCGTTGGTCATGTTCTACCCTAGTCATGTTCTGCGTATGGTCATGTTCTATCCTAGTCATATTCTGCGTTGGTCATGTTCTGTAGTTATTTGTGCAGCAAGAGAGCAAAGTTCATATTTGCATCGAGTGACAATTTTGAGTCCCGAGTAAGCGAAAGATTCACGCTCGTGATTCTAATTTAGAATCTTGTGCGTAGTGAGGGACTCAAAAGTCACGAAATGTAAATAACTTTGGTTTCGTGTTGCACATACAACTTTTCACCTAAACAGTGAGACCAAGACTATACGAAATACGGAACCCTAAAATATAAAATAAACTAAAGCAATTTTATTAGTATTGTTTTCATTTAATCAAGTACCTAACTTACTTAAACATAGCAAAATAAACAAAAAACAGTAAACTTATACTGAAACCTGTTACATAAACATAGCAACATAAAAGAAACAGTTCTAAAAAAACTTAAAATAACAACTTTTTCTTAAAATAAAAAGACAGCTTCGAGAATTTTATTAAAGCTTCAGGAGCAGATATCCGCTGTTTACGCAATTTGCGAAGAACTGATTTTATTTTTGCATCAAGTCTTTGTCATCAAATGTTTTTTTGTTGTAGTTTTATAAATTTTGTATTTGCTCTGATGAATTTTGATGTCAAAATGGGTGGCTTCTTTTCTTAACAATGCCGTAAATCTACATATATTAGGTTTGGAACCAAATCTTGTTTTAATTCTCCGATGCCACCCTTCTAACGCACTCGTCGTTCGGTGAACATCATTAGCTACACTTAAGCAGTTCATGTAATTTATTTTCAACCATTGCTTCTCGAAATAATCTTCAAATTTATGAAAATCTGGAATATTATTTGCATTTGACAAAATAAATGACCACCCTTCGGATATGTTTTTTTCGGTCAGAAACGGTAGCGACATGCACATATTTATAATTTTACGGCCTTCATGAGTTTCTCCAATAGACAGAGCTTTTGATTTTTTTTTATCGCTTTTTTATAATGAAATAAGCAACCGGTCACTTTAGCATCTGGAAAACATTTGCGTACAGCACTAATTGCAGCCAGTTCATAATCTAATTTCATATTAGTTATGTTCATCGAAAGTTTTTGTTTTAATATTTCAAATAACTTTGTGTACATTTTTTCTGTCTTATTCGGCAATAGACAGAAAACTACGGGTATGACAGTAAATGACGGAGGAGCACCTACTACTGTTTGGATGGTGCACAACTGTTGAAAAGGTCGAGGAGTTATATAAAACGTTCCATCAGCAAAAAAACTGGACTGCTTTGTAACTAGTTTTCTCGCCTTTAACGAAGAAAATATTAACATCTTCTCCCCGTCAACTATTTCTTCACAAATCAAAAAGTCTTGTGCCAGGATAGGGGGAATTATTACATCAGTGGTCTTATAGAACGTGGTCTTTGGAACATTCAGTTCTTTGTTTCTGACTTTATATAGAGAATCTTTGACAGATTTAAACGCTGGAATATCAACAACATCTACCTCTTTATCTTTCGACATTTTTTCGACAACATACTCAAAAAGAATTGGTATCGGTTGATACACTTCTTTGACAATTTCCTTACACAGATCCATATGCTCTCGCATCTTGTTTTTGGAGAAATCAGGCTCACAAATATGACGTATGTTTTCTTTCAACACTTTTTTTCTTTCTGTGTCTAAAGTCACCGACCCATTACAGACATCTCTCTTTGAACAACGCCAGTATGAAGATCCGCTTTTATTAATCAGATTCAAAGTATACTTAAAACCATCGTGTAACAAAATATTTTTCCCTTTTCCACTTTCAACAAATGTCAACCGACCACTTGTACCCATCGGTTCTTCCATAATTAAAACTAAAATATTTTATTTATAGGACATCAGGAAATCACACGAGGCGAGGAAATATGGATTGTCAAATAGAATGACAAGCAATGTGTGAAATAACATTCGAATAAATAGGTACTGATTAGCCTGCATATCAGCCAGTATGAATACTGGTTACTTATTGGCAATAAAGGTTTTATATATTATAAACTAATACCTCACGTATGACCAAACCAGAACATGACTAAAGCAGAATATGACTAGAGTAGAATATGACCAGAGCAGAATTTGACTTAAAACGATTTTATTCATGACCAAACAAGAACTTGACTAAAACAGAAAATGACTAAAACAGAATATGGCTAAAGGCGAATAAATATGACCAAACCAGAATATGACAAAACCAGAACATGACTAAAAGCAGATTATGACTAAAGCCGAACATGACTCCCACCTAACAACCCGATTAGTATTGGTAGCAAGCAAGAACAAAGTTATAACCCTCCTCTTTGCTTCGCCGTAGTCGGGTAATAACACACGAGTTACCCATCATTGTCACGTATGTATAACACATAACACGTATATCGCATATACATGTCAATTCGTCAGTCTGTTCCATTTTAATGAAATTGCTGGCCGTGTTGATTGAGTCGAATTACTTAGCTCCGAGCCCATGTGTTTGTGGAAACATAATGTGTTATGTTTGTTATTGCTAAGGTCTATTCATAGGATAGGTTTATATGTTTAGAACTGATAGCACTAGCTGTTGCTCGCGACTCCTTCCGCTTGGAATTTCAATCTCCAATAAAAATACTCTATTATGAAGACATTATTATTGGAAAGAAGACGCCACTTGGAGGGAAAGTACCCTAAATATTGAAGATAGCAAATTTTACTCAAAGGAAACATTCCTTTATTTTCAAAATTAAGTAAAACTGCATTCAAAGAATTTTAAAAAACCAATTGTCTGAGTCGGGAGTCGAACCGGACAAATGTGGATAAAAACCTTCCTGTATTTTTATGATATCAATCAAAAGGGTTCATCATAAGAATCAATGCCGTCAAAGTAACACGGTACCTGCTGTCTTAAATTAAGCTTCAAATGAAGACCAAAAACTCTTAACAGTTCTTCTGTATTTTCAAAAATGTCATAGTCAAACTATTTTATTGCATGTAAGTACACTGGGTACGTCTATGCAACGTCAATTTTTTATCTACCATCTCTAATCTCTATTCTGTTATCCAGGACCCAAGTCAGCTCTCCCGCGACATTTCAAGGAATGGGTCGAATTTTCATTTCATTTCATTTATTTATTCCTTACAATTGACAATTGTGTTGGAAATAACTTACATACCTAATCAGAAAATATTAATACATAACCATGGTAAGACTTATTACAATAATACTTATTCAATACAATAAATAATAAAATCATTTTTAATCTCAACATGTCAAATAACTGAAAATGTCACTGGTCTTATAATTAAAAAAATAAATACATGTCAAATAAGTATGACCGTAGGTATAGAATTTCTAATGACCCGTATAGAGGAAGTTAAAATACTTAGAAAATACTGGTAAAAATAGAAAATACTCTTCGCATAGAGTAGAGGCTACTTCACATTGGCGAAGAGTCCATTGGCAGACACCCTAGATGTCAAGAGCACCCTCTATCGATGCTCGAGAAATGCTGCCTGTTTGCGAACCACTGAAGTAGAGCGGCCGCTCATATTGTATTGTGTTGTGGTCTGGCCTTTGATGAAACTAAAGTACGAAGATAGCGTATCTTTCGCTTCAATCTCTGAATATTAGCGTAGCGTCATTTCAATAAAAACCGGACAAGTGCGAGTAGGACTCACGCTCTGGGGGTTCCGTACAAGCTTAATTAATGAAAAAACGGAAAATCTTTGTAGTTTATCACATAGGTAGTAACTTACATGGAAGATTTTTTCATACGCAAAATTAAGTTTTTCGGTAATAACGTAATTGTAAAATTATTATTTTTTGTGATGTAACTACAAATTTACGGTTTTCGGATTTTTTCCATTACTTGTGCTATAAGACGTTGCTTCTTGCCAAATTTCAAGAATCTGGGTCAACTGGAAGTACCCCATAGGTTTTGATTACCAAGATACTCAAAAATGCGGCAAAATCGGCCATATTTTCCGACTGCGTTGACTTAGAAGTTTGATTTTTTCACAGCTTTTAGGGGCTGCAAACCTCAGTATTTGATACTAATTTGAACTTGATACCTCCACGCATTCCTGAGAAAAATGATCTTGACAGACAGACAGACAGACAGACAGACGGACAACGAAGTGATCCTATATAAGGATTCCTTTTTCCTCTTTTGAGGTACGGAACCGGAAATAATACGGAAAAACAGTCAATCATTACAGTTCGATTCCCCGTTTCATTGTCGCCACCTCATCAGGTATAGAGCTCCTCCAGCTTCCAGGGTCTCAAAGTTCCCACTCCGCGACACTCCTCACATTGCATGAACGAAAACTAGAAAACGAAACGAAATCTTCCTCTTTTGGTTACATCTACGGTTGTGACGTGGTGACCTAGTTTATGCATCGATTAGGAACCTTTATAGGTATACATACCTTATTACCATTTTATACGGCCACCTGCTTTGGTACCATAAACTTCTATTTATGCTGCCAAATAGCGTTGCATGTGTTGTGTTTGCGAAAGGTTTTAGAACTAGTGTATTTAGTAAAGTCCGTTCGCTTAGATACGGTCGCCTTTGTAAAATACCGCCCGGCACGCGCCTGTGCTGCGTACACCCGCTGTTAAACTTGACATTTTATATCGAGGCGTTCGTCGCATTAAAAGGGTGTGTTGACTGCTGCGTACGTTTATAGAAAATGTTTTTCCACCGTGGGAAGACAGGTGTCACAAAATTAAATTTCGGCTGAACCAAAAACAAAAAGACGAACTTTTTGTAAAACATGTAGGTACCCATGTAGGTGGGTACCTAAGCAAATTCTATTTGATATCCATCGACATTGTGTTGAAATCAACTTGTGTGTATTAATTATATTCGTATTTTTCCAAAAGAAATAAATTTGAATCCGCGGCCTTACCCATATTCCGTTCGGGTGTACCGACACTATCTAAGTGAACGGACTAATTACCCTTGTCTTTTACCTCTCAAACTGTTCTTCTAAGGTTGAAAATGCCTTGTTCATAGGAACAGTGTGGCGCAGCGCGCTAGTTGGTTACATCCCTAAACCTACTAGTGTTTTGAGAGAGACCTGCATTTATAGGCGGTTGAGTTGATGAAAGTCCTATGTCCGACCGTGGACGTTGATAATAAAGGCAAAAGTAATTTTTCTTCGTGTCGTGTGACTAAAATAAACAGGCTTTTTTGTAGGTTCGACGGTTCTATGCCCTTTGTCAGATATTTTCAAGCGCAAGGACGTGCAACTTACCACAAGCGTGAAAATTGTGATAACCGCTCTAATGAGCGGAACGTGTGTCGCGGCTTGCTTTCAGTTTGTTATTCAAAGTTATTTTCACTCCGTAATACGCTTAGCAACTCGGGCACCTTCGGCAAACCTCGGCTCGGTACGAAGTGGAGACGCCTTTGTGCATTTAGCGTCCTCATGTGATGTGAAAATTCACAATTATTCCCTGGCGGAAACCTACATACCTACATGCATATTATTATCTTCACGCTATGTTCCTGACAGGGTAGGCAGATACACCTGACACACGTCTATCGCGAAGGCTCAATAAGATCTCGACTCGAATATAGGAAAAGACCCCCTTGTTTCTTACTTTTTGCACTTGAGTGTATTCTCGAATGTAAGAATATCGTTCTAAGTGTCATTTCATTGTGTCAAAAAGATGCATACTTATACTGAGTTTTGAGGCCAATACGAGGATATATTCCAGCACCTTCCATTAAAAATGTACATGGAGTGCATCAGGAGCATGGAGCCTCTGGCGAGTACCGGTGCCACTCTCTCGTGCGATTTGGCCTGGCCCTCAGACCCGCAATGTTGGAACGGCCAGAAGGAGAGAACTAATAAAGGAATAATAGCAGAAACTCCTACCTTCCAACCTTGCGGTTATACGGACCAATTCCGCTACTTGTAGTGTCATTGTCGGTTGTTTCCACGTTTCGCCCTTCTTCTCCTATGCCAAGCCTTGGCAAATTCTCTCAGTCGCGCGAAGTTCGCCTCCGAACTAACAAGATCCGCGAAGTACACTGGTCCCAATTGCGCTATATGCAATGAGTCCAGCACCTTGCGGCGGCGTTCTTCCTCGTACAGTCGGCATTTCCAGAGCACTTGGTATCTATACTCTTCGGCTTGTCTGCAGTAACATGTTCCCATCTCGCTCAGTGTCATGTTCCGAAGTCTTCCCTAAAACACCCCCGACCTGTCAGTATTTGGGAAGTCTGGAAGTCAGGTTCCACCCAGGGGGGCTGAGCCGGGTGACGGCATCCGGGAAGAACTCATGTAGGTCCTGGCCTTTCTCCTCTTCTGCCCAGTGTTTGTGCCATTCAGCCACTATTGTTGCCTTTCCCTTCTGGAGAGAGCTATTGTCTTGCATTAAAACCCTATTGTGTGTCCATCAGGTGTCCCAACGCCTTCACGTGGACGTCCGCCGCGGCCTGTCATGGCGGGAGGCGAACGACCGGATGAACTTCGTGGGCCCCAACGAGTTCCAGGTCAAGGAGGAGGAGCCGCTCTGGAAGAAATACATCGAGCAGTTCCAGAACCCGCTCATACTGCTGCTGCTTGGTGAGTTTAACTTTTATTGTGGTTTACATTGCACGGGGAGACCTCGTATATTCCTTGGCTTCGTGCAGATTGTGCCGCTAGGGACGACCAGTATTTGGTTCCCTATCGACTTTTCTGTTGCTGTACTAACACATTTTGTAATTTCACTAATCTGCATGTATAATTTCGTTTAGTTTATTCACTAACTAGCATTTTCCCGCGGCTTCGCCCGCGTAGAAAAGTTTTTCCTGTGTACATTGTGAAACAGCGCCCTCTATGTAGGTGTTTTGTTATTTAGGGGGTATTAGCGGACGCCCCGCGACTTTGTCCGTGTTAAAAAGTAACCTATATGTTATTCCAGGATATAAGCTATCACTGTACCAAGTTTCATCAAAATCTGTTCGGTAGTTTTTCGTGAGAGAGTAACAAACATCCTCACATCCTTACAAACTTTCGCCTTTATAATATTAGTAGGATATTAGTATTATCAACATGTAAATCTGACTTTACTGATGATTCCTGTGTGAAACGGGAGGCTTTTAAGGGCTGCTCTAATATTTACACTGGAGAGTGGCTTTTAGAGCCTTCAATGCCCTCTTAGAACTTAAGGAGATAATGAGAGGACCTTAAACTAAGCGTTTGTTGAACGATCGTAATAACCCATCCAAGCGAAGTGTATTTCGAAGCAAATGATTCGTAAATATCTACTAATGGAGCATTGGTTTCAGATTTTAAAATGCAAATACTTTTTTATTCTTTTTCCTTTTCTGTTCATTAACCACTGGTTTCTTGTTGAACAATATTATGTTTATGTGCATATTAGTTGCTGCATCAGACCATCTTAATTCTAAGTTCGTACCATCAATTAACATTCAAGAATTAATCAGTTTAATTGCTTCCTTCCGCCAATTTAAACAATTGCTCCTCAAACTAAATTGAATAAGGTGTTGTATAATGTACTAGCTGTGTCTCGCGGCTGGTCATTTAGTAAAGAGCATAACTATCAACTGTGACTATCAGCACAAAAACTGGTTCATCATCAAAAACTGGTTTAACTGGTTCAAAATAAGTGCATATGTGTACAATGACCTGGCACGAGACGCAAATTTACTAGGTTTTACACAACAAGTTTTAAACTGACTACTAGCACAGAATAAATGAAGTTCAATGCACACGTTTAGGGGGGAAATGTCCAATTGTCAAAATGTCCAAATTGCCAATGTTCTTTGTAACAATGAAATTTTACTTAGAGATCCAAATATGTGGGGACTGGTCGGGTATCACTTCACTTGGCAACCTCATCTAGTATTACATAATCTTATTGTTTCTTGTTGTTATGTTTTATTCTTCTGTGCCTTTCTTGTTTGTTTTTATTTTAGTTTGTTAAATTCTCTCGCTGCGTTTTGTCATTGTGTACGTTAAATAAATTCTACTCTATTCTAAATGAAGGATCTATTCCCTGTCGGGTTATAGAACCCTAAAAACCACCGCACTGTGAACCCGGCAACGAAATGACATGTTATTGTTGTATAACAAACGCCGTGTGATTGTTATAATTGGTTATATTATACAGCAGATGGTTTATAAACTCACGGCCGGCCCACGAATGCTGCTGTGGCGATAACGAGGCTGGCTTTCGTTGACAAAACATTTTAACTTTCATCAGGTGACGTCGTTGACTTACTGTTTAAACTAGACAAGGGGGCCAAACAAAAGGATCTGTCGCGTAATGTCTCGTTCGCAAAATGTCCTGCCTCCGATATTATATGCGAAATGTCCAGCTCGCAAAATGGGGAAGGGTAGGGAGGGGGAGGAATAGGCGAAGATAGAGAGGAAGATAGGGAAGGTAGGAGATCTGATAATCCGGGATAGGCCTGAACTAAACTAAATTCGGCTATAGCGTGGTAGTGGTAGACTATATGGCCCGTAAGGCAGCGGGCGTTGACTTGTGCCTCAACAGGCTGTTGATTCAATTTTTGATTTAAGTATAGTTTGTAGTTTTAGCTTGTACGTTTTCCATGTAAAGTACACAGTATGCTCATATCAAACGGGATAATAAGCCGTGACGGCACGTAATTATGTACGTACGCTTATACATAATAACATATGCACACACAACAGTGCTAATTTCGCAGTCTGATCATTATGTCAAAGTTAGTCTTTCATACTACACCCGCACGGAATCGACACTGTACATTAAGGCTGGTTTCACAGATATACGGGAGACCCGGGTTCCCGGAGCGGAGACACCAAGAAGCGCTAGAACCTCATTTTACAGCTTATTCCGCACGGGTCTCTCGTATTCTCCCCCCAGGTTAGCTCGTGTCTAATGGTGAGAGTTCTCCCCCCTGGCTAGATCGTGTCTAATGGTGACAGTTCTCCCCCCAGGCCAGCTCGTGTCTAGTGGTGGTAGTTCTCCCCCCAGGCTAGCTCGTGTCTAATGGTGACAGTTCTCCCCCCAGGCTAGATCGCGTCTAAGGTGACCCAGGCTAGCTCGTGTCTAATGATGACAGTTCTCCCCCAGGCTCGGCGGTGGTGAGCGTGTGCATGCGTCAGTTCGACGACGCGATCTCGATCACGGTGGCCATCATGATCGTGGTGACCGTCGCCTTCGTGCAGGAGTACCGCTCAGAGAAGTCGCTCGAGGAGCTCAACAAGCTCGTGCCGCCCACTTGCCACTGGTTAGTGAACGTACATATTCATACATAAATATTTTGCTTGTATTATTTACTCGTTGAGAGCGTCAGTGGCGTCGGGGATAAGACGCGACCTATCATATCGAAAGGTCCGGATTTCGATCCCCGGCTGGGACATGTACCAATGGGTTTTTTCTCGAAACTGAAGTACATTACTGACTGCTCTCAAACGGTGAAGGAAAACATCGTGAGGAAACCTGCATAGCGTATGCAGGATGAAGAAGAAACTCTTAGGCGCATGTGAAATCCACCAACCCGCACTGGGCTAGCGTTGTGGACTATAGCCCGAACAATCTCGTTGAGAGGGTAGGCCTGAGCCCCAGCAGTGGGGACATGTTAATAGGCTATTGTTGATGATGATGATGATTTAATTGGAAGCGGTGGTAGATAAAAAATTGACGTTGTATAAATGTACCCAGTGTACTTACATGCAGTAAAATAGTTTTGACTTTGACTTTATTTGTTTTCTTTGTTGTTGCCTAAAATAAACGGATTACTTACTTACTTTTTACTTACAAATTTTTTTCCCTCTTCCCACGCTCACTGCAGCATCCGCGAAGGCAACCCGGAGCACTTCCTGGCGCGCAACCTTGTCCCCGGCGACGTGGTGCACCTGCACGTGGGGGACCGCGTGCCCGCGGACCTGCGGCTGTTCGACTCCTCGGACCTGGCCATCGACGAGTCCTCGTTCACGGGCGAGACCGAGCCGGCCACGAAGAGCGTGGCGCCCAACAAGGCAGCTGCGGGCCGTGTCAACAAGGACAACATCGCGTTCATGGGCACCCTGGTCAGGTGCGGCAATGCTAAGGTTAGTGGCAATGTAATTGTAGCACTTCCTGCCCCGGGGGTCAGAAAGGGGACAGGATAGGAGGAAGGGGTGAGGGAAGTAAGGTGGGAAGAGAGGCAGGAGCGTAAGAAACGATGGGATTTTGTAAGCTTATTTGTCTTGAAGTATTGCACAGCTCATTGTATAGTCGTTTTTAACGCGAATGCAGTCGCGGGGCGCTGCTAGTACAGTATAAAATGTAATGGGTTAAAAAAAAACACTTGTTGGTATCATGTAATTCCATATAATGTCATCATCATGTTCAGTCTGCACTAGTCCACTGCTGGACATAGGCCATCCCCCAAGGCGCGGCACTGAACCCGATCCTCGGTTCTCCGCATCCAATCACTGCCAGCCGCCTTACGCAGGTCGTCGCTCCATGTAGCCGGGGGGCGTCCCACACTACGCTTACCAAGCCGTGGTCTCCACTCGAGAACTCGTCTACCCCAGCGGTTATCGGTTCTCCGGCAGATGTGACCAGCCCACTGGCATTTCAACGCGTTAACCCTTTGGGCTGGGCACATCGCTCGTAGAACTGACGGCCGTTGGGGCAGAAAGGTTCTCGAGTGGCGACCACGTATCGGAAGACGCAGCGTAGGCAGGCCTCCCACAAGGTGGACCGACGATCTGGTGAAGGTCGCGGGATCCAGCTGGATGACGTTAGCGCAGGACCGGTCGTCGTGGAGATCCTTGGGGAGGCCTTTGTCCAGCAGTGGACGTCTACAGGCTGATATGATGAACCATTTGAGCTATGTCGAAGGCTTTGGTTCTCTCCATATAATGTATTGTTTGTGTGTTCCCCAGGGCATAGTGGTGAGCACTGGCGAGCGGTCCGAGTTCGGCGACATATTCCGCATGATGCAGGCAGAGGAGGCGCCCAAGACGCCGCTGCAGCGGTCCATGGACGCGCTGGGCACGCAGCTGTCCTTGTACTCGTTCTGCATCATCGGCTTCATCATGGTCGCCGGCTGGCTGCAGGGCAAGGCTCTGCAGGACATGTTCACCATCGGGGTCAGTCTGGCCGTCGCCGCTATACCTGAAGGTACTTATAACGTAACTAGGTGAACAAATATCAAATGATACCCGATAAATTAAACACAATAAATCTGTCGTTATGATAAAAAAGTGTGAAGAGGAAGCTTGGTAGGAAACCCGCTCTACAAGCGAATAATGTTATTCTGGGTACAACCACATACCTATATATTTTCGATTTCTATTGCCATATTTATCCGGTTATATATTATATTTTAATATTGTAATAATCCTACTATCCTACTAATATTATAAAGGCGAAAGTTTGTAAGGATGTGAGGATGTTTGTTACTCTTTCACGCAAAAACTACCGAACAGATTTTGATGAAACTTGGTACAATGATAGCTTATATCCTGGAATAACATATAGGCTACTTTTTAACGCGGACAAAGTCCCTCCATGTAATAAAACACCTACATGGAGGGCGCTGTTTCACAATGTACACGGGAAAAACTTTTCTACACGGGCGAAGGCGCGGGAAAAAGCTAGTATACATATTTTTTGACAAAAAATATGTCCTCGTGCTCAGAATTATCCCCTCTACATTCCTACCAAGTTTCGTCTATTTCGGAGAGTTGTAGTCCAAAAGCTTTCCATGTTTTATTACTAAACACTAAAATATAAATATTAACACTAAAATTAAAATGTACACTTCAGTATGCCCAAAAAATCAAAATAAATGTTGGTATAAAATAGGGCTACATAAAGCAAGTGTAATGGTGTATGTGTCAGGTCTGCCGATCGTGGTGACGGTGACGCTCGCGCTGGGCGTGATGCGGATGGCGAAGCGCAGCGCCATCGTGAAGAAGCTGCCCACCGTCGAGACGCTGGGCTGCGTCAACGTCATATGCAGCGACAAGACCGGTGAGCGCGCATTCACGGACAATTACTACAATATTTAATCATTGAAATCTGTTCCCCGTGTGGCCAATTCCCCGAAACATAATAGGAAACTGGCCGATTCATGTCCCGAACGTGCAATTACTCAAATATTCTTTATGTCCATGACCCCGAAACAATAGGAAGCTGGCAGATTCAGACCTCGTACGTCCAATTACTCGAATGTCTAATTAATGAAATCTATTCCTCGTATGTCCATTTCCCCGAAACGTAATAGGAAAATGGCCGATTCATGTCTCAAACGTCTAATTACTCAAATGTTTAATCAATGAAATCTATTCGTTTTGAGAAAGTTTTATTCTTATAACGTCTAATATTTGATTGATAATGGCGCATTTCGGTAACCCTTTTTTTTGATGATATAATTACATGTGACGCTAATGTGTACGTTACAGGCACGCTGACCAAGAACGAGATGACCGTGACGACCATATCGACGTCGGGCGGGCACATCGCCGAGGTGACCGGCACCGGGTACAACGCCAGCGGGGACG
Organism: Metalampra italica; assembly: GCA_949699065.1. Classification (NCBI taxonomy): domain Eukaryota; kingdom Metazoa; phylum Arthropoda; class Insecta; order Lepidoptera; family Oecophoridae; genus Metalampra; species Metalampra italica. Next base: position 9,736,195 of record OX452980.1, read on the forward strand.
TGCAGCTGCGCGCGTACAAAGGCCGCGACCTCGACGTCGCCAGAATGGGCGTCTACAGCATGCTGGAGGTGACAGAATATACATGACAGAAAATTTAATACCCACATTAAACAACAACTTTGTAAGAAAGCTTATTATAAAACAGTCGATTATTTAAATGACAAAGATGCCTGGTGTTAATGTTGCTTCAGCCTCGCACAACCTTTACAAAAATAATGTTATGTATAAACTCGATTTTAAAAGATGTGTTCTGGAAGTTTGTTGCACCGCTTCTTCTTCCCAGCTCTATACTTGCTCGTTCAGGGTCTGATTATATGCGTACTTATAGAAACTCAATGGCCTATATACACCCGCGGGAGAATAATGAAAATCAGTACAATATTATACATCTAGGGCTGTAATGTGTAGCTGGCTGTACTGAACTGGTTTATTAAATTAATTAAGTTAAATTGAGTAGGTAACTTGACTTACCTGCTCTACCTGCTTTTAATAACACCTTGGGAGCGGTGGTAGTTAAAAAATTGACGTTGTATAAATGTACCCAGTGTACTTCCATGCAATAAAATAGTTTTGACTTTGACATAGGTGGATGCATAATTTAGAAACAGGGCAAGATTTTCATACAATCGAGGTCAGTTTGAAGCCATCGTTCTCCGTGAAGGATTGATCGGGGCATGATCTGATGACGGTCATCGAGAGAGTAGATGCAGGACTTTCAGATCCCTATAGATATCCAACTGATCAGATCAGCCGTTTGGAAGCAGAATTGCCATAAAGAAAAAAAAACGCAAAATGGCAATAAAATATATGAAAACAAAGTGACCTCGATTGTATGAAAATCTTGCCCTGTTTTTAATTATCCGTCCACCTATGTATATGTGGTGTTTGGGAGACACTACATCCTTTGAAGTAGCAGTGGGCTGGTCCGACACCTATAACCGCTGGGGTAGACGAGATTTTCCTTTGAGCTTTGCCCGCGAAGAAAAGTTGTTCCCGCGTAAACAGCGGTATCCATAGCCTGTGTGTTATTCTAATGTATAATCCATATTACTGTAAAGTTTCATCAAAACCCGTTCAGCCGTTACAGCGTGAAAGAGTAACCAACATCCATACATCCTCACAAACATCTAAAATCCTTACAAACTTTAGCCTTTATATTAGTAGGATTGTTACGTGTGATTGTGAATTGTTTGAACGACGTGATCCTTGCTCCAGGTAGGCGTGCTGTGCAACAACGCGGTGATCCGCGACGAGACGCTGTACGGGCAGCCCACCGAGGGCGCCATCCTCGCGTGCGCCATGAAGAACGGCATGCACGAGGTTCGGGAGCGCTACACCAAGGTGCACGAGATACCATTCAGGTCGGTCTCATCATCATCATCATGATCTTCACGACGACCGGTCCCGCGCTAACCTCATCCAGCCGGGTCCCGCGATCTTCGCCAGATCGTTGGTCCATTTTCTATATTAACGACACGCACATATTAACATTTCGCATTAACGATACTTCGCACAAATGACATGTCGCCCAATCGTACATCGCACGCTCGCATTTCGCACTAACGATATTTCGCACAAATTACATGTCGCCCAATCGTACATCGCACACTCGCATTTCGCACTAACGATACTTTGCACAAATGACATGTCGCACTATCTTACATCGCACACTCGCATTTCGCACTAACGATACTTTGCACAAATGACATGTCGCACTATCTTACATCGCACACCCGCATTTCGCACTAACGATACTTTGCACAAACGACATGTCGCACTATCTTACATCGCACACTCGCATTTCGCACTAACGACACTTCGCACAATTGACATGTCGCACTATCTTACATCGCACACTCGCATTTCGCACTAACGATACTTTGCACAAATGACATGTCGCACTATCTTACATCGCACACTCGCATTTCGCACTAACGATACTTTGCACAAACGACATGTCGCACTATCTTACATCGCACACTCGCATTTCGCACTAACGATACTTTGCACAAACGACATGTCGCACTATCTTACATCGCACACTCGCATTTCGCACTAACGACACTTCGCACAATTGACATGTCGCACTATCTTACATCGCACACTCGCATTTCGCACTAACGATACTTTGCACAAACGACATGTCGCACTATCTTACATCGCACACTCGCATTTCGCACTAACGATACTTTGCACAAATGACATGTCGCACTATCTTACATCGCACACTCGCATTTCGCACTAACGATACTTTGCACAAACGACATGTCGCACTATCTTACATCGCACACTCGCATTTCGCACTAACGACACTTCGCACAATTGACATGTCGCACTATCTTACATCGCACACTCGCATTTCGCGCTAACGATACTTCGCACAAATGACGTGTCGCCCAATCGTACATCGCACACTCGCATTTCGCACTAACGATACTTCGCTCAAGCGTGTGTCGCACTCAAGTTAGTAATCCCATCATTTTGTGCTTCCTCTGCTTCAGCTCCGAAACGAAGATGATGGTGGTGAAGTGCGTGCCGAAGTACGCGGAGGGCGCGCCGCGCGAGGAGGTGTTCGTGAAGGGCGCCATCGAGGCGGTGCTGCCGCTGTGCGCGCAGTACATCGACAGCGCGGGGAACTACGCGCCGCTGCACAAGGACAAGCGGAACGACTTCACGAGCGAGGCGTACAACATCGGACGGATGGGTGCGTTACCACGAGGCGCTGCAACTACTAGGCACTAGGCGGGGGTTGTGGGTGTATGCATGCATTTATGTACACAAGGATGTGTGTATACATGTAAGTACACTGGGTACATTTATACAACGTCAATTTTTTATCTACCACCGCTTCCTGGGTGTTAGCGCTTGAAAGAAGAAGCATTTTTTTTATTGCTGCGGGGGCAACAAGCAGGCGGGCCTCCAGATGTTAGAGGTCACCGTCGGCCATAGACGCCTGCGACACCCGGGCGGTGCTGGTGCGGCGCCGGCCAAGGTTGAAGGGCTCTTTTGACTCTCTTCTTGAAGGACCCCATATCGTAGCGCTGTGGAAAAGCGTCAGAGGGAAGCATATAAAGATTTGTAGGTTCTTATCATTTTTGTACTTATTGAAAACAAGGGACCAGGGTATGAATACAAATAATCTTTATTAACTCCACAACTGACTTAAAGTTAGTTTTTGGAGTCTGGAGCTGAGACTAGGTGTAGATACAGGACACCAGGCCCCTTGAACTCTTAACCCTTGTTTTCATAACTGTTTATAAATTTTGGCTACCATTATGAGATAATAAACTTTATACAAGGAACACAGGGTTTGGTGCACGGTTATGCGACTCCTCACAGATGCTCGTTACCCTTTAGACCTTAGTTAATATTGAATGAGCGTCGGTGGCGTCGGGGATAAAAGGCGACCTATCATATCGAAAGGTCCGAAGTTCGATCCCCGGATGGACCATATGTACCAATGGGTTTTTTCTCGAAGCTTAAGTACATTTACTGACTGCTCTCAAACGGTGAAGGAAAACATCGTGAGGAAACCTGCATACGCCGAAGAAGAAATTCTGTGAAGTCCACCAACCCGCACTGGGCTAGCGTGGTGGACTATAGCCCGAACGCCCTCGTTGAGAGGGTAGGCCTGAGCCCCAGCAGTGGGGACATGTTAATAGGTTGTTGTTGATGATGATGAGTGCTCTCCCGTTGGGCAGGCCTCCGCATCATAGCGCTGGCCCGCGGCGCGAGCATGGAGGCGCTGACGTACACGGGCGTGTGCGGCGTGTGCGACCCGCCGCGCGCCGGCGTGCGCGACGCGGTGGGCACGCTGCGCCGCGCCGCCGTCGACGTCAAGATGCTCACCGGCGACGCCAGGCCCACCGCCATCGCTGTCGGTACGTACCATTCTACACTCAGCCTAAAGTGTATAAGGTCTATTTTCACTGCCATGACCATGGCTAGAACAGGTCATCGCAAAACTATTTGAAGACGGAAATTGAACAAAAAGTCGTCATATCTGTCATACGTCCACTGCTGGACATAGGCCTTCTCCAATGAACGTCACCACACCCCGCATCCAGCCGCTTTGGGCCCCTTTAGGTCGTCGGTCCACCTGGCGGAGGAGTGTCCTACGCTGCGCGTACGTACCGCGGTCTCCAATTTAATACACGTTCGCCCCAACGGCCGTCGGTTCTGCAACAGATGTCACTAGCCCACTGCCACTTCAGTCCTTTCGGCTATATCGGTAACCTTGGTTCTCCGTGGAATCTGCTCATCCCAACAAGTGGTGTAATACGTTCTATTTTCAGTTTTTAAACAATACAAATTATTTTAAACCTGAAAGCGAAGAGGAAGCTCTATGTCCAGCAGTGGACGTTAAGGTGCTGATTTGATGACGATGTAACTTGATATTTCCACAGTTTCAACTGCACATTCCTATAATCTTAGCAGACAGTTCCGATAATGTGGATGTGCTGATGTTTGTTTCAGCACAAATGGTGGGGCTCGACGTCCTCCACTCGCAGTCTCTTTCCGGAGATCAGCTGGACTCAATGGCCGATGATGAACTAGACAGAGTCATAGATACGGTAAGTACGCCTTGTGGAATGTAGCTAGCTAATTGTTGGCGCAAGGCGAAGCCCTGTCATTCGCCTCTGTATAGTCCATGTAAATCTTGACGTCGCCTCTGTATAGTCCCTGTAAATCTTGACGTCGCCTCTGTGTAGTCCCCGTAATTCTTTACGTCGCCTCTGTAAAGTCCCCGTAAATCTTTACATCGCCTCTGTATAGTCCCCGTAAATCTTTGTCGCCTTTGTATAGTCCCCGTAGATCTGTACGTCGCCTATGTATAGTCCCCGTAATTCTTTTTGACGGATGAGTGAATATAGTCACAAATTGTTTACAGTCTATGTGTGCGTTATTGACGCGATGCGTAGAGATGTCCAAAAACGTGAAAATATTGATTCGGTTGATATAATCAATGAACCATTTTTTAAAATTGAATGAGCGTCTCTAGTGAACCCGCACAGCTCCCTTCTGACACCTAAAACTAGTCAGTAATTAGTGTTTAATTGAAAGTATTGTATTGTATTTTATTTCCAGGTCAGTGTATTCTACAGGGTAACACCGAAGCACAAATTGGCCATTGTGAAATCGTTGCAAAGGCTTGGCAACATCGTGGGCATGACAGGTCAGTGCTTCCAACAAGTTAATTCTTTAGAACTGTTTAATTCAAATTTAAAGGCAAAATATTTTATTACCATATGAGTATTGAGTACACTTGGTACATTTATAGACGTAGTTATTTTATCGATAAGACAATAAAATGAAGCAATCAATCCGGTGAGGCCACAGATCATTATGGTAGCGAGCTTTTTCCGTGTTCTGTGGCTGAGGCTAAGGGATTGCGCAGCGGAAAATTGTCCGCGCACTTTTTGACGTCATTGTCAAATGAATCATATCACTATAGCCTAAATATAGTTTTCGGATTTTTTCCTTTACTTGTGCTATAAGACCTTGCTTCTTGCCAAATTTCAAAGTTCTAGCTAGGTCAACCGGAAATACCCCATAGGTTTTGAATCTAAAAATGCGTCAAAATCGGCCATATCTTCTAACTGCGTTGACTTAGAAGTATGATTTTTTCACAGCTTTAGAGGACTACAGACCTGAGTGTTTGATATTAATTTCAACTTGATACCTCCACGCGTTCCTGGGAAAAATGGTCTTGACAGACGGACAACGGAGTGATCCTATAAGGGTTCCGTTTTCCTCTTTGTTCCGTACCTCAACGGAACCCTAAAACCGGCAACTTGATGGTAATGATCTAACATGTGTTGTCAGGCGACGGCGTCAACGACGGCGTGGCGCTGAAGCGCGCCGACATCGGCATCGCGATGGGCCGCAACGGGACCGACGTGTGCAAGGAGGCCGCGGACATGATCCTCGTGGACGACGACTTCGGCACCATCATGTCAGTGCTTACGGTTACACGACCATTCTGGCATCAGCCCGGCCTTCAGGACTGATTGGACGCTGATGGACTGAAGCGCCATGTTAAAAGTCCGTCAGTCTGGCGTTTCAGTCCAACAGTCTGTGGGTTCGACGGGAGAAGCGGCTTGTCCATGTAGAGAGGTTTGATCCCCGGCTGGGTCATGTACCAATGGGGTTTTCTCGAAACTTAAGTACATTTACTGACTGCTCTCAAACGGCGAAGGAAAACATCGTGAGGGAACCTGCATACGCCGAAGAAGAATTTCTAAGCGCATGTGAAGTCCACCAATCCGCACTGGGGCTAGCGTGATGGACTATAGCCTGAACACCCTTGTTGAGAGGGTTGGTCCGAGCTCCAGCAGTGGGATTAATGGGCTGATGGTGAAAAATAAAATGTATTTGGCTTGTTCAGCTCAGCAATAGAAGAGGGCAAGTGCATATTCTACAACATCCGCAACTTCGTGCGCTTCCAACTGTCGACGTCCATCGCGGCGCTGTCGCTGATCGCGCTCGCCACGCTCATGGGCATCCCCAACCCGCTCAACGCCATGCAGATACTATGGATCAACATCATCATGGACGGTGAGTACAATTATAACTGACTAGCATTTTCCCGCGGCTTCGCCCGTGCAGAAAAGTTTTTCCCGTGTACATTGTGAAACAGCGCCCTCTATGTAGGCGTTTTGTTACTTAGGGGGTATTAGCGGACGCCCCGCGACTTTGTCCGGGTTAAAAAGTCGCCTATATGTTATTCTATGATATAAGCTATCACTGTACCAAGTTTCATCAAAATCTGTTTGGTAGATTTTGCGTAAAAGAGTAACAAACAAATTTGCACGTGTGGGTTGGAATCGCGACCTCGTCGCTACTGAAGGATATTGGAAGTTGAAACAGCGAAATCACGGTGTCACATGGTTTATTGCAAGCATAGAAGAATGAATCATAAACATTACAAGCAGTACATATTGGTGTGTGTATGGCCAGGTCCCCCGGCGCAGTCGCTGGGCGTGGAGCCGGTGGACCACGAGGTGCTCCGGCGGCGGCCGCGCGACACCTCGCGCCGCATCATCTCGCGCGGGCTGCTCGTCAACGTGCTGCTGTCCGCGGCCATCATCATCGCCGGCACGCTCTGGGTGTTCAACAGGGAGGTGAGAGCGACACGCATTCGGCCCGAGGAATTGAATGAATCGTCTCTCTCCAGAGTTTCGAAACCAGTTTGGAAAACAGACTTAATTTTCTTTATTATTCGAAACCAGGCTGCCTAGAAAGAAAAAATGTTCAGTTTTCGAAACTCACTCAATAATAACTACTTGAGGTATAATCTAAATTAAAATAAAACTGACTTCGTAAAAAATAACGATTTTTGTACACCGATGACTTCCCCCCCTAATATTTAATTTTCCATCCTTAGAGGTGAAAAAATTCGCTGGACTATAAAAACCAACATACCTACATTGTGTTTTCTCAGCAAGTGAATATTGTATGTTCTTATGAGAAAATAAAAATCTTAAACCACAAAAAAAAAGAAACATTTTGGCAAAATGAAATGGAAAATACCCACAAAATATAGCTTATTCAATAAAAAGAGAAACTGGTTTCGAAAGTGGCCGGAGGGTGAATCGTTCACGAGCTCTTGGGACAAGGTTCCATTGTTCTCTGTATTACTGCTACTGGTCAAGATACATGTTTTTAATGACATTCCAGATGTCTGACAACAAAATAACGCCGCGCGACACGACCATGACGTTCACGTGCTTCGTGCTGTTCGACATGTTCAACGCGCTTTCGTGCCGCTCGCAGACCAAGTCCGTCTTCCAGATCGGACTGTTCTCCAACAAGTTAGTGCACACTGCTGTTTTGTTTCCTTGTTCTCTTTCCCCGAGCTCCAACCACTTAGTGTTTCCTTTGTTTTCTTTCCCCGAGCTCCAAGCAGTTAGTGCAGACTGCTGTTTTGTTTCCTTTACTCTCTTTCCTCGATTTCCTAACAGCTAGTGCCGACTGCTGTTTTGTTTCCTTTACTCTCTTTCCCCGAGTTCCAACCAATTAGTGCCGACTGCTAGTTTGTTTCCTTTGTTCTCTCTTTCCCCGAGCTCCAACCAGTTAGTGCAGACTGTTGTTTTGTTTTCCGAGACGCCGAGAAACTATTTACGTTTCTCGAGTGTTCTCAGGGCTTCTCGCCGTGATTCTGGAGGGCTTATGATAATGTGAACTTGGATTTTGTGGAAAAAAAATTCTACTGGTTTCAACGATTTTGCTTGCGCAGGATGTTCCTGATAGCGGTGACTCTGAGCCTGGTGGGGCAGATGCTGGTGATATTCTTCCCGCCGCTGCAGCGGGTGTTCCAGACCGAGGCGCTCACTGGACATGGTTGGTTTTAATTTATGTGTGTAATTTAATTACCCAATCACACTATAACGGCTGAACTAATTATTTAAGATAATTCAAATAAAAGTATTTTATTGCATGTAAGTAGGTACACTGGGTACATTTATACGTCAATTTTTATCTACCACCGCTTCCTACGTGCTACGGCAACGGATATTATTTTAATTTGACCCTCCCCCCTCCCCCCACAGATCTGATATTCCTTATCTGCCTCACGTCGAGCGTGTTCATCGTGAGCGAAGTGAAGAAAGTGATCGAGCGCATGCTCAAGAGGCGCACTCTCGGCACCTTCACCGCCAAGACGCGCGACGCCATGGACTTCGTATGACCCGAGAACGAGCGGAAGGCGCAGTAAGCTGTCACCGTGACACCTGTCAACGTGACAGCTGTCAACATGACACCCCTAGTGACGCGACTGACATTGAGGCTGCCTCATGCGCGAGTGCCAGTTGTCTACACAGTGACAATTGCCAGTGTAAAGGACATAGTAGCAAATTATTTTCGATTTACGACGGTAAAATTGATATTCCTACACATTTCTAATTTTTTATTTCGTGTCAGCAGTATTTTTTTTTGGAGCTAATTTATTTTTCCTATATTTTTTTAGTCGGAAATAAGAACGATAATTTAAGTGCAATTTAGTGAATTATTACAATTAATTTATGATTTAGTGATTAGTTATTTTTGTAGTAAATTATGATTAGAGTAGTTTTTTTATCGTTTATGTGGTGTAGTCAATTGTCTGTTTTTTGTATGAGCTTTTGAGTCTTGAGTTTTGAGCCCAGTTAGTAATTAGGTTATTTATTCATGGTCTTAATACAAATTATCGATCTTTGTTAGTGTTTCAGCTAATGGTTAAATTATTTTAAAGGCGAAAGCGTTTTTTTTACATTTGATCAAATGCATGATTGAAATAGAGGTAATCACAAAACCGAATAGTTTTTGTTTGTTTGCATGTTAGTACTAATTTGTTGTATGATTTGCAAAATGAGTTGTCATTAATATTATAATTGAACTTTTTAGTGAGTGGATTGAATTTTGAATGAGTGCATGGAAAATCTTTTTTATATATACATATATATCATCAAATTTTGTTTTGCACAATTGAAAAGTTCCTTTTAAAATTGATCCTGGGTGTTGTCGACGTATAAAGAACAATAAACAGTGAGTGTTCGTGTGAAATTATATCTAATCTGATTATATAATTTAAATATGTTAGTCAAGGTGAAAATTTTCGTTATTAATTTATTTTGTATGATTATTGAATGAAATTGATAAAAAAGAAGGTTGACTGACCTCCACAAAATTGTGTAAGTGTATTAGTGTACTTTTATGTTAAAAGTTATGTATTTTATCTGTGGTTAGTAGTCGTAGAATAGGGACTGTTAGAATGTCATATAATGTGAACAACTTTATACTGGCGAACTTTATACTTCGCGAAATGGATACGAGGTGGCGCCCTCAAAATGAAATTTCTCGTCGAATGTGTCATGTCAATCTAAAACTATCACTTGAACATTTTTGGTAAGTGGACGTATTAGAAAAATGGACGAAAGAAGTGGAGGACCTAGGAAAGTGGACAAATTCGTCCTGAAGTGTTTGCATACAATCTGTTTTTTCCACTAAGTATGTTTTGGTATGTTACGGTCGCTACCGTATTGAAAATTTATTGCACTAGCAACTATAGTCGGAAAAGAGATTTCTCTGTCTATTGTTATTTAGAAGATGATGTATTTTAAGCACATTTAGGAAACTTCTGTGAAAGCACACTTTAACAAATGGTTTCATAAAATTTCTGTTTAAGTATTGATTCCGGCCTCGAGTTGGTCTGTCCTATTCCGTGATGGGCCCATTACGCGCCGCTAAAATGTATTTTCCAAATGGCTTTTTGTCTAAATCGTAGTATAGATTAGATCTTGAGGCCAAAAAATTTCGGTCGCGTATTTTCGGTGGCGCAATTTCTGCTGCATTCGGTTTCATACAAAAGTCCAGTTTGTGCCACACGACGACGCAAAATGAGTTGGACTTTATTTATTACGCGATTGCAGAATTTAGTTAAAATGCCAAATTACGCGACCGAAATTACGCCCGTTTGGCCTCAGCCTTAACGTCGTAGTTTCCCCAGCACAGTGTGAAGGCATCTTTTTATTTCGGACATTAGAATACCACTTAATGATATTTGAGGACCATGATATTATTCACTAGGATAGATCGCAAAGTGCATTTTTTTCGTGTAAATATTCATCCGCCCATATTATATGCTTATAAAAAGTTTAAAAGTTACCATAGTTGTCTAATAGACGGAAATTTCGTTTCACACTTCTAAAACCATTCCGTATTTAAAGTCTTGTATGACTTTTTATGTAATATATTATTCTAAAGCGAATTTCTTGTACAGTTATTTTGAATTGACTGCAATTTTAGATGTAACATTGTGGACGTTACTCCCACGCGTGGGATAGCCAACTGTGGACATGCTGATGGCTGATTAATGCATGCTGAAACTACAGTCACTTCAAAATAACTTTCACACGTTCATCAGTCATTCATTATAGAAAAATTGCTAGTTTCTCCTAATTATATTCTAAAGTAAGTATACTTCTAGTAATGTTTATTTAAATGTTATTTCTATGGAAAACGCAAGTTTACTTTGAGTGAATGTTGGCTGTGATATATAAAATGTATTGGGGTAAATCATCACGTATGAATAAATATACAGAATATTAAAAATTAATCAGTCTTTTCGTGAAACCTCCTTTTCGTAAAAAGAAAGGTGCAGAATCCTTCGCTTTAATCACGCGACTATCTTTATTATTACGAGGAATTATATTCTTTGCTGGTCTGTGTTTATTTAAATTTTTTAATGTCTCTTCATCCTCGACTATTATCACGAGTTACCGGTTAACATTCTGTATATTTTCATAAAAAGTCCCATTATAAAGTAAATGAAATACTTCTGTGTTAAGAACTATAACAGTATTTGGTCTAAGAATGGTGCTTAGTATGGAAATTGGAGGTATTTAGTTAACAATACTATGGATTAAATTATATTCACCACAAGTTTAAGAATTATATTTCACTTGGCCTCTAAATGTGATAAAATTAAGTTACTTGTAAATCTAGTGCACTTACCATCCAAGCGAAAAAACGGATTATATTGAAGATTGAAGCAAGAAGTAGAATAATTTGTGTGATTGCTATCTAAAATATGTCAGTAAAAGTGATCAATTGATCAAATTGACGTCGTGGTTGCTGATTGAGACATGATTTAAATTGTCATGAATGCTGATTGATACATAATTTAAATTGTCATGGATGCTGATTGAGAAATGATTTGAATTGTCATGGATGCAGATTGATATATGATTTAAATTGTCATGGATCCTGATTGAGACATGATTTAAATTGTCATGAATGCTGATTGATACATAATTTAAATTGTCATGGATGCTGATTGAGACATGATTTAAATTGTCATGGATGCAGATTGATATATGATTTAAATTGTCATGGATCCCGATTGAGACGTGATTTACATTGTCGTGGTTGCTGATCGAGCTATGATTTACATTGTCGTGGTTGCTGATTGAGACATGATTTGAATTGTCATGGATGCAGATTGGTATATGATTCAAATTGTCATGGATGCAGATTGAGACATGATTTAAATTGTCATGGATGCTGATTGAGACGTGATTTACATTGTCACGGTTGCTGAGTGAGACATGATTCTTAAAACTGCTGATCAAAATGGATGATTGTTGTTGTTAATCCAATAGGCAAGGAGCCGAACCACACAACCTGTTTTTTTTTTATTACAAATGAGAATGGCGTATATTGCCATATTAATTCAAATTGCGCCCGAATTTTTTTGAACATAGAATTGTAAGATATTAATTAAGCATAGATTTGTTCTCTGATTTTTCTATTGGTCGTTGGATTATATCAACTAATATTAGATATGTCTAAATCATCTACTAGGAGGATACCTAGGAATGTTAGTCTCCTTAACATCAAATTTGTACAAGAATGGTTTAACTACTTTAATCCGTACACGGAGTGATTAGTCTAACTTTGATTTAAATGTTTCTGAAGTTTGTTAGTTGCTATAATCAGAGGCTAATAGTTAATGACGTCACTATAATAACGTCATCAACTTGTTGTAACTATATAAATGTTAGTCTCATTGTGATCCCGAGTCATATCGTAGAATGAATTCTTGATTGTTGTTTTAAATCCCCTTATACAGGGTGAAACCGATGTCACCGAAACTAATTGTGAAATTGTATTTGCTATATGTACAAAAATTTTCCAAACCCATTCCTTTTTTTTTGTATTTAAACTTTCACCAAATCTTACCACTTGTTTTATTAAATGTTATCTTTATTAAATTTTGACAGTGTAAAGTTGACCTTTTTTGCATTTATTTATTTAATTTCACATTTATTGATTGGTACTATTACGATTTCCATTTCATCCTGTATATACGATTGTTTTGAGTCATGGTGAGTTTATGGGTTTCACGTTCATTCGTGTATTTTTTTTTCGGAAAGTACATAACAGCTTAGTTGTAGCCGAAATTCGCGAGTATTCGCAGTTGCCACCGCTGGCTCCGCCACCACTGGTGGCAAATTGAATTTTTTTTCCTGCTTGCCACCAGTGTCGGCCGAAATTAAAAACAGCCGAAGATGACAACGATTTTCGGTCGCTACTTTGCCAAAATGAAATGGCGCTAGACTTTCTGAACCAAAGCACTTTTCGAATCGTGAATACAGGAGCCGGGCATTGAATATTAAGCGTTTCTCATTGTAATTTAATGTGTTAAACACATGAAGCGAGCAAAAAGCGGTCTGTTGATAATTAAAAAGGGTTGCTATCAGAATGACGATCGCAAATTGACCACGTCTCTCTGAGTCCTAATCTCAAAATGTCTAAATCTCAAAATACCTAAGTCGCAAAATGACTACAACGCAGAAAGTTCGAACAGTTGTGTTCGTACCTGTACATTTTATGATTTCATGCCTGGCCGCAAATTTCAAATTCAAATTCAAAAGTATTTTATTGCATGTAAGTACACTGGGTACATTTATACAACGTCAATTTTGGAAATAATAGGTATTTTGTGTTATGTATTAATATTAGGTATTTTGAGATTAAGACATTTTGAGATTTGGACTAAGAGCGACGTGGTCAATTTGCGATCCAGTCATTCTGATAGCAACCCATTAAAACTGTTGTCTTTCTTTCACGCAAATAACTCGAAATGACCAATAGTGTCACTTTTGCAGTTATTTGCGTTTAAAAATGGATTTGGAAATGAAATATTAAGAAGTGATTTTAGGGAAGTGAAGTTTCATTTTTTTAATCTAGAATATTGTAATCTCTCATAGTACGTAAGTTTGATGTTTAAAACTTTAAGCTTGACTATTTAGCAGAGAATGTGCCTGGAATTGGTTCCACCCTCTTATTACTAATGCCATGGGAGGTCTGTGTACTTTGCGGTATTTGGTTTTATTTTATTCTTATAACCATTCCGATTTGCACGTGTTAGACAAATAAAAAGGATATTTCGTCTTTCTACTCGACGGCTGACGTGCAAACCTGACGACAGTCGACTATCAAACCAACAGCCTATTAATATGTCCCCACTGTTGGGGCTCAGGCCTACCCTCTCAACGAGGGCCTTCCGGCTATAGTCCACCACGCTAGCCCACTGCGGATTGGTGGTTTTGACATTCGCCTAAGAATTTCTTCTACGTATGCAGGTTTCCTCACGATGTTTTCCTTCACCGTTTGAGAGCAGTCGACTTTACCATCTTTCGATTGTGTTCTAGTGAACGTTGGCATTTTGGCAGTCAGCGCCTTAATTATATCTCTCGTTGACACAGATCGTCCGTCAAAAGATATATATAATATATATTGATGATGATGATGACTATAATATAAGAATGATTGAATATTCTCTGCTAGATTGTCACAGCCACACGGACGGAGGTGAAAAACGGCATTTATTTTTAGTAGGATCATCTAGGGTACAGTCGACCGCATGTCATAAGAAGCACTTTGACCTTGAGCTGGCCTAGCCTAGTAAGGAGTTTCAATACTTTGAGAGACCAGTTTATACTGGGTTTGTTTCCACTGACATGCGGTCGCCCGTACCTACCGGTAATCATTAATATTAGAACGTGTAAAGTGCCACTGCGGTCGCTGTGTTAAAAACAGCGAGCATACTTGCAATCACGAACGCTGTTTAATTTTTTTTACATATTTCGGTAGCTGTCAAAAATTTGAGTTTTAAACAAACAAAATACATGCCTTTTTCGACCCCTTTTCTTAAATACCTACATATAGAGGAAACGTAGGGATTGACTCTCTGTAGACAGTAAGATACCTCTATTTAAGGTGTTAAAAATTTGAATTGTAGGGAAATTACCAATATATATAATGTAGGTATGTGAAATTATATTGGAGAACTTATTTATTACTTACATAATTGATCAAAGTATTAATAGTAGTGTTTTATATAGTTGGATGGGAATGAAATCGGTTCTTTATTCTAGAATATCTACGGAGGATTGCAATATTAGTCGATACGTACGGGTTATAATCGTATCGTCTAAAAAGCAATTTGCCTATAAAGCAAAATGCCTAAAATCTATGTCTAAATTGTAGCCTAAGTAATAAATTGCCTCAAACTCAAATTGCCTAAGTTGTGAAACGTCTAAAAATCAAATTGCCTAAGCAGTAAAATGCCTAAAACCTAGAATGCCTGAGTTGTGAACGTCTAAAAAGCAATTTTACAATTATGGCATTTGACATGCATTCCTTTAATTTATTTCGTAGTCAATTTGCACTTTAGACGTTTTGCAAATTAGACATTTTACGTTTTAGGCATTTAGCAAAGTAGACAATAAGCGTTTAAGTCAAATTGATTAGTAGTCAATTTGCTTTTTAGGCATTTTGTCATATAGCCAACTTGCTTTTTAGACGTTACGATCATAACCCGCTTTACTGGCGCGAATATTTATAACATAGTAATCGATTTCATTTGCAACTCCTGTTTTGTATTCTTCATACAAATCTCTTCAACTGTTTTCGTCTATATTGCCTAAGTATGAAGAAACAATATATATTAGGTAGGTAAATAGCTAAATCCTTACAAAATCTAAAATTTCAATTACAATATCCAGGTGAACAGGAAGTTATTATTTTGGAATAAACTAATTTTGGCTTTTGCAACGACCTGTATTACCAAATCACTTTTTAGTTTTGTATTAGAATACAATTTTTTGTATTAGTATTAACTTATAAATTTTTGTTTATATAAAACTGACCTTCGGTTTCTTTGGATATTGTAATATTTGTAATTTATCAAATTAATTGATCAGAAAAACTATGGGAGGCTGTTCGTATGCCATTTTAATATAAAGTATTTCAAATCTGGCATCCTTAGATAAGCTAAGGAATCTCTACCTAATTAATATAAAAATATTGTCAGGCAAAAAGAGATAGAGAGATTAAAGATGTATAACAGAGAGAGAGAAAAATGATGTAAGATTTTAAGTGTAAGTAATAAGTATTATGCTTCAGAATTGTCAACAATCTTGCTAAATGCCTAGTTGAATGATAGAGGAGAAAGTTTCGTCGGTATGCGAACAGCCTAAATACCTACCTATTAGAACATGGTGCAAATAAAATAGTTTGAAATTGTGATTGGTGTTTGTATTTTTGTTCCCTATAAATATAGGTAGGACCCACAACCAATCAATGTTCAATTCCAATGTTAGGATGATGTATCGAGTCTTCATTTGGTTATATTTAGTTTTTTTTAAATCAAATCCTAGGCTGGTCAAACCCCTTAATTCAACTCAATCTACATTTACATTGTTTTTGCCCTTAATTGTATTAAAAATAACAAAACGCAGTATATGCGATGTGCGACAACAATACACAAAGTAGGTATATTTGGAGATATTGTTCTAGGTAAAAGAAAAACCTTTGGATAGTCCAGTTGCGTAGTGATAATAGGTAGACGCTGGTATTGTCACATGATATAAAAAGCATATTTAACCTGTTGTACCAACCTTATATGAACAGCTCTTCATGGCAACATTTTTTCTAAAACAAATTAAGATAGCAATACTAAGTCGATAACAGGTTAAATATGCTTTTTATTTATATCATGTGACGACTATCAGACTATATTATGGACGTCTACTTTACACAGAATTCAACAATTGCGGGGCATGTCTACGTTTTCTTTAATGGTACTAAGGATACAAAGTTGTGTCACTTAAACAATCATTATCATATCAGTTACAATTAAAGGGAATAT
This sequence comes from Metalampra italica, assembly GCA_949699065.1. Classification (NCBI taxonomy): domain Eukaryota; kingdom Metazoa; phylum Arthropoda; class Insecta; order Lepidoptera; family Oecophoridae; genus Metalampra; species Metalampra italica. Next base: position 9,752,891 of record OX452980.1, read on the forward strand.
CTTTATTATTCTCTGACATTCTGACATTTATATTTTTGACATTGTATGATATATTTTATTACGAATGATGAATTATCACAATATTTACGATTATGATCAGTACGACCTATGAATAAATGAATATATTTCTTTACTGGTACTAAGGATACAAAGTTGTGTCACTTTTAAAATTATTATCACTATCAGTTACAATTATGGGGAATATCTGTATTATTCTCTGACATTCTGACATTTTTATTTTTGACATTGTATGATATATTTTATTTTATTACGAATGATGGATTGTATCACAATATTGACGCAGTACCAATAAATGAATATGAATATTGGTACTAAAGATACAAAGTTGTGTCACGTGTACCATCAATGGAAATATTTAATTTTGATTGAAAATTGATTGTATGAAATATCCCCGATATTTTATGGATTCAAAAAAGGCTATCATAAATTAAGTAGAGGTACCTAAATTTATTAAACATCAAAACAAAATTTAATTGACTTACAGACACATACGTACTGTTCCCGTTCAACTTTAGCGCACCATCCGGATATACCGTCATAGTGAGATATCAACTGGACACTGGATACAGCGTACGAATACATGTTGTCGGCACGGTTTATGTTCCTACGAACTGTAACTTCGAACGCCAAATCATTGGGTTTCGCAATAAATGCTAATAAGTAAAGTTTGGAGCCATTCTGGTCTACCAAAGAATGAATCCTCACGAGTTTTTCTAAAGAAAACTCGGCACACCTCGTGCAAGACTTAGTGGCGATGTTTGTTGTTAGAGTTTTCATATGGACCATGGCTTTCACCAAACTGTACAGAGCGCCATAATCTCCAGAATGGGGATACTGATTAATGTCTTCCGCGCTGAGGAAACATGAACACCACCGCTCAGATATACCAGCGTCCGAACACGTTCTATGAACGGGTATTCGCCGGAACAAACTCATACACCGCGGACAATCCTCAGCTTTTAAATCGGCACTTTTCAAAATATTCCGCACTGTTAAATGCAAGTCGAAATGTGATATCAAACGATGCTGATTGTTCACCAAGTTCTCATACTCTTCAGTCTCTTTGAACTCATCAGGAACACTCATAAAAAGCATCGGCAGCCTTTCATCGTAATACGATTCGAATCGGTATCGGGCAGGACCGTACCGTATACCGTGATCGCTGAAAAAAATCACAAAAGTGTCCTTGTAGACTCCTATATCATCCAACTTTCGGAAAAACTGTGCGATTGTTGAATCATAGGACTTTGGCGACTGATTTATGTCGTGGCTGAACGTGGTGATGAAAAAAAATCCGAAGTAATTTCTAGCTCGATACGTAGTGGTGTAGTCGAGGATGTAGTTGAGAATTTGCAGGCCTGTGAACTGGTGTCCAGAGCAAGATAGGCAGCCGTATTTCATCTCTACTGCTAAAAAGAACGGTCTCAAATAGTGATTGGTTGGGGGCGCACTGAATCCATTGCAATCGGATTGGAAAATGCCTGGTGGGTGGGCCGTGTCTTCCCCGTAGGCTGTCACATAGCCCTTCTCTTGAAACGAATGCCATAGTATCCTGTGATTACAAGCGGACATATCGCGTAGACAAGTCGCGTTTTCGTACAGTTTATTTATGGTACCAGTAAGCAACGCATGTAGATTTGGTATTGTGTTTTCTCCCACCTGAAACCAAGTTGGCATTTTATTATTATCCAGCTGATTATACGAATCCAAATGCGAAAGCATGTATTGTATGATCAATCACGCTGTACCGGATTTTGATGGAACTTGGTAGGTACAGTGATAGTATTATTTTATCCTAGAATAACTTAATGGATACTTTAATGTGGACAAAGTCGCGAATACCTATATAAATAGGTACAGGTGATCCCATCATCCTACATAGAGGGAAGGTACAGTCGACCGCACGTGAGAGGATTATGAGAGATCAGTTTATACTGGTTTTGTTTCCACTGGCGTGCGGTCGACCGTACATCAAATACTGGAGATAGGAAATGTTAGAGAATTTTGTTTACCTACGTAGGTAAGTAAGTAGGTACTTCATTTTTTTATATTTACCTTTATACAGTAAGTTGTATGAAAAATGCATGAAAAAGCAGAAATACGGTAACGCACAGTGAACAAAATAACAGATGACGCGCTCTTTACACTATCGTACATTGCACACTCGTATTTCGCACTAACGATACTTCGCACAAATGACATGCCGCACTATCGTACATCGCACACTCGTATTTCGCACTAACGATACTTCGCACAAGTGACATGCCGCACTATCGTACATCGCACACTTCTGTCATAATCCCCTTGGTAATAAGACAAGGTACTTGCCTTGTTGAATCCCCGAAAATCAAGCCAATTGTTGTCGTTCAAAAACATAACAGTCTCTTTCATAAAATGGTAAGCACGTTTCCTGGGTATCGTCTCCAGTCCTACCATCAACACATTATAAGGCGAAGCTCTCTTGATTCCATCATTTCCACCAATAGGTTTTACGAACGCGTAACTGTCTGTATAATTCGCTTTTCCATCAATGATGCATACGACATGAACAAATTCTTTGGAGAGGGGAGCGATTGTGTTATTCTCGAAGGGTAGAAACGGCCAGAAGCTGTAAGAAGAGATTACTCTATTAATTTAAATAAGACATCTCAATCACTTAACTACACAACAGCAAAAATGTCCCCACTGCTGGGGCTCAGGCCTTACCCTCTCAACGAGGGCGTTCGGACCAAGTCCACCACGCTAGCCTAGTGCGGGTTGGTGGACTTCACACGCGGCAATAATTTCTTCTTCGGCGTATGCAGGTTTCCTCACGCTGTTTTCCTTCACCGTTTGAGAGCAGTCTACTTACATTTCACGACCAGGGATCGAACTCGAACCTCTCGCCATAGCGAGAGGTTCGAGCGAATACGCGGCCTGTCATAACAGGCCGCATATTCCCCATTACATTACGCCACCGACGCTCTTGCCTTCCTTCCTGTGGCTTATACACGGTAGGTTTTGCTGTCAGTTTTACCGCAATCAAGGCGGATGAATGATCGTCTAATGCGGTGACTGATGAAAATCTGCGTACTTAGATTTCAACCATCAGTCATGACTGATGGGATTGACTGACGCAGACATTATCGTCTAATGTACACTTTATTAGGGGCTATCACGACCTAATATAAAATGAATAAATTATACTAGGTTCGTATATTCGTATCTACTTACAATAAGTCCGCAAGTTATTATAAATTAACTTACCTATAATCATAGTCTTGCCTCTTTGTAACATTTGACCTCACAATGAAACTGTAAATACACGAATCGAATTTTTTTAGCAACGTAAATTCGATTTTATTGTGGCCTAATTTATTTACGTGAACAAAACGTTTAGCACAAGACAAATTTTGGCGAAATTCCAAATATTTCATTTCGTAGTCTGGTATTCTGCAACCTGGCGTGCTTATTAATGGCTTCTGAGTAACTCCTTTAAATAAAATAAAAAAATACTCATCAGAATTTAGGAATAATTATATTATAAATTGTATTAAATTTTATTTCGGAAATTTGTACATCGATAGTGTTTAATAAACACTACACTATCGATAACATTAACACTAATGTTATTAAATAATAATAAACAATAAAACACTTAGTACACACACACTCAGGACGCTAAAAATTATTATAAACACTGGTCAGGGAAGCCCAACATACATTAATAATGACAATATTTTAGGTAGGTAGGTAAGGTAAGTACTTCAACAATATTAAAATCAATACAAACCGTTATTTATTAAAATTATTATTAACAATATTATTAAATGTAATTTTAAGGCACGCATGTTTAATGTACCTGGAATATTTTAACTGGAACCACATGCCTAATAGGTATATGTTATACTTACCTATTATTTTTAAACAATCTGTATTTTTGTCAACATTTCACATTAATGATTGAAAGCTAAACTTAAGACAAATAGTTTACGGGATGTCCCGTATTTTATTTAAAATACTTGTTTAATTAATGTCAACGGATAACACACGGACCAACTCCATCTTTATTTTTAAGACAAGGTTTTGTGAGGAATTCTTTCTCAATTTTGTAAAAATATCGTAAATAAAATAGTGCTTACTGAGGAAACTTTACAAAAGAGATAACGAACGATCATACCTTGTTATCAAAATGTCCCGGAATCAAACCTTGTCTCCAACTTTACTAATTGGCAACTCTAGCAATAATAACAATGAACAAAAGAATGACATCAAAAATAATTAATCGGATTGGTTATTATGATCAATGAATGTTTTGAAACAAAATGTTTTAAGAATCATACATGCGACGTAAATAAAAACATAGGTAGGTAAGGTATTAAGGCTTATCTATTGTGACATATTTAGTAAAACTTACGTTATCTTTTCACTAGGTAGACGTCAAAAGTTTAATTAAAAAAAACTATCCGAAACAATATTTTAAAGAGGTTGCCGTAATTTTTCATATATATTATGTTTAAAATAAGACTAATAATAATTATTAATTATATAAATATGTAATGATTCAATTTTTATATTTGTAAAATTTAGTTAGACATTTGAATTTTATTACAATTTTACTTAAAATCTAATAGAGGATTATAAAAACGAAGGTTTGTACAAATATACATAAGTAATAATTAACCTACTCTTTGAAGGTACGTATGCATTACAAATTTCTGAGACAGCAGACTGCCGCGCTCAGCAGCACCATATCATCGGCGTAGAATGGATTAACATTATAGATGCACATCGAGAGTTATCAGTGGACATTCTTCATGCCGCCTGAGGGTGACGATCAATGTGTCCATTCCATTCTCGTACACTTTCAAAGAGGTCTAAACTTTCTTTAAAATCTTTTATTACTTTGTGCACAAGATTTTATATGTTGGCAAACACACATAAACTTGTTTGTCTTATCTAGAAGACACGATTTATTAAAATTGTGCAGTGATATTAAATCAGTCCTCACTACATTATAAACGTATGCATTTTCTGCACGGTCTATATCCTTACGAACGGTTACTTCATAAGTAACGTTTGCAGGGTTCATAACAATGGCTGCTATATAATATTGCGTGACATTGTTAGTGGAATAATGATGTGTTCTTACAAGATTCTTGAACGTCAATTCTCCGCACTTCGTGCAAGCTTCAGTGGGTATACTCAAAGATATATTATTCAAATGAGTCGTGGCTTTAATCAGACTGTATATAGCTCCAAATTCTTTATCAACGAAAGCTTTACTCAAATTATGGCAGGTGGACCACTGTTCATCGATGCCGGCGTGAGAAGCAATTCTTCTGCTGGATATTTGTTGAAATAAACTCATGCAACGTGGACAGTCCTCAGCTTTTGGAACTATGATTTCATCGGTACTTGTTTTTAAAATATCCCATAATGTTAAATATATATCGTAAGGCGATGTTAGACGATACTGATTGTACACTAAATTTGCATACTGGTGAGACAGTTTAAACTCATCTGGGATATTCATAAACAACATAGGCAACCTTTCATCGTAATACGCTTCTACGGAGTACCTCACAGGACCGAACCGTATTCCGTGGTCGCTGAAAAATATTACAAATGTATTGTTAAGAACTCCTAAATCTTTTAATTTGGTGAAGAAAACTTGTAACGACTTGTCAAAGGGTTTCGGAGTGTCATTGAAATCGCGACTGAACGAGTTTATCCAGAAGAATCCGAAAAACTTTTTAGTTTTATATGTTTTTGTGTAATCGAGAATGTAGTTGAGGATGTGCATTCCTGAGAAATATTTTCCAGTGCAAACTGAAGACCCAGGTTTTGACTCGGCTCTAAATAAGGGCGTCATGTAATGGTTCGTTGGCGGCGATCGGAAGCCTTTACCACCCTTTTTCTGAAAAATTCCAACTCCATTGTGCATTGCATCTTCTGCAAAGGCTGTCACATAACCTCTTTTTTGAAATTCACTCCATATTAGCATATCATTACAACTGGTCATGTCTTGGAGACAAGTTTTGTTTTCATACATGTATTCTCTTCTTCCGGATAACAATGCCATTAAGTTAGGAACTGTATTTAGTGCAATCTGAAACAGAACGGTCGAAGTTGATATAAATTCACTACTTAGGTTTGTTTTTGATATGGAAAATACAGGTGTGTAGGTAGATTCATTTGCCGCTCTCTGTATAAAAAAAATCTTTTTATAGGTACCTTTGTAACGCGTCTTTCTAACATAGACTGTCATACACCGCCACCTTCGACACCTTCAACTATTGTGGTATACCCAAATGTCACTACTTGCCTTGTTGTAACCTCGAAAATCAAGCCACAAGTTATTTTTTAAATAGCTAACAGTCTCATTCAGAGAGCTGTAGGCTCGTTTTCTGGACATAGTATCCAATCCCAGCAGCAGAACATTATATGACGATTCATTTTTATGATCATCTGGTTCGTCATCATATTCTGATATGGAAGAGTCTGAATCCTCATCTATATTTTTAAGAGCCTCTATTCTATTGAGAAGTTGTTGTCGTTTTATTTCTTCTGGGTTCAAAGTTTCTGTTTGGTTCAATGTTTCCTTTTTGCCTATAATACGTTTAACTACGGCGTAGTAGTCGTTATAGACTAAACGTTTTTTGGAACTGCATCTGACATTAAATAATTCTTGAGTGAGAATTGCCTTTGACTTTTGTTTGAAGGGTATACACGACGAATAACTGCAAATAAAAGTTATAAAATACCTAATTAGCTTTAACGAATACATATTAGCCGATAATAAATTGTAATATAAAAAGTCAAGTGATATAAATCTCGCATGTAAAGTTTTCACTCAAAGAATACAAAAGCGTTACTAGAGCAAATTACTTTACTTCTTCTTCATTTAATATCTGTATTTAACTATAACAGCATTTTGAAAACGGTTGCTTCATATTCGTTTTATCGGATACATATTAGCCGATAATAATTTGTAATATAAAATGTCAAGTCATGTAAATATCGCATGTAAAGTTTTCACTCAAGAAAGACAAAAAGCGTTGAGATAGAGCAATTTTCTTTATTTATTTGTCATTTAATCTCTGTAAATAACTATAACAGCATTTTGAAAACGGTTGCTTCATATTAATTTCATATTAGTTTTAACGAATACATATTAGCCGAAAATAATTTGTGATATAAAATGTCAAGTGATGTAAATCTCGCATGTAAAGTTTTCACTCAAGACAGACAAAAAGCGTTGAGATAGAGCAACTTACTTTACTTCTTTGTCATTTAATCTCTGTATGTAACTATAGCAGCATTTTGAAAACGGTTGCTTCATATTAAATTGTATTGTATTGTTGTATATTTTACGTATGAAAATATAACGGTCTCCACATGTCAACGACGAGTCACTATCTTGATAGGTCATATTGAAGTTTGGTATTTTACAACCAATTGTATTTAATAGCAGCTCCTGGCTGTTACCTAAAATGGTAATTGGTTTGTGTCGTAACATGTTCAATTGCATTGGATTGTTGTATTTGACAGATGAAATTATATCGGTTTTTGTAGTTTCACCGTTAGATACACTACTTAACCTTAATTAATAAAAACATAAAATAAGAGACTTGGCGTGTTTACTTACTTACCATTATTTTTTAAAAACAATACTACCAACATTAAAGAGACTAGTTTTGAAACCCTCATGCCCTCAACCTCAACCTTTTACTTTATACTAGGTACTTCAGTCTATATGTTCCCTCTTGCATTCACTGCGCCCTAATGGTACAGAAATTCCGTTTATGCATTTCGGAAAAAGAAAATCAACTAGTGATAAGGTACAGTATCAAAGCTGTTCATTATTCGTTAATGTTGTTTACAGTTTCCAGTGAGTCGATAGTATCGATACCTACTAAGCGTAGCTGCTTTTGTCAGTGTTGCGATAGGTATGTCAATAGAATTTAGTCTATCAATATTTTGCTAGTCACAAGGTCGCGTTAAACTATGCTGGTCTAGGCTTCTTCCAAAATTGTTCAGAGCTTTAATCTATGTTATAACTATAAATACCTACTGAAGTGTCAAAAGAGTCTCACTGAATAATTAGGCATCACTGTTAATATGTGATTGCTGGATTGTGATTTTAATATGATTTTCGGACATACATATCATTTAACATTTATAACATAACAAAATACAATTACTTACGCAATAAATTACACAACAAAATACAATTAACTAATTTAATTTTATCAATTGTAAAATTTGGTCCAGGGCTATAAATTGTGAATATTCATGTCCCGGTATTCATTCCATATTATGTCCAAAAATGCACATGTCCCGGGAATGGAATATTCTACACATAAAATTTTGCATCACTACTATTGCTGTATCAATGTTTGTTTTTAAAAGTACAATGGCCAGAAATGGAAAGCCAAATATACCTACGAGTATACAATATTCAATTTCAGTCGTATTGTTCAGAAAAGGAAAGAAAATGAAACAACCTTAAAATGGGGAATGATTTATTTCCACTGTTCCGTGGTCTAAGAAGATCATGACCTTAATTAAACGAAGGGAAGTCAGATTCAAAGAAAGAGTGGTGTTCAATACGAGTCTGCCTACTGATTTACGCCTTACATCCTATAATATTCTCGCAAAGACAGAATTTCTCATGTTTTCTATCTAAAGCACAGCTGGTGCTGTTGTAGCGTGATATCGAATGCACTGTAACTACATCATAAGTATACGTATCAAACTCAGGGTTAATATTCTTAGCTACCGTCACTTCATACGTTAAGTCATTCGGTTCCATCACCAACGCTACAACGTAATACGTCGTTCCGTTATTTGACTGAAAAAATTGAGCTCGCTGAAGATGCTTATAGGACAACGCGCTGCATTTCGTGCAGGGTCTCGTGGGAATAAATGCAGCCGAGTTCATCACGTGTTTCGTGGCTTGGAGTACACTGTACATCGCTCCAATCTCCGTGATAGAAGTATCAATCATATCGTGGCATGTGCACCATTCAACTTTGATTCCAGCGTCCGGACAGATCCTTTCCCCAGGAATATTTTGAAACAAGCTTCTGCACGTCTGACAACCATCTGCTTTTGGCACCAACGCTTCGTTACTATCTCTCTTCAAAATATCCCACAGCGTCAAATACAAATCGAAAGGTGATACCAAGCGGTATTGATTCAGTTCCAGGTTTGAATACTGGAAGGAGGAAGATTTCTTGAAGCTGGTCGGCACGTGCATAAAAAGCGCTGGGAGCCTCTCGTCGTAGTACGAACCGGCGGCGTTTCTGAGGGGACCACGCTTGATGCCGTGATCGCTGAAGAATATGACGAATGTATCAGCTAGAACACGCGCCTCCTTCAACCTGCTGAAGAAATGTGCTAACGCTGTATCTAGCCCTTTTGGTGTTTGCTTCAAATCGTGGCTGAAAGAGTTGATCCAGAAGAATCCGAAAAACTTGTCGTGTCTATACGCCCTTGTGTAGTCGAGAATGTAGTTAAGAATTTGAAGACCAGAGAAGATTCGTCCGGAGCAGACTACGCCTCCTGTTGTCTCTCCAGCCAGAAACAGCGGTCTCATGTAGTGGTTGGTTGGTGGCTGACTGAATCCGTTGCTGTTGCGATGAAAGGTGCCATTTCTGTTCGCCATGTCCTCGCCGTAAGCTGTGACGTAGCCTCTTTGTTGGTATTCGTGCCAGATGAACATGTCGTTGCAAGCAGACATGTCCATGGAGCACATTGGGCTTCCGGGGATGTCGCCGCTGCTACCAGTGAGTACGGCCATCAAATTCTGAAGAGTGCCCAGGGCTATCTGGAAAGAAAACATGAAATTAGCTCATGAAAAAATTATTGAACTAAGATTATTTAGTCCATGTCCATTAGATAGTTCCATGACGCCAAATCACAGTCGACCACACGTCATTGGAAACATTTGACCTTGAGCTGGGCTGACTGTGACTCAAAGGGCTAGCACATGGAAGTGGCAGTGGGCTGGTCACATCTGCCGTAGAACCGATAACCGCTGAGGTAGACGAGTTCTCGAGTGGAGACCACGGCTTGGCAAGCGTAGTGTGGGGCGCCCCCCGGCTAGATGGAGTGACGATCTGCGTAAGGCGGCTGGCAGTGACTGGATGCGGAGAACCGAGGATCGGGTTCAGTGGCGCGCCTTGGTGGAGGCCTATGTCCAGCAGTGGACTAGTACAGGCTGAAGTTGATGATGATGATAGCGCCATCTAGTCTACACTAGGTGTAACTGACTATTCTACATCAACCACGGAGTAGTATTAGGACAAAAGTCTAAAGCGCCATTTTCATCACACATCGTGGGCGTACGCCCGCCAAGGTCATGTTAGAAGGTCACGCAAAGGCTTGCTATACAGCAATAATTATTATTATTTGCTTGCACGACGTGCAGGATGTGTGCTGGACCTAACAAGCTCTAACGTTTTTAAAAAGTAGGTTTTGGCTTGGTTGGACTAGACTTTTAAGCCATATCTTAATTAAAATATCAATTAATATGGCTTAAAAGTCTTGTAACCAAGCCAAAACCTACTTTTTAAAACTTGTCTATGCCTTGCTGGATGCCTTGCTAGGTGCCGCGCTAGATGGTGTAAATGCTACGTCTAACATGACCTTCTAACATGACCTTCAGCGGGCGTACGCCCAAGATGTGTGGTGAAAATGGCGCTTAAATGGCATCTCCATCCTACTCCGTGACATTACAAATCGGTTTACAAAGATTTTAAAATAAAATTTTGATAATGCCACCTACTACTAACTACGTAAAGATTAAACAATACAGAAACAGTTTAGTGCTGTCAAACACTACAATTTGTAACTTCTCACCTTGTTGTATCCTCGGAAGTCAAGCCAGTGGTTGTTCTTGAAGAATTTGAGTGTTTGCTTCATTGAGTTATATAAACGAGTCCTGGACATGGTATCCATGCCCAGCAGCAGAACGTTGTAAGTCTGATTAGATTTCACCGTAGGGTTTACTTTAACTCGTTTTGCTAGCGCATAATAATCGTCGTAGATCTGAAGGTTTCCTTTCATACATCTGACGTTGATGAAGTCGTACACAATAGGTACTACTGCTTTGTTTTTGAATGGCTTACAGGTTGAATAGCTGCAACAACATCATCATCATTAACAGCCGTTTAGCGTCCACTTCTGGACATAGGCATTCTCTAATGAACGCCACCACACCCAACACATAAAAAAAACCAGAATTTTTTTTTTCATCACAATTGCCTATAAAGTTGCTCTTTTGCACCTCATTTAGGTTCGTAATGCAACATAATAACAGCCGTGCTTTTTACTTTCGGTTGATCGAATCAATGACCTATTTTCTTGAAATTGAATAAGCGTCTCTAGTGAACACAGCACAGCTGCCACTTGACACCTAAAATTAGTCATTGCGCAGAAATCAACCAACTTCACGTATAGCCGCCAAAAAAAAACCCACCGGGACTATATTTCTCTACCGACGCTGAGCTTTTCGTTAAACTTTCATGCATTTCTAAATTTTCAATGTGGGATCTATGTATATATCTGTAGCAACACTAATTGAATCCTAGAGTAATCCTAGAGAGAGAATAGAAATGGAAGCTAGAGAATCCTCGAGACTAATTGAATCCTAGAGTTTTGTTAAACTTATTAAGTAAGTTTACTTACTTGACGCGTCTGTCTTCTAAGTTTTCAATGTTGGATCTATGCATATAGGCACCTATCTGTAGCAACACTTATTGAATCCTAGAGTAATCCTAGAGAGAGAATAGAGATGGAAGTTAGAGAATCCTAGAGACTAATTGAATCCTAGAGTTTTGTTAAACTTATTAAGTAAGTTTACTTACTTGACGCGTCTGTCTTCTAAATTTTCAATGTTGGATCTATGTATATATCTGTAGCAACACTAATTGAATCCTAGAGTAATCCTAGGGAGAGAATAGAGATGGAAGTTAGAGAATCCTAGAGACTAATTGAATCCTAGAGTTTTGTTAAACTTATTATATAAGTTTACTTACTTGAGGCATCTCTCTTCTAAGTATTCAATGTTGGATCTATGCCTATAGGCACCTATCTGTAGCAACACTTATTGAATCCTAGAGTAATCCTAGAGAGAGAATAGAGATGGAAGTTAGAGAATCCTAGAGACTAATTGAATCCTAGAGTTTTGTTAAACTTATTAAGTAAGTTTACTTACTTGACGCGTCTGGCTTCTAAGTTTTCAATGTTGGATCTATGTATATATCTGTAGCAACACGAGTCGAACCGTTTCTTCATGACTAATTGAATCCTTTCCTCCGATAACTTGCGGATGTTCACGTGACGCGCACCGCACGTTTTATTTAAGGTTTCGTCGTCGTCGAAAGCCATTGCGAACTTTGGTATCGTGCATCCAGGTGTGCTTAATAAAGCTTCTTGACTATTTCCTATAAGGAAAAGAGTGGTAGCTGTCCCTTATCACCACCTTAGATCTCTAGGATAGTTAGTTTCAAGCGTAATGACATAGAAGAGAACAATAACAAGAAATGACAAAAACGACCCTTCGAAAATAACAAGAAATAAGAAGATAATAATAATAATAATGTTCGGACAAATTTACATACGGCTGTTTAGTCCCAAACTAAACCGAAGCTTGTAAATGGGTACTGAACAACTGATAAACATACATAATATACTATAAAATAAATACATAAATACTTATAAGCATCCATAATCTGAAAACCAACAGATATGCTCATCACATAAATGTTGGCCCCGGGTGGGAATCGAACCCACGACCACAATAGGCAGGGTCACTACCAACTACGTGAACAGGCCAGTCGATACTTTTTAACCGACTTCAAAACTATTGTTCTCGGTGGACTTGACTGTTTTGAGAAAAATGAGGGAAACACGGCAAGGTCCATTAAAATCTTATAAGTCTTAAAGTCTGACCTTTGGTTAGGTAGACATTATTTTGCCCGTTTAAGTAACAATGGGTAATCTAACATCACAGCGCTTTATACATTATACAATTATAGTAATTAATTATAGTTACCAATATCAATTACTGTTAATAACAGAGTCCAGAGACCTATCATGTTTATTGTAGGTAGGTACTAATGAAATCACTGCACTCAAATGACCTCTGGCGATCTTCTGTTTGTTTACAAAAATATTTATTGTTATTGTGTTTACATGTCTTTGTGAATGAAGTAGAGATGCCCGCTGTTTAATAAGTTGCTATTGTCAATGCAGAGGTTCATGTGTCCCGCTGAATGTTTAGAATCTCGTCAAAAATAGTAAGGTACGTCAACATCATCATATCAGCCTGTAGACGTCCACTGCTGGACAAATGCCTCCCCCAGGGATCTCCACGACGACCAGTCCCGCGCTAACCTCATTCAGCCGGGTCCCGCGATCTTCACCAGATCGTCGGTCCACCTTGTCTGCCTACGCTGCGTCTTCCGAAAAGTTCGAAGTTCGAAGTTTTTCGTAAGTACGTAATTAACTATTAAAGTCCCGTCTGTGGTCCCGTACGAGAAGAGGCATAGAACAGGTAACTACGACATTCGTCAAATTCACTGTCAACTTAGGAAGGTTATTTTTTTACCTTTTCGGCCATTTAGAAATTCTTTAACTATTCTATTCGGCGTTTGATCGTATCAGTTATGTCAGAAAAAAGCGGGACACATATATTTTTAAAGTTTTCAGCCCTAGGACAATAGCAAACACTAATTTATGGTCCAGTGAAATTGAACATTAAATTTTTAAAAATAGTTGTGATCTAACATTAGTTGACTGACCGGCTTAATTGAATACTTTTGTTACCACACTATAACCTCAACAATTTTCCCGCTCGCTCGTTGGGAATGTGCTATAAATTAAAAACCACCAAATAAAAAACAGTCTTTTTAATCACAAAGCAATGACTTTGACATAGTCTACAAGCAATTCAGGATTGTTCCACGTCGCGTACCAGGAGTCCATGGCTTGCCAGAAGTTGAAACTAGCTTTGCTGCCTCGGTTTCTCCAGGGCTTCCTCGCATTTCCATAGGTTATCACATCATCATTGAATTCGGTGATGCCTCCCGCTGCGACTCCAAGGGTTATGAAAAACTGGAAGAAAGTACACATAAGATCAGTAATGTTGAGAGTACTGAAAGATACCAAAGCAAAGAATTATTTGCGACGTTGGTTTTAAGGAGAAAAGCAAGGAAACTGTAAGGAATATGATTATAAAAAATCTAACAAACACCAACTCCAAGAAACGTGTCACTCCGAGGAGTCCGAGGGGTGGAGACCTGGTGACTTCTTATCTGATCTTCTGAGGGGGCCAGGAATACCTGGCGACACTTCGACCCTATGGGATTTGTTGTGCCAAACCTCTGTCCGCCAAACGGTGCCCCAATCTGTTTTTTTGGTGGACTTCACATACGCCTTAAAATAGTAAATACCAGTCTCTGGCGTATGCAGGTTTCCTTTGTTTTCCTTCACCGAAAAACCTATAATATTATAATAAATCGTACTTAAGTTTTCGAAAACTCATGCTGACTGATGCTGATCAAACTCACTGATTGCCAGGATCGAACCCACGACCTCATGAACGTGAGGCGAGTGCACAACCAACTAGGCTACCACGGCTCTAGACCTGGTGACTTGGATCACAGGATTTACTTGTCAAAGTCTTTTATTATTAAATAATTAAGATTTAAAAAATTTTGTAAGTATTAAAGAATCAGGTTTTAAAGCTATACTTACGTGGTCATCAAAGGGTGCTAGTTTAGTACCCTTCGCTAGCAAGTGACTTGGTATGTCCGGACAGCTGGTACGGAACTGACTGGCGAAACCATCCGCGGGCGCGTCAATGTATGCCCACTCCTTGAAATCCACTTGCAGAGATATGCGATCTGTGGAAAAGCAAATATAGGTAGTAACAATCCCACTTTACTGTCAAAGTATTAAGGCTTCTATCTCACTAGTTAGTGAGGCTGTCTGAGTAGTTAGTGAGGCTAACTCAATAGATAGTGAGGCCATCTCAGTGGCTATCACAGTTGTTAGTGAGGCTTCACAGTTTAGTGAGGCTAACTCAATAGATAGCGAGGCCTTCTCAGTGTCTATCACAGTTGTTAGTGAGGCTATCACGTAGTTAGTGAGCCTTTCTCAGTAGTTAGTGAGGCTAACTCAATAGATAGTGAGGTCATCTCAGTGTCTATCACAGTTGTTAGTGAGGCTATCACGTAGTTAGCGAGCCTTTCTCAGTAGTTTGTGAGGATAACTCAATAGATAGTGAGGTCATCTCAGTGTCTATCACAGTTGTTAGTGAGGCTATCACGTAGTTAGCGAGCCTTTCTCAGTAGTTTGTGAGGCTAACTCAATAGATAGTGAGGTCATCTCAGTGTCTATCACAGTTGTTAGTGAGGCTATCAGGTAGTTAGCGAGCCTTTCTCAGTAGTTTGTGAGGCTAACTCAATAGATAGTGAGGTCATCTCAGTGGCTTTCACAGTTGTTAGTGAGGCTATCACAGTTACAGTAGTTAGTGAGGCTATCTCACTAGTTAGTGCAATGAGGCACACAATAGTGAGTGAGACGATCTCACTAGGTAATAAAGTCATCTTTTCTCAGTTGGTGTTAGAAGGGCAAGAGACATACGATGTAAATAAAGACGGGATCCCGCGTGGCCCATAATATACTAAAATTACTATAGCTAGTACGGTCGACCGCACGTCAGTGTAAACAAAACCATTAACTGATCTCTCATAGTATTGAAACTCCGTACCTAATAGTCCGGACCAGCTTAAGGTCAAAGTGTTCCACTGACGTGCGGTCGACTGTACAAGCGCTTGAATTTATCGGTTACCTGGAGTCCAGATCAACGAGTAAACGTGGAAGTCATCTCCCCACAATTTACCATTAAACAATTTCTTGTTGTCAATCATCGAATTTCGACAATCGAAGTCCATGATGGGTCCTCCATAAAAAACCTGTCGGAATAAAGCACATTAAATAACCATATTTTGTTTTCCAACTATTTAAATTAAATTGGTTGGCGTCAAAATTTTAAAAGTCGTCTGACGTCTCATCTTAACATAATCCACCAGGTTTTAAAGCGATTCAAAGTATGGTGCGATTGTTTGCTCATTAAATGTCGAATAATTTTTTTAATAACTGATTTAAGTAAAATAATCCGTTGCTGATTTTGCGAAAGGGCCTATCTCAGATTTTAAATCAAAAATGAGTTCTTATAATCGAGATCTACGTGGTTTCTTGTTCCTGGTTAAAGTTGGAAAATCTGAGATAAGCCGCCCTTTTGCAAAATCAGCGACGAATTGCAATCCTATACGATAGGTAGTCGTACCCTGTTTCCAAAATCCGATATTCCAGCTCTCAATTCCTTGTTACCTCGGGCTACGGCTATCTTCAGAACACCAGACGCATATTTAAATTCACCATACTTCTTCACGAACGGCTCTAGGAGGATCTCTGAAATAAATAAATAATCTTCATATACCAGTAAATACATATTATGAAAAAATGAAATGTTTACTTGTAATATATAAATCTATACATATTATTAAACTTGTTGACTTGTGTGATCCCAAATTAGGATTAAGATCAACTTGGGTAAATGCGTCCGTGGGGCAAATGCGACAACATGAAATCACGAAAAGAGACATCTATATAAAAATCCACGAACGAAAAGCACTAATGCATTTTTCAAAGGATTTATAAATATACCAGGATTTTCGACCATTTGTGTCTAAACTCAGTAAGGTAACACTGGGGAAATAAGAGGGACACTGGGGAAAGAGGGACCTAGAGACCAAAAGTAACCATCTATAGAGATTTATTGTATAGTCGTTCTGTCAATGAAACAGACTAAGCGACTTAGTTCCAACTACTTCCAACGTTAAAAATTCAATGTAATTCAATTTATTTGAGTTTTTATAAATTAAAATTTAAGTAAGTTAAATTAAATTAAAAAGAGGTCTGGGGATTGAAAAGGAGTCTCTAGTCCCACTTTCCCCGTATCCCTCTACATCACCAGCTTTATTTAACTTCACGTTTGTACCTGTTTACTTCCGGCGGTGTCCGAATGATCAGAAATTTGGTACACCAACGTAACTTGGGTAACAGTGCAATCATAAGGGTACCATGAAACTGGTCTGATGATGCAGTAGGAAGGTGGCCATGGGAACTCCGCAACGAAACAAGATTGCCCCGTGTTTGGGCTCGTTAGATTGGTCGCAATGAGTAGTTTGCTGACAGATGGTGATCAAGGTCTGATGATGAAGCCATAAGTTGGAGTCTAGAAACTTGTAACTTAAAGTAAAATCTTCGAATTTGATGAGTAGTTTGTTGATAGATGGTGATCAGGGATTGATTATGTGTAATAATAATTTAAGTGTGTGAGCGTCAGTGGCGTCGGGAATAAGACACGCCCTATCATATCGAAAGGTCCGGAGTTCGATCCCCGGCTGGGCCATGTACCAATGGGTTTTTTCTCGAAACTAAAGTACATTTACTGACTGCTCTCAAACGGTGAAGGAAAACGTAGTGAGGATACCTGCATATGCCGAAGAAGCAATTCTTAGGCGCATGTGAAGTCCACCAACCCGCACTGGGCTAGCGTGGTGGACTATAGCCCGAACGCCCTCGTTGAGAGGGTAGGCCTGAGCCCCAGCAGTGGGGACATGTTAATAGGCTGTTGGTGATGATGATAATGATGGTGATGGTGACTCTTCTGACCTGGATAAAGCCAGTCACCCTGGGGCACCTTGGCCCTGATGTGCACAGTTCCGTAGGTGAATGCGAACCCTTTGCTGGTGACCCGCCCACTCACCACCGGCGGGAGAATATTGGCTCCCGACGTAGTCATGTAACATTCCCTTAATACACCGGTACATCTGAAATATTTATTTATATGCTAGTATATTTCAAGTTTTAAATGATTTTATCCTATAAACTATGTAATATGTCGTTTATTATCAAAGGCGGCTATCTGTAGTTCCGTCAAAAAAGTTGAAAGTTCAATGACAGTTGTTTGCCGCCTTTGATATTAGCTTGATTTCCGCCATTTTGGCGCTGAAGGCTGCGGCGACAGTGACGAGGTCCGTGGAACTAAAAATTTTGAACTATTTTGGCGCTGACTTCCATTTTAAACGTCAAAATTAGTTCTCGGGACACTCGCGGGTGGCGTTTCAAATTGGCACACGAAATTGTCATTTGTCATTTGTATGGGAACAAGGATCCCATAGAACAGCTGCTAAAATAACAATAATAATCAGAGAGGGACACACTTATTACAAAAGTGGTAAGAGTAAGCAAGACAGGTATAAAATCTTCTATCTCTATCTACGTATGTGAATTTTTTGTTGAATCAACAAACCACAACTCGACTAAAATAGATAGTGTTTGTTCAGTTTGACCCCGCCATATAAGAAGCGTCTTCTCAAATTATTGGGGTAAAAGACTATTGCTATTTCATGCTATACGCTGATTGCGGTTCTATAGTTCATTCTTTTTCTATGGGGAAAGACAATTGCCCTGTGTTGACTGACAGTTGAAATTGAAGACACTAGAAATATATTGTTCCTGATGCCAAGACTTGTACATTTTAAAGTTTATAAAATAACTGTCAAAGACTATTATTATATTCTGTGGTCGAAGTAAGTTTGCCATTTACCCGCCAAGCAGATCCAAAACGCCGTCGTAGTATATGGACTCGTTGGTGAACCCCGGCTGGTTCTGCTGCAGCTTCGGGGCAATGCGTAGGTTGCCGTCCGCCACCGACACGGTCGGGTCGGCGGCCAAACGCTGGTACGACACGAATGGATACTCCTGGAAAGCAATCAAAGTTAAGAGTGCCAGATGCTTGATTCCTTGGAGTGGAGTGCCTGATGGCTCAACATAGGTACCTTTGTAATAAACAAACTAATATATAGTCGGCTATTTTGAATGACAAAGATGCCTGGTTAATGTTACTTCAGCCTCGCACAATATTTACAAAAATAATATTATGTACAGTCATGAACCGGGATTGTTGATCCGCTTGCCACTGTTCGTATTTTTGCAAATCGGGTTACAAAAGGGTTGCTATGGTCACATTTCAATTACGAAAAACGGCGGCATTCGTGTCACACAACCAAGTTAAGATGATAAGCTAGAGAATACTCTAATATGTAGGTACTGTATAATATAGGTAACTAACAGGATGATTCACGGGTATGTACTGATTAATCTGCCACACGTCTTCTCGCAGCGAATCGAAGTTGTCTTCGAATATGGTCTGGCCTGCGCAAGCGCTGCCGCCCCGGACTCTAGTCAAACTTGGCTGACATCCCGTCGGTGCTTGAGGACTTGGTTGAGTTGGTGGCAGAATTGACCATTCTTCTAGAGCTGAAAAAAAAGATATTCAGCTCGATTTATTGCCAGCCGAAAGAATTCAAAGGATGGACAGACAAGTCTATGGAACCAATGTTGCTAGACTGGACTTAAGCAAGGGATGTAATAAGAAATGAAACCAGGAAATCTGCGGAGGAAAAATATGACAAATCCGGAGACTATTTTTCAATTAAAATCAAGTTTCAGACTCTTTCAGACCCGAACTCTCAAAAATGAACGAAACTTTGTAGAAATATGTAGAGCCAGTGATTCTAGATAACCTGCTGTGCATTCCTATAAAGTTTCGGTAATTTGGGGAGTTTAGCCACTTACCAGTAACGGTGAAACTAAGTTTGTCCTTCACGTATCCCGCGCTGTTGACGGACACGAACAAAATGTAGTTGATGACGTCGCCGACGTTCAGCTTGAACTCGGGGTCCTCGTAAACCCAGCGGCCGTTCGTAGGCTTGAAAATTTCGCCGAGCAGCACGCCCGCATCGTTGCTGTCTATGGCTCGGTTGACGTTCCCTCGGAACACGAAGAGAGAAACATTTGGAGCATCTGAAAGATAAATTGTGATATTCATTGGACATCGCACTTGAGTGTCAATAGATACCTACATTACATGCTCACTATGTCGCTGATGATGTAGGCAGAAAGAACGAAGCGTGAAGTCCACAGTAAATAGAAATAAAAAGTCGCGACCCTGACACACCTGTTTCGCTTCGCTTTGTCAGTCTTATCATTCTTTTCACATACGTTCGCTGCAGGACGCGAGTGCTCTTTAAGTGTATACTTGATTTTTGAGCGACGCTAAGTCTATGGAGCTTCATTTTCAGCCCACTGTCCGGCGGTGGCAGTGGTTGTCTTCCCTATGCAATGTATGTGAGACTTCAGACACGCGCGGCCTGCGTTTGCATATTGAGGCTGCGGCCTGCGGTAGCCTTTACGTGTTAGTCTGTGAGCTCTACCTGTCAGTTTGGATTGTCCCCGGCTTTACTCACTTTAGCTCGATATATTTGTATCGTCATTCGTTCATTGCTCATTCGTTCAACTGAATGAACCAACAGAGCATGCTATTTTGTGAAAAGTTGCACCAAAATTAATGACGTCAGCAACCGCTGCACTGTGAAATATTTTTATTGAAAATCCATGCGTAATTATTTGTTTTTGCTCATGCGGAAAATGTTTAAGGTTATTTTTGCAACAGGAAAATCAATAAACCGCAAATAGCGCACTGGATGGATTGTTTGTTACTCAGGCTACGAAACTTTGCGACGAGTTTTTGCCACATTGTGGGTTTTGCCCACTTGGTCATTTAATTAGGTGTATTAGCCCTTTACTAAATACCACAGAATAATTTTAAGTACTCCTGTATATTCTTCTGAACAATCAGATAAGATTGAATCAGAAATGGCCGGGTATTTTCACTTTCCACTCAGCGAGCTAGACACCACTTTATCTCTAAGCAGAGCGTTTTTTTCAATTTTAAGGCAAGGGGCCCTACTCCATAACTATAAGGAGTTGGGATGGCTGGACTGACGGCCCGGGGGAATTGCACAAAACTCCCGTCTTCGTGGAGTCGGTGCAGGGACTGCCACCCCCGTCTAAGAATAAGAATAAGGGGGCAGCGAGCTGTGAACTTCATTCTAGATAGTTTTTATGGAACGGAAGAGGTAAGTAATGCATTTGGGGTGCAGTGCTTGCGTGTTTGTGTTATCTGCTTTTACAGGGTGTTTGCCCCCTTGTCTTTAAGAAGAACATTTAGGCGTACTTTAGACGGTCATGCAAACGTCATTCCATTCCATCAGTCATGACCACAGAACACGGAAAAAGCTCGCTCCCGCTTGCTACGCTCCCAATATTTCTATGGTCATGACTGATGGTTGAATGATGAAAAAATAAAGTACCTACGCAGATTTTCATCAGTCACTGCATTAGACGATCATCCGTCAGTCACCGCCTGACTGTGGTAAAACCATGGTAAAACTGACAGCAAAACCTACCGTGTAAGGGGCCCATTACACATTTCAAGGTTTCTTGACCCAACTTCAAGTTAAAAAATAAAAGAAAAATTTTTTTTTTCAAAATCTTACCTGGCATAGAAACTCTAAATCCTTTTGGTGTAAACGCTTGCAATGTCACATCAGGTATCTCGTACGCGGAGTTTAAAGAGCATAGTTGAAGACTCACTAGGACACTGATGGTCAAAACACGTCCGACATTCGCGACGTCCATCTTGCAACTACTTAACTCGATATAAAACCACAAAAACACGTTTTGTAGGGAAGAACCTCGAGTTTTGTATTGCGTGACTAATTAAACTCCATCGCTGCTACGTCGAGAGGTTGCCTGACAACGAGGATGTCGCTATAACGTGATACGTTAGGTTTTTTCTGAGACATAGGTCAGTGTGTGGCCCCAGGGCGATTGGTGGTCATAAAAGCTTTTCGATTTGGTATTAATCGTATGCTGACTTTTTCGCGATGTTTTCCTCATCGTAAACTCTTGTGGTAATTAGGTATGACTCATCATCAGAAGTCATCCAAGGTCATTGGCTGCAACATAATACGTACAAAAATATTTTCGCATTTGAACATAATAATAAAACATCGTGCCCTAATCGTTCGTTAGGTATTGTAAGCGACAAAAATTGAATTTTGAATTATGAACTGTATTTTGCATTACGATTAACATTTCAATAAAAAAATCTTGTCGCTTACGTAAAGTAGGGACCGAGCAGTGATTTTATTGAATTAGTCGTGTAATACAAGTTCAAGATGATAAATTGATAACCCTGTAGCATTTCAGATACATACATAAGTAGTATTGAACTCACGCGCAGATAGGTCGCCGGGGAATCCTTTTTACCATTTATACACTTACCTTTCAGGAAAATAGATATTAATAATGTATGCGTCATTATTTCATGAATACAAGTAACACCATGATGCTAATATATACAAAGAACCCACATGTTGCCGTCTCGTTCCCGGTCATGACCCTAAAGTTTGTGCAAGAACTGCGCTATAAAGTTTGGGGTAATTTTATGATTCAGGGGCCTAACTTTCTTTTTTTTTTACTGGTAGAGGAGACATTTATCACTGTATTCGCTAATTCGCGACAAGTGTCGTAATTATCACGTGACGTTTATATACAAATATATAATGTAAATTGGCTTAGTTGGGACTAAACAGCCGTGTGTAAATTTGTCCAAACATTATAAAAAAAAAAAAAAAAATTATATACAAATAAAAATTATAAAAACGAATATACCTACCTATTTACAAATAAAAAACTTGCCCCAGCTCGTCCCCCGCCTCCGCCGGCAGAGTGCCCAGGAGGCTGGCGGCATTGCCTCGCTGTATCGCGAGGCTTATCCGTTGGGCAAAATAGCCGCCAGCTCCCGCGTGTTCTCCACCAGCCTTTTGGATATTTCTTTGAAAAGGCGTTGGGCGCCGGAACCCCACGGACCCTGGGTCTCAACCCCAAACGCCTCAAAGATGAGGTCTCCACTGAGACACTCATATTTGCCTAACTATAGTAACCACTAATTTAAGTATGCGACAGTTTTCCTTTTCTTTAAAAAATAAAACTGAAAGAAAAATACAGAGCAAAAATTTATTTTTTTCAATTGCTTTTATACTTACTTAATTAAAATGATAGTATAACCTATACTTAACTCTTAGGTATATTTATAAAATCATTAGATGCAGTTTAAGAGGTAAGAAACGTTTTTTGAGTGTACTTAATCAATAGTAAGTAGGTAACACACTGTAAATGCTAAAAAAATTGTTTTGTTTTGAAGTGAGTTAAGTAACCTCAGTAGGTATACTATTGAGAATATGTTTTGACTTGAATATGCATATCTAAGCTATAATTGGCACGATTTGAGGAAAACGTTCACGTTACCCACGCCATTGTTCGATCCGGTTGAGTTTGGAATTATTAGGGTCAGCGCAGTTCTTGCTCAAGCATTTTTTTATCCGCTATTATGTACTACAACAAAAACTTCTTTTAGTTCAGAACGCTGCTTAGGAACTACCAAGGAATATAAATGATACGGGATCCGTATTCGCGTATGATGTAGTCGATGTTCAGCTTCTATCACCCCACCGTGATGTGTCGTCCTTTGGTACATGTGCGTTGTCAGAGTTCAATTTCTATAAATTATGTGTTTGTCGGGAAATTAAGCCATGTTTACGAGATCAGGAAGCAAAAAACCTCTTCAAAATGATAAAGTATCTTTAATAATAGCTTGACTATAATGACAGCTGTCACCGCGTATAAACCTTATAATTATAGCGAATCTAGCAATATAAAAATTTAAGGTCGGTTTCGGTGGGATTACATTTTTAGTAAGTAGTTCTTAATATAATTCTACCGACCCTTAGGTCGGCTCTTAAGCCGTAAGAGTCGCGTAAACCTTACCATCTTTCAATCTGAGGTGTTCCTTATAATTAAAAGTTTTATGAGCGGAGACAGCTGTCATTCTAACCAAGTTATGCTGAATGTAGTGTAGTGTAAGATATAAAATTTATAATTTGATTTATTCAAATGTTCGCCGAAGTTTATTATACAATAGTTTTAATGGAGTCCCGATTATTTTATTTATGCAAGTAGTAATACTAACAAATAAACATAAATTCCTTTGAATGCCAATTGATTGAGCGATTTTATCATTGTTATATTGTTGTCAGTAGAGCTGACTACTTGAAAATAGGAGTACTTACTACGGGACGTTAAAACGGGACAGAAAATAGTAGCAACATAAATGTTGTTGTTGTGTTTTTAAACCAAATCGACATTAAAAGTACTGCCAATATGATTTGTCCGCATGCAATTATATGATGATATGGCATCAATTCCAGAAGAGAGGCTACGTGACAGTATATGAAGGTGAGGATGTCAATTTTGGATTTAGTGCAGGGGCACTAAACCCCTCCGACCGACCATTACATGAGACCTTTGCATATGGCAACAAGGGAACAAAATGGTTCTGCAGTTTGCACCAGACGAGAATTTTCAGGAGTACAAATCCTCAACTACATTCTTGACTACACGAAGGTGTATAAAAATAAAAAGTTTTTCGGATTCTTTTGGATCACCTCATTTAGTCACGGCGATAAGTCGCCAGTAACCTTCGATAAGTCTCTATCGGATTTCTTCAAAAGGTTAAAAGAACTGGGTATTCTTAAAAATATATTCGTCATATTTTTTGGGGATCACGGTTTGAGATTTGGCTCCATCAGGTATTCTGTTGAATCGTACTACGACGAACGGCTATCTATGTTTTTCATGAATGTACCTGATGATTTCGAACCAGAGTACACGTACTTGTACAACTTGGCTAGCAATCAACATAGTTTAATATCACCATTTGACCTGTATTTAACATTGTGGGATATATTGCAAATAAGTACTGATGACATACTGCTGCCGAAGGCTGAAGGTTGTCCTCACTGTACGAGTTTGTTTCGACGAATATCCAAATATAGGAATTGTTCCCATGCGGGTATATACGACGTATTTTGTACTTGTCACATTATGACCCAAACTTCTGTCAAGGAATTTGGAGCTAGGTACAGTTTGTTTAAAGCCACGACTCACATTAATGAACTAGCCACATCAGTTTCCACTCAACCTTTTACGAAGTGTACCCTAGTAGCATTTATCGTTGGCTACATGACGCCAACGGTTGGGAATTCGTTGGATTAATGATGGTTAGTTCGCCAACATAAAACTACATTGGACCAACGTAGGCAAACATTGTGATTGAAGACTGGGCTATTACATGGCATAAAACGAATTTTATACGATACTGGTGAGTTTTGATATCTATTTTTATAACCTCAAATCAAACTGAACTGGGTGAGGCATGCTTTCATTTCTGCGACGTACGTCACGCCATGCTTTAAGTAGGTATTATCCAATTTAAGAATTTCCAAAAACCCTATTACTTCATGTAGATTTCAAAAAGGTATGCCATTTTTCTAACAATATAACTAAGTTCCCGTGATATTGAGCATGTCATAAATTGTGCTTCGCCATAGATGGGAATCGAGTACAAAATTTCATCCCCAACAGGGGTATATAGCGCTGTGGGCTCCCACGCGAGAAAGGATAATAGTAGGTATACCTACCTAACATAACTTTTGTGTAAGTGCAGAAACAAATTGCCCCCAAGACAGAATAGGTAATAGTACCCAAGTCTACCCACCAACCAACCAGTCCTTTAGTTCCTAGCCGTTTAGACTAATAGATGTAAGCAGTAATAAGTGCGTAATACATCTTAAATCAACAGAACCTAGAACAAACACTCCAGTTGCAGGATGTTCCTATACACAATCTGATCTTCCTTCACCTAAACCAGCGCCATTTTCCCCAGGGAAGTGAAAATAGAGAGAAAGAAAAATGGTACTTAAAATTGTGCATATTTCTTGTATGGTGCTTTAAGCCGATTGAGGCAACTACTACCCTCTGGGATGAGTTTTTCTTTTCCCTATATAAGTCAATTACATTTTCCTAATATTTTGTTTTTATTAATTTGCAGTTAAACAGACTGAATTGAAACCCGATCCCGAGGAAACACAACACCACCCACAGGAAATATTTAACAACAAGAATTCTTAGTAGAAGGTAGTATTGGTGAGTAAATAAGTTCGACTTATAAACGGTATTAAATTGGTTGCTTAGTGATTTACTGAACATGAACTGTTTGATTTACAGAATCTCCATTATCTTCTCAAACCCCACATCGAATGCCGGTGGAGCCAAAACTATCGATATAAGCCAAAATCATTGCATTTGTGCAAAATCATTGCGGTGAGTATTACAATAGTGTACACAGTGTTTCTATTGTTCCATTGTCCAATATCGAGCCCTATATATTTTTGACATTCCCTTGTATGTTCTGATTTTTTTGTTTCAGATTTAATTGCCACATACATAGCAGATATCAAAAGTGATATCAAAGAACTCAAAGATAAATAGAATGATATTTTGATAAGATTATCATCTACTACGGGGTATACAAAAACCACTTTTTTATGACTTATTTTGAAACCGATTTTGTTGATGATGATGACACATTTGTATGCATTAAAAAATAAAAATAAAATATTTATTAAAATAAGATTTTTTTCTATTTTTATTATTTTAAGTTGGAAAATTTTCGCTGTCTGTTTTATTTAACGAGGCCCTGCCGTAAGTGGTGCCCTCAATAGAAAAAAAATAATTTCCTGAAAACTAAGACGTTAATCTGGCATGTACACCCTTCAAGAAAATTATAAGGTCTTTTAGGACTGCTACTTGTATTTTTTATCAATCATAATAATGTACAAAAATAAAGTAGCAGTTCCAAAAATATTTACCTTTTAATTTTCTTGAACAAGCCAGAATTCCGATTAATGTCTTAGTTTTCAGGGATATTTTTTCAATTAAGGGCGCCACTTTCGGCACGGTCTCGTTAAATAAAACACGTACATTTTTGTACAATATAAAATCTAATAGGCACCCAACCATTCGCCGACCGTTGGGGAATTATACAGAGGCCCTACGAAAAATTACACATGTGGCCCTCGGTAGGAAATACAACGTAGGCCCTTGATGGTTGGCCCATCACGACAACAGGCGGCCAAACCTAACCGTGGGCCAACGGACTATGTAGGCGATATCACTTTGGCCCGACCGATCGCCAACAATAAATGCTACTAGGGTAGCAATCTAACGTTGAACAACATTATTAGAATTCACTCATTTGAATACAGAAATATAAAATATTACGTAGCAACTTTTTCCATGAATCCTGATAACTTAACGTTTGAAGTAACAGTACGTAAGTATATAAATACTACAGATAACGTGTACAATTACGATGTGTTTAAAGTTCAGTTAATATCACCGCTTAATGGCAAGGCTTACTGTACCAGAGCGCAGACAGATGAGATCAATTACGTGTGTAATTGCCAGAAAATAGAATCTTGCAATTCAAGCAAATAAAACAAAAACTGTAATAGTTATTTATTGATTCATCAATAATTAAATACATAGATTTAACCAGTACATTTCATACCCTCATAGTAGCATGTTTCCACAGGGTTAAATCCTTGGTCCCTTCTCTCATCTTGTATACTTCGACTATGGTAAATCAAATTCAAAATGTAAGTTTTACACTTAAGAGGTGTAAATTTACGTGTCCTAAGGATTCAAGGAAGATAAGGAGTGCTCTTCCTGTTAATAAATTTGGTTTTGAGAGAATATGTATCAGTCTGGTCCCGGTGACCATTTTCAAAACAATCCTAAGACAAGTTTCTAAAGGACCGAGTATTATATACTCAGTGTTTATTTTTTGGGGAATAAAGAAAGGATTTGAGAATTGGATTTTTGGGTCTGTCTATCTATCTATCTATCACAATAAAAGCGATTAATTTCAATTGAAAAACGAAACTTAAAATGAAATGTCTTTATTATGCACTCTGAGACATACGGTTATGAGCATAGCAATTTTAAGTTTCTTATTCAGGCAGGTTTTAATTCTACGGCCTCTCTTGCTGGTTAGTACATTGGCATTGCGTTAACCAACAGAGTTGAAATGCAATATTTACTCAGTTGTATTTTCTGGATAATTTCGCTACGCAAAACTAAAGCGCTTGTGGAAATAATTTGGTAATTAAATTGAAAACGACTGTGATCTCAGCTCGGTGATATCTGGAAATATAAACGTTTTGTTTTAAGTAAGCAGGTACTTATAATTTTAATTCAAAAGATTATCTAGATGGCAAAGCCAAAACAAAGAAAAAGTTACTACATAAATTTATTCAAGTAAAAGCCTAGAGTTTCATGGGTATAGGTTTTATTAACTCGGTGTAAATTAAGCTAAAGAGGTCCGATCTGTCGCAGAACCGACAGCCGTTGCTGCAGACGAGTTCTAGAGTGAAGAACGTAGGACCCATAAAGAAGGTGGCCGGGAGTGGCTGGATGCTGTGGGCGGAGGACCGGGTGTGGTGGCGTTCGTTGGGGAAGACCTATGTACGTCAGTGGACGTTGAGGACTGTATGATGGCTATATTTCAACTTACCAGTTCTAGAAAATTACAGGGCGTAAACCCTGACGTAATCGACCTGCAGGCCGCTGGTATCGTCGTACCAGGTGGACCGCCATTGACTCTGCGCATTCCAGAAGTTGAGCATGGCCTTGGTGGCGCGGTTGGTCCACGGCTTGCCCTCCTCGTCGGGGAACTCGTGCACGCCGCCCACGTCCAGGCCGATGGCCACGTAGAACTGCAGGGAAAGGAGAAGTGATTTAGGAATTAACGGTTGGTGGTAAACTGTCAAGGGATTTTTTGCAGCGGTACCGTCGCGCGTTTCGTGAACGCGCCGCAGCATCGCTACAAGCTCTCCCTTGTCGCATCCCTGGATCAGGAGACATCGGGGGAAAGGAAAAGCGGCGGCGGGTGGCTCTCTCCACGGGCCTCGGGGTAGGCAGCAATGCTGCAACGCGTTTGTATCGAGATATTAGCGATACAGAATTGCTTAATGCTGCAGATTGTCTTTACATCAGTCTTTTTGGATAACGGAAGTAAAGCTCAAAATGATGATGCAAGCTGATGTTGATAAGAAGCGCTATTGAGTTATAAATGTTATTACCAGCTCATCGAAAGGAGCCATGACACTGCCCTTCTGCCACTGCGCGGCGGTGGGCACGTTATGCTGACTGGCTTCGGCGTAGAAACCTTCCCCAGGGGTCACCGCCCCGTACTGCTCGCCGTCCACGAAAAGGGTTATGCCATCTGAAATTAGCAAAAGTGTCAATGAGAAAGCTATAATTATTTCACTGATGATGAAATTTATGTTTGTACCAATGGGTTTTTCTCAAAACTTAAGTACTTTACGGACTGCTCTCAAACGGTGAAGGAAAATATCATGAGGAAACCTGCATACGCCGAAATAGAATAGTGAAGCGCAATAGTAGCGCAGGTGAAGTCTACCAATCCGCATTTAATTGGGCTAGCGTGGTAGACTCGTACGCCGGCATTTTACTTCAACGGGAATCTTGAAAGAGTAGTTTTCATCATTTATGCAAGTTCCTAACTACATAATTTTGCTTGTCTTACCAGGCCTCCATATCATGCTGTAATTGTGGAAGGCCTTGTTCCAGTGGTCGTATCCGGTTATCTCCTTCAAATTAGCAGTTCTGGAAAAAACATTGTCTTCTGTTTATAAAAAAAAGAAATACAATAAAAATAAAATTGCTCAATAAAATTTAACAAAGTAGTTTGTCAAAGAAAAAATCCAAATGGCGGTTCAAAGTTTGTAAGGAGAAAAATTATTAGTCCTAACTCAAAACTTTTATATTACTCTAAATAAAATGAATGATACGAGGAATGACTTACGTGAAATGGGCCTTAAAAGTAATGGTATTAACTACTATAAATTTCAACAGTATTAAATCATCATCAGCCTGCACTCAACCATTGTTGGACATATGCCTCCCCCAAGAGGCGCGGCACTGAACCCGATCTTCGGTTCTCCGCATCCAGTCACTGTCAGCCTGAGCCAGCCGCCTTACGCAGATCGTCTCTGCATCTAGCCGGGGGAGTCCCACACTATAATAAAGTATTAAATAACTGTTGGTGAATACCTGTAGGGCTCCGATTCGCTCATAATGGGTCCTCCGTACAGCTTCTTGGAATAGGCCACGTTTCCTTTGACGGAGGCGACGCGTAGCAGCCCCGATGCGTAGTTTCGGTTTCCATAAACGTTGTCGCGAGGCTCTAGCTGAATCACTGCAGCAAATTCGAACCGCATTAGTTGTATTTAAGCAAATAAAACTACAACTTTACTTCATGCTCCTTTTAGAAATCTGACGAATACGTTAAAGTAAATTTACGAATATGACATTTACATAATTGTAACAATTATAGTACTAAGTCAATTACTATTTGCCATATAGTGAGATTCGCCGTAATATAAACTTGTCCCAGAGACCCAGGGCGACTCTCTTCTCACGCAGGGCAATCGAAAACCACGAAATAAATGTTTAGACGTCAAATTTGTCCCTCGGCCTAGTTTTTAATTGGGACCTCATCGATACCAATCTCAGCGTAAGCCTATATAGCTGTTATATCTTATTAACTGTAGTAGAATATAATACTAACATGGTATAAGCCAGTCGCCAAGCGGCATTCTGGCGCTGACTTCAATCCTTCCGTACTTAAAGCTGAACCTGTTCTTGGTGGTGATCTTCGCGGTGATAACGGGAGGCAGTATTTGGGCGCCAGACGCTTGCCGAGAGCATTCGTCGGTGCCAACAGTGCCGGTACATCTGAAATTGAAGAGAATTGGGCTTTTATATCACCACATAATCGGCATTAATCGTCAAAATCAGCCTTTCTGTCAGGAAAACAGCGACATCTAAAAACAGAGTTAATCTTATAGATCGACTAAGATTATACTGCGAGTGTGACGCACTGATGCGTCAAAGAAAAATGTATCTGGGCAACTATACTCTCTTCATCCTGATGAAATAAAACAAATCAGAGCTAAAAGCGTGCTGAAGTTCCTAACGGATGAGAAGCTTGGCGCTGAACTATAAATATACAGTGATATAAGGCTGGGTAAGCTTTGATAGTGCCCCATCACTACTAATAATAATACCTAACATACTAGACTATACATAGACTAGAAAACGTGCGATGTACGTTCCACTTCAATTTTCGGCAAGATTTTAAAGAGAAAAAATAAGATACCTGGCGGTGAGATCCAGAGTTTGTCGTACGTAATCGTCTCCATATTTGGACTCAAGGGTGATGGGTTTGATAGTAACCCTGCCGTCCCTGACCCGAACATTTCGGTCGTGGAGGTACACGTTGAAGGGATAGTCCTGGAAGAAATTATTCAATACGATAACTACAAACCTTATATGGATGCACTCACTGGATTTAAAAACTTGACATTTTGTAAAAGGTTCCTCAATTGGCAGACGCATCCATCGAGATTATCTATAATATTCTTTGCTTTTTGGAGTAGGCGCAGTGTTTCGTACTCGATCCATCAATTTAACTTCTAACATTGAAATTATTCCTATTCATTGAAATATACTTACCGGTTCACCAGGAAATCTAATTTCAGGCGTCCAAATCTTTCCCTTATCAATATTAGCGTTAAAGTTGTCTTCGAACAACAGTTGCCCCTTGCAAACGAATCCCGGTACAGATACCATGGACTCTGATATTTCGCAAGGGTAATCTTGGGTTTGTTGATTACGGTTGTTGTCTGGCACGCCTGGTGCTGGTGGGTTAATAAGTTCACTGGCTGGAGCAATATTATCAGCTGTTGGCTGGGCGGGAGCTGGGGTTTGAGTATTGCCTCCATCTACTGGATTACCAGCTTCATCGACGTATCCTGAGGGTTAAATAGTTTAGTTTCTTTAGTTAATTCTTTTTACACACTATATAATTATTTAATTACAAAGTGTACGTGTGATTAGATAAACAAAAGTAAGAAAAGTAAGGAGTATCCTAGCCGCAAGACCAGGTGGGAATTCCGTTTAGTATTTAACTCAGTTATCTGTTATTTATAATTATGATTAAAACATCGTTTTGCACCTTTCAACATACGATTTATCCAGAAGATACGACCTTAACGTATATTCGGTTGTAACGGCAGAATAAGCTGAACCTTTTTGCATGTTTCGAAATGTATTATCAGCACACTAACCAGTAACAGTCCATTCTCCATTATCCTGCCTGTATCCCAAACCATTCTTGATGACATAAGTCCAGAAGTATATCTTGTCCCCTATATTCAATTTGGCCTCTCTGTCTCTGAATATCCACTGGCCATCTTTCGCCTTGGTGATGTCCCTAGACCAGTGGCCAGCCTCCAGGCCTTCCATTTCTTCATTGAGTTTACCGTGGAACGCGAATAGTGAGAAGCCATCATCTGCAATTTATTGATTAACATATCATTTAAAAATCATCAAGTTTTCTTGTATGTTTAATTGTTATGAAGTTGGTCAATAACAATTTGTTTTAGATAATTATTCGGTGTAGGCATTTACAGGGACAATTACCAAAAACAAGATTGTGGTTTGTTTATTATTTGTATCGTCATAGATTATTTATAATGTAGTGTTAATAGATAAAAATTGCGATCGTCTTATTTTAAATTGTAATTTTTTAACTATTCGTCTTGTCCGTCTGTGAGTGAGAACCCGCTCAATGTCAACCTCTGATACCTTGCTTTATTTTAGGCTATCCTAAATATCCTATTTATTTAAATAAATATCATCGTCATAAAATCAGTCTTTCGACTTACACCTACAGCTTAGACATAGGACATAGGCATTATCACTATTGTAGTATTTCTAAAGATTTAATTTGTGAAGCATTTTATATCCTATATACCTATATCTACTAGGTATAAGTTTTAATCTCGTTTGGGTGTTATTTTGTGTTATTACTTACATGACTGAGGATACTAGTTTGGCATATCTATTAAGTATGTTGTTGTAAAATAGATTCCGTGGTATAGCATTTTTACCGACTTCCAAAAAAGGAGGAGGTACTATGTTCGGCTGTATGTATTTTTTATTATTATCTTTAAAGTAATCGATATTATTCTTTGTCGCTAATTAGAGGTCAGAAACACATTTAAATTATTCATATTCCTATACGGTTTCGTCATTATTTATCTTTCTTATCTTAATAGACTACGAAATGTTATAAAATAATGAAAATATTCACAATATTCCAGAAGTTTAAATCTCAAATAGCTTTCATTTGGTAAAATTTAAACATAATTCTCTTTAACAAGTGGTGGTGGTAATTGGGGAAGGCCTGTGTCCAGCAGTGGCCTTCGAAAGGCTGATATGCTGGATGTTAACATCAGACTTACCTTGCACTGTAACCCTAAGTCCTTTAGGGTGAATAGCCTCCAGCTTAGCTGGAGGTACGTCGTAACATCTAGCTGCACATAACAATACACTCACGTATAAAATCACAGAATTAACCGTTCTAGAATACATTATCTAAAAATCACTGTTTCTGTCACTTGCTAAGATCGCAAGAGTGAAAGAGAAGAAAAATAAACAGAAAATAAGTGTGATCGTATTAGTTAGGTCCGTTCCTGACCAGATGCGGTCTCGGACTGACCGGCCGACGTAGATGATGCCCACAGACCGGATCCTAAAATGGTGAAGTAATTATTTGCTGTTTTTTAGGATTCCGTCAACACGGACACAACTCCTTTTTTGTACATCTGTCTTTCCGCCGTTTATTTCTAATTTAAACATTGAAAGGAACATAAACTACCTGTTCTATTGCTTCTTTTTTAAGATTGGACGTTTTTCAGATTGGACATTTTTAAGATTGGACGTTTTTTCAGATTGGACATTTTTCAGATTGGACGTTTTTCAGATTGGACATTTTCAGATTGGTTTTCAGATTGATTGGATTGATCTTCTAAACTAGTATAGGTACTTAATAGGTTTTGCGTTGCAAAATGATTTTTTTCTATCATTTGTTAATTTTACATCCGAATAGTGAAAGTACTTGTCTCGATGGAAAACAGATCTTATGATCCCGTATTCTCTTAGAAAGCCCGACCCTCATCCAAGAAATGGATGCACTTTCCGTGTCGTCAACAACTATAATTTAAAAATTCTTAACGGAACCCGCAAATTGTGAACGACCTACACTTTTCTCACATATTTGTTTTTAGATGTGTACTGACGATTCAAATATTCATAATAGAGTTAAACGGGAATCACCGCATCGATATTGAATGGTAATTCCATCTTGAAAATGACCTTCTAAATTAAAAACATTTTAATGATTTCGTTTGTATGGTTATTGGATTTGGCTTTGGGTGAGGCCTGGCTTTCAAATCAATTATCAATGGCTTTTTATACTAGGTGAGGTTGACTTGTCGTATGTCAGGGGTGAAAACAGAAATCTTTATCATCTGCAGTCTGTTGATGTCTACTCCTACCTATAGGCCTTCCTAAATGCTCGCGGTCACACTCGGTCTTCTGCTCTCCACATCCAGCCACCTACGGCCTCGCACCTTTTGAAGGTCGTCGGTCCACGTGTCAGCCCCCGGTTTCATCTGCACCATTGACCAGCATAAAATATCAAGGTTCATCGGTTCTGCAACAGATATGGTCTGCCCACAGCCACTTTAGCTATGTCGGTGAGATTTTTTCCTTGGATCTCCTCATTGCGGATCATAACATTCAATGCAGCTTGGAGCATAGCTCTCTCCATGGCTCGCTGAGGGACTTGTAATGAGGAGAAAATAGCAATTTAGGGTTTCATAGTTTTTATTCTATGATCTAGGTCTATCTGATATTGTTTGTTTCGGATGTTTATTACTCACGCTATAGCATTACATCGATGACTTTTATCCTGAATGACACTTAAAATCATACTAATATTATAAAGGTGAAAGTTTGTAAGGATGTGAAGAAGTGAGGATGTATGTTTGTTACTATTTCACGCAAAAACTACCGAACTGTCGAGTTCATGATTCACTTTTGACAAAGTTCAGCGCTCTTTATTCTTCTCTGTAGTGACAATAAAGCGCAGCTGGCCAAAGCGTCATGCTTTTGGCGTGTCGTGCTGATAACTGTCCTCTATTTCAACAGCATTTGAAAAGGCAAACCGGTATTTTACGGAGAAATGATAAAATAAGGAAATCGGCGAGAAAACGCATAGGGAATCCCACAAATCAGGTTTCAAAAGACGTTCATTCCGTGGCCGTATTCTCCTGTACGTTAAGCAATTTTTTTCTTTAAAGATGTTACTAATTTACAAAAAGCGGCCACGCATGTATAGGGCTCCTTCATTTTCATTTCACAATAATTTTGGGAGAACTCGAAAAGTGTTTATGACAGTACTAGTACTGTTTGTGGAACTGGTACAAGCAAAAATAGACTTTAAGATATTAATGTTACCTATACCGCGACTGTGCTTATTATTTTTACGACAATCCTCAGGGCAAGAAGTTTGAAAACGGCATTGGATGGAATACAGGTTAATGTTGCAATATCGTTTTGTGAAATTTGAAATTTAACTTGAATTTGTCTACAGGTCTGGGTTTTCTCATTTCTCACTCTAAAGGTACGGTCGAACCCACGTCAGTGGAAACAGAACCAGTATAATTTGGTCTCTCAAATTATTGAAACTCCCTAGTAGGCTAAGCCAGCTCTGACGTGCGGTTGACTGTACCATTAAACGGGTCATTATAAATCTGTTTGTTAATAAAATAGACAATTCAACGACATTACCGTATCCGACATTACCACAATAATAACTGCATTTTCCTCATAGACACTGTTATTACAAACTAATTAATGTTAGTTATCCTAACGAGGTTACCGAAATTCCGACATAAACAACCAGTTTAGTTTTATAATGACAAACAAAACTAAACCCGTGAAGTAAATTCACGTAAAAATGAAACTATTACAAGGTTTTGTGCTATTCAGATTTTAGTCGGATTTCTGTCGATTCGGCTGGTATGCGCGCTTAAACAAAAAAAATTTCAAAGTAACACATAGGTAACGATTCGATACTTTTGGACGCGGATGAAGTCGCGAGGCGTCGGCTAGTAAGTGGTATTTGTAGTTTATTGGAGATGAAAGAAAGTAGTTTTGTATTAAATATATATTTTATTTTATTTCATTCTTATCCAATTATATTATTTTTAAGTTATATTATTTAATTAGATAGATAGATTTGCTGTTCGATTAGTAATATATTAATCAATATTAAGTTCGTACCTACCTTATGTATCTACTTCTGTTTTTGTTACCACATGTGATAGCGACCAAGCGGTGGTGGTATTTTTACAGAATGATCATAACCCGACTAATTCATCAAGTATCACTTCCTAATTATTAATTAGATTTGTTCCTTTTTAAATAAAATTTTAGTTACACTTTGTTTTTCTGAGAATTAATTACGAGTCTCCTGAGAATTATTTTTGAAGATTAATGGGCTCCCTAAACGATCATGCGGCATGAAATGCATTACGTGCTGTCACTCATGCATGACCGTCTAGCTGTAGTGATTGACGTGCATGACATGCAAACTACGTGCTGGCCGTTGCTTCACTGTTGATAGCAAGCATGATGGTCCATCATGCGGCATGATAATTCACGTAAACGTTGCATGTTATGCAAGCATGATCGTTTATGGACCACTTATTATGGATGTTAGCCCCAAAATAGTTCATGTTTAGTTCCATGGACATTCGTCACAGTCGCCATAGCCTTCAGCGCCAAAATGGCGGAAATCAAATAGGAGAGAAGGTTTGACAGCAGCCAAAATCGTAACGGGAGTAAATCTTTACATTGATGGGATTTAATAATTTTTTTGGAATACGTTATTTAGGCTTAACTGACCCCAAAACACTTTTCAAAAAATTTCTTGTCTGTTTATCTGTTTGTCTGTTTGTGCCCGCATCACGCTGAAACTACTGGTCCGATTTGAACCGGGTTTTTTTTGTTTGAAAGCAGGTGGTCTGTCTTAAAAACTGGTGTACTTGGATTTTTAAAATTCCAACCCTAAAGGGGTGAAAAGGGATGTTAAGGTTTGTATGGGAACAAAAATTATCCGATTTCAAAAATTTCTTCACTGTTCCGCGCACCAATGCACCGCGCTTTCATTTGTTTCATCAAAGGAAATTAGTTTTATAGTTTGTTAATAAATGGCGCTAGGTGTATTTTACATCGCGCTATCGTTTGGTTTATGGTAGGATATCTATAACTAATAATAAAGAGGTAGTTTGTTTGGATGTTTATTACTTACTCTGTGGTTTGGATGTATGTAGGAGCTAATCTTTGTAACTACAGAACCGATCTCAATAATTCTTTCACTGTTGGATAGTTAATACTCTAGAGTGTGGTTATAGGCTACCTGGTATTGGGTTTTATAAAAAGGAGAGGCCACAAAATGTATTAAAGTGATTTATTCGCGCGTTTGTTCGCTGGTTGGTTGGTTGGTTATTTGGTTGGTTTGTTCGCGCGTTTCGCGCGTTTGGTCGCAGGTTGGTTGATCGGTCGGTCGGTCGGTGGGATGGTCGGTTGGTTGGTTGGTTGGTTGGCTGGCTGGTTGGTTGGTTGACTGGTTGGTTGGTTGGTTTTGGTTTGTTTGAAGTATTGCATGCACAGCTCAATTATAATAGTATGTCATGTAGCTTTCTTTTTAAACGCGAATGAGGTCGCGGGCATAAGCTAGTATATTAATGGTTCTATATTAGAGCTCTGATTTTTATAAGCTCATAGCTGTTAAACAGTTTTGTTTCTAAAACTTGATATGACCATCTGTCTTACAATGATAACACTAGATTTAGTCAACACTTCTTTACGAAGTGGCTATATAATCACAGTATTTACAGCGCGTACACCTTAACATAATCAACTTTAAGGGCAGGATCTGACCAGGTGGATAACCACGAGTCTTTGGCGTTGAAGAAATTGAGGGTAGCCTTGCTGCTACGGTTCTTCCAGGGCTTGTCAGTAGCGTCAGCGAAGTCGTTGATGCCGCCCACTCGCACACCAAGTGCGATGTAGAACTGGGGACAAGAAAAGCATGATGCTTTGATGGCTAAAAATGATATCAAATACCATTGTGCAAGATGAAGGTGAAGGAAAACATCCGAACAAACCTGTACTAGGTACCTATGAGACAATGATCTTGGAGCAATCTTACCTCTCTTGGTTATAATGTACCCGGAACATTTTAAGCGATGGGCGAGTCGAGTCATTTTAACCGCGTAACTCGAGTTGGACGCTCACCGAGTCAACTCGAATTGCTTTTTTATCCCACCGAGTTAACTCGGTCGCGGTAGTCCCGTCCTCTTGATAGGCACCTACCCACTCGGTCGCGTCAGCTCGAACTGGCGCGGCGGAGGCGGATCGGGCTGGCTTCGAGCCGAGTCAACTCGAGTTGGCGTCCATTTGAATTCGAGCTACTCGAGTTGAAGATGAAATGATGATTTTAATAAGCGAAAAATGTTTATTGCAGCGCCCCTTGGCGAGTTAACACCATAACAACTATCCACGAATCGCCGACGAATCACTAACCATTTACAGAAAACTGTTTAAAAATCGTTCAAATAGTTTTAGACAACAATTCAGTGGGTAATTAATGGATTTGAATTTTCGTAAAAATCCGACACATTATGCTTCGGGTTCGAGATCCTTTATTCTCAATATTCCTGGCACTTTAACCTCATTATCAGGGCCACTGCATCTTGACAGATGTTTGTTTTACTGTTGTATATGTTTATGACTGACCCAAGGACTGCTGAACAGGCCTATGATGAGAGAGAACGTGGCACTTCAAGCCACATTTGTCGCATGTTTAGTGATAATGATCTTATTAGTGATCAAAATACCACAAACTTATCTAGTACTTCGTAACTGTTATTCTGGATCTAATGACTATAAATGTCATGCACCTTCCGACGCATAGTACCAGAAACGCAAATTACCAGATACGCAGATAACCAGATACGCATATGACTAGATTTTGTTTCGCGAATTGCCAGATACGCATATTATTTAATTATGAACATAAATTTACCATTCGATCCAGCGGCGCCATCAGAGTACCGACTCTTTTAGCCTTTTCATTGATGTGGAAATCTATGCGGGGTTCAACGGTTCCGTACCATTCGCCGTCCGCATAGAGCAGGATTCCTTCTATAATATGAAAACAGCATTAAAAGGTTTATTTTAAACGGAAATACTAAAATATCTGTTTCAGATATAGGTCTAAATGGTAAAACATGGATTTAATTTATTATTTTTTATTCATTACCCTACGATTTTGATTTTAAAAGATGTGTTACGGAAATTTGTTGCGCCGTTTCTTCGAAAGTGGTCACTAAACGACTTACTTGCACGACTTTGCTTAGTGCTAGTTCACTAGTAGACATGACGCCATGTCATGAGAGTAGCATAGCGTGAAGGAGGGGTAGTCGGGGGAGGGGAAGGAGTCACTGGCGGAAGGACCATAGAGAGTACAACTAAGAAACTTCTACTCGCACTTTCACTAAGCAAAAAGCCTTTACACGGCGAAATTTCATGCGCAGTAGCAGGGCTCCGTCACTCGCTCGTATGCCTACCGGCCGGCGTTTCCCCGGGGATACAAGTGTCAGTGGGATGCCACGCGCTTACCTGATCGCGCGCACGGCACGTATTCTGCGCAAATTTAACGAAATCATGAAATTGTTGTGCAGTTAGGTATATTTTGTGTTTTATGTTAGGTATATTGAAGAATTAGAAAAGCATTCTTAGATAATTACGGCTGATAATTATGACAATGTTTTGTTTGATGAATAGACCGCGAAGTAGGTACAATTACGAAATGTTGAAATTAAACGGTTTCCGCCACTTTGCTCTTGTTTTCCATTTGAATAGGTATTTAAAAATATACATTACTAAATTTAAAAAATATATAAAAATAATTAACATACGAACCACAACTTCATTAGTAACACAATTTAGCGTGACGTGATATAGAATCAAGTCAATGCGACATTCACGCAAACAAAGTCACGGGCGAAGCTAGTTTTATCATTTCGTACAACCCCTAGCGCGTAAACGCTCGGTACAGAAGGTACATTTCTGCTTGCAGCTATCGCCTGGGATTATTATTAAAATTTTGTAGGCTATTATAGCGTAGGTATTTTCGCTTTTGTGTGGCTGTGATGTATCTGTTCCGTAGGAACTATTATCTAATCTGTGGCAGTAGTAGTACTTGCGCCAGCTACTGCGCATCGTGTGCAAGCAGCATTATAGTTGGTAATAGACATAGTTACGTTACGATTTAAGATCATTAGTTACCAACCTGGTTTCCATATCAAAGTATAGTTGTGGTAGTCTTTGTTCCAATCTGTGGTGCCAACTTTTTTCCTTAACAGCACAGATCGCTCTGGTTCCGAGACGGATAAAACTGGTCCTCCAAG
Source organism: Metalampra italica (assembly GCA_949699065.1). Lineage (NCBI taxonomy): Eukaryota > Metazoa > Arthropoda > Insecta > Lepidoptera > Oecophoridae > Metalampra > Metalampra italica. The sequence goes on from OX452980.1 coordinate 9,793,264, forward strand.
CAGCGTTTTGGAGAAGCTTGGATTCCCTCTCACAAACGCTATTCTCATCAGACCAGATTCGTATCCACGGACACCATAATAATTATCTGCTGGTTCCAGGTTGATCTCTGTCAAAAGAAATATAGAATTAGAACCAACCACTGGTATTAAGGTAGGTAGTAAGGTAGGTAGGTACGTGCGGTAGACCGCACGTGGAAACAAAACCAGTATAAACTGGTCTCTCATTGTATTGAAACTCCCTAATAGGCTAGCTCAAGGTCAAAGTGTTTCCACTAACGTGCGGTTGACTGTACTTCCACTGCATTTCAAATTAATTTGGACTCAGGGTCAAGAGAGAGGTGTAAAGGGTCATGACTGACTCAGGGTGATGATGACTCAGGGTCTCAAGATTAGCGCGTTCAAACAAATAAACAAACAAACAAACAAACAAACAAACAAACAAACAAACAAACAAACAAACAAACAAACGAACAAATAGTTAAACAATAAGTTGACGTTTAAAAAATGACGTACCCGGATGCGGACTACGGTAATATAAGTTTCAAAATTTTGTACGGAGTCCTTGCAAATAATAAAATTGTACTGCGTTATTCATATTGGAAATAAATTAATTTAATTTAAAATATCTAGAAGACTTAAATCTTTGGAAGTATTAACTTACCAGGTATCAGCCAATTGCCGACCGGCAGCTTAGCTCTCACTTCGACTCGGCCATATTTGAACGCAAAGCTATCTTTGGTGGTCAGCTTTGCCGAAACGACAGGTGGGATTATTTGGGCTCCGGATGACTCCCTTCTACATTCCATTTCCGTGGTGCCGGTGCATCTGAGGAGTGGAAAAGTCTTGTCATATAATAATAACACTAGTTATGCTGCAAAGACTATTTATACCACGTTATTACGTATTCCACGTAAGGCTGGTTACCTATTTTTAGTTTTTGTGTCCTATGCTACGACTCAAATGTTTTAGGAACATAGAACAGTAGATTTGGTCCTAGAAAGAATATAAATGTAATTCAACTGCAAAAAAAAAATTCGTCAAAGGGTGAACCGTTTCAGAAATCGCGAATGTTTAGAAAAAAAAATTGGTCCAGTTTTGTGTTAATAGTTAGATCGAATACAATGTTCAAAAAAATCGGACAATTGAAAGTTGGTAGAAAATACATTTTGTAAAGAAGTTCGCTTTACAAAATTTAAACCAACAAATTGTTATTAAATAATACTAAGAATTTTCGTAAACAGCTTGTTCAGCTGGGGACGGTGCGGCAGTGATGCCAGCCGGAACACTTACTCTGATGATAAATCCAGCTCTCCATGCAATGTGGTGTCGTCATGGTTCAAAAACTCCCAAGCGATCGGGGTAATGACCAGCTTATTGTCTTCCAGCGTTGGAGTGCCAACGTCATCGGAATGAATGTACAAATTGAAGGGGTAATCCTGAGGGTGAACAAATATGATCAATTTCAAAAATATATTTAAAGCAAGCTTTGTTAAAATGCACAAAAATATATTAAACCCTGATCACCATCTATCAGCAAAACTCATCAAGACCAGTCTAACGAAGCCAAATTAGAAGTTTTAAGTGAAATTCTTGGGGAATTCTAGTCACCAATTTCAGGCCACCAGGCGAGTTTGTGCTTGATCTAAGTAAGTAAATGAAGTTAAAATGCACAGATCCAAAGGAGTTCTAAGGTCACCGACTCGGCCGAAAGGATCAGCAAGCTGAAGTGGGAGTGGGCAGACATCTGTCACAGAACCGACGGCCGTTGGGGCAGACAAGTTCTGGAGTGGAGACTGCAGACCGCCGACCTAAGGAATGGGAAGGCTTTTGTTCACCAGTGGACGTTGGAGGGCTGATATCATGATGAACGCGCAGACGATGCTGCTGCCCATCACCATTGAGTTTTAGAGAAATTCAGTATTTTTACATACTTAAGAGTAGATACTAACCGGTTCGTTCACGTATTTGATCTCGGAGGACCAGTTAGGTATGTCGCGAAACCGGGCGGGCTGGCTGCCCGAAGTGGGCTTGTACTGGAACTCTTCGTTGAAGATCAGCTCATCCTTGCACACTGACCTTCGTCCCAGAACCTCGGTTTGGGAGGTTTCGCAGTTTCCTCCTATACAATCGTTGAATAATTGCATATCAAAATATAATTTGCGAAAAAAACTCAACACACTTCAAAGCTCCCCGCCACGTGGGACCGTGCCTAGAAGGCTGGAGGCATTACCCCTCTGAATGCCGATCCTCTAAGCGGGGTAATGCCCAGCCTCTGGTCGTTGGAAACCCGGACCAGACTTTTACGAAGTATGTTTCTAGTCAAAATTAAAATAAAATCTGAATGAAACATTTTAAAAATACATTTTTCCCCGCAACTTCGCGTGTAAATAGCTTTGTATGAACTTTTCAATAACAACACTATTATGTACTTAATTGTATGGTTTTAGAACGGCGTGTGTTGTACGACATTTTTAATTTTAACACGGTTTCAAAAAACAAACATACCCTTTTGCGCTTTGCAGCTTACGGTCAATACAAACAAAATATAAACAACAACTTTGTACGCCATGACACTCTCGTGTTGTATCTCTGACGGTCGTGGACGGACTGACGCTTCTTGGCAAATACTGGCTGCGCGGGCGCATCATCACAGAGTGCGGAAAGTGTAAAGGCGGCACATGGAAATGTTCTTTATTTCCTAGATACCTAATTAATGAACGACACGACACGATTGTGTCACTGCGGGCACTACAACAATAATTAAAAAATAACCTTAAGTCTAGAAGTTGGTTCTTGGGTTGGGTTCTATGGTTAGGTACCTATATTTATGCAGTTTTCAGCCCTGTAGGTAAATCATTTCCGCCACAAGGTTTCATAACATTTGGGACGCCACATTTTTTTTGTAATAGGCAGGTACTTCGTATTATCGAAGTCAATAGACTTTTCTAATAAATTGTATGAATAACTATTTCGTTATTTCTATATTTCTATCTTGTGGTACTTTTTTTTCGTGAAAATGCACTTTTAATCGATTGTAAGTAAGTATATTAAATCTTTAAGTTTTTTGTATATGCTTTCGTACTAATTTTTTTTTCCTTAGCTTAGATTAGTCTATAATTTATTTTAGTTATTAGTATATTTAATTTGATTGTTAATGATTAGAAAACTAAATAGTAAACAAATAGTAATTACCGAGTTCATCCCAAATTAATATTGTACTGAGACGAAATTACAAATAAAATGAGCCACCGAATGAAACGTTCAAATCTTTGCAAATCTGTTATTTTCCCAAATGAAAGTGTCTAGTTGTTCATAACTCTACGCATACATTATAGTTTGCCACACTAAGTAGGTATTCGGACTGGTTTTACCGCTGTACAACGTACAGCACTATTATATTAAAAAATAAATACGATTTACGTTATCCTTAAAATAATTTGTTTTTACCATTGAGTTCAACGATGTCGATATTACAGCATCAATCAAGAGAGATACAAGATTCTACTCGGGGCTATACAATAGCGGAGACCCCATCAAAATCTGTTTAAAGTAGTAATATAATAACTCCTAACTTAACCTACCTTTCTCTGGCATTCTAATCATGCTACCAAAAGGTTGTCTGGAAGAAACCGCTCTTAGCGATAAGTCCGCCAAAATGTACCACCTAAGTCTACTGTATTAATGTGTTCTGTTTTTATTTTTTGTGCAATAAAGAGTATTGAATTGAATTGAACTACTACCTACTAAATCTATAGTAATAATACATTCGAAGTAGATGTAGACATATACAACGAAATTATAATAAAACATTACAAATACGGCGGACGGTCAAATTAAAATGAAAATATAAAAATTATAGAGGTATTTTTTTGATTTAAATTTTTTAGACGCACTTTACTCTTGTACTTGAATTATTTATGTTTATTTGTAATCTATACATACAATAAAATCGTAAAGTCCAAAAAGTCAGTACATTGAATATATTCGGAAAAAAACCAACCAGGGCGACTTAAAATGAGTAACTGAACATGTTAGAACAGTTTTTAAAATTATTGTCTGTCTTTCTGTCTATCTGTCTGTCTGAACGCGCATCACGTCTAAACCGCTGGACAGATTTTGACGAAACTTTGTATACTGACAGTGTATATCCCGGGATAACATAAAAAATCACAAAAATCTCAAAAAATGGTAGAGAAATATCAACCATCAATAAAAACCTCTCATTTCCTAACATTTGTATGAACTTACAGGTCAGAGTAGCCTGGTTAATTTGAAAATGTCTGCTCTGCAATCTACCATAGGTATTCTATACTAATAATAAAAGGGGTAAAATTTGTTTGGATGGATGTTTGGATGTGTGACGGAGCTAATCTTTGTAATTACAGAACCGATCTCAATAATTCTTTCGCTGTAGGATAGGTAATAAATACTCTTAGAGAATGAACATAGGATATTTAGTATTGGGTTTTGTAAAAAGGAGCAGCCACAAAATGTAATAAAGTGTAGTAAGTCGGCGAATATTTCAGAAATTTATCGGGACGTTCGGCTTTAGTAAGTTGACATTTGAAATCGTAACTTTGAATGTTCTGTATACCAAATTGTTCAGTAAAAAAATATACAAATATTGAATCGAGAACTAATATGCGCAAAATTTGAAATCACACGTATTTCTTAATAAACAAATAAATTAATTATTTACTAGGCAAAATAACAAGAAATATCTCCATGGCAACCAAAATGCACGCAAATCGGCAACTGGCTTTCCATAATATGAAGAAAAAAGATTTCATGTAAAAAGTAGAAGACTTTATTTATTACTTAGCAAGGAGTACTAACACAAGAAGATTCGATACCATTTGATCTGGTGGCTATCACGGGCAACGCACCGATGCGATGCTTTTACCATTTTCTAGGTTGTCTGGGGTGCTGAATCTCAGTTTATTTTTAGTTTGTTTGTTTGTTTGTTTAATTGCTTGTTTTTTTTCGGTTGGTTGGTTGCGGGTTTCTTTTTCACGTTTGTTCGCGCGTTTGTACGCGCGTTTGTTCGCGGGTTGTTTGGTTGGTTGGAAGCATTGCATGTACAGCTTAATAGTGTGTCATGTATATAGCCTTCTTTTAAAACGCGAATGAGGTCGCGGGGGTCTGCCAGTTTTATTATAAACCCTGACTGACTGACATACAGGTGTAACAAAATCCCTATAGTGACCGGTTCCAGGGGCTCTCGGTATCGAATACCTACTGATTTGTTTTCTACACTGGCCGTTGGCTTTGTTGGTGGTGAGTGGTGACTATGGGTGGTGACCCTGCCTACTGAGCTAAAGGTCGTGGGTACGATTCCCAGATTCCCACCCGGGGCCAACATTTGTGCGACGAGCATATCTGTTGGTTTTCGGATTCTGGGTGATTGTATGTAGGTATATGAGTATTCATTATAAGTAAGTAAGGTTGGAAATTATGGACCGTAGTTGGAGGGAAAGTATTCTAAATACTGAAGATAGCACATTTTACTCAAAGGATTCTTTTATTTCCAAATTAAATAAAACTGCATTCAAAGATTTATCAAACGTCACTTGCCTCAGCCGGAAATCGTACCGAATTTTTTTTAAAAAAAGCATCCTGTATTTTTATGACATCACTGGAAAGGGTCAATCATCAGAATCAATTCCTTCTAAGTAACATAGCATCTTAAATTAAAGTAAGACAACGAAAATTTACATTTAAATAAATAATCGTTATTTTCAGATAAATCATATACCGTAACTAGACGATATTCATAGAAATAGGAGATATTTAAGAAAAATTGATGTAAGAGGTTTTTTAAGAGCAATAGAAGCCAAAACAATAATTTTTAGAGTTTCTGTCTATCTATATTATGTTTATTCCGGCATCACGCAAAAACTACTTAACCAAATTGGATACGGTTTTCAAAGTTGCGTTCCTGAAGGTATAACTTAAAATCTGGTGATTTTACCAACGGAAAATTATAACTAGGCGATGTCTATACATAGCACAGATAGGTACCTACTTCCAAAATCCACGCGTACGAAGTAGCGGGCAACAGCTAGTATTATATAAATAAAGGTGGTAGGTTGGGCATTGCCTCGTTGGATGGCCAGGTTGATCCTCTGAACAAGGTATTCCTTGCACAGAGGATCACCCGTGGCCTCCCTCAGCTTTGCAGCCAAGTCTTGTATAAAAGACTTTGCGTCCTCGGACCAAGGGCCCATCGTCTCAACCGCGAATGAAACATTGGTTTTAGGCACCAACCAGTCTACGTATTAGATAAGCTGTTTCCTCATTTTCTGGTCAAGCTAAATCACGTTTAAGAACATCATGTCTAAAACACGGGCTTAAAATAATTTGAATCCACTAAACGTGACGTGATTTGATATGACCATCTGTCTTACAATGATAACATCTAAGATTTAGTTAACATTAATTCTTTTTTTTTGGCGTTGAAGAAATTCAGTGTAGCCTTGCTGTTACTGTTCTTCCAGGGCTTCTCAGGAGCGTCAGCGAAGTCGTTGATTCCGCCCACTCGCACACCCAATGCGATGTAAAACTGGAGACAAAATTCAAAATTCGTTTACTCAAAATTGGAATACAAATACAATATTCTCTTTTTTACGTCAATGCTCTATAAAAAGCAGGAAGGATCAAAGTTAGCTACTCCCCACCAAAAACCTGGATTCATGATAAAACTACTCTGTTTCCAGTATAGCCGAGGGAGAAAATGACTTAAGGTGATTAGATAGTTAAGGAAATAGAATCTAATTCGATGGTATTTCTGTGGATGACTGCGGAGAACCGAAGGTCGGGTTCAGTAGCGCGCCTTTGGGGAGGCCTATGTCCAGCAGTGGACTAGTGCAGGCTGACGACGATGATGATGAACAAATGAACTGAAAGAAATAATTCATACACCGAAACTGGTTCAAACTGCAACAAATATTTCCCACTCTGTAGCTGGTTACAAAACTGAGTTACATAGTGGGCCCGAAGGAAGGGAGTTGACCGGTCGTCGAGGAGATCTCTTTGTTCAGAAGTAGAGGTCTTTCGGCTGATATGATGATGATGATATGTTTATTAAACAACAATAATTAATTACCATCTGATCCAGAGGTGCCATGAGAGTACCGATTGTTTTTGCCTTGTTATTGATGTGGAAATCTTTACGGGGTTCTATGGTTCCGTACCAATCACCATCCACTTGGAGAAGGATTCCATCTATCAAAATATACAGACGTTAATTTTATAAAGCATTTTCTATCCATGAAGAAATAAAATTCACATTTATTTTCAGATAAACTTCTAGCAGATGATCGAAACGTACATTTATTTAAAGTATTTACGAAACTAGTTATTAGTATAGATTTACAGGATATGGAGGTAGGAACACAATAAATTGGGAGAAAACTGTTAAGTCCTTTACAATTTCGAAGATATAACACCACTTATTGTTGTGTTACAGCAGAGGCAAATAATCTTCATCTTCAATATTATAATATAATAATAATATAATAATAAAATTGTTTATTAGGCAACCAATAAAGTGTTTCCTTAACTAGGTTGAGGTCTTCTATTAGGTGGTAAAACACCTGTACCAGAAGGCCCCGCTCTTCCATAGCCATGGTATGGTTTTAAAGTATTAACTTATTATTAATTATATTATATTATATTATATTATATTATATTATATTATATTATATTATATTATATTATATTATATTATATTATATTATATTATATTATATTATATTATATTATATTATATTATATTATATTATATTATATTATATTATATTACATTACATTACATTACATTACATTACATTACATTACATTACATTACATTACATTACATTACATTACATTACATTACATTACATTACATTACATTACATTACATTACATTACATTACATTACATTACATTACATTACATTACATTACATTACATTACATTACATTACATTACATTACATTACATTACATTACATTACATTACATTACATTACATTACATTACATTACATTATATTACATTATATTACATTATATTATATTATATTATATTATATTATATTATATTATATTATATTATATTATATTATATTATATTATATTATATTATATTATATTATATTATATTATATTATATTATATTATATTATATCATATTATATATACTTAATAACTTATACATATTAAAACAAACTAGGAATAAAGTAATCCAACTAATGACAGCAGGTAACAATAATATTATTATAACAGGTATTTATTCTATTTTAGTATTTACTTAAGAATAGTTATTGTGTTCATGCAATATTAAATTTAAAAGAAGAAACCCATGACTGATCTACGCACAGCCGGAAACCAAAACCGGTGATCCTAGGACTTGAAATTTAGCACGAAAGTTCCTCATAATATAGCTGTGATAGCCAAAGGTTACAGAAACATTGAAGACCTTATCCGGTTTCCAAATGAAGGTGTAGTTATGGTAGTCTTTGTTCCAACCTTCGGTGCCGATTTTATCCCGTAACAGTACCGATCGCTCCGGTTCTATTCAGTTAATACAGCTCCCCAAGCAGCGTCTTGGATAAGCTTGGATTTCCTCTAACGAATGCTATTCTCATGAGACCAGATTCGTATCCATCGAATCCATAAAATTTATGTAATGGTTCAAGGTTGATCTCTGTATCAGGAACGATAGGATTAACACGTGCCTGCTGCTGGGGCTCAGGCCTACCCTCTCAACGAGGGCGTTAGGGCTATATATAGTCCACCACACTAGTCCAATGCGGGTTGGTAGACTAAACATGCGCATAAGAATTTCTTCTTCCGCGTATGCAGGTTTCCTCACGACGTTTTCTTTCACCGTTTGAGAGTTAAGTAGGTACTCGTTTTATAAGATACTAGCTGTTACCCGCTACTTCGTACGCGTGGATTTTGGAAGTAGGTACCTATCTGTGCTATGTATAAACATCGTCTACTTATAATTTTCCGTTGGTAAAATCACCAGATTTTAAGTTATACCTTCAGGAACGCAACTTTGAAAACCGTATCCAATTTGGATAAGTAGTTTTTGCGTGATGCCGAAATAAACATAAACAGACAGAAACTCTAAAAATTATTGCTTTGGCTTCTATTGCTCTTATAAAAACCTCTTAAATCAATTTTTCTTAAATATTCTCCTATTTCTATGACTATCGTCTAGTTACGTATATGATTTATCTGAAATGACGATAACTTTTTCGCTGTCATTCGATTTCAATGAAACAAAGCCTATATGTTGCTCCAAGCTGTGCTTAATCTACCTGTGAAAACCGCAAGAAAATCCGTTCAGTGGTTCAGAGATTAGTGATTACAGACAGAAAGACAAAAAAATAAAAAAATGCATTTTTGTGTTCTGTTACCTACTCTTTTTTTTATCGCCCACACTCATTTTTTGATAAATTTATTCAATGTACAGACACACGGTTTTCTACTTCTTTATTTTATGTATAGATAGTGACAACATCTATACAACCTATTTTAAATTTTGACAACTGTCATTTGAAATGAGGATCTGATCCAGATCTTTAATTTGAGTAAAGACATGGCACCCACAATTTTTTTTTTAGCTTCAAATAAATATTTGGAGAAGAGCAACAGAACCATTTCGCATAAAAACCTGCGGATCTATACCAAATACAGCCTACCCAATTTTTGTTAGGGAAAGTACCTTAACTAAATATTGAAGATAGCAAATTTTACTCAAGGGAAACATTTCTTTATTTTCAAATATAAGTAAACTGCATTTAAAGATTTTGAGAAACCACCTGTCTGAGCCGGGCATCAAACCGGACAAATGTGGAAAAAACACACCTGTATATCAATCGAAAGGATCAATTATCAGAATAAATTCCTTTTATGTAACATAGTATCTTAAATTAAAGAAATACCGTGAATATTCAATAATAAAAATTATTCAGGAAAATTAATATTTTTTTACTTAAACTTGGGAAGACCTAATATAGTTATTATTTATTTAAATGAAAATTTTCGTGGTCTTACTTTAATTTAAGATGCTATGTTACTTAGAAGGAATTGATTCTGATGATTGACCCTTTTTTAAAAAATTGTCCGGTTCGATACCCGGCTGAGGCAACTGACGTTTCAAAAATCTTTGAATGCAGTTTTATTTAATTTTGAAAATAAAAGAATCCTTTGAGTAAAATGTGCTATCTTCAGTATTTAGAATAGGTACTTTCCCTCCAACTACGGTCTATAATTTCCAACCTGTATACATACTTATAAATAAATACTCAAATACCTACATACAAACACCCAAAATCCAAAAACCAACAGATATGCTCGTCACACAAATGTTGGCCCCGGGTGGGAATCTGGGAATCGAACCCACGACCTTTAGCTCAGTAGGCAGGGTCACCACCCATAGTCACCACCAACAAAGCCAACGGCCAGTGTAGTAAACAAATCAGTAGGTATTCGATACCGAGAGCCCCTGGAACCGGTCACTATAGGGATTTTGTTACACCTGTATGTCAGTCAGTCAGGGTTTATAATAAAACTGGCAGACCCCCGCGACCTCATTCGCGTTTTAAAAGAAGGCTATATACTGACACACTATTGAGCTGTACATACAATACTTCCAAACAACCCGCGAACAAACGCGAAAAAAACGCGCGAACAAACCCGCAACCAACCAACCAAAAAAAACCAAACAATATATCAAACAAAAAAACAAACAAAAAAATAAACTGAGATTCAGCACCCCCGACTACTCCGTGCCCCCGACAACCTAGAAAATGGTAAAAACATCGCATCGGTTGCGTTGCCCGTGATAGCCACCAGATCAAAATATGGTATCGAATCTTCTTGTATTAGTACTCTTTGCTAAGTAATAAATAAAGTCTTCTACTTTTTACATGATATCTTTTTTCTTCATATGGAAAGCCAGTTGCCGATTTGCGTGCATTTTGGTTGTCATGGAGATATTTCTTGTTATTTTGCCTAGTACATAATTTATTTATTTGTTTATTAAGAAATACGTGTGATTTCTAATTTTGCGCCTATTAGTTCTCGATTCAATATTTGTATATTTTTTTACTCAACAATTTGGTATACAGAACATTCAAAGTTACGATTTCGAATGTCAACTTACTAAAGCCTAACGTCATGAAGAATTTCTGAAATATTCGCCGACTTACTACACTTTATTACATTTTGTGGTTGCTCCTTTTTACAAAACCCAATACCAAATATCCTATGTTCATTCTAAGAGAGAATTATTGAGATCGGTTCTGTAATTACAAAGATTAGCTCCGTCACACATCCAAACAAATTTTAGCTCTTTATTATTAGTATAGAATAGATACCTATGGTAGATTGTAGAGCAAACATTTTCAATATAAACCAGGCTACTCTGACCTGTAAGTTCATACAAATTTTAGGAAATGAGAGGTTTTTATTGCTGGTTGATATTTCTCGGCAAATTTTCGACATTTTTATGATTTATTATGTTATTCCGGGATATACACTGTCACTATACAAAATTTCGTCAAAATCCGTTCAGCGGTTTAGGCGTGATGCGCGTTCAAACAAACAAACAGACAGACAGACAATAATTTTAAAAACTGTTCTAACATGTTCAGTTACTCATTTTAAGTCGCCCTGGTTGGTTTTTTTCCGAATCTATTCAATGTACAGACTTTTTGGCCTTTACGATTTTATTATATGTATAGATTTCTGATTTTTAGGGTTTCCGTACCTCAAAAGAGGAAAAAGGAACCCTTATAAGGATCACTCGGTTGTCCGTCTGTCCGTCTATCCGTCTGTCCGTTTGTCAAGACCATTTTTCTCAGGAACGCGTGGAGGTATCAAGTTGAAATTAATATCAAATACTCAGGTCTGCAGTCCCTTGGTGTCGTGATAAAATAAGACTTCTAAGTCATCGCAGTCAAAAGATATTTCCGTTTTCGCCGCATTTTTGAGTATCTTGGTAACCAAAACCTATGGGGCACTTCTCGTTGACCTAGAATCGTGAAACTTGGCAAGATGCAAGGCCTTATAGCACAAGTAAAGGAAAAAATCCGAAAACCGTAAATTTGTGAGATTGAAATGCGAAATGTGCGATTTGTAAAGAAAAATAATAAAAATGTCACAGATTATTAAATCACTTTATTATCAATCGCACATTAATATATTGTCACAACCACAATTTATTTTTAAAAATACAAAACGCAGTCAAATATTCTAAAAATAAGTAATGGTAATAAAATCAGTGCCATGACCAGCCGAAGCTATGGTGGAATAACCCCATTACTTGAGAAATGCGATAGATAGTATCTACAGAAACTCCTTTTAGAACCGTTTAAACGTAATTAGGTGCGTCCAGACCGGCCGAGCCGCTGCGGCCGCGGCCCGCCTCGCGCGGCGGCGCGGCCGGTGTGGACGTGACAGGCGCATGCCGCGGCCAAGCATGCGGGCGAGGCATGCGCCTGTCACGTCCAAACCGACCGCGCTGCCTCGCGAGGCGTGCCGCGGCCGCGGCGTTTTGGCCGGTCTGGACACGCCTGTTCAGTGTTATACAGAGGTTTTAAAAGGAGTTATTTACGTTTTCCAACCTAGTCAACCCCCTAGGTTGGATTCTGGGAATTTTATTTTTGTTCACATGTTCCAACTTTTACCCTAAGTCAGCGAAATTTATACATATTAAAGTTCGCTGCCCTAAGTACAGTCACTAACGAAAGCAAAAAGAGATTGTTTCTAATTGTACAGCCGACCGCACGTCATTGGAGACACTTTGATCTAGAGCTGGCTTAGCTTATGTATGAGCATACATCGGGGTTCTCGGAGCGGAAATGATTTGAGAAAGAGTAGAGATAAACAGATACGTTAGTCTGCGAAAATAGTATACTATGCCTAATGAATCACTACCTCTCTGCGAAATGAATACACTCTATGACACAGTTTAATTTATTTCACATAGTACTTTAGCTTTACCACCAAGCCTTAAGATAACAATAAAAAGAACTTTGATTGATTAACTGCAGTAAATTTAGTAGGTGGCACGATTTTCAGAATAAACTATTAATATTTTTTCTATATTTAGAACAGTTTAACTTGCGGCGTCTTGCTGTCCATTTCATTGAACTGAACGATCTTTTCACGTCGACAGTTGTAATTGGTGCATATTAGAAACCTGCTAGAGTACATTCTGTTTTTCAAGTCAATACCTATTCTTTGACTAATATCAAACGTTCCCGCTCCGAGAACCCCGATGTATGCTTATGAGAGATCAGTTTAATATTATGCTGGTATAGTTTACACAGACTGAAAAATACGATTTACGATAATAATGTCCAATCTGAAAAATGTCCAAACTGAATAATGTCCAAACTGAAAAACGTCCAATCTGAAAAACGTCCAACCTGAAAAACGTCCAATCTGAAAAATGTCCAATCTGAAAAAACGTCCAATCTGAAAAATGTCCAATCTGAAAAACGTCCAACCTGCAAAATGTCCAACCTGAAAAATGTCCAGCCTTAAAAATGTCCAATCTGAAAAATAAATAAATAGCGGTTTTATTAATAAAATTGTCCAAACAATTATTATTATTATTATTTTTCAGATTGGACGTTTTTCAGGTTGGACATTTTTCAGGTTGGACGTTTTTCAGATTGGACATTTTTCAGATTGGACGTTTTTCAGATTGGACGTTTTTCAGATTGGACATTTTTCAGATTGGACGTTTTTCAGATTGGACATTATTCAGTTTGGACATTTTTCAGTTCGAGCATAGTCGTTGGACATTTTTCAGATTGGACATTATTACAGTAAACCAAAAATACTCTGTGATACAGTCAATTTCACCTCCTTCCATTTTTAAGAAACAGGCTAGCCGTCTAATCAACTGGCTGATTTAACCAGATGGCTTCTACAGATATAATTATATTACATGAACTTATTTTACTACCTATCTACAGAGAGTACACCCTAACGTAATCAACTTTGAGATCAGCGTCGAACCACGTGGGGAACCAGTTTCTTTTGTCCTCGTGGAATAACAGCACGGCTTTGTTGTTCCGATTCTTCCAAGGCTTGTCTGGGGCATCGGAGAAGTCGTTGATGCCTCCCACACGCAGACCCAAGGAGATGTAGAACTGGTGAATGTGATGAGAGAACAAATTCATATAATAATTCAAACGTCCGAGAAATATGAGAGATTTTCCAGTACGTATTCTATTAAAGAAAAGACATTGTTATAAGATCTCATCGATCACACAGACCACAAGTCACCACGCTGAAAGACGGGTTGGAGAAATGATCGCAGACCATTTCGCTGGCCATCGCAAAGATAGAAACATCACTTTACCATTTGGTCGAGCGGTGCCATGATGGTGCCCTTGAGCCAATGAGACGCGTGAGGTACCGCATTTTGCCTGGCGCTGGTGTAGAAACCCTCGCCTGGCTCGATGCTGTCGTACTGTTCACCGTCCACTTGGAGAACGATGCCATCTGGACAATAGAGTGGTCGAAGATATGGTTATAGAAATTGTTGCAGATGTAGCCCAAGAAGTGGTTAAAGTGCGTTTAAAGAAGTATCTAATTCAACAACTGGCAGGAATTGGTTTAAGAAGTAGTTCCAGAAGTGTATAAAGAGTATTTACAGAAGTAGTGTAAGCAGAAGTTTGAAGTCGTTGGATGTGGTTAAAGAAATGGATAAAGAAGAAGTAATAGACTTGAATCGCCCTATTGCTCTTGTAGTTGGAGCATATCGAGCCTGCTCAGGCAAAACATCGCAAGCGACGCACACGAAATATTCAATTTCACACCTAATAAAAATACCCTAAAATTTGTATTTCCATTGATTTTTTTGGTGCGATGTTTTGCTTGAACATGGGTCGTTTTATCTAGCACATCAGGAATTGCTGAATCAATTAGTAGGTGACGGGGACGGATAACTTTTAAAAATACCTTACCTGGCTTCCAAATCAGAGTGTAGTTGTGATAGTCTCTGTTCCAATTGTCGATTCCTATTTTTCCTTTCATCAGTAGCGATCTGTACGGCTCGGCGTCCGACAAAACCGGTCCTCCATACACCTTCTTGGCGAAGATTGCGTTCCCTTTGGCGAAGGCTATTCTCATGAGGCCTGATTCGTAGTGACGGTTCCCGTAGTAGTGGTCATATGGTTCCAAGTTGATTTCTGTAGAAACAGGAGATTATATTATTATTAGTTTTTGTATTAATATTGCCACGGGGGCAACAAGATGGCGGGCCTTCTGATGTTAGAGGTGCGTTGCCGGCCTTGGTTGAAGGGCTCTTTTGACTCTCTTCCTGAAGGACCCCATATTGTAGCGCTGTATAAAAGCGTCAGAGAGAAGGTCATTCTACATTATGCACGTGATTGTGTTCTTACAAGGCTTACCCTACCCAGCCTTATATCACTGTGACCATTGCTGATCTATAGCCATCAATCGCCGCCTTACTACAGTTCAGTACTAAAGCTTTGCGTCAGTTAGGCACTTTTGACACTGATTTGTTTTACTTCATCAGGTTAAAGTAGTTGCTCAAATGGGTGTTTTTCTACGCATCAGTGAGAAGGACTACTAGCATAGCACAGAGACTGTGCAATGATGTTTCCAAGACTGCACACTTTAGTGTCCCGTCTATTCTATCTCGTCCATCCTATCCCATCCCATCCGATCCCATCCCATCCCATTCTATTCTATAAAAAAATGTACTCACCAGGCAGCAGCCAGTTACCAGCAGGCAACCTAGCTCTCACTTCCACTCTTCCGTATTTGAAGCGGAACTTGTTCTTAGTGGTCACTTTACCAGTTATAACTGGCGGGAGGATTTGGGCTCCGGACGCCTGGCGTTTGCATTCCGTGTCCACTTGTCCAGTGCATCTGGAATGTTGACAGAATATTTCATTATCTTAGAATTGATTCTAAGATAATGAGTCATTATCTTAGAATTATCTAAATAAAAAGTAAATCTCATTATTAATGAGTTATACTTACAGCGTGTCTGAGCTCAATTGATGCTGCACCTTATATGAACCAACTGTTATTCTACCAATTCGAATATAACAGGAGGGATATTTTTTGAACCTTTTACGCTCCATTACACATCTTAGAATTATCTAAATAAAAAGTTTACCTATTTAAATTATTAAATCATTAACTTACATGCTAGTCAAATCAAGTTGTTCATGAATGAAACCTTCTCCGTAACGAGTTTCTAACAGCACCGGGGAGATGACGAGACTTCCATCTTCCAGATTCACAGTACCATTTTTCATGTACAAATTGAATGGGTAGTCCTGAAAAAATATAGGGTAGGCTGTATACGGTATAGCCGCAAGTGTTTTACGTAAATGGATTTCGTTGCCACTTGCCGCTTCATATTTTAATAAGTACGTGTTTTTCTTCGTTATCATTTGAGTATACGTAACGTCCAGAAAAATATGTTTATCAATCAGACTAGCATTGTAACCGCTAAATGTGTCAATGTTTGTTCAATATTTTATATAAGTAATTATTACCCAGAAATCTTTCTTTTTTTATTTCGGAAAACTAAAGAACTAAAGGGTCCGATTTGTGAATGATGACTCTGATGACCATACTTTAAGAAGAATTTATGCGCGGACAAAACTGATTACCTACCTACGACAAAATGTCAATAAAATTCGGCTCGGGGCCGAATTCAAATTGGGGCCTAATAGGTATCTTAAATACGTTAATACTAACCGGTTCATCCACGAATTTAACCTCAGGCTCCCAATTAACCAAGTCCTTTAGACTTGACTTCTCGAACTCTTCGCTGAAGAGCAGCACGCCCTTGCAGACAGAGTTGCGACCCTGGACTTCGGTTTGGGAGATCTGGCACGGAGGGTCGGTCGGCTGAGGTTTGCTCGTTGGACGGTTTGGCGGCGGCTTGTCGGTGACAGGATCCGGAGTAGGCTCTAGTGTTGTTTCTGCTGGTTTTCCGTCTTCCCTGACAAATTCTGAAATTAATATAGACTTTAAATTAAAAGATGCAACTTTTTACACATTAAGTAGCGTAGCGTAGGCAGGCCTCCCACAAGGTGGACCGACGATCTGGTGAAGGTCGCGGGACCCAGCTGGATGAGGTTAGCGCAGGACCGGTCGTCGTGGAGATCCTTGGGGGAGGCCTTTGTCCAGCAGTGGACGTCTACAGGCTGATATGATGATAATGATGATGACACATTAAGTGATTTATCATCATCAGCCTGCACGAGTCCACTGCCGAACATAGTTCTCCCCCGAGGTACGTCACTTAACAAAGAATAAGTCACATAACAAACAAAGACTACGTCCGTAAGAACCTTTTACAAAGTATTAGAAAACTTTAAAAAAAGATAAATGAAATCGATAAAGGCGTTCTCAAGTTCTGGCGTGACAAAGGGAAATAGGGATTCATTTATATAGATTTGCTATACTATGATATACTTACGAGTATTTTCCCTTTCAATACGGTCAGATAGAAAGAGAGCGTCAGATAGAAGCGTAGCGAAAACATCCACAAGTTTTCTGGTAATAATAGTCTACTAAAACGCAGATCATTTAACTCGGGAGAGAAAGCCATTACTCACTCGGTCTTCAGCCGCCCTCGTGTCGCTCGGACAGTTACCAGTCTACTATTATGTTTTTCTTGAAACTTACCAGTAACAGTCCACTCGCCGTCGTCCTGTCTGTAACCCAACCCATCCTTGATGACGTAAGTCCAGAAATAAATCTTGTCTCCGAGTTTCAACTTCACATTTTTATCATTGAAAGTCCACCGATCTCCTTTGGCCTTGGTGATGTCCCTCGCCCACTGCCCCGCCTCCAGCCCTTCCATTTCCTGGTTGAGGTTTCCGTGGAAAGCGAACAGTGAGAAGCCATCGTCTGTAAAAAAACACACTTTCATTTATCTCAAGTTCGAAACTATAGTTGCTCGATGAACATTAGAACGACTGAATTAATTTCGATGAAACTTGGTACTGGTTGACTATGGTACATACATACATATCTTCACGCTATGTCCCTGCCGGGGTAGGCAGAAAGACTATGGTAGCATATTAATAATAGGATATTTTTTATAGGGGTTGAGTGATCCTAGCTCATGTGTTTGGCCCGCGGGGAGTTTAGCTAAATTCGAACCTTCCTGGATCAAACCCTCGCTCTCACGAAAGGTTAGCGAACTTCCAAACAACAACTCGACAAAAACTTGAGACTGTATAAATAAGATCGGATTATCTGAGCACGATAATCAAGCGCGAATAAGAAGTCTGTGCGCGAAACCTTCCGATAATTAAAATTCACTGGCTTTACCGTAACATTAGCTTTGAAAGTCTCGTAAAAGCATTCGTTCGGTTACTGATCCCTCGATACGAAGCTCGGTACTAACGTTAATTTTGCTATTCATGGAATTAGCTAATAAGTCATAAAAATACAAAATGTTCATAATTAAAGACCGAATTTGCGGTAACAGGAATACGAAATTGATAGTGTTTTATCATATTATCGAAAAATTGTATCGATCCATAAGTGGTCACTAAACGATCATGCTTGCATGACATGCAACGTTTACGTGTATTATCATGCTGCATGATGGACCATCATGCTTGCTATCAATCAGGACAGTGATCGGACAGCACGTAGTTTGCATGTCATGCACGTCAATCACTACAACTAGACGGTTATGCATAAGTGACAGCACGTAATGCATGTCATCCCGCATGATCGTTTATTCGGGAGCTCTATACTGAACTAATAGAGAAACAAAACACGAATAATTCTGTTGGGAAAGAAAGGGCAAGGTACCGACAGAAAAATTATAAAATACCTATCATGAACACGAATGTTAAATTGTTAGGTATTTCATTAGCAATTAGAAGGTAAGTATCTTTTAACTTTATTCGAACGGTTTCCTTATGGTTTACAAGCATAAAATGATTCATTTAATTTAATGACTATAATAATAAATAGGCAGGTAAATGTGTTAAACAAGATAAATAATTCCTTACATAATTAATTCTTCGAAAAGAAGCCATTAAACATCTGAAATCACTATTCTACGTACTGGTCAAAAACTATTGAATTCGAATGGGGTTTTCCTTTATTCTCAAAATTATGCGCACGATTTGCTTTGCTACAGTAGGTACAGTAATACCCATATTCGGAAAAAATCTGCAAACCGTATACAAATAATATGCGATTCCCTTAGAAAGATTTAATTATTGTCATTGTCATACAATATTTTGATGGATTTATTTATTTCGCAGATGACATTGAGACAATAAAAAAACTATTAAAAAACTAAAACTAAACTTACAAATAAAATATAAATAAATAACCCCTCGAGGCTCCTCACCGCTGGGAGGCGTGCCCAGAAGGCTGGCGGCATTACCCCGCTGGATTGTGAAGCTGAGGTAATGCCCAGCCCTCTGGTCATTGGTAGCCTCTTTTGATGTCAGAATTATATGATATCATTAGATATGTCAAAAAACGAGATACTTTTATTGTTAAATATACAAAGTTACATTTGCGGTTCATAATACCCTGTGCCCTATAAACCGTATATGTTTACAATTTGGTAGGTACCTACCGTACCTTTTATCTAAATACGTTTTGTGTCATATCTTTTAAATTAGTACCTACGTCATATTTTGCAGTAAAGGCCTTGACTTCCAAACTTGTTTACAAACAAACCATATTTAGTTAGTTTGTCATTTAGCTAAAGGTTGTGAAAGATTATACTTAGTAATACCCAGTGTAAAACATGTGTCGGTAAATATAAAACTGCCACAAGTCCTCGGGTGAAACTGATGGGGAAAAACGTCAATTGGAACGTTCTTTTGATGGAATTTAAAAAACCCGTTTTTTTAGTTTATTAAGTCCAATAAAGATATATTTATCCAGAGAAATTCTTTGAATATGACAAACAGTATCCAACCAATTCTCAGTATGGTGGAATGCGAATGTCATATATGAAGGGAAAAAAAGTTGGGAAACGTCTGACAGCTACAAATGGTAAATGAAAAGGGTCCAGTTTACCCTAAGTTTGCCTTTTAGTCAGGCAGGTGCGTTTGTTTTGCGGAAAAACTTTTTTTGTCGATTCCGACGTAATTTTTAAATCCCGGTCGTAAACGATTTTCGATGAATTCCATTCAGACGCTATATTCGATTCACACAATAGGTACTGTAACGAGAAAATGTTATAAATAATTCATCCACTTTTTCGTGTTATTAGGTAAATTCGTTGTTTTTTCAAGCTTTTCAGCGAGTGGTGTTTTTTTGTTTCCGGTAAAAACGAGTTTATAAGACATTTTTTGGAATAAAATCCCTTTGTTCTATGGTAGGATGCGACCGTTACAGACCCACCGTAGTATCATTTTGTTCTGTGACGTCATATTCCATGGAACAAATTGGGAATCATCGGACCTTCCATAAACAATTTTGGAAGAAAATCCCATTTGTTCAGTTAAGATGGTACATAACAGTATCATTTGCTCTGTGACGTCATGCTCTATAGAAGATAATGAGAATGATCGGACCTTTTGTAGAACAATTTTGGAAAAAAATTCCATTTCTTCTAATATCGCAGGATGGGAGAAAATAGTATCATTTTGTTCTGTGACGTCATAATCCATGGAACAAGACCGTTTCATGGGACCTTCCCTAAACGCGGTCCTCTTCTTTCCTCATTCAGCCTCTTCCGGGAACTTCCGGGCATCTTTTCCATATTGCGTCTTCATCCTGCTATAACGAATATACCTTCTTTAGTTGTATACTTATGCGATACATGTAGGTATACTTCTTAACGGAGCTTCGTCAACAGCCTAATAATCTCCCCACTGCTGGAGCTCAGGCCTACCCTCTCAACGAGGGCGTGCGGGCTATAGTCCACCACGCTAGCCCAGTGCGGGTTGGCAGACTTCACATGTGCCTAAGAATTTCTTCATCGGCGTATGCAGGTTTCCTCACGATGTTTTCCTTCACCGTTTGAGAGCAGTCAGTACATGTACTTAAGTTTCGAGAAAAAACTCATTGGTACATGGCCCAGCCGGGGATCGAACCTCGGACCTTTCGATATGATAGGTCGCGTCTTATCCCCGAGGCCACTGACGCTCTTCATACGGACGGACGGAGCTATAACGGAGCTTCATAGAACATTAAATCTTAGGTCAACATCCTCGGTCGTAGACCTCTGATGTGCAAAAAACAAATAGCCCAGCTTTGAGAGGTGTAGTCGGCCCAAAAAGTAGTTCGTCACTTGTGCTTTGAAAAAGAATAGAATAATATATTAATCCGTGAATACTGTTAAACCTATGTAAAACTTTTCCAATAGGAAAGTAATCCAATTTGCGTCTCGGAAATAAAATAAGATAAATAATAAATAACAGTTAAGGTCCGAACGGTCTCGAGTGGCGACCACGTATCGGAAGACGCCGCGCAGGCCTCCCCAAGGTGGACCGACGGTCTGGTGAAGGTCGCGGGACCCGGCTGGATGAGGTTAGCGCGGGACTGGGCTTCGTGGAGATCTCTGGGGGAGGCCTTTGTTCAGGAGTGGACGTCTACAGGCTTATATGATGAAGGTCCGAACTTCACCGCAAAGTTTACGTGGTACTTAATACAAACGTGTTTTTGCTGCTAATGTCACATTCACCTTCATCTATATTTTCTTTCCAGACAGACTGGTATTATCAAATATTGTAAACCAATTTGTGGAGAACAAATAGAATTTATTATTGTTATTGTTTCAAATGTTACTTCAGCCTCGCACAATCTTTATAAACCAATAATTGTTATTCAAACTTGATTTTAAAAGATCTATTGCGGAAGTTTGTTGTGCCGCATCTTCTTCTCAGCGCTAACACATTGGAAGCGGTGGTAGATAAACATTTATATGTATAAATATACCCAGTGTAGATACTCATATGCAGTAGATCTTCGAATCATTTACTATGCCGACTAATTTTACTTTCTGGTTAAACTAAAGGTGTATAACGACCACGTAAAATAAATACCTGGTAGATCAAACCCCGTGGTCGTGCCATGCATACCAAACAATGGGTTTTTCTCGAATCATAAATACATTTACTGATTGCTCTCAAATGAAACCTGCATACGCCGTAGAAGGATTCTTAGGCGCAAGTGAAGTCCACCAACCCGCACTGGGCTAGCGTGGTGATAGCCTGTACGACCTCATCGAGAGGATAGGCCTACAGTGGGGACATACAACAGGCTATTGATTTTGATTTGGCATACCTGGCACAGACACTCTCAGTCCTTTTGGATAGATGGCTTCTAACTTCGCTGGTGGCACCGTGTACTGCGCGGCGCGCGGCTGCGCTCTGCTGCACGCGGCAAACGCGAGTAAATAAACAATTACTTTGGAAGTCATGACGTCCGTTCTCGGCCGCGGTCGGCAACAGACTGACGCGCAGGGACGCCGACTCGACTGAGGCTAGTCTGCGCGGACGCATCATCAAAGAGCGAGGAAGGGATAGAGGAGGTGGAGAATCGAAATCGGGTTCAGTGGCGCGCCTTGGGGGAGGCCTATGTTTAGGACTATCCAGCAGTGGACTAGCACGCAATAGACACCGGTGCGACGTCTGCCATACAGTTTTATAAATTACAACTGACTGAGCTGCCACGCGACACGCCGTACTACCCGACAACTGAAACGAGTCACTTGGCCTTGGCCTCCCTCCGCCTCCCGCTTCCCTACCTCGCCCCCCCTCTCTCGTCATGGCGCGACAGTACCGTTTGCATAAACGTGAGGGGTCGGGCATAAGACAGTGACGTCATGTCATTAACAAATGATGATAAACATGAAGATTTCTTCATGTATCTAACTGCTTCTAATTTTTATTATTGCTATAAAATTTAATCCCACATTTTCGCTCAATACTTTCTCAATCGTTTTTGCACTCTGTACCTATCACGGCGGGGCGACGTAGGGGGAAGCGGGAGACGCGGAGTGACTCATTATAGTTGCTGAGTAGTTAGTACACGTCACGCAGATTTCGTTCCGGTCTAAAGCGGATCGTAGTTTTATGTCCACGTCAAAACATTCACAAGTCTATGGCATAAACGTGCGGTAATGACCGCTGGTTCTACCGGTCCACGTAATAATTACTATGGTCCACTGTCACGAATGCTAAGCAGTTACGAAACTTGCAAGAAAAATGTTATTTTTCCCTGAGATAACCTTGCACATTTGGGTAACACTTATGCTTACACTTTTTTCAAATGAGGTTTTGCGTGGCTTGGTTAGTAGACCTTTAAGCCAAAATATAGCCTTATTATTATGACTGGCCTGTTGGCGTAGTAATAGTAACCCTGCCTACTGCGCCAAAGGTCGTGGGTTCGATTCCCACCTGGGACCAACATTTGTGTGATGAGCATAACTGTTGGTTTTCGGATTCTGGGTGTTTGTATATATTTAAGTATTTATTTAAAAGTATTTAAGTATGTTTATCAGTTGTCGAGTCCCATGTACGTACAAGATTCGGGCTACAGTCCACCACGCTAGCCCGATGCGGGTTGGTGGACTTCACATGCGCCTAAGAATTTCTTCTTCGGCGTATGCAGGTTTCCTCGCGATGTTTTCTTTCACCGTTTGAGAACAGTCAGTAAAGTACTTAAGTTTCGAGAAAAAACCCATTAAGGCCCAACCGGGGATCGAACTCCGAGCAAAATACATATTTCAGGAAAAATAAAAAATTTGAATACATTTCCGGTCCCGCCAAAAGAGTCGGTACATTGTGTACCATTCTATTCATTCACATTGACTAAGGACGCTTGAAATAGCATACCTATATTCCAAATATAAGTCAAATAAACAACATTATATCCCGCAAAATAATCGGCGCAATTAATATTAGAGGTCATTTGTCAAAAAATGTATAAGCAATTATGCTATATTTGTGTCGTAAAACATTTTAAAAACATGCATGACGTTAATCTGATTCAAATTGTAGTATTTTATTTTAGACATGATGTGTAGTGAAACTTGATGTTCAGGAAGCTCAGAATCAAGAAGTTTAAAATCTCTTTGGTCGCGCGCGCGCTCCCTTTGGAGATCGTATATTTAGTATCGGAACCTATGGTGCCATTTACAGGGGGGTGCGGCCAAAGGAAGCGGAGTAGCGGGACGAAGTTGCTGATACAAATTTATATGGATTTGGAAAATGATAATGTAATGTGTGAGTGAGTCATAATTTTGTGATTACTTTGACACAATTTTGACACCCATAGAATGCTTTTATTACTGATCCTAAACAGGAGTGGCAAATTTTTTTTTTTTTTTTTGAGCATTCTGAGCAGAATGCTCGGGATGCTCAGTTAGCTCAGGCAGGATGCTCACATCCGATTTTCTACTAAGGAGGTACACAAAAACGTTCGTGTCAAACTGGTAAGCATTCCATTTCCCCGTCTGAACCTACTACAAGTCTCAAAATAGTTGTTTTCATTTAAACTGACAGGCAGCTAATAATTCTCTCGCTAATGTAATATTTCAAATTCAAATAAAGTTTTAGAATCGAGTTCGCACATTTTATTTAATATTAATTTTCTTACTATTTTGACTGTAGAACGGAAATCCGTTCCTCTTTCCATCTTATTAATGGATAAGATGATTCGTTAAAAAAGGTAGCTAGCGGAACTTTTTTAACGAATAGAAATGTCGGTATGTACCTATCTACATTTCTTAGGTGTTTACATCTTTGTACTGCCCGCCGCAGAGCCCCTGTGTGGAATCCTCGATGCAATCCCATAATTATTAACCCACCGCTATTAGCTCTCACCGATTTTAGGATTAACAACTTTTATTTATTAGCTATGGTTACGGCCGTGGGAGTTTACGGCCGTCTGCGTGATTTCCAAAGAGATGACATTTGGAAATAAACTCTTATTTTGAAAAGCGCTGGTCGAATCGATCAAATAAATTTCTTAGAAATGCCTAAAAAGCAGTTTATGAAACAATAGTTTTGTTTTTTAAATGGCATCACAATTTTTTGTGTTAAGTATATGGCCAGTTTGCGTTATTGTTTAAAAAGTCTGAATATAGTTTCAATTTTGTCATGTACCTACATAAAACGTCATCATAAAGCTAAGAACAAGGAACCATAGAACCCCATTCAGCGTATAGCATGAAATAGCAATAGTATTATACCCCAATAATATACGACCGAGTGAGACTACTCACTCGGTCGTAAGCTGCCGTTCTGTCAACATCCTGAGGATGCCTCGTAGAGAGGTGAAACACGTGTCGATTTTATATTATTTTATGTTGTTTTATACAGTATATTTTTCGCTAGTATTATTATTATTTTGTAATTTATAAATTAGTAAATTTTGACCAAAACATTTTGTTTAGAATAGTAATTTGCATGATATTATTTATAAATTTAGACTTGTAAAATTTATTTTTACTTAATATTAGAATTGTAATTTAATTTCTGTATTACTTACTATATATAACAACATAAAGTTTATTCGCGGGAAAAGCAAATTAATAACCACAATATTGTTATATAATGGATTTCCGCAAAGTAACGCCTGATACAATTAAATACTTGAACAAACATTATTTCATTTAGTCGGGTTGTGGTTTGTTGGTATGAAAATTCACATACGTAGATAGAGAGAGAAGATTTTATACCTGTCTTGCTTACTCTTACCACTTTTGTAATAAGTGTGTCCCTCTCTGATTAATATTGTTATTTTAGCGCGCTCTCTATAGTTTCTCCCTTTACGTCAATTTTTTTTTTTTTCGAAACTTTTATGACGCTCGCTGCTGTTGTTTTTATCACTGTTATTTATCATTTCATTATTAATTTCACTGCGAGCGGTGTGGGGCGCAGTCACTGATTATTTTATCACTCAAATGGCAGCTTACTTTAGGAGATAACCTAAATAATGTATCAGATTGACGACAGCGTTTTGGCAAATTCAGAAGGATACAAGTAGATACCTATTTTGTTCGGTAACTCCCATTTGTTCTATGGAACTGTGACGTATAGAAACTTTTTTCTCCCAGTATGATAAATCAAATGCAACCAAATTTGGCCCATTATAGAACTACGCGATAGAACTGTTAAGATATTTTTGTCCTATTTGTTCTAATTTATGACGAATCGTAACTTATTTAATCTCTTTTATATTCAAATGAGGAATAATTAGCTGGATAGATCTTTTTCTTTTTATCACTTTTTTATCTTTTTAACACTTTTTCTTTCTTTCTTTCTTTATTGTATGAAAATTGATCATGGAAATAGGCATGGGAATAAAAAAAATGTGTGTGAAAAGCAATTAGGTATACAAGTTTTTAAAATAAAGGCTATTGTCGAACAAGGAGATCGAGGGCCTCTTACACCGGTTGCTGACAAAGTCCCAGATACCCTATCTGCAGGTTATCTGACAGATAGCCTGTTTTTTTGGTTTCACAGGTATCTGATTGCCTATATCTTATATATTTTATATAGCCTATCACACAGATTTATCTGATAGATTAGTTTATAACTAAGATTACTATCTGTAACAATATCAGGAAGTGGTGAAAGAAGCCCTGAAGCTTCCAATTAACCAAAAGTATTATTTGTTCTATTGAACCAATGGGACAAATTTAGTTGCATTTGATCTGTCATAGGACAACTGGGAGAAAAAACTTTGAACAGTTCTATGACGTCACAGTTCCATACAACAAATGGAAGTTACCGATTTTGTTAGATAGAAGAGTTCACTATAGAATTTCAATACTACGAGAGACCAGTTTATACTGTTTTTGTTTCCACTGACGTGCGGTCGACCGTACCAGTAGATAAATGTATACTAGGTACCTTTCTGAACGGTAATGTTTCTAATGTTTTCCAATGTACACAGAACTTCCAATGTTTGTTTTTACGGGGCGTTGGTTTTTTGTGGCGTTTTGTTCTTGCAAATGAGCGTAACGTTTCATTGTACGCTTGTATCTGAAACAGTGTTCGGTCGTTCGGAATTCAAAAAGTACAAAAAGCCACGGTAAAGCTTTCGAAGCGGTCGATAGGACCAATGAATATATACTATTACTATAAATAATATGGATATGATCAGCGCAATTTTTTTAAATTAAGAAAATAATATTGCGAACATTAAATAATTCTAATAGCAAATGCAATTGTCATATCCATCCTATCCTACTAATATTATAAAGGCGAAAGTTGGTAAGGATGTGAGTGAAGATGTTTGTTACTCTTTCACGCAAAAACTACCGAACAGATTTTGATGAAATTTGGTACAGTGATAGCTTATATCCTGGAATAATATATAGGCCACTTTTTATCGCAGACAAAGTCGCGGGGCGTCCGCCAATACCCCCTAAGTAACAAAACGCCTACATAGAGCGCGCTGTTTCACAATGTACGCGGGAAAAACTTTTCTACGCGGGCGAAGCCGCGGGAAAAAGCTAGTATTGAATAAAGTAATAGTTCCTTCAAATCCGCTTACTGCTAAAAGATAGCTAAGGAAAAACGGAAAATACACGTATAGTTAATTAAGATACGTAAGTAGGTATATATTAAATTATTTTATATATTCTTAAAATATTATTCCCTTAATCTTAAAATATCATCATCATCATCATCATATCAGCCTGTAGACGTCCACTGCTGGACAAAGGCCTCCCCCGAGGATCTCCACGACGACCGGTCCTGCGCTAATCTCATCCAGCTGGGTCCCGCGACCTTCACCAGATCGTCGGTCCACCTTGTGGGAGGCCTGCCTACACTGCGTCTTCCGATACGTGGTCGCCACTCGAGAACCTTTCTGCCCCAACGGCCGTCAGTTCTACGAGCGATGTGCCCAGCCCACTGCCACTTCAGCTTCGCAATTCTTTGAGCTATGTCGGTGACCTTGGTTCTCCTGCGGATCTCCTCATTTCTGATTCGATCTCGCAGGGAAACTCCGAGCATAGCTCTCTCCATTGCCCTCTGGGTGACCTTGAGCCTTCTTATGAGGCCCATAGTGAGGGACCACGTCTCGGTACCATATGTCATCACTGGCAACACACACTGGTCGAAGACTTTCGTCTTGAGACACTGCGGTATTTGGGACGAGAAGATGTTGCGTAGCTTCCTGAACGCTGCCCAGCCGAGTTGGATTCGACGATTGACCTCTTTCTCGAAGTTGGACCTACCTAACTGGACCGTTTGTCCCAGGTATATATAATCGTCTACAACTTCGAGCGTAGAGTCTCCAACCTTCAGAGGAGTGGGTACAACACGGGTGTTCGACATGATTTTCGTCTTGTCCATGTTCATTTTTAGATCCACTTGTTGAGAGACTCTACTGAGGCCATTGAGCATTGTGCCTAGGTCCTCCAGGGTCTCAGCCATGACCACGATATCATCGGCAAATCTAAGATGAGTGACATACTCGCCGTTTATGTTGATGCCCAGTCCGTTCCAGTCCAGAAGCTTGAAGACGTCTTCCAGTGCAGCGGTGAACAGTAACAAAAATTCTTTCTTCTTCTTCTTCTTGGTTCTTAAAATATATATCTCAATTATTAAAAATCCCAAATAGACTATACATTAAGGGCTTCTTTCACCACTTCCTGATATTGTTACAGATAGTAATCTTAGTGATAAACTAATCTATCAGATAAATCTGTGTGATAGACTATATAAAATATATAAGATATAGGCAATCAGATACCTGTGAAACCAAAAAAACAGGCTATCTGTCAGATAACCTGCAGATAGGGTATCTGGAACTTTATCAGCAAGCGGTGTAAGAGGCCCTAAAACTCACGACATACATTTTTAAGAAAAAAAAAAGGAAGAAACATGGGAGAATACATAACACTTTGGTTAGCCAAGAGTCTCCCCATATCTCAGTAATTTCCACAGAATACCAACGCTAATAAATAAAATTCCATGAATTTCTTGCTGGCAACTATGTAAATGAGTAGCTAGTGTATTTCCACAAAATCTCCAAGAAAAATGTCGTCAACTCCTTTCAAGCGTTATATCAAATGAAGCGTAAAAATCGCTTTATGACGGCTTGGTTTAATTTTTTCCCTACTATCTTTCTTTTACCTTTTGGTATATTATTAATATTAAGATAAACCTATTTGAGACTTACTTATTTTTGCTTTCATTAGATTATTCTATAATTTATAGGTACCTATTATTATTGTAAACATTAAATAGTCTTTCCTATGACTAAAACTCTTGACTTACTTTAGACACAGAGGAATTAATCCAAGTTGAGTGTAACGACGAAGGACTCTCCGCCAATAGGTATCAGTTTTTCAAAACAAAAAATAAAATAAAAAACTATGTCAAAAAAACTATTTCCTTGAAATTCCCATAAATTTTAATGAATTTAGCATTTTAGGCAAATTGATTTTTAGACGTTTTACAACTTAGGCAATTTGAGTTTTAGACATATTATTATTAATACTTAGGCATTTCTACAATTTAGACATTGATTTTATTTTTACGCATTTTGCGTTTTATGCAAATTGCTTTTTAGACGAAATGATCATAACCGAATTTTATGACAGTATAGATAGTCCCACCAATCGGCTGTGATTTTAGCGAAAAAAGTGCTATTTTGCCAACGCGGCTCGCGAAACAAGCATCTTGGCAACTCAACTTGTTCTTCCGGGGAACTAATTAATATCAACCAAAAGGCAAATTTATGCGCGCACTAAATCATAAACATTTCACAAATGATTTACTTTTGTCTACGGCCGAGAAAAACCGCGCGAAACGAAACTTGTTTCGTAATAATTGTGAAAAAGAAAAATAAACAGCTACTCTTTGGTTCATTTTGCCGGAATAGTTTTTTTTCCAATAAATTAGGACTTATTATTTTTAATTGAGAAAAACCGCGCGAAACGAAACTTGTTTCGTAATAATTGTGAAAAAGGAAAATAAACAGCTACTCTTTGGTTCATTTTACCGGAATAGTTTTTTTTCCAATAAAATAGGACTTATTATTTTTAATTGAGAAAAACCGCGCGAAACGAAACTTGTTTCGTAATATTCTGAAAAATAAAAATAAACAGCTACTCTTTGGTTCATTTTGCCGGAATAGTTTTCATTTATTCAAAAGTACGACTTAATTTTTTTGGGGGTTGTTGGCTGCGCTTGATAATCATGGTTATGTCATGTTTTAAAAAGAAGTGACAGAAAATTTCTGGCAAACAAATTTAATCAGATAAGTAGGTATACAAATATGATAAGTCCGCTTTTGTATACTTACACATTTTGACAGTTTTAATCTAGCACCTAATGCCTTCTGTAATATGTTAGCTAAAAAAATGTAGATTTACTAAAAAAATTAGGTACTGTGGTAAGTTATAATGGAGATTCTTTTTATTTTATATAATGTAGATAGGTACAATATAATAAAATAAAATAAAACTAAATTATAATAATATACAACTACCTACAAACTGAAATAAATTAAACTAAAAACAAACAAAATTCCTACTTAAAAAAAGTGTAAAAAATGTTGCCCCCGCGGCAGGGTGTCCATCACGCTGGCAGCATTCCCGCGCTGTATGGCTATGCTTAGCCTCTGAGCGAGGGCGCTGCCAGCGCGAGGGTCGCCCGTCGCCTCCCTGAGCCGCTTGCTGAGCTCCCTGAAGAGCCCGTGTGCGCCCGGACCCCACGGACCAAGTGTCTCCACGCCAAATGCGACAAAGTCGTATTGAGCGCCGAGACACCTGTACTTATTCACCTTCTGGCGCTCGCGGACCTCCGCCGCTGCGCCAGCTCGCCTAGCCGTCGTTGGAAGATAGGTCGAGGCTAGTGTGTCGGAGCACGTGGCATCCCACACTAGCTCACGGCCCATCTTCCAGGGAATCAATGACATTCCGTCGGGCCGCTTACCATCGTCCCGCACAATCAGGGGCTCCAGAATTGTGGGGACACTGGCGCTGACAAGGGCCCTTCGGATAATGTCATTGAGCGCTGCGTGACGGGAGATGCGGCCAGCGCCAGAAGAGCAAACAAGCCCGTGGTGGCCAAGTTATAATTATATTAGTATCATTATCATATATTGTGAGGGAAACGTAAACTAACTTAAGTACTTACTAATCAGAAATCAGAAATATTTATTGTTAGAACCAGTCCTACAGATCTTATAATATTAGTATAATAATGTTCTTAGTTCTTACCTAGTCAGGCATACAATAATGGAAATAATATTCTAAGCAGTAATAATAACAGTAAAAACAACAGATGTTCATCAAACTCACAATTTTGCATAAAATTCATTGAGGTCGTAAAAACATTATCAATTAACCATTTCTTTAATACTTTTTTAAATTCTTTGTCAGTTACATTTTTTATGTCATTGGGAAGCTTATTATACATTCGTATTGCAGTCACAAATGTACTCTTGTCATAGATCATGCATTTTATTGTGGGGAGTATTAGTCGATCTTTGTCTCTAACATTTATGTGGTTTATATCCGAAACCTTTTTAAATGCGTTTTTGTTTCGTCGCACAAACAAACAGATTTCAAGTATAAAAATGCCTGTTACTGTGAGAAAACCCTTTTCTTTAAATGTCGTTCTCAGCGACTCCTCATTAGGTTTGTTGAAAATTATTCTTAAGCAACGTTTTTGCATGATAATCTACCTGGCTGCTGAACTTCCTGACCTGACAGTCTAAAACTTACTCACTTATATGTTACTTACTTAAATGTTACTTACTTATCTCTTCCATATAGTATGTGTTGTGCTAAAGTACCTAACACTTGGAGGCGAGTCGCCATACAGATATACATTTGCCTCTGCAAGACATAAGGGTGTCCGTTCACCTAGCGTACACATAAGAGATTCAGATAAGGTACTGTCGACCGCAGTGGAAACAAAACCAGTACAAACTGGTCTCTTTTAGAATTGAGACTGCCTAATAACTCAAGGTCAAAGTGTTTATACAGACGAGCGGTCGACTGTACAAGATCCATAGCTAATTTAAGTTGTTTAATTCCCTTCAAATTCAATTTCTCTAGAACCATCCTACTAATATTATAAAGGCGAAAGTTTGTGAGGATGTTTGTTACTCTTTCACGCCAAAACTACCGAACAGATTTTGATGAAACTTGGTACAGTGATAGCTTATATCCTGGAATAACATATAGGATACTTTTTAACGCGGACAAAGTCGCGGGGCGTCCACTAATACCCCGTAAGTAACAAAACGCCTACATAGAGGGCGCTGTTTTTCAATGTACTTGGGAAAAACTTTTCTACGCGAACGTAGCCGCGGGAAAAAGCTAGTTTTAAATAAGTCTCAGAATGTCTTAAAAAGGCTTTCAATAGAATTAGAAATTTATAAGAACTAACCGACCGATGCAACAAGTAACCATTGGGTAGGGGAGGGACTTGTATACGCTTCTTTCGTCATTGGAGTCATTTAGCGCTTTTAGAGCTGGATTCAGCGGGTTTTCAGTAACAGCTGGAAAAATATTCTAAGATTAGAATTTAGGATTTATCTCATAGAACAAAGACGAAATTGTTAATAAAATGTTATAAAAAATTAAACTTTATAAAGTTATCAAAAAAGTACAATGGGAATCTAATTGCAAATTGCAATTACGTACGTCATTGTTCTACCGGAAAGCCGACTTGTATTTTTGTAAAGTACAGTAGGTAGGTAGGTAATAACATTTCGCGGGATTGCTTAGGCGTATTTGTTAATTTTTCGCAGTTTAATAATAAAAAATGTTTCAATTATCTGAAGTAAATTTCATCATAAAATATATATAGGTAAGTACTGAGTACATCTAAAATGTAAAGATAAATATGTACCTACAATATAAAAGTATATGCCACAAATATAAAATACATGATTGAAAATTATCGGGTTCAGTCAGAGTAGCAAAGCTTTTCTGTCGCTGACATTTTTGAATATTACATAAGTAAAATTTTGGAAAATCTGTTACAATTTTCAGAATAACATTTTTTTTCTTTCCATCGAACCAAACTGCTTGGTAAAATTTATTACGGAAAGTTGATTTTTATTTCTTCTTCTGTAAGTTGAGTAGATATAAATAGCCCCTATAATTGAACCGGTCCCCACAATGTGCTATTTTACACCTTGTAAGTATTAAGTAGGTATGTATACATAATACTATTTCTTACTACGTATTTCTACTTTCCCTACTACAGTCTGTGCTACAGTAATATCAATATTATAATTTATTTATTTAGATTAAGCATACAATTTAGATTAAACAAACCTTTCTATTTTCTGTGCAGCTAAAACATTTTTATTAATTGTTTAATTTAAATTTATTTACCACAAGCGCTTGAAGCTCCCGCCTCAGCTTTCCCCGCTGAAAGCTCTCTCGCCACAACTGAATCTGAAAATCCGCCAGTACCGTCGCGACCATGGCCACTGACGGACGCACGAAGCGCTCGCAGTCGATATGCGCGCCGGCATCGGCGAGTATGGAGGCCCTCGCGGCCCCCATGGAGACCACTCCAGCCCCCAGGCGGAGGCCCGCCACCAGATCACAGTCCGCCAGGATCACGGGCGCCCGATCAGTGAGGTACAAGAGGCAACAGCAGGCGCAACAGCTGGATAAGGAGACGAGAGCGAGGTACAGCTCGGAACCCCGTCTCGCTGAGGTGGAGACTCCGCCGCAAGTCCGGAGACAGGCCTCCGCGCGGCGCCGGCCGCCGCCAGGAGCCTCCAACCAGCCTCGGCGCTCCAACGCCTTCCTGGACGTCCCGAGGTCCACGCACCAGCAGCAACCTGAAGAGGAACCCGACGAGGACTCGTACAGACTTCGCACGTTCAACGTCACCCAGAAAGGAGGTCAGTGCTACGCCGTTCGTTCAACTCACACGCAACTAAATTTAACTCGAAAGTTTTCTGCGTTCCTTTTTAATTCGATTTCGGTACAAAAAGTTGGCATTCAGCCTGGGATAACGCAACGTGATGAGTTTCTTCAACGTGGTGTTTTCTTGTATTTTTTGGATTTTTCCGTGTTGTTTCGATTACGTAGATATACGCAGAAAGGATCCTCCATCCCATGTTAATTTATTTGAAACTTTTTGGGTAACTAGATAATATTTATTTAGGACTTTTGAGATACATTATTATATAAGCATCAAAAGGTAACTTTGTAACAATTACAAGAAGAGTCAAATTGTAATTTTACCCGATGTTAGAGCATTTTCAGAGCGGTTAAATTGACTTCATTACTTACATAAAGTTATAACCCTCTTAAATTAAAAGTTATAAATATCATTTATAGACTGACCTTGTATGTCTTCATTTCCTAAATTCATTTTATTAAAATATTATACTTTTTGCAACTTTTACTCATATTAATGGAAGTCCGTAGGTACGTGATCTATCAGCTCACGTGGTCTTATTTACTTAGTTACATTACAGTGTTTGAACGAATTTCTCTTCATCATCATCGTCACATATCAATCTGTGTCCACTACTGGACGTGGCGCTTTAACAATGAACGCCATCACAACTGCTCCTTAAAGAAGAAATAGTTTTTTTCCATTACCTATCTAAATAATAAAATTGTAGACTTTACACATTACTTTTAAGTATCGTCATAGTAAAAGAATGACTTTTACTATAGTATTATCGATGATTTGTATAGAAGGGCGAATACCCATATTGCTTTTCAAACTGTATGGGTTTTCGTCTTTTTAAAAAACACCGACTGTATAGAGTTTGCTAGTTGACATTTATTTTCTTTAGAATTGTAAAAAAACCGTTAAATCCGGAGATTTGGGATGTACCTAGCGAAAAAATTTTAGGTCTGTGGTTAAATCTATCTTTTTTCGAGAAAACGTGTGCAGAATTTTATTAAGCTTTACATACGTATTTAGTTAAATTTCGGTGGTGTTAAATCTGAATTAAAAGATTAAATAACCGAGCGAAGCTTCGACATCGAAACACTGTACATTAACTAAGGAACAGTGAAATTAAGTAAAGATCAAAATCATAGCGAAAAGATCCCAAAGAAATTACTGAGATATTTAATCATCTAATATTCTCTAGAAAAAAAATAAACATATTTTTTATGCCTGTATGTAATGATATACTCGTAGTCTAGATAGGTAGTCAGGGAGAGCTAGTGACAGTGAATTAAAGGGCTCAAGCTGTAGTGGTGGACAGTGAACGGAAATGAAACAGGAGAAGAATGAAGAAAAATGGGAATATCGTGAATGAACACTCTACAATTGTTTCCATCTTTGCAGATTTTTTCCTTGCGGAAGTCTAGATAGAAGAGAGATTGTTGTTTGTCGTATACCCCATTATGGAATCTACATTATTTGACACATGCGAGACAATTGTCTTTCAAAGACGGGCGGGACATATGATCGGAAGTCGGAACAAATGCATGTTATTATTGAACTCAATTTTATTTCAGACAGAGGGTGTTTTGTTTGTAAATGACCGTTCGTTTGATCGATCGCGCATTCGTGGTAAGTGACAATTCTATTTTCGTTGCTAGTTTGAGCTGCATACTAGAGATGTCAACCGATTACAATTTTCAGTACCGGTATTTACCGATTGGATTTTGAAAAAAAAAAACGTTTTTTTAAGGTTTTTTCCAATAAGTATGGAAACACTTATGTTAATAAAAATAATAGAATTGTGAGTTTTGATCTCACTTAACTGTTTGTGCGGCACTTCGCCTTTTATTTAATTATTTTTGTAAATATAATAAAAAAATCTAAGAAATGAAACGAAAGTTACGAAGAAAGCATGAAAATAAGTACCTACCTACCTAGATGTTAGATGTGTGGAATGACATCGCATACTGCGGGGATTTCCCAAATATAGTCAATCGTGCGCAAATACGTCAAATACGCATCAATCAATTAATTATAATTCAGACTATGTTCGGATACACATATCATAATTTTTTTGTAACTAAGCAAAAAAGAAGAAATCGTTTTTTTTTTAAATAAAACCGGTTTTACCGGTTTGAAGGAAAACCGGTTTTTTCATCGGTTTTTTAGAATCGGTTGACATCACTACTGCATACAATACAAACGGTTTCGACCTCAAATTCACATCATCAAAGCGGTCGGTGATGCAATTAAAAATTTTAAAAAAATGTCCAATTTTTTCTGGAGTCGTTAGAGCTAGAAAGATTCCCATGTTCTTGAATCACAAGAACGTTTACGAGCCCCGGCGTAAATCAGTATTATTTACAGTCTTTGTATATACGCTTTTGCTGCTTCTGTGGTGGAAATAAACTGGAAGTAACCTGCGAAACAGTCTATGTTAGGCTGACAGTGGCTGAATGATCCTAATGTTAAATTTGTGAGTTTTCTCAAGTAAAGATACGAGTAATATCTCTCTTTTAGAAAATTCTTCCAAAATATTTTACTAGCTTTGCTTTGATTTAAAATCGGCAATCTTGGTATATTCGTTAAAATGTTCAAGTTCTCACGGAAAAGTTGAATTTCACGTCAGAACTAGACAGCTACCAGTTCCAGTCAGTTGGTGACCAAAGAACGAATTAAGATACATTCGCGTATAAAAATATAAGTTGTTTATATTCAGTAAATCCCACCAATAATTACTTACCATAGCTTTAAAATTGATATAAAACAACTTCAGTTCGACATTCGCAAGCTCAAAGAACCTCAGAAACTTCGTGAAAGCAATAACAATTGTGACTGCGGCCGCCACTCGGGACCAGCCATTTGACGGACTAATGGGTGTTTTAACGATAAGTACTCGGACCGTGGGGACAATAACATTGTAATCTCAAAAACGGTCATTCAAAGACATTCAATTAATCAACAGCTTAGACTAGGTAATTTAAACTACTTAATTCGTTATGAGTACCTTCACAATGGAAGGTGAAACTAGAACAGGATTTATACGCCTGTTCAAATATTTAAGGAAGGTATCAAAATCATCACGTATTTACAAAAATGAATAGAGTAATGACGATTTTAGCGAAAAGATCGTCAGAAACGAAAACCTAGACGTTTTCGAATAATAACAACCGCTAGATAGAAACAGGAAAATCCAGAAACGAAATTCCAACAAAAATCTGAAACGATTTATTATGTAGGTGTAATTTGTTCATCGTATAGGAAAAAGTTCAGGCGAAATAACATAGATCGTCAAAATGGTTCACGGTTATGACGGTACCCGTGACGGTAACAGTGAAGGGAAGACGCAACAAGAGTTCCGGATGAGTTCGACACATGTCGGAAACTTCAACTTAATCCCGAAACCCGCGAGAGTAAATGCGATGTTAATCTACTGAGGGTAGGCTGTCGATATTACAGGATGGAAAAAAGACGCCGTCGTTTTAAGGAAACATTTTATTATAAAATTTTACTGAAAGAAAAAAAGAAAATTTATTATAAAATTTTGCTGAAGCTTTCATTTTGAAAAATAATGCAGAGAACTGCATTCAAAATGGCAGATGTGATGACCATTTTGTTTAAATTTTCCAATAGGATACTATTGTAGACTAGCTTTTTCCCGCGGCTTCGCCCGCGTAGAAAAGTTTTCCCGAGGTGACTATATCCTTTGTGAAATAGCGCCACCTTGTAGTTTATTAAAGTTTAGTCTATGTATTTTCGGTATCAGCGCCATCTGTGGCAATCTGTTGTAACTATTTGGTGGTACGTAAGTTTACATGAAATCTGTATTATTTTTACGATTTCACCCGCAATAAATTTGGATTTTCACCCGCAATAAATTTAAATTTATTGGCTAAACTACACAATATCTTTATGAATTACTAGCTTTTTCCCGTGGCTTCGCCCGCGTAGAAAAGTTTTTTCCGTATACATTGTGCAACAGCGCCATCTATGTATGCGTTTTATTCCTTAGCGGACGCCCCGCGACTTCGTCCGCGTTAACAAGTAGCCTATATGTTATTCCAGGAGATAATCTTCACTGTATCAAGTTTCACGAAAATCTGTTCGGTAGTTTTTGCGTGAAAGAGTAACAAACCTACATCCTCACAACCTCACATCTTTACAAACTTTCGCCTTTATAATATTAGTATGATATGATATGATTTGCCTAATGTGTTATTATGATATATCCACAGAACCCGGAAAAAGCGCGCTACATGGATATATCCATATATATATTACTGTAAAGTTTTATCAAAATCTGATCCGCCGTTTTTGCGTGACAGGGTAAGAAACATCCTCCCACTTTCACCACACTCCTCAAACTTTCGCCTTTACCTATAATATTAGTAGGATTATGCATAGCGTTATTATTAATTTAAATTACAGTACGTACCTAGGCGTAACATGGACAGTCTTTGTGTGTGTATATGTGTCTCAAACTTGTACTGAAAGTGACAGGCATCGACATGAGGATAATGATGTAATTAGCAAAGTTCAACCAGTTATATAATTGCGAGTAATTTGAGTAGTCACATCAAGTTTCCGGAACAAATTTTATTTGAGTATGAATTTTCCAAAAGCTGGGCTTAAAGGTTATTGGCTCCAATTAGAAGCGGATAATTGTAGGCATTATACTTAGCTAATTCTATTTGGACCTGAGCAGTGGTAAAGCGAATTTCCATTCGAATTTTTTTGTGACGGTATTGTTTTAATGAGGTTCTTTTTATACCATGCCCAGCAGACTTAAGAAAACATACCGTTAAACTCCTTTTCTAGTTGATATGTCAACTCAATCAATCTCAACTCTTGTGATATACAGTAGATAGACTAATTTATTTTCAAATTTTAAAACGCTATAAAAATCTGTTCGGGGGCGTTGAGACAAAAATCAAACCACTCGGCCAAAGCTTCTGTGTTTCACTTAAGAAATACTTAACTTTCAATAAAAGCTCAGCTCCATGTGAACGCCGTTTAAAGTTTAACTTAGTTCGCTGGGAAGTTAGTCAATTCAAAAGTTGGTTGACACGAGAGATTCGTATTTGACTCAAAGTCGAATTGAATAAATCTAGCGTCTTTATCAAGCAGTGAATGAACTGAATTAGAACTACCTTCTCAAGGACTACGAGAACATCCGGAAATCGTATATCACTTGAAAAGCGTAGTCATTTGAACTAAAGCACAGATTAAATAATAGTTCCGGCTAGTATCTTATATTATCTAGGTTTTGCTAATTTTCATCAAAATACGGTCTGTCATCGTACAGCTCTCAAATTACTAAACTTTTGACGCAGTGGACCACTTTTATCAGACTTTTAACGACCACTGCTGGACATAGACCTTCCCAAATGGTCCTCTGCCCTCCGCATCCAGCCGCCTCCTTCCTTAGGTCGTAGGTCCACCTGCGCGTACCCACCCGCGGTCGCCACTCCAGGACTCGTCAGGCCTAACTACTACAGTTCTGTTGTGGCCCGTCAAGAAGTTTCAAACCTCTTTGGTCGCGCCCGCGCTCCCTGTGGAGATCGCATCTTGCATATTTAGTATGGGAAACGATGAAAAATTCGGTGTCAAAATCCGGGAGGGGTGCGGACAAAGGAAGCGGATTAGCGGGAGGAGATTGCTAATACAAATTTATATGGAGTTTGAAAATGAGAATGTGTGAGTGAGTATCAATTTTGATATACATTTGGCACGATTTTGGAACCCCGTAAGAGGCTTTTGTTACTCATCATATGGGAGTAGCTTTTTTAAAAAATTCATGTGGCCCGTCCGCTGCTAGCTTGCTATTCCTTTCGGCTATGTCGCTGACCTTAGTTCTCCGTCGGATCTCGTCATTGCGAATCATATCCTTCACAGAAACTCCGAGCATAGCTCACTCCATAGCTCGCTGAGCGACCTTAAACTTGTGAATAAAGTCCACCGTCAGTGTCCGCGTTTCTGCGCCATCAGTCTTATGAACTCAGGAACATAAAAAGTTAACTCGCTCTCGTCTCCGTTTGTTTTATATTTTGTAATATGAAACGAATTCACTGTTCTCTCCCTAATCTGTTAGTAGACAAGATTTTGCTTTCCGTACATTTATGTTCTATGTCTTTGTACGTTTCTTCCCGTTTGATATTCATTGGATACGCTCGTCGAAATATCTTTTCTCCAATGCGCGTTATTACTTCCGGTTTTTCGCCAAATTCAAAAGTATTGTGTGCAGTTTCTTTAAGGTATTACCCTATATTCTAAATTGGAATATAATATTCTCTATTGGAGTCGACGCTGTCTAAAACTACGTCAGTTTCCACCTGTAGCCGAGGGGAAGAAACAGCAACAAGCCAACAGCACAGGGCCCTGCCTTTGTCTCCTCTATTTTAAAAAAATAATTTTTAACTTGTTCATTACAATCATTTAAATTTATCGATGTTGAGCCACCAGGTACCTACGGGTGCGTCCACGTGGTTCGACAACGTGGTCCGACAGTCGAACCACGTGGAATTTTAAAAATCCACTTGGTCCGATGGTCGAACCAAGTGGAATATCAAATTCCTGATGGTCCGACATGTCGAACCACGTTGTCGAACCATGTGGACGCACCGGTACCTACTCCATGGAATATTATCATTCAAGTAATTTAGTAACTTTGTTTATCTGAAAATGTGGGCAGCTAAAATGTATATGAATGACCTACATGCCGACACTGACGTCAGCATTATTTCCAACATTGACAAGCCAACACACTGACTTTGGTAAACAATGTTCGTATTAAATCAACTTTGTTACAAAATAAAACAAAAACAAACGTCCAAAACATGTTTTGATATTCATGAAATTCCAAGACAAAGTGTACCTACCCGAAGCTCGACGCAGGAAAATTAATACAAGAACAATTTCCACCATAAAGTTGTTTAAATCCTTCCCAAAGTAAATGTCCCAATCCTTCAACAAACAAAAAGAGTCGACCTCATGTTTATTAGATAACAAAGAAATGCAGGAACAGTGATGTGAAAACATTTCAAGCTTAATGCGGGACAATGTCCACTTAATGAATTTAATGAACCGACTTTATTTCTCGTTAACTTTATGGGACACCAAATGGCTTGGATAATTTGGAAAGCGATCCTCAAATACCAACGTGTATTCGGGACAGAGTAGTTACTAGTAGTTCCGTGAGAACAGTAGACCTCGCCAGCCCTTATAAACCAAACCTAAAAGAAACCAACAAAAGTCAACTTTGGAAACAGAAAAAGTACCTACTAAAGTGACAAAAATTAGCACTTTAAAGCTTAATATTTCGCAAACGGATCCCTGAATCGAAAAATGTTTATCACACACCCGCGATATTTTTGAAAGACCCATCCAACGATACCCCACACCATGGATATCACGCGGAAAAAAATAATTTTCCATTTTACGTATGCAGTTCTATGAACATAATTTATTTTTTCAACTTTCTTAAGTCGATCCACTATTACTCAAAAACTAATAGAACCTACTTAGCCGTAATAGTTTTCCTTGTAACTACGTTATATATGCTACTGCCATGAATTTTTTCACATTTCCAGAAGCAACCGTTTAGCTGGCAGGGGGGGGGGACACGTGACTCTAACAAAAATTACCGCTTTAAAGCTTAATATTTCGCCAACGGATCCCTAAATCGAAAAAATGGTATTCACACACCAGCAATATTTTTGAAAGACCTATCCAACGATATCCCACACTATGGGATTCACAAGAAAAAAAAAGTTCACTCCCACTTTGCGAGTATGGTAGGTACTCTAAAAAAATGTTTTTCAAAATTTTATTCTACTCATTTTGTAGGTTTAATTAATTTATACATATGCCAAATTTTCGTCAAAATCGGTTGAAAAATGCGACCTGTAGAGAATTACAGACAGACAGACAGACAGACAGACAGACAGACAGACAGCCGGACATGAGCATTTTTGGCCAGTCTCGAAACGTAGACGCTTCGCTCGCTTCGCTCGCTCGGTCAATTACTTAGTTATTATTTATTATTCATCAGTTTCCCCGGTCCAGCCATCCCAACTCCTTGAAGTAGTGGAGTAGGGCTTCCGGCTGCCAGCAGCGCTACTGTTGCAGGTTGCTCGTTGCCGAGAGGTCGGGATGTATAGTCAGCCAGCTATCGAACCGAATTCCCGGGTTACGGGAATTCAAAATGCTCCACTATCTCGCTCTCCTGCAGACAGCCTCGTTATTCGTAAGCTATATAATAGCTATATTCTGATCTGAGAGATTCCTGGTCCAGCATTTAATTTTAAGTTACTTCATCTTAGTATCATTTACGGGACACTCCGGGACTGACGTAAACGGGACAATTCTTAGCCCCACATCAAAGTAACTTGAAACGAGTCCCGAGGGAAGCGTAAACAATTTAATTTAATCCGATGAACATGTGCGAATTGTTCCCAGTTCTACTTTTACTCATATCATTTTTACGTATCTAAATAATTTTATTTATTACTCCCGTTTTCACAAATATTTATTTCATATTTATGGAAAAGTTTTGTGCTACTTGCATATTTTCGAATCTGTCTCGTGAAAGGTAAACATAAACATAGAATAAACTATTGTATAGACGACCATTGTGTGCGAGGGAGGAAATAATATAGTACTTGCATATCTATCGCAATAATCCAGAGAAGCATTTGACACACATCGCCTTTGACAAATCATATAGACCCAACAAGCTCTTAGTTCGTATATTTCCTGCAAAATGTATCGGATAAGTTTTTTTGCGATTTTTGATATTTCTTGTACTCTATCCCAGTTGGTCCAGT
Organism: Metalampra italica; assembly: GCA_949699065.1. Classification (NCBI taxonomy): domain Eukaryota; kingdom Metazoa; phylum Arthropoda; class Insecta; order Lepidoptera; family Oecophoridae; genus Metalampra; species Metalampra italica. The sequence goes on from OX452980.1 coordinate 9,835,941, forward strand.
AGAGTTATTTGATTGAAGAAACGTGATCGATTGGCATTTTAAAAAATTTGTGCGTAAATTGCCCATTTTTTTGCTGACCGTACATTTTTTTCAAAATCTGTGAATGCAGGTCAAAATGTCTCAAGAAGTTAAAGACAGTCTCTTATGAAAGTTCCCCTAAGAGATCGCCCCATCTCAAAAATCCACTCTGTATTTATACTGTAGCGGCAAAAATCGGTAAAACGGTCCCACCGTTTTGTCACGGATCCCAAAAATGATTTCTTTATAGCCGTGGGGTTATGTACAAATCCTTACGAAAACGACTTTCAATATAAGCTTAAGGCGCTTTTACACGCTTCGAGTGACATGAATAGGTTCTAAAAGGTCGCTCTTATTTCACCTATAAGTCGCAGTCGAGGCGACCGAAATCGTTTAAGTTTCCCGCGGGAAACATAAATTTAGCCAAAAGGAAAGTAGACGGTTTATTCTACGATAGGCGTTTATAATAAGTATATATCTATATTAGGCAACTAGATTACAGTGTCTTCAAATACGAAAGGAACTTTTTTATAACGGTCTGAAGCAACGAAAGATCCCGACACAAGCCACTCAGCAATTTATACGTTGTTTTTGGCGACAGAAATAGATGGGGTACCAAGTGATCAAGAAGTGATATTATTATCATTTTCTCAAATAATGGTTATACATTTGCCTCTATATTAGTCTCCATATTTGGCCGTCTTCTGCCCGTTTCGTCATGGCCGGTGCATTGCCTCCTTGACTCCTGAAAGCATCTTATGTCTCGTATTTGGATTCACTCACGTGACTTTGTTTATTTATTTACTTATCCTACACAAAGATTTTAATTTGGTAAAACTATTTCAGTCACCAGAAATAGGATAAAATGCATGTTTCTTTTAATAAAAGTAAATGTCAATGGTTGAAATTAAAACTATTAATTTATTAATTATAATCTATTTAATTTATTGTTAACATTTTGTCGAAACGAAAAGGCGCTTTTAACTTCGTAAGTTGTAAAAACGTCGTGCGTTATCCCCGCGCGAACGGCTCAACAAGTGTATCGATCGTGCGAACCCGCCTTTAGTGCAAATAATGGAAAGATAAATGCGCGCCGCCGCGCCGGGCCGATGCTTCGGCAGACATGAAGGATAAGCCAACATGGAGCGGATTTGACGTACCTACTCAGGCATACTTCTATCGAAAAGCGATGATTTTAATTTCTTAGGTATATAGAATGTAGCGTCATAGAACTCGCCGCAGAAGACTGTCGAGCGGGATGGTTAGAGAAAGAAGGAGAGGCGTTGGGGCAGACGATCCCAAAGCGATGATTTCAATTTGTTAGGTACCTATATTCGTTAGAATGTGGCAGTCGTCATATTTTCGTTTTTGAAAAAAGATTTCTATCTAGACTACATAAAGTTTAGTATTTGAACTACATTTGAGACCCGAACGGGTTTTTAAACACTCTAAGGGATATAGAACTGTGGCGTCATAGAACTCGCCGCAGCAGAAGACTGTCGAGCGGGATGGTTAGAGAAAGAAGGAGAGGTGTTGGGGCAGACGATCCCAGAGCGATGATTTCAATTTGTAAGTACTTAAAAATAGAACTGTGGCGTCATAGAACTCACCGGCAGAAGACTGTCGACCGGGATGGTTAGAGAAAGAAGGAGAGGCCTTGGGGCAGACGAGTTCTGGAGTGGAGACCGCGGACAGGTACGCGCAGCGTGCGACTCCGCTCCGCCAGGTGGACCGAAGACCTGAAGAGGGTGGCTGGGAGCAGCTGAATGCAGAGGGCGGAGGACCTGGGGCCAATACGATATCACCAAATCCAACCTATTATGCAGCATCCACACGTTTGGCAAGCCAAACCCCTGCTCCATACGTTTGCGTTTGTCGAGGTTTGCCAAACGTGTAGATGCAACTTACGTTTTTGGTTATGCTTTGGATTTGGTAATATCGTTTAGAATTGACGCGATTGGCCTCTAGGTGTGGTGGCGTTCATTGGGGAAGGCCTATGTCCAGCAGTGGACGTTGATAATGATGATGAATAATACCGACTGGTGATTGTTACCGCCACTATTACCGGCCCTGGCGAGGGCGCTCCCCGAGCACAGAATATAAATGTTCGGATTTTACTAAATAAATGGGCGGCATTGCCTCACTGACGGACCGAAGCTCGCCGTGAACGTTTATTTGTATTTCTGCGCCGAACGAAAAATCGTGATTGAAACAAAGGGTGAATTTTATTGGCATCTTAGTGGTAACTTTCATCGAGGTGATATTGGAATTGGCCAATTGGGAGCAGTGTAATCTATTTTTAGGGTTCCGTAGTCCGATAAGGAACCCTCCTAAGATCGTCCAGTCCCAGACTTTTATCGTTATGAACCGCAATGTGCCAAATTTTGTACGGGGATACTTTCGACGGTTAAGTCTCAATTTTGGAAATATAAAAGTAAAAAATCTATTTCAGGAATCTAAATTGGAATGTCTTCAGAAAATTGTTCAGACAAAAGAAAGTGAATTCTCTGTTATGTAGTAACTATTATTATCATTTCCTCTGTGACAAAAGTAAACTCGGCCCATAGAGTTAGTATACTAGCTATAGAGCGCGCGCATCGCTCATTGCCCATTGTGCCAAGTGTAAGCAGGTGTTCTATGGACGCTTCTATATAGATTTTTTCTAGATCGTTCTTTTCCGTGAATCGTGTATACAGCTTGGCACTGCAAATTTCACCATGATTACTCCAAATCTAAATAAATACCGGCGAGAGCAACAATCAGCGCTACTGACGTGTTGTGACTAGTAGCGTCGCCCCGAACATTTCGAGACTGTTCAGACCCGTGCTTACAGTTCAGACTTGCTAACGCGCGCTCTATATGTATACTAACAACTCTCTGACTCGGCCAAATAGGAATTTCACTGCAATGAATTCAGATCAGGAGATTATTTTTTTCATTAAAAAAAATTGTGGGCATTTAGATCTCCGTTAAGTTTTCCATACATATAGATGCCATTTAGAACTTTTTATTCTGAGTAGGTACCTACTTCATCTATGATGATCTACCTGAGTCCGCGATGAAAGAAGAACTTTTCCATTTGCTGCTTGTAATTTCCTAGGCTACTTAGTCGGTCGATAAAATGTTAAATATATATAAAATATTATATGAATATAGTATATATAAGACGTATCAGTACCTATGTAATATTTACTTGTTAATAATATAACACTACATTATGTTATAGTATACTTATCTTGAATCAAATTATAACTTCGTCTACTCATGAAGGGCGTGAGAGGGTAATCGACCGAGTGCTACAATTACCAACTTTTATTGCAGTTTTAGCGCACTACTTCAAAACTATCGAAGTGGAGACGCTGAAGCTTGTAGAGGCTAACTTTCCCCCACCCTCGCATAAAGTAGGGGTAGGTTACCAGAACGGGTTATTCCCAACGAATCTATGATCAATTCGTGGTTGCATCTGATCACGCTAAAAGCTCCCATCGGGTCACGTTATCCGATGCAACTAATAAGAAATTGTGATTATCTTTTCCCAGCCGATCACGTGATCCGTTGCAACTGTTTTTTTAAATTAACCGGCAACCGGATCCGTATAGAATGTTCTAAGCGCATAATATGGCGCTTTCAAAAATTTATATTAGTGTCTAATACATTATACAAAGTATAAATAATAGGCACCGAAAAATAGAACCGCAAAATTTAAGTTTGTATGTTCTGAACTTCATTTCGTATTTTTGGTATGAACTATATTTATAATAAATGTCATAAGACATGAAGTACTTAAACTTTTATTGACCGAGCGAGCGAAGCGTCTACGTTTCGAGACTGGCCAAAAATGCTCTTGTCCGGCTGTCTGTCTGTCTGTCTGTCTGTCTGTCTGTAATTCTCTACAGGTCGCATTTTTCAACCGATTTTGACGAAAATTTGGCATATGTATAAATTAATTAAACCTACAAAATGAGTAGAATAAAATTTTGAAAAACATTTTTTTTAGAGTACCTACCATACTCGCAAAGTGGGAGTGAACTTTTTTTTTCTTGTGAATCCCATAGTGTGGGATATCGTTGGATAGGTCTTTCAAAAATATTGCTGGTGTGTGAATACCATTTTTTCGATTTAGGGATCCGTTGGCGAAATATTAAGCTTTAAAGCGGTAATTTTTGTTAGAGTCACGTGTCCCCCCCCCCCTGCCAGCTAAACGGTTGCTTCTGGAAATGTGAAAAAATTCATGGCAGTAGCATATATAACGTAGTTACAAGGAAAACTATTACGGCTAAGTAGGTTCTATTAGTTTTTGAGTAATAGTGGATCGACTTAAGAAAGTTGAAAAAATAAATTATGTTCATAGAACTGCATACGTAAAATGGAAAATTATTTTTTTCCGCGTGATATCCATGGTGTGGGGTATCGTTGGATGGGTCTTTCAAAAATATCGCGGGTGTGTGAAAAACATTTTTCGATTCAGGGATCCGTTTGCGAAATATTAAGCTTTAAAGTGCTAATTTTTGTCACTTTAGTAGGTACTTTTTCTGTTTCCAAAGTTGACTTTTGTTGGTTTCTTTTAGGTTTGGTTTATAAGGGCTGGCGAGGTCTACTGTTCTCACGGAACTACTAGTTTATTACGATATAGGTATGTAATTGATTGCTTTAACCGTTTCTGTGAATCGCTAAATGTATATTTTGTATGGTTTAGCGATTTTTCCCGGACCAATCGGTATTATTGAATGATCAGAGTGGCTAGATTTGTTGGACTAGTCATTCATTGTATACTAAACTTAAGTAAAACTGCCAACTAGATCTAGTATACTTAGAAGTAGGTATATAAACTACATCTAACTGCAATTTAGTTTCAGTAAGTACGCTGAACAGTTACTGGCGCTTGTTCAGCGGACCATGTCGCGGCTTGTTTCAGAGACAAGCAACCGCAACGCCTCGAGAGGTAACTTGTTGCAACTACGAAATAGGTACTGAACAAACTTGAGCGGGGAAGCTTGGCTGATGTGACCTCAATAAGCTAGCTGTTTAAGCCAAATTCACGCTTATATATCACATGGTAATTTATCGCCTCTACGCGTTTACTTTACCAAGAAAATTTCCGGGGTAAATAGTACCTATGTCCATCTAAACTTGAGAGGGGGTGCTAGGCTAATGTGACCTCATTAAGCTGTTGTTAAGCTAAATTCACGGGTAAGTATATGACTAGCTAATTATTCGCCTCGGAGCGTTTACTTCCCCAAGAATTTCGCGGGGTAAATAGTACCTATTTCCATTTAAACTTGAGCGGGGGTGCTAGGCTAATGTGACCTCATTAACTGTTGTTTAAGCTAAATTCACGGGTAAGTATATCAATTCACAAGCTAATTTTTCGCCTCGGAGCGTTTACTTCTCCAAGAATTTCGCGGGGAAATACTACCTATGTTCGTCTAGAACATAATCATACTCACGCATTATAAAATGAAGCTTTACCTACCTAAAATACCAGAATACCAGGTGTTCGGCATACGGTTTGCCAAACGGAAAGGGTGTTCCGCTATTACGAATGGATAATCATCGAATAGAATAGCAAAAGATTTATCTGGCACACAAAAATAGATATCAAACGTAAATTATTTGAGACACCAATACTTTTTATACGGGTCCCCCTGTTGTTTAGTTACCAAGTTTCATTTGTTTAGTTACCAAGCTGTAATCCAGACGTGCAGCTGTGAAGATCTCAGTTAATATAATGTGCAGAATTAATAATCCAAAGGGTGAAAATCGGGGAAATCCCATCCCTCGCGCGGTTTCTCAGAATTCCGCCCTGAATTATTATGATATTAAATTAAATCCATTTCGTTGAGAATTCAATTATACACCCGCTGTAGGGGAAATAGGGGTAAACAAGACACACACACATATTATTACTATTTTGTAACTCGACAATACTCGACATTTAGGCTTTCTGTAATCAAGTTTAATAAACAACTGCAAACTGCTAAGTGAGATTATTACAGTAAACAGTTAATTTGTAAATTTTTGTATGCACACTCCACGCGAGCGTTTTTGGACTATCTAATGCAGTTCAAGCTAACTCAACGAGTGATAGAAGATGAGCAATAATGTACGGCCTTAATAATGGTATAGGTAGGTTTTTATATGATTTTGTTTCAATTGCCGCCTGTTTTAGTATTTTTATGTTCGCTTAAAAAATATTCCACCAACAGCAGTCATTTGCAAATTCCACGCAAAATAAAGTACGATAGGTATCTATGTACATATCGCAAATTTCTCCCCTATCCCCTCAAATACACTTAAGTAAAGTCTTCTTCTTTATTATCTTCTTAATTATCTTCCATTACTTTTGCTAAATAATACGAGAATTTTTCGCTATAACTGTGTTGGTTGGTGTTCCTTACGCCGCATCGCGATCCTGACACACCTCTTTCGCTTCGCTCATTCTCATCATTCTCTTCATACACGCTCGCCGCGGGACGCGAGTGCTCTTTACGTGTCCGTCTGTGAGCACCCACCCGCTCTATCTGATCCTCGTATGTCAGTCTAGGCCGTCCCCGGCTCCTTTTTTCTCTGCTTTTGAAAAAACCCTAACACTTTTCATTAAAAAAATTGGATTTGAATTTTTTTCTAGTTTCAACAAAGTTATTTAGGAAAAATTAAGAATAGGTAGGTAGGTTGCATACATACGAGGTTTAACGGTTGAATTTTCTCTTGTATAATTTTCTTTCACCATTTTATTTCGTTTCAACTTTTTATATCATGTTGCACACACATTACAAATTAAACAACGTCCTAGCAACTTACGCGACATCTCCTATCTGCCAATGTATGTACTACCGGGATACAATAATGTATACGGAACGCGTACAAATGAATATATATTACCGGATATCTTAAATAAATTGCCGAAGAGCTTAGTAAATGACATATTGGGGGGCAATGCGCGGAAAGCTAAAAGTACTGTGAAAAGGTATTACCTAACGAACATTTAATAATAATAGTAGCGACCAACCATCCTACGGATAAACCCAGTGGTTCAAGTAGGACGGTATGAACAAATTTGATGTAATTTAAATGTATTGGTTATTAATAATAATAAATAATAAAAAATATTCTAACCGGTAAGTACTTTTCATATGATTTTCTTTGCAAAACTATGAAGTTCTAAACGTCACAGACGTCTGAGTTTATCTAAATACGAGCCACGTAGTCTAAAGCGTCCAATAACGTTCCCGTGCATTCTGAAGTCGGTACATGGCATGAATATTTGATGGGCTATTCCTTTGGCCCGTTACCGGCTTGCTACGGCCAGGGTAGCCATAGCAACAACCAGGTTCATTATACTTACGTAGGTACTGAAAGAAAGACCACAGTACACGACAGTACGGAAACTCAGTACATTGGGTCTGAAACACACGCGCCCATGCGCAGTGTTCACCTACACTAGCACACAGAGATAAGCGAGGGGAGACGTAGCTAGGGCTGTGTTCGCTCTCCGCGAAAGCGGCCGAGCGAAACGCGTGCCGATCAGTGAGGGTAGTTTGGTTTGATGTTGAGATTGTGAGTTTTGTTCAACCCTAGCCGGTAGCCACTACATGCTGGTGCGGTACGTAGATTGAAGGCCACACGACTGTTGCTCCACTCTCGTACACTCTGGAAAGACTGTCTCCTAAACTGCTCATAACCAAAACTTTTTCCGTTATCTTTGAGTAACCATTTAGCCAACACATTTACTGTATTCTTTGTTTCTGTAAAAGTGTCCCTAAACGATCATGCTTGCGTGACATGCAACGTTTACGTGAATATCATGCTGCATGATGGACCATCACGCTTGCTATCAATCAGTACAGTGAAGCAACGGCCAGCACGTAGTTTGCATGTCATGCACGTCAATCACTACAGCTAGACGGTGCATGCATGAGTGACAGCACGTATTGCATGTCATGCCGCATGATCGTTTAGGGAGCCCATAAGAACTGCGACAAGTGTGACGTTCTTGCACTAACTTCACTTTTGGATTTCTTTACTGACGATCTTCTTTACTGTCAAGTTAGTACTGAAAATTTCAAATTTTGGCCGCTAGGGCGCTGATGAGAATCCAACAAGTGAAATTGAAATACGGCTAATTTCAAAAACTGTCAAGTTTATTCAATACTACGCATGAATTGGTTTCTTTTCGTTGTGGACAGGCATTTTTCATTTCATTTCATTTTTTAGTAAAAATTATAGGGTAGGGAAACCCAAAAAAGGGCAAGGGCTAATCTATCATTTGTCAGTCTATTGTTGAGTAATGTAAAAGAATTCCACTGAGACTTCACCGCCGAGAGCAAGATTGTGGCGACGTGTTGATTGTTCAACTTTCATCTAACTTCAATTGAGTTCGATTCATGGTGAGTAGGGTTTGACATTGATATACTTGCCCAAAATTAGGTTAGACTGTGTGGTCGAAGGTTCAAACCAGGCGCTGTACCAATGTTATCATCACAAGTCCACTGCTGGACATAGGCCTCCCCCAAAGCACGTACTGCACCCAGTTCTCCGCATCCAGCCAATTACTGTCAGCCGCTCCATCTATCCGGGGACGTCCCACACAACGCCTGCCCATGCGTGGTCTTCACTCGAGAACTCGTCTTTTCCAGCGGTTATTGGTTCTCCGTCAGTGTACTTGTCCAAATTGTCATCACATCACTCATCGTTATCATTGTATTTAAAATGAATTTGCCATCTATTTCGTGTTGACGGAGATAGCGGTTTCTGCGGGAAACGTTTTGCGGATTGGCTATATATATTAATCAGTTATCGGTTGCCCATTAAGTTTACCGTTATTTATTATTATACTTTTAAAAAAGCTAAGTAATTATACTTTTTGGAAAATTTACTTTTATTTGGATTATTTATTTATTTAAAACTTTATTGCACTAATTTGTACAAAAGGCGAACTTAATGCCAATGGCATTCTCTACCAGCTGACCTTTGGGCCAGGCCATGTTTAGTTTATTTAAAACAATATGATAATATAAAACAGTAATTATATGATAGGTAACTACATAGGTACTAAGGATTAATGTATGAAATAAACTTATTTATATTAAATAGATGTGACTTTTATTGTCAATGGCATAATTTTGCAATATACCTTCAATTGTCATTCAACCATTATACTTTTTTTTTTAGTCTGAAAAGTATGCATGAATATGTATTCAAGTGGTTACTTAAGTAACTATTTCATTTTGGATGTAATTACTGGAGAGACTGTTATTTCATTAACAGAAATAAAAGATAAATTAATTATCTTACCCGAAGAAGGTAATATTAATAATCCTCGCCTATCTCTTTTCATCCCAGATTATCCCGACTAAATCGACCGAAACACGGCAAATATTACGATGCTATTGAAAGTAATGGCTGTCTCGATTGATGGCAAAATTATGGAAAAATCAAGGAAAAAAAAGGTTTACGAAATATTGTAGGAAAACTAAAAACAAAAAATACTGAACCCGCTCGTTATGATCGAGGTACAGTACAGTCGACCACCCGACGCATCAGTGCAAACACTGACAGCTTGCGGCTGGCCTGTAACCTATTAGGGAGTTATTTCACCTATTTGAGAGGCCAGTTTTAATGGTTGGGTTTCGCGGTCGACCATACAAATTGCCCACTGTTGGACATATAGTCTTCCCATTTGTATCTCGACGTTTCTCTGACTAAAATTGTACCCTATATAGCCTAAGCACAAAATAAAGGTTCGCAACGAGCGAGGTATCGGCGCAGCTGGCAATATCAGCTGGCCGATGGAGCGCCAAGTACGCTATCCTGACACACCTCTTTCGCTTCTCTGTCTCATCTTGACACACTCCGCGGGATGTGAGTGCTCCTCACTTATCCGTATGTGAGCACGGCTTCATCTGATGTGTCAGTTTAGCTTGTCTCCGGTTCCTGCAGCCACTCACATTCGCTCGATATATTTTGTGTCGTCATTCGTTCATCACTCATTCGCTCAACATGTCCGAACAAACGGAGCACGCCTGTTTTCATTTTAACGATGACACTTTCATTCAGTCCAGCCATACTGTGTATCTCTTCGTTACGTATCCGGTCGGTCAAGGTAACGCCGCACAGCTCACGTAGAGATCGCATTTCTACAGCATTCATCTTATTTCAGTCGTCTTCTGACAAACCTTCACTTCTTTAAATTATAATATGTAGTACATAAAAGTCAGGTTCCTATATTTATTTATCATTTTTATTGACTATACAAGTTGCTGCAACCTATATAGGTACGGTCGACCGCACGTCAGTGGAAACAAAACCAGTATAAGCTGGTCTCTCATAGTATTGAAACTCCCTAATAGGGTAGGCCAGCTCAAGGTCAAAGTGTTTCCACTGACGTGCGGTCGACTGTACTTACCTGACAAACGCGTTTGTGCTGTATGTATAAATGGGATAAATAAACTTGTAAATCATTAAGCGAGTTTGTATTTCGTGTTTGTATGCGTCAATTTCACATTTCATACTAAAAAATCATACTTAGAAATAATAATTAATATGGGAGGTCAAGGTTCACCGTTGTTGATCTGTGATCTACCAGACGAAAATACACCAGTTGCTAAGGTAAAAGTAATCAGTGAAGGTGTCGACACAAGAATACCAAATGGAACGTTGTAAGATTTGGTATGCTTAGTGAGAGGCGGCGATGAAGCTATGTTTGTTGCTACACGCTGTAAAGCTGATAGACACTTTCAATACCAATGTGTATTTTATTTTGTGCACTTTTACTTGGCAATAATATTTTTTTCACCTCACCGGCTCGGAAGGGTATACTTTCTCATTCGAAATCTGCGTGAAAAACTGCACCTGGAAAAAAAAATTCAAAACTTTTCTTCTAATTTGTAGAAGGTGGACATTTAAAGAAGTGGTCAATCTAATTGTGGTTATTATTATTTGTGGTTCTAAACCGCCGAAAGGATTCAATTCACCTAGTATTTTCCTCGCTGTAGTGAGGTGAAAAATTGTGTGTTGCGCTCGGCAGCAAAGTTATTTTGCGTCTTGTACCTTGAAACCCTCGCTACGCTCAGGATTCTGTCTTTCAGCCTTGTATTCAGCCTTGCATAACAAATAACTATTTAAGTGCACTCGGCTGTCGGCTGCAACTAATTCGGGCAAGATGGCCTTTTTCATTTATACAAGATCACTTTGTGCCCTTATATCTCCGTCATGGAACGGTTTGGGTGAGACGTGTTGAGGCTGTCCGCAGTACGGATGGAGGTGGTCCAGCGATAACCCGCGACAACTATTAGAGGGCTCCTTATACGATCATGCGGCATGACATGCAATACGTGCTGTCACTCATGCATGATCGTCTAGCTGTAGTGATTGACGTGCATGACATGCAAACTACGTGCTGGCCGTTGCTTCACTGTATTGATTGATAGCAAGCTTGATGGTCCATCATGCAGCATGACATGCACATAAGCGTTGCATGTCATGCAAGCATGATCCTTTAGGGAAACGAATCTTCAATTTCCATCAATAACACTGAGCTAGCGACCTCGGGAATTTCACAATTCTATGAAATTAAAAGTAGACGGAAAGCACCCTGTATGGTGCAGTAATAGCTTCCATTGTATTCGCTAGTGCGTGGGCGGGAGCGAGACACGTGCAATGCGGCGTCCCAGCTATTTTCACCTCTGACGTATGCGCCGGAGTGGGTCGGGCTCGGCTCTGATTTCTGGGTCACGCAGCGTATGTGCAATACGCTGAAATGTGATCGTGAACTAAGAACACTATACAGGGACCGCGCCATAACATCTACTTATATGAACTACTACCCAAACCAAAGTATTTCAAACCTGTAATTTACCATCCGATAATGTGGCTAATAACCATAGAAATACAGAGCGTAGCGAGCTTTTTCCGTGTTTTGTGCTAATAACTATCAACTTCTGGGAAGTAAGACTAAAGGTAAGGGTTATCTGTACTATTAATAAAGAGGTAAAAAGTGATGGAAATTTTGCACGCTTATCTTATAAATGTTGCGAAGAACCAAATAATACCGGGTGTAAAATACACCTAATGCCATCTATTGAAAAACTTTAAAACTAAGAAACTGGCATGATTAGAACAGGTTAAAAAAATTTGAATAACATTTAATGCGAATGAAGTCGCGGGGCATCGGCTAGTTTTTTAATAAACTGTTTCATAGCTTCAAATTAGGTACCTATATACTTACATACATTAGCCGTATCATAACTGAAGTAATCAAATTATTCGAAATGCAAGTATTTTCCGGGTACCTACGTGAGCTGTCCGTTCTTACTTAGCTCCGCATTCATATCCTTATTTCAATTAAGTAATTGACTTGTTCAGCTGTAGATAACTGAATATTGTTTCATCAACTGAAAACACGAAAGCTTTCTCGTGGTAATGTAGAGTCAACATCTGAAACGAAACCTCTAATGTTGCAAGGAGAAATAGATTTAGATGAAACGAAAACAATAGGAACTCGAATAGTACACTCGCTTGTGCGTTCGTTCCACTTCATCATCAACAGCCTTTTAATGTCCCCACTGCTGGGGCTCAGGCCTACCTTCAACGAGGGCGTTCGGGCTATAGTCCACCACGCTAGCCCAGTGCGGGTTGGTGGACTTCACATGCGCCTAAGAACGTTCTACTTTACTTACACGCAATTTTCTGCAGTAGTTAAATTGATTAGATGTTTGTTTAAATTTGAGATTGAATCGGTACTTGACTGGCTGTGATGTGACAAATGTCTAAAATTGTATTCAGTTTCATCTTGGCATTACTATTTCCTTTCTCTCTGCTTGCTTCCATCTGTCTGTACCTTGTCTGTATCCACCGTGCTCAATAAAATAAGTTTTTATACAACTTTGCTACGCAGGAGAACCAAGGTCACCGACATAGGTCAAAGAATTGCGAAGCTTAAGGGGCAGTGGGTAGGGCACATCGCTCGTAGAATTATACGATTTTGGCCTTCATAATTAAAAACCAACAGATAATTAAAAGCTACAGACCTCAATAATTTGTCAAGGCCTTTCAAAGCAAAGTCAAAGTCAAAATTCGTTTATTCAAAATTGGTATACAAATATACACTTTTAACTTCAATTCTGTCTAAAACTGAAACTACTCTGTTTCCACGTGTACGTCGTCGAAGGGAAGAAACAGCAACAAACCCAACAGCACAGGGCCCTGCTTTCATATATATAGCTTATTCATTACAATATTTATCTATTGAGTCATCAGGCACTCCATGGAAGTTTTCACTCCATGCATTCACATAGTAAGGTAGCGATTTGTTTGACCAGCCAGGAGCAGTGCTGAACTTGAAGGGATCTCCAGAAACCTTATTACTTCAACAATTTCGTCGGCCATTACAAGTTTTCCCGAAGCTTTGTCACACGATCGACCATTTGTAATAGTTGATCGTTATTGTGCACTTGAGGAATCCGAAAACTTTTCGTTAAACGAGTTTTGTGGCGAAACAAAAGATTTAATATGACTGCGCCGTTATGTTCTGATTCTACTAATGACCGCTCGGGGCTTTCGTATTCTTCAGGGGAGGAAAAAATATGGTATAAGTTCAGCGAGTTAAAGTTTTGAGTGGGATTTTGTATTTACAACTTTATTTGTTATGGAGTTTTTTTGTTTATTTGTGAGTTTGTTTTTCTGACGTTTATCAGAAACCTTTTTTTACTATACAGGGTATAAAAAGTAGAATGGTTCGAGGTAAATGGCCATAAATAGGATATTGATGATAGGAATTTTTATAGCATTGCATTCAAATATTTTTAAGAAACCATACCTGTCCGGGCCAGGATAAATTAAACCGCATAAACATAGTCCATCTTAAGAAACGTAGAATCCTAAGCTAAAGTAAAACCATCAAACTTAACTTTAAGACTTTCTATAATTATTACAAACATGACTTTTTATTAAGGCCCTTTAAAATGTTAGAATAGTCTATGCCTTAAATTTTAGATACTAAGAGGAATTGATTCTTTTGATTGGTATCATAAAAATACGGAATGTTTTATTCTCACCTCTCCGGTTCGATGGCCGGCTCTTAAAAATCATTGAATGCAGTTTTACTTATTTTTGGAAATAAAGGAATGTTTCCTTTCAGTATTTGCTACCTTCAATTTACTGTAATTTAACCTGTAATCTAATCATAGGAATTAAACTTAGGGCAGTTCATAAAAAAATAAAACATACAGACCACAGACCTAGATGTAAGAATGATATTGACCGTAATGAACTGTGGGATCAACCGGATTGAATAGTCTAAATTTTGGTTTGTACGTTTTATACCAGATTAGCAAAATGTCAAATTAGCAAAATGACAGTTTAGCAAAATGCCAGTTTAGCAAAATGCCAGATTAGCATTATGTCAGATTAGCAAATATCAGATTAGCATAATGTCAGATTAGCAAAATGCCAGATTAGCAAAATGCCAGATTAGCAAAATGCCAGATTAGCAAAATGCACTGTATCTACAACCGACACGTAGATATTCTGTAGTTTCATTACGAAACATCTGCACAAATAGATTGGCAATTAAACAGTGAGTAAATTTAGTTAGATTAGCTACATACACAATTTATTGCTTTAAAACTAAAATAGAATCACGTTTCAATTAACACAGCGCTGCTTAACGCATAAAGGAAATAAAAACACGCGTCAAACGGAACGTTTGCGCAAAACAATAGAAAATATAAATAAACCGCACCGTCCACAAGCGTGAGTCAAATCAATTAATATACCAACTGCGCCAGGAAACACAGATTGAGTAAAATTGAGCAAACTATTACGCTGGAAGTAACACTTGAATAATGCAATTAATTACCATAAAAAGTAATTCAGTTTCATACATAAAAATCTTGAGTATTTGATCAAAAGTAGAAAAAAATGCTAAATAAAAAATAATGTTGTTTAATGGGTCACAGGTGGAAGAAGTGTAAAAAGTCAAAGCTGAATAATGCCATGCATTATATGTACCTAATTGTAATTTATTTATTTATTTATGTTCTGCGATACACATGTTCTGCGATGCTATTTCATTGGCAGCTCACATTTGGTGAATTCAGCCAATCACAGCATTTGCTGCCGCACACCAAAAGCGCGGAAAAAGCTTATGTACTGCCGCCGTTAAATTTTTTGCTGCATCGCAAGTGAAATTATCTCAAATGATTTGATTTCCGAATTCATCAAGATTCATACGATTCCTGCATTTATGTGTAAGTTCTTCGACATGTAAAATAGGTACCGATTTTAGAGACTGAATAAATAGGTACCTGTGACATATCTAGTAGAAGTTTTAATTATGGCATTGCAAATCTTTATACCCGTCTATTTTGTAACGTTTCAATCGGATTTTAATGACGTAAACATCCTACTTGGAGCACACGTGCGCTGTGGCCACAGAATGTAGATTTTATTTCCAATTTCCTCAATATAGTGACGATGGAAATAAAATTCGGCCCCTCTACGTCCCGTATAGCTTTCTATAAACCGGTCCCTACACGAACATGCGGCATGACATGCGTTACGTTTACGTGAATGATCATGCTGCATGATGGACCCTCATGCTTGCTATCAATCACTTAGTACAGTGAAGGGTACGCGCGATTGTCAATCAACGGCCAGCGCGTAGTTTGCATGTTATTCGCGTCAATCTAACAATTAAACGGTCATGCTTGTCACCCATGTCATGCCGCATGACCGTGCAGGGACCGCTTTAGATTAGCCAATCAGCGTTCAAGTTTCTAATCGTCCTAAACAAATGGGGTTTTTTGCAACGATCCAGTTAATAGCTCGGATGATTGCGAAAATCGGTCTTTGATTTAAATTTTCCGGTCATTTGCAATCGTCCTAGCATTATCCCATGACCTGACTTTTCCTACTGTCCTCCGACATTATGTACATGCAAGTGTATTGGTTATGTCGTACTACTCTGTGTCGCTCCGCGTCTCCCGCTTCCCCCTACGTCGCCCCGCCGTGATAGGTACAGAGTGCAAAAACGATTAATAATAATATTAATGTTTATTTCTTCAATTCTTAATAAATAAATACATTCGTGGTTGGGACCTCCTTTTAAGTTAGTACTTGTACCAGGAAATCCCGCTCTTCCATAACAAACATAAAGTTTAAAATTGATTTTAAAATTTATTTTGACATTAGTCTAAAATTTATATAGAATAGATATATATATGTATAAGTATAGAATATATATATATACTTACAAAGAACAGACAATTCTAATATACCTTATTTTACGATTGAGAAGGTACTGGGCGAAAGTATGGAAATAAATTATTATTTATTCATATTTTCAATAAAAAGTAAAACATTGTGTAAGAAGCAGTTAGATACAGAAACCTTCATCTTTATCATCATTTGTTAATGACATGACGTCACTGTCTTATGCCCGACCCCTCACGTTTATGCGAACGGTACCGTCGCGCCTTGACGAGAGCGGGCGGGCGAGGTAGGGAAGCGGGAGGCGGAGGGAGGCCAAGGCCAAGTGACTCGTTTCAGTTGTCGGGTAGTAGGTCCTGTCACTAATTATTTTATTCTCACGAAAGTCTTCGCTTCCAAGTCAGAACTATAACCTAATATTTTCAGTTTTCCGCAGCAGTCATACGTCAGGTGTATCGTTAAATCTTGTTGGAACTTGTCCTTGTTAGAGAAAACTTGGTGCAACTTGCCTGTTTGTTCTCCAAACTGGTTCACTTCATTGTGCTTCGTTATTTCGCTTCTGTTGTTTGAATCCAGAAACTTCGCGTTATACAATTTCTTTGTCCTGTTTATGTTTGGAACTCCGTAACTTTCATGTCGGCGGTGCTATCGAATTGTTTTGTGTTGTAACAAATTTGAGTAATTTAACATTACCTATAGTGAAACTTAGAGCTTTTTATCACCAAGTAGGTTACTGCATATTTTGGACTTTAATTATGATATTTTTATGAATTTCCAAATGCAAAGAAAACGGTGTTTATGTAGATAGATACTTTATTTATTATCTTTCATTGAAATTTTCTTTTAAAATATCTGTCAAATACCTACTAATAAATCTATGGCACTCCCTGTACTAACATACTGCACCTGGGTGATTCTACTGGGAAAAAAATAAAAACAAAATTTTATAAAATCAACAAAACTGTTTATTTTTTGGTTAATTGAGATCAAAATAGCATTAATATAAAATTTAATTAGCATCATTATATGTTTGATTATCTGTTACTTAATCATCTGTTCTAATATCTCCTTCAATATCATTTTCATTGTCTGTTTCCTTATATGTACCAACATCTCTTTCATTAACCGTTACATTAACAGTTAATGTAAAGTCTAATGAAAGAAATACTTTTGCACTATTTGTTCTAATAGTCATTTCTGTCTACGCTATGTCATTTCTGTCACTGCGTGCATACAGAAATGACGATTTCACGTTAGTTTGATCTTAACTAATCTTTAATTAATTGATTCTTGGTGTGGCTAGCTGATGCAGATAATATTGGTTTCAGTGCATAATTACAACCAGTAAGTCACAAACCGCAAGAATTTCAAAGATATTTAACCTGAACAGAATTATGGTTTCGTAGTAGAATGACCGACCTACTTAATTGATAAGAATTACTTTTCTAGCTTCTATGCTGACTGCAAGGTCTAAACGCCTAGTTTTGATTGACTAATATTTCATACGACAAAAACCAAACTTTTTTGATAAAGAAGGAAATAACATTTTAAAAAGACTTTGTAAGATGGGCATTCACTAGGGAGAAAAAACTCGTGATGAAAATAACAATTGATAAGTTAAGGAAAGTATAAAGTGAATAAATTATTATAAGAGCTTGTAATGGCTGAAGTTAGAACTTCTCAGTACTTTATTTACTTTTTACTTTCGAGGGACATAAAAGTATTTTTATACATTTCTCCTTAGACCCTAAACTACCTTCAGCTTAGTGCAGATAATTATGTTACATACACTATTATCATCATAATCATATCAGCCTTTCAACGTCCACTACTGGACAAAGACCCTCCGCATCCAGCCGCTTCCGGCAACCTTCTTCAGGTCGTCGGTCCACCTGGCGGGATGGCATCCCACGCTGCGCGTACCCACCCGCTCTCTCTAAAACGGCCTGCCCACTGTCACATCAGCTTGCTAATTTTTAGTCTTAGACAATATCATACTTACTTACATTTAGAAAAATATTGTTTCTAATAATAAACGGTGAAAATTTTCCTGTTTCATTTCAATAACGTAAAACTCTCACCAATTACAACATCATCACCAGCCTGTAGACGTCCACTGCCGGGCAAAAGCCTCCCCGAAGGATCTCCACGACGCCCGGTCCCGCGCCAACCTCATCCAGCCGGGTCCCGGGACCTCCACCAGATCGTCGGTCCACCTTGTGAGAGGCCTACGTGCGTCTTCCGATACGTGGTCGCCACTCGAGAACTATGTGCCCCGCCCATTGCCACTTCAGCTTCGCAATTCTTTGAGCAACATACCTACCGTTACATTAGACAATATACGTACCTATACTTACATGTGTTTTTTAATTAGTTACTTTTATAAAGCTGTAATCTAATCAGACATAGGTGGCTCCTTCAGCCATTGGATTGAAATGACTTACCCAGAATTCATTTCTACGTATATTTTTAACAAAACCGTTGTTGGTATTAAAGACTACACAATCACATTAACATAAACCGTTTTCCGTACATAAAATATTGGAATCTCAAATTCTTTCAACCCTTAGGGTCCCTTTAGCGAACAAGGAAGCCCTTATGAAACCACTCCACATTATTACAAACTAGATGAAAGGTGGCCGGCGAAGGTATTTTTGTAACTTCAAACATATGCCGCGGGCCGAATTGTTTGATCTAAAAAAAGAACTTGTGAAAAATATATTGGCATAAATCAAGATATGTTATTTACTAGGTATACATTTTCAGATGAAGTTCGTATCATCCTAAAAACTAAACAACCTACCTTCTAATTTGCTGTAAATTCTCTACCCAAAGGTTGTCTGGAAGAAATCGCTCTTAGCGATAAGACCGCCTAGATGTACATTACTGTATCTGTTTTTGTGTTTGTCTGTAATTTTTAAACGTGCAATAAAGTGTATTGAATTGAATTGAACTAAACTAAACACTGCCTAGAAACTTAATTTAAATTAGGTGCGTACTTCAACTATCTTAAATGTTATTTTAATTAAACCTAATTTGTTTTTATCCACTATTTAACTTTTCTTTCATCATCATCATTTCACCTTTTATCGTCCACTGCTGGACATAGGCCTCTAGATTGTAATTTTATATCATTTGACATTGTAATTCTTTTGTTAACATTATTTCATTTTAACTATATTGAGTACATATTTCGACACGTAACTAAATAAACCTACCAATAAATTCACACGTAGCATTTTCCGATCCCTCAAAGAAGTTGTTAGCATTCATAACGATGATTCGCATGAACATGTGTCACCTAAGAGCTTAGTCTGCACTGCAAATATGACAGTTATCATCTGTGAAACAACATCATTAATGATTTCATCAACATAGTACACTGTTGGAACCGACCCAAGCATTGGCGACAGAGTTGGATAGTTGAGGCCACACCTTGTGTTTAGGCTGGTTTCACAGCTTGTAACGTAGCGCCCCCGCAGTGCTCTAGCACCTCGACGGGTCTTCCGTACAGCTGTGAAACCAGCCGTACTCTGGTACTTCATCCGCGTCGACAGGAAATTGCCAAGTGAGATATGTTTGTTAACATACGTCTCACGTCCATGATATGAGGTAGTGGGTTCCATCCTGGCCCGTACCAATGAGTTTTTCGAAACTTAAGTACGGTTTATTATAATACCATCGGTTTTTCGGTGAAGGAAAACATCGTGAGGAAACCTGCATACGCCAAAGATCGGTATTTACTATTCTAAGGAGTGTGTGAAGTCCACCAAAAATCGGATTGGGGCACCGTTTGGCGGACAGGGGTTTGGCACAACAGATCCCATAGGGTCGAAGTGTCGCCAGGTATTCCTGGCCCCCTCAGAAGATAAGATGAGATGAGATAAGATAACACAACGGTACGCTACGTTCTGATTACCAACCTTTATATAGCTCAAAGTCAAAATATTTTATTGCATAAGTACACTGGGTACATTTATACCACAATGCCTGAAGACAAAAGTCTTCAACCAGTGCGTCCTACCCGTAATGACGTACGGCGCCGAAACGTGGACACTGACAGTGGGACTAGTCCGAAAACTCAAAGTCGCTCAACGGGCTATGGAAAGAGCTATGCTCGGAGTTTCTCTGAGAGATAGGATCAGAAACGAGGTGATCCGCCAGAGAACCAAAGCCTCGACATATCTCAGAGGGTAAGCACGTTGAAGTGGCAGTGGGCTGGTCACATCTGCCGGAGAACCGATAACCGCTGGGGTAGACGAGTTCTCGAGTGGAGACCACGGCTTGGTAAGCGCAGTGTGGGACGCCCCCCGGCTAGATGGAGCGACGACCTGCGCAAGGCGGTTGGCAGTGACTGGATGCGGAGAGTCGAAGATCGGACTCAGTGGCGCGTCTTGGGGGAGGCCTATGTCCAGCAGTGGACTAGTGCAGGCTGATGATGTACATTTATACACGTCAATTTTTATCCGCCACCGCTTCCTGGGTGTTGGTGCTGAGAAGAAGAAGCGGCGCAACAAACTTCAGCAACCCACCTTTTAAAATCAAGTTTATTTATCAATTGTTTGTAAAGATTGTGCGAGGCTGAAGTATCATCATCATATCAGCCTGTAGACGTCCACTGCTGGACAAAGGCCTCCCCCAAGGATCTCCACGACGACCGGTCCTGCGCTAACCTCATCAAGCGGGTCCCGCGACCTTCACCAGATCATCGGTCCACCTCGTGGGAGTAGCTGAAGTAACCAGCCATCTTTTTCATTCAAATAATCATTTATTTTATAATAAGGTTTCTTACAAAGTTGTTTTAATGTGACTTTTAAGTTATGTGCCTTTTAAATGCAGGATATCCCCTTGTAGTTTGTTGTAGAAGCGTAGGTATACCTCGCCACACGAACGATTCACTGACTCCAAAGACGAAGACAGGTTTGTTTTAATTACATAAGTTGTGTTAATGTCACAGTGCCTCAAAAAGAAAGAAAATATTTTGCAGACATACAAAATATTCTCAAAAATGTATTGACTGGCTACGGTTAATGTTTATTTGTTTAAACTTTTCTCTTAATAACTCTGAAAGAGATGAATAGAAATGAGAAAAAAAAGAAGAAAAATAAGAATAGTAAGAAGAAAAGAAGAGTTTTCTCTCTGGAAGAGATCCCGTGGTGGGATAAGCCCGCCTTTGTACATAATTCTATTCTTAACTGTCTGTTTTTGTAATTTTTTGGTACAATAAAGTGTTTACATGCATACATACATACAGTAAATACCAGTCTTTGGTGTATGCAGGTTTCCTCACGATGTTTTCCTTCACCGAAAAACCTGTGGTATTATAATAAACCGTACAAAGTTTTCGAAAACTCATTGGTACGGGCCAGGATCGAACCCACGACCTCATGAACGTGAGGCGAGTGCACAACCAACTTGGCTACCACGGCTCCACACATATGTACATACATACATAACTCTACAATGCCGAAAACACACTAACATTTTCAATTAAATATTTAAACGATAACTGTGCAACAGCCGTACGTACTGTGTAATTACGAAATAACAATTATGGTAATATCGCTTGGTAACTAATTACGAAGTCAGTGGGATTATCGTCCTGGGATTAGAACTTGTGCTCAAAGTTTTGGGCTTGACTTGAGGCTCAACTGGCTTGCTCAATATCTTAACTCGTGTGTTATGCAAGCCTTTGGACTTTTTGCTTATCGGGTGTTTCTTATCTATAGCTTTAATGTTCCGAGTTTATGTAAATACTAGCTTTTGCCCGCGGCTCCGCCCGCGTAAAAAAGTTTTTCCCGCGGGAAAATCTTTAGAGAAACCCTTACTTAGGTGACGTCAGAGCTATATGAGGAACCTTTGTGCAAAATTTCACGTTTGTAGACTCAGCGGTTTGGGCTGTGCGTTGATCAGTCAGTCAGTCAGGTTCTCCTTTTATATATGGGAGAAGAAAAGATAATCTTGATAAGATCGTATTCCTATCTACTAGAACACTTCGTCTTCGTTGGAAATCGTACAGTCGACCGCACGTCAGTGGAAATACTTAGACCTTGAGCTGGCCTAGCCTATCAGGGCGTTTCAATACTATATGAGAGACCGTTTATACTGGTTTCGTTTCCATTGACGTGCGGTCGACCGTACCATCTATAGGTAGCTCTACATGCATATCAAACTACTAGTTGTTTCCCGCAGCTTCGCTCGCGTTTTATAAGTTATATCTACCTTGAATACCCCACCAGGGACGTAGCGTGAATGTATGTATACTGACTTTTTCTTGCTCGGCTGCCAAGGGTCGTAGCGTGATATTATAGCCTATATCCTCCCTCAGAAATTGGGCTATCAAATGCATTAATAATAAAAACTAACTTCAGCCTTCTCAAGAATATAGCCGAGAATAAAATGTCCATTCTACGCGAACGGAACAGCGAGCAACAGCTTGTGCTTTTGTATAGTCTGTAGATTGAATGAATGGAAATCAGGCTGACGTATTTCAACGTCGGTTGACACAGTGTGGCGCCCAACAGGTGCCTTCAATTATGAACTGCCGAAAGCTCCGGCACAGCTTTTGACAGTTATGTACTTATTGTTCGATGACATGGGTCGGCCTATTCATATTCATTTGACCGGACCGCTTCCTAGAGTACGAATTAGTTTAAAATATTTGCATATATTTTATTTTCAACACACTTGCTCGCAAAGTGGCTCTTATTGCACCGATTTTAGGGTCATAAAGCAGCTTAATAAACACGCGTGCTTTTTTCATACCATAAACCTGCCATAAACCGCAGTTATGTTTTGTTTTCTAGTTTTTTCTTAATTCTCCGCAAAGAGTTTTTATGTTTACCAGCACCAACAATTTGGTGAGTGAATAAATTGTGTTAATTTAAATATGTGATTATTTGTGTTTATTTAACGTCGGGCAAGGTAAATAAAACTTATTCGTGTGTAAGACTGTAAATAATTATATAATTTAAATATGGTTATATATATTAATATATAATTTAAATATATATGTAAACATTTCATTTCATCAAATTATTTATTTTTGTCAACAAATTAACTTAATTACATACATACATATCTTCACGCTATGTCCCTGGCGGGGTGGGCAGATAGAACGGAGCGCCAAGTATCGCGAACCGATATCGTATTAACATAATTAGTGTAATAAATACAATTAATTATAGTTATTAACAGTTTATAATATTTTTATGCTGTTGGGCTGTTTGACATCGTCCGCGGAAAAAGGAAATCCGCGCGCCATATTTTACAAATATTTGTGTAAACATAGTTGTGTTTTGTGATTATTTTTTTCAAAAATATCGACTTCAGAGTGGAATAGTGCATTCAAGTGATGAAGAAAAGCCATAATATAATTTTGCTTCGACGATGTACGGTTCTACGCCGCCAGAAAATCCTACCGACTCACAAAATGTAAGTCCATCAAAATCATAGGAAAATAAGTTTATGACATTTTTATTTATTTTCCTCGCAATTAAGTGTGTTGAAAACCGACATGCGTATTCTTATTATGGAACTTGGCTCACATTTTTACATTTATGTTTTTGATGGGATAACTTACACTGGTTATAGCAGATTACTCTTGAGTCCATTCGTATCGGAAGCTAAAATGAAATAAAACTACAAAGCCAAAGAGATAATACCTACGCTGTGTATCACAAACATACGCTGCACAAAGCTCCGCTGAACAATTTTTGTTCGTCCATTAGTTGGGAACTGAACACTGAGTGAACACCGGTCTTTGTTCACTCACGGACAATGAACGCAGTGAATGGAAATGAAACCGTTTTGAAAATATGCCGGCCCAGTTACGTTCTAATACGACATCTGTATTCCTAAAGTGCAGTCCTGCCTTATAATTGATTTCATATTTAATTAATGACGGATCGAATGTTCGTGTTCATTAACTTTAAATGAAAATACAAATTGTATTTCCAATCTGTCAAGTCATCACATTTTTAATCAATTAAGTCATTATTTGTTATAAATTACAGTCATCATCATCAGCCTGCACGAGGCCACTGCTGGACATAGGCTTCCGCGCCACTGAATCGTCCTACACTAAGCTTACCCACGCGTGGTCTCCACTCAAAAACTCGTCTACCCAGTGATTAGAATATAGTGCTAATTGTTATTTATAATTACTTCTCCATTATATCAGCCTGTAGACGTCCACTGCTGGACCTCCTCCAAAGATCTCCCCGACGCCCGGTCCCGCGCTAACCTCATCCAGCCGGGCCCCGCGACCTTCACCAGATCGTCGGTCCACCACGTGGGAGGCCTACGCTGCGTCTTCCGATACGTGGTCGTTACGTGGTCAGTTCTACGAGCGATGTGCCCACTTCAGCTTCGCAATTGACCTTTGTTATTGACCTTGGTTCTCCTGCGGATCTCCTCATTTCTGATTCGATAATTACTTCTTAGAGGAACTTTTGTCCTACAAGACAACTAGTAAGTATTTTCTCATTTCATGAATCAACATTTTGCTCTTTTTGTCACGTATTACGTAAATGTAGTCAATTATTTACAGAAAAATGTATTCCTTTTTTATTCTATTTCCCTCCCAAACCTTTCCCAGAAAAAATACGTTATTCATGACGTCACGGTACGTTCGACGGGTCTACGTCATTTGTAGGGGTCTACGCCGTAGATCGATGTGCTACGAAAGGTTGCTACGTAAGCGCTACGGCGGGCTGCGCTGACCTTTTGTTCTGGTTTTATTTCTATAAGGTCAGTAAGTAAAGAGCGCGGGCATTTAAATAGAATACAGTAGGTGCCTTTATTGCCAATTTTATTGTAAATAAAAAAAAATGTTATGTTAAACAGAATACATACATACCTACTCTTTAAAATGATTTTTGGTCTGAGGAAACCATATGTTTTAATCCAAGTTTTTGCTGCTTTTGTTAGATAAGGTCCGTTATATTAAAAACAACATTGCCTATGCCTTCTTATTGGAATTCAACAATTTGTATCGTAACGATATGATTATTCTCTATTGCATAATAACACTAGGTTCAATACACGTTTTTGTAAGTTCAAGGAAAAGAAATTAAAAAAATAACGTCGATAGAAATAAAAAAGCAAAAATCGAGAAACGACTCCCTCGACACACATTTCATAAAAAGTCCAAAATTGACATAACGAATTTTTTTATGAATCCCCTGCGCCCACCTGTGACGTGTATTAGCGAAACACCCTATATACAAGGCGCGTGACTGAAATACCTGCCGGCTAATCACTGACCTCTCGACGCCACCGCACCTTTTAAGGTCACGTAGTGTAACTGGCGCAGCCTGTATCTTAGAAGGCAAATTGATACCACGGAGGTTCGTGTCGCTTCGAATGTGCACCCTTTGTCTCTTGTTCTCTTTTTCAAAATTTTAAAAAGAGATGGCATGAATTTTAGAACTGTCAAATTAGTTGATAATGGTTCGGGCAAATTTACACATCACGGCTGTTTAGTCCCAACGAAGCCGAAGCTTGTACATGGGTACTCGACAACTGATAAACATACATAAATACTTTAAAATACATACAAACACCCAGAATCCGAAAACCAACAGTTATGCTCATCCATCACACAAATGTTGGTCCCGGGTGGGAATCAAACCCACGGCCTTTGGCGCAGTAGGCAGGGTTACAACCACTACGCCAACAGGCCAGTCAAACTAAAGCTGCTTTAGTTCAATTTCTTTGGTGAGTCAGAGGAAATCAATGATTAAAGAAACTAAAGGAGATACCCTATTCAACATAAGATACATATTTTAATTTGTTGAGCGCGCCGATTCGCCATATTGTGTTTGATGCTACAGTGAAATACATTATTTTCGTGTAATTTAGTGGGAATCGTGAGATTTACTGGACTTTAATTGCGATATGGACCAATAAGAAACATGTCAAAGTGTTCAATAAACAGTGTAGTGCCACGCCAATTGTCGGCCATTTTATGTTTTCCTATTGTTTAGGTATACACGCTTTTTTTGTAGGTTAGCCCTGTCCTCCTTACGCAGTAAGGACTTTCTTTTGTCATTGGAGGAAATAGAAACCCGATACATTTTCTTGTATCAGGCAGGACTATAAACTAATTTGACAGTTCTAGAATTCATGTCATCTCTTTCATAATTTTAAAATATAAGAAAGAGCACAATAGACTAAAATTTAGTTAACGCGTACCTACACCATCCGAATCCTTAAAGTTGCCTTGGGATTTATATTTGGCGATAAGGCCGTTGCATTAAGTGTTGTGTGACCAATGCAATGGTTATAAACAGATTTCTTTATACTTTTTGTATGTCGAAGGCAGTTTTCTTTCAGTCAACATTTTTGTCATTCTGATAAAAAGGCTTTATTAGACTCATATTCCTGTTATAATATTGTAATCTCTCAATTTGTAAATTATCTGTTGTAGCTATATATAAGTGGGGAAGACACTGACTCCTGAAATACAGCTTAACTAGTTTGGGAGTCAGGGCTTCGATATAAAATATATGCATTTTAATAAGTGAATAAAGTTTATATTAAAAAAAAAAGTTTTTATGTCTTGAGAACTGGTTATCTAAGAACACATTCTGTTCCTATTTGAGAATTCATTATCACCAGTCATTATCCGTGGAACCCTTTTTGCCTCTGTGAAAATTCCTTGCGGTACTCAAACAGAAATACGATATCTTTCTTGATAAAGATGTCTTTTAAATGAATATAAATTGTACAGAACTGGATTTCAAACACGATTTTTTCCCTGTATGATTGCTGGTTATCAAACCCCGGTTATCTACACAGGTGAAGCGACTTTTCCCCCAGAGTACTCACACACGAACGTGATTATGATTTTCGTATGACGTAGATGGGAAAACCATGTTATCATATTATCGAACCGTGGCATATCTCGTTTACCTTTATCATCTATGGCATACACATTTGTGTAAACGACACCTGCTCTCCTTCTAAGTTTGTGTACGTGGCCAAATGTACACACCGTATCTATACAAAATACACCTACGGGTGAGTATGTTATTTGACTATTTCTGAGGCAATTCTGTATCTACCTCGGGAAAAGGCGTGAGAGAGGATCCCCCAAGTTACATACAGAGGATCCAACAATAAACAAACAATAAATAAAGCGAGGTAGACTGATTGTACAAATTAATATGTCTTTTAAATTTTGTATCGAAGTGAAAACTATTGTCTACACAATAATGAGATCTGTAACCGTTTGTGATAAAAATCAACTTATTTTTCACTTTTCCCACCCTCATTTTCACGAGCCACAACACTCCGCACAATCGTGTCGGCCATGCCATTACTAGACCTCGCACTGCCACCGTTTTCAAATTTCATACTACGTATCAGAGTACAACAAGAAAAAACGAAAGCCATTGACGATCCCATTTCAAATCGAGGTAATATTAAAACAAGAACGGGAGATGCCGAAAAACATAACAAATACAAGAGATACCGTACAAATCTGAAATAATAGAGATAAGGAAAAGCAGACTGGCTTCCTTTACCGCGTCGGGCGGTGGAATAACAATACACTCTAATACAGCCTGATTTTCCCCTGAGTACCTCCCTGTTTTGTTTTCAATGAGATCCTTCAGATTTCTACTGTGAATCGTTTCTCGTTTGACATTGTCTATTTGTTTTGTATCTGTTATTATTACTATTTCACTCGCGTGTTGACATTGAAACGCTATAGCGAGATTTATACCAAATGCAGAGATATCTCTTGACCATTATAGAGAATAAATAGACTGCAAGAAATATAGCAAATGCAGCGCTATCTTTTGACCATTTTAGAGAATAGACCGTTAGAAATATAGCAAATGCTGAACTATCTCTTGACCATTATAGAGAATAGACTGCAAGAAATATAGCAAATGCAGCGCTATCTTTTGTCCATTTTAGAGAATAGACCGTTAGAAATATAGCAAATGCAGCGCTATATTTTGACCATTTTAGAGAATAGACCGTGAGAAATATAGCAAATGCAGCGCTATCTTTTGACCATTTTAGAGAACAGATCGTGAGAAATATAGCAAATGCAGCGCTATCTTTTGACTATTTTAGAGAATAGACCGTGAGAAATATAGCAAATGCAGCGCTATCTCTTGAACATTATAGAGAATATACCTTGAGAAATATAGCAAATGCAGCACTATCTCTCGACCATTCAAGACAAGAAACGGCGACGATATATAGATTACTGATTGTGTAGACGAGGCTTCGACTAGAAACCCCGAGAGGACTGGCGTAGTGTGGGTAACCCCTCGGCTAGATGAAGTGACAATCTGTAGAAGGCGTGACTGGCTGCGGAAGATCGAACTCATTGACGGACCTTGGGAGAGATTTATGTCCAGCAGTGGACTGGTGTTAATAGTGACAAACCCATCAGGATACAAGCTATCACTGTACCAAGTTTCATCAAAATCCGTCCAGCTGATAAGGTGTAATCGATGAACAAACATATTCTTAGCTTGATGTAAAGGACATCCATGTAACGCTGGTATCGCTAGAACAACGTACCCAAGAATGCGAAACTACACCCTCCAGACTTACAGCCCATAACAGTATATTCCCATTTTATGATATATTCTTGTGTACTTCACGGACCCTTTTATATTCAGCCTCTTGGGGAAGTACATAAATATCTATTCAACATATCAGAGGGGTTGAATTTGGCATAATGTGTTTATTTATATAGACAACGTCAAAATATGGTATTGCAAAAGGACACTAGGTATATTTTATACAAGTAAATTTTTATCTGCCACCGCTTCCTAGGCACCGGAACACATCTATTAAAATCAAGTTTGTTTATCAATCGTTTGTAAAGATTGTGCAAGGCTTGAAATAACATTAATACCGGCAACATTGTCATTCAAATAATTGTCTATTATTATGATAACCTTTCTTACAAAGTTGTTTATGATCTTTTTTTATTTAATTTTTTTTCTGTTCTTCTTCGAGATTACGTTAGATTATTAGATGTTAAATATTCTCCTCAACAACCTGCTTCTTCGTTCTTTCTCTTTTAATAGCCTATTCAGTCACAAGGAGCGAGGCTCTCACGGCGACCTACAGCCGCTGTAACAAACACGCGTCAAGATGCGGAAGCCACTTTAAGCTGGTAAGAGCAAAAAGAATAACTTCCATGTAAATAATAATCGCAGGATCATGGAAAATCCACACGAATTTACAGTCTTCAACCTGGGTACATCTTTATACTTACCTAGCCAGCTACCAATAGTCAATTTAATTCAATCATTTTAGTAAAAAGAGTTATACACGTCAAATATGTTCCGAATACAATATCTTATAAATCTATCTTATAAACTATATAATATCCGATAAATCTAAACCACAGTATTGTGTGCACGGTACTGCTCACAGCCGCAGTCAGGTACTCGCTTACTGAATATCGCATTTTGTAATAGATGTTTTTATTAAGTAGTTTATTGATGAAAGCGTTTTCGCTCCTATTTTAGATCCCCTAAAAGACCGCAAAACACGCTTCGGTGAACTTCAAAAAATGATAATAGACTTATTATATAAACCAATTGAAAATTTTCAATATTTTTCCTTCTTTAACCAATTCATCAATTCCAGAGGAGTTTTTCCAATGGAAAAGGTAAAGCAATTTCCCCGGAATACATCTCGAAGGCTAATTGAACCAATTCATTATACCCGAGGAGGGCGACGGGCATTTCTCTCGCAAAACAATTTTACGTTCAATCGCTGAATGAAAGCTGGCTTTTCTATTACCTACCTAAGTATTTATTGAATGATTGTCAGAAAAAAGGAAGCCTAAATACTTTAGGTACAAGTATAAGAGGTAACACCTTCATTATTTTTTGTTTTAAACAGTTAATTTGGTATTATGTCGGCCATCTTTAAATGAATAAATAAGTACTTAACAGGTCTATACTTTTAAAAATGTTTTTCCGGCCAAAACACTCAGTTCCGACCATTAAAATTTGCTTGCATCTTAAAATGAATAAATTATGTAAGCATAAATAAATTATTAAATCATGAAAAGTTTTTAAAATTAATATAATATATATGCAAAGAAACTACAATGTAAGCAAATTAATTTACTTTTTACTACCTAAATATTTAGAATAGAATAGAATGGTATTTATTTTTAGAATGGTAGTTATTATTTTTGCTTTGTTCTTCTTGTAATTGTTTATGAAGTTTTAAAAAAATCAAAAAATTGGCGTTTCGACAATGTGCGTCGAAGCGGCCTCGTAACAGGACCATCGCGCTTGCGTAATATTTTCTCAAAAATACATTACAAAATCCAAATCAAAACACTGAATGTCAAATTAAAATTGTATATTGTATTTCAACCCATCAAAGTATTCAACAAGAATGAAACTGCTGTGAACCCAATTCCACAGTCAGGCGCCTAATTTACAAGTAAATGATTCAAACATCCAACGTATTTTCTGCCCTATTGCTTTCGTAACGTGGCTCCGCGTATGTGATCCGCACCTAAGGACAAAACGGTTCACTGAACTGGAAATATTGAAGAGCTTACCTACGGCGAATTGTTTCGAACGCATTCACAAGTTCAGAATATATGTCATGAACTCACCTCATGACGTTTGTTTAGACGAGTTGAGTTACCTTTAACCTCGAAACCGCTGTCATATTTGTCGCTTGCGATGTTTTTAATACATTTTGACACGCCATTTTCACTCATATGGGCCACTGTTCGATGTCACAAAAAAACGTTTTCAACTCACAAGCTCGGAAGGGTATACTTTCTCATTCGAAATCTGCGTGGAAAACTGCACCTGGAAATAAACTTTTTATAACTTTTCTTCTAATTTGTACAAGGTAGACATTTAAAGAAGTGGTCAATTCTAATTGTGGTTATTATTATTTGTGTAAATTTACGGTTTTCGGATTTTTTCCTTTACTTGTGCTAAAGAGGTTTTGCTTCTTGCCAAATTTCATGATTCTGGGTCAACGGGAAGTACCTCATAGGTTTTGATTACCAGAATACTAAAAAATGCGGAAAAATCGGCCATAATCTTCTGATTGCGTTGACTTAGAAGTTTGATTTTTTCACAGCTCCAAGGGATTGCAGACCTGAGTATTTGATTTTAATTTCAACTTAATACCTCCACGCGTTCTTGAGAAAAAGGGTCTTGACAGACAGACAGACGGACAACGAAGTGACCCTATAAGGGTTCCTTTTGTGGTACGGAACCCTAAAAGAATTCCTGCAAGTTTCAGTCAACACAATCAATACAAACTCATTAGCATATGTCTAAACTCAATCGCTACGAATTGAAAGGGACATCTGTCAGATCCCACCGCAATCTGGCGCAATTTATTTGGGCTGGATTAAGTAATCTACAATCCAAAAATACGCCCGTCTTGGTGGATTCACAATTACATCGCAGCTTTTTGTCGCTACGGATTCAATGCGGGCAGCCATATCTTTGTGAGTTCGGCCAATCACAGTGATAGACTCGATCTAATAAAATAGTATAGTCTTTTGAAAATGGCAACTAATTATAGTAAGTAAGTAATATTTATTTGCGTAAAACTAGGTTGTATACAGTTATTTAATAAAGTTGTACATGATTTACCATAATTTATGGCATGCAAAAGTAAAATAGGAAATACAATTTTAGAATAACGTCATAATGTCCAAGATTGCTCAATATCATTAGTAATGTCATCTAAGTAATGTTATCTATATAATTATGTGCTATACGCTACATATATACAAGTTGTAATAAGTTGCATTTTATACAATTAAAATTCCGTACCACAAAAGGAACCCTTATAGGATCACTTCGTTGTCCGTCTGTCTGTCTGTCAAGACCCTTTTTCTCAAGAACGCGTGGAGGTATTAAGTTGAAATTAAAATCAAGTACTCAGGTCCCTTGGAGCTGTGAAAAAATCAAACTTCTAAGTCAACGCAATCAGAAGATTATGGCCGATTTTTCCGCATTTTTTAGTATTCTGGTAATCAAAACCTATGAGGTACTTCCCGTTGACCCAGAATCATGAAATTTGGCAAGAAGCAAAACCTCTTTAGCACAAGTAAAGGAAAAAATCCGAAAACCGTAAATTAAATCATCCTCTATACAAGGTAATAAACTAATTATAATATACGTCAATGCATTAATGTCCAAATAAAAAAAATCATCCACGTAAGTATTTTAACATATAACGATTTTGAATTATTTTGTTGTTTTTTTGTTGATTTGTCCTCTATTGAGGACGGGCAAGGGAAGCTTTGTCCATACAGCCCTGTGTAATTTAAAGTATATTTATTATATTTATTTAAACCGATGGTTACAGCACGGCCTCCACAAAAACAGAGCACGACTAGAGTTAGTCGGCGCAGCACGGCCTCCACGAGGGCACAACTAGTGCCATTCGGTAATCCACACTGCAGGTTCATGTCCGCATTAAACCGATAGTAGGTTTAATGAAGATTAACAAGGGACATTTTGGAACGATCCGGTAGAGTCGTTATACGCTTTTATTTAACTATCCCGCACAAAATACACTTTAATAGGCACTTGTTGCATATAAAACTATCACAAATATACACCAAAACCTACAATATACATTTTTTGGAAAACTAAACAAAAACGACAACCGTCTCTGACAAAACCCGCCAAAAAGCTGTCTGGATTTTTTATGGATTACATAAAAGGCTCTAGAATCATAGCCCAGAAATAAATAAATAAAATATGTGCAATAAAGATTTTGAGGTGTACTACCTACCTACAATTTGAACTGAAAACTTTACTTTGGATTCACGTATATCTTAAACATTCTCCCTCATAATGTTGTAGGCTCAAGTTTCCTTGCTACGAAGCCTTATAATTGGTATTTAAATTCCAAGAAACTTGTTGGTAAGATCCCAGATTCGAAGCCTGATAATTGGTACTCAAACACAAAGAAACTTATGCGTACATTAGACGGTCATGCGACCGTCATTCAATTCCATCAGTCATGACTGATGGTTGCATGATGCATAAATAAAGTGAGCAGATTTTTGTCAGTCACCGCATTAGACGATCATTCGACCGTTAGTCACCGCCTGACTGTGGTAAAACCATGGTAAAACTGACAGCAAAACCTACCGTGCATTGGGGCCTTACAGGAAAGGTCCGAATTTACCGACTCTGTGCAGATCTGGGGCTGGGGTGATCCGCTGCACTGCGCTGTTGATAAGTTTTGGAGAAAACGTCTTGTGAATAGCTTACTGATGCACTTTAAATCGACGCAGACTTAAACGTCCGTGTGACTAGATCGAAAACGAGATAAAAGAGCGGCAGAATGAATGACAAGTGAATGAACTTTAATGAATGAATTGGTTTGCGTTTCGATTTCGCGAAAGCAAAGCGAGCGAGCATCTGCGAATCTAACAAGACTAGAACTTTAGATTAATTGAGAAAACATTTTAATTGTCGCCCAAACTAATTTCCATGTTCTAATGAACGTCTGAGTTTGCTTGAATTATTCATCAATTAACACCTCCATGGATTATTCCGACTTGTAATTAGTTATTGGCATGAGGCTAGGATCTTATTGGTGAGTAGCTAAATTCGATCTTTCCTCGCTATTTGGTATTTAGTTGATAAGTTTGATACTAAATGGCGGAATTATTGTGCCTTATAAATAACACAATACAAAAGGCCATTTGGAAAAAAATCGATTTTGTTTAATGTAATTAGATGTCGAATTAAGATTTTTGAATATTTAACTAACCTTATATAAGACCGTACCTACAATTTAAAATTTTGATCGGGAAAAATAGATTTTTCTTAGGATTTAAACTTCACTGTTTTGGAATAATCGTCGTTATTAAATGTTGAACATGGTCCCAGATTAGATAATGTTCCTAACATGGTCTTCCTTCGCCGCGGTTACAATGAGTTTACGTATAGGTACCTACTTAAATTATTAAGCGCTTTCGTTTTGTAAACTCATTTCAAGTTTGATTAATATTTCCATGTAGGTGCTATTGGGTTTATATCTCTATACTTTAGGTGCTAGTAGGTATTGTTGTGGTAGATTTGTGGTTCGGTTGTTATCTTAGTAATT
Organism: Metalampra italica; assembly: GCA_949699065.1. NCBI lineage: Eukaryota > Metazoa > Arthropoda > Insecta > Lepidoptera > Oecophoridae > Metalampra > Metalampra italica. The sequence goes on from OX452980.1 coordinate 9,870,273, forward strand.
GGAGCACTGGACAGAACATAGGCACTGTATTGGGTACAGTCACGGTTCATAAGTGCAGTAGCAGTTTCGCAACTCAATAGAGACCAGTTTCACTTATTACCTTCTTTTACATCAAGATGTTTCTGTACCCGTACTAATATATTTCTGGATATTACGATGAAATGAATTGCTATAAATTTTTTAACATGTATTTCGCGCCTAGCACGCATTACTGTATGACCCAAAGGTCAACTGGTAGAGGTATTAACATAAATGCCTTTTGTACTATTAACCTTTAGAATGTGGCTGTCAAAATTAGAAAACTCCGCAGAATGTGGACGTCATTTTTTGATTTTCGAGAAATCACTCATACCTACACATATATATACGTGATAATAGCCTACAGCGACGACACCCAAACGGGTCGCGTCACATTCTGCACACAATATTAATAAAACCCGATCGGGTTTTTTAACACTCTGAAAGTGCAATAGTTTTTAAATAAAAATAAATAAAAAATGAATTGATGACTTATTGCTTTGTAACTAAGGTTTAGAACACACTGTTCACTTAGGTGGTCAGATATGTCTAATTGATTTTCGTGTTTTCGTGCGCACCGTTGTACAGAAAAATGACTATTAGCTTGCTACTGCACTTATTAACCTTACTGTACATAATAATTTAAACAAGGCGTTTGATAGATCGATGCAGACATTATATTTTTAATTTAATTTGTTTATTTGTGTTTTTAAAATTAATAAATTAAATTGTAACGCAATGGATTTAACTGTATAGTTACATTGTTAAATAAATAATTTGATATTTGAATTATAGGACACAGAAATAAAAATACTTTCTCTACACTTCTGTGATAAAGGAGCATAGAATATGCTTCGTATTCGTATGATCGGTTAGATATTATAGGCAGGCTAGAGTTCTCTAAATGTCGGCGAAATTTATTAGGTATTTATCATGTATATTTACACCTTTAACATTTTTTTACAAAAAACATGGCAATACCTACGTATCCGATTACTTTAAGTGAAATACTTCATTTGACAACACAAGACAATAAATAACATCCCCTTAAATTTCTACATCGATCCACCATACAGCCTGTAGGTATATAATGTATGACTTCGAGTATATACCTGCATGGAACCTAACCACGAAGGAACACATGGATTATTTGCTTTACACTTAAGTAATGCACTGCTGCCCGTCATTGAGCTGTTGTAGAGATCTTGTCAACATCCAGCTTTAATAAAGTCAAATGTGTATTTTATCTATTTGCAGGTAAGCGTTCAAAGGAAGTAGAAGACGTCACAAAACGGTCAGTTACAAATCTCATAATTTTCCACCCTTGGAGGTAAAATACTTTTTTCCAGTTGGAATGGGAACACCCACCCTCGAAATACCTATAGCATTTTCAATAAAAAAAAGAAACATTCAAATCGGTTTGTAATCGGCGAAGACAACGGGTAACATACACAAAATACAGTCGAATTGAAGTCATCCTTTTTGAAGTCATTTAAAAAGAGTACCGTTGTAAGTTTAAATCAAACCTACCATCCAAAGATAATATCTGTATATCTGGCAACACCGAGGTTGCCGTTGTGGAGAAAGTTCAATATTTCTGGCCCACTGGCGCGGAGTTCGCATATTGGAAGGTAAATGGAGTGTAAACTGACCCCCGATTTATACACGGGATGTCGGAGGTTGGTCTGTGTCCAAGCGTAGGTATGCATAGTCCACCAGTTGCAGGGCTTTGTCGATATCATAGTCTACTACAAGCTATAGGTATGAAAGCAGGGACCTGTGCTGTTGGGTTTGTTGCTGTTTCTTCCCTTCGGCGACGTACAGGTGGAAACAGAGTAGTTTTAGTTTTAGACAGAATTGACGTCAAAATGAGAATATTGTATTCCAATTTTGAATAAACGAATTTTTTGACTTTCTATTTTTGAATCGCTCTCCTTGCTTCGAGCGGTCGATTCTACAGATTTTTGTATCGGATGTCGAAGGAAAATTAGTAGAATCGACCGCTCGAAGCGTGGAGAGCGATTCAAAAATAGAGCCCCAGATCAGAATATATCGAGCGAATGTGCTTGGTAATGGGAGCCAGGGACGACCTAGACTGACATACGAGGATCAGATAGAGCGGGTGCTCACAGACGGCTACGTGAGGAGCACTCGCGTCCCGCGGCGAGCGTGTATGAGGAGAATGATGAGACTGAGCGAAGCGAAAGAGGTGTGACAGGATCGCAATGCGGCGCTCCGTTCTTTCTGCCTACCCCGCCAGGGACATAGCGTGAAGATATGTATGTATGTATGGTCTATCAGACGCATTAATCAACTTTTACAATTAATCACTAGTTCAATTTATTACTTGGTACCACTATTATTTGTCTATTGTCACCAAGACGCCATGTTTGTTTATCAAATTAGAAAAACTTTTATTGACTCGACATTAGCTCTAGATTATGTCTAGAGAGAGATTTATAAACTTGGTTTTTGTTTTCATTTTAGATACCTGGTATACTAACATCTAACACATTGGTGAAGTCTTCTTGAAAATTGATTAAAATTGAATCACAAAATTGTATATTTGGTTGATGTCAAAATATGATTTGAGGTCAAGTCAATTTGTCGATAATTTTGCCAAAAACCGAGGTTTTTGATGATTTTATTCTATTTGTTTTGTAAATGGATATACAAGCTTTTGAGTATTTGTTTAAGGTGTATGATTGGCGCGTGTCTTTGTCGAGGTGAGCGAGTTATTTGTATACAAAATAAGACCCTGAGATAAAACGGACCTCATACTTTGTGTGTGTTTATTCTGTCTGTAGGATCATGCACAGTAAGGTGTCGCCAATCATTGGAAATCATGAACCAAAAAATTTTGCCACTCCCATACGGATGAGTAATAAAAGCATTCTATGGGTGTCAAAATTGTGTCAAAGTAATCACAAAATTATGAATCACTCACACATTCCCATTTTCAAACTCCATATGAATTTGTATTAGCAACCTCCTCCCGCTACTCCGCTTCCTTTGTCCGCACCCCCCTGTAAATGGCACCATAGGTTCCGATACTAAATATGCAAGATGCGATCTCCACAGGGAGCGCGCGCGCGACCAAAGAGATTTGAAACTTCTTGTTACAAATAGTATGAAGACATCCTACTTACTATACTTTCCAAACCTAAACTTTCCATCTACTTCTCGCCGGACAACCGAAAAATAACTGAAACTCCTGCCGTATCTCTCTCAGTACTGCGGCAACACAATAAACAACATTTGTTTCACATCAAAGGCGAAGCGAAATCGTTTTCCAAATTTAAAACGGCCGGCTGCGCCGAAAATAGCCGAACGCAGCCGAAGCCGGCCGAAAATAGTCGAACGGTGCGTGCGTTCGGCTATTTTCGGCCGCAATCGTCTGCCGACGTAATTCTTGACCCTATTTCATAAACGCCTAAGTTCTAAAGTTAGACTAACATTGCCACATGAAATTATTATGCTATCATGAGAGGAACCTACTGTCCAAATATCTTGTATCTGACTTCAGTCTTCATTCACCCAATAGGGACTTCTCTCTAATGGGCAACGATCATGCGGCATGACATGCATTACGTGCTGTCACTCATGCATGACCGTCTAGCTGTAGTGATTGACGTGCATGACATGCAAACTACGTGCTGGTCGTTGCTTCACTGTACTGATTGATAGCAAGCTTGATGGTCCATCATGCAGCATGATAATTCATGTAAACGTTTTAGGGACGTCTTATGGGTCTAGGAAATATATTTTCAAAAATATATTTAAGAAGGTTACAGCTTGGTTGTTGAATAACCCCTAAGTTATTCAACTTTATGACAACTTCCCACCCATCAACACGCGAATAAATTCACGTAATCTAAATTACATAGAGGTGTGAAAGCAAATAATGTCGTAAAACGGCAGTATAAAGGCTTTATAACGTCTTTTACGTGTTAAAATCACAATGCTATATAACAGAGGTGTTAAATCCTAGCGCTTAATCTGTAGGGCGGGAGATTTCGCTTGCTTTGTTAATTCTTATTTAATGGGTTGTAGTTTAAAGTACTCTATGGCTGGCTCCCGGAACAGTCATTAATCGGTAATTGTCCAATAAGTCCCTTGCTGCCTTTTTGCTTTAGTAACAAACATAATTAGAACAATGCAAAGATGGACAGCGAATTTACGTAAAATGCTAACTAGCTTACTCCCTTATATTTACATCGCGTGAAGATTATATATTTATACTTATACACAATATATTTGCTGTATAATTGTAGAATCTACACCCGTATCATCCGGTCTTTCAACAAACTTTGACAGATTTACTAATAGGTTGTACTTGTTAAAACACAAATTTTCTTTCACGTTAAAAAAATCTTCAAAATTTTGTAGTAGGTATCATAATGAAAAATCTTTTTACTATGTTACGTTATCACTATTTTTCTCATTTTTTCGTAAACTTACGTAAGAACAGGTACCTAAGTATAATGTATAATCAAATTTCATCTGCCAAAATTTGTATTATTAGTTTTATTTGTATTATAATCGTAAACAGATAGAACCAATCAACGAAATTACAGCCTTGCATTGCCTTACTCGGGGGTGGAGCCACTGAAAAGATCTATTCATTCTGACATGGAAAAGATGGGCTCCTTTGTATATAAATTTTATTTCTTATATATAAACGAAATCTATTTCTCCAAAGGCAGTCAATGAGGCCTTGTTTGCTGAGTCCTAACCCTAATCCGTCCTTTCAGTGTTTGTCTGGGACATAATAAAGCACCCAATCAATACACCTACCGAATTATCTGGTAAAGGGTTAACAGCTTCAGTAAAATACATTCAAATCAAACCAACAGCCTATTAACATGTCCCCACTGCTGGAGCTCAGGCCTACCCTCTCAACGAGGGCGTTCGGGCTATGGTCCACCACGCTAGCTCAGTGCGGGTTGGTTCCTCACGATGTTTTCCTTCACAGTTTGAGAGCAGTCAGTAAATGTACTTAATTGGGATGATAATATTTTCCTAAAATTTATGTTTTCATCACTACCCGGAACCTCCAGGAGTCCAGCAAGTAATGGATAACCACTTAGGCGAATGGTCTTTTCACGCCCTATATATGATGTATGATAAATTGACCATAATGTTAGAAAACCCTCACCGCTTTCGAGATTTTGCATTATTTTTTTTTTCTTATTATAAAAATGTAATTAACTGAATAGCCTCGATCCTATGGGTCTTATGAGATTTGGTCCTTGTGCTCATGGTCCTTCGTGGTCAAAGGATTGTCCATAATTTGTAAGTCAAGTTTCCAATGGTTTTAAAAAAGTTTAAAAAAAGCACTTACAAGAATAGTACATTGTGCAATAAGGGCAGTAAGTAGGATATTACTAACGAGAGTCTGTTAGAAGCCCGACGCCGAAGGCGGAGGGATTTTAATGACTCGAGTTTGTAATACCCTTACTTCCCGTGATGCACACAATGTTTTTCATCACATTTGCGAGGAAATAAATACCTACGACACAAGGGAACAAATTTATTTTCTTTGACTTTGCTGATATTATTTAAGTTTATTAAATTAATTTAGTTAAATTAAGTTAAATTGAGTTAAATTTAATTACCTTAATATAACTCAAGTTATCTCAGTTTAACTCAACTCGAGTCAAATCGAGTAAAGTCGAGTACAGTCGAATACAGTGGAGTACAGGCGAGTACAGTCGAGTACAGTCGAGTACAGAGAGTACAGTCGAGTACAGTCGAGTACAGGCGAGTACAGTCGAGTACAGTCGAGATAAGTCAAGTTAACTACTCAATTTAACTTAATTAATTTAATAAACCAGTTCAGTACAGCCAGCTACACATTACAGCCCTAGGGGTATAATATTGTACTGATTTTCATTATTCTCCCGCGGGTATATATAGGCCATTGTGTTTCTTTAGGTACGCATATAAAGAGACCCTTAACGAGCAAGTGTGATGAAATCTAAAATATATTTGTGCCCGAGTGTCAGCCCTAGCAAGACAGTATTGATTAGCTGCGATAATAGGAAAGTAAAGCGACAACCCCACGTAGCGTATTGGTTTCAGATAATCCCGCCACATCCCGCCACATCCCGCCGACGAACCTTTTAGCTCTTTTATTTTTAGTGAAGTGCTATGGTACTTCAGTAAAAGCGAAGTACCTATCGTACGCTTGTAATCAGTCGCAAAAAAAACTGGTTGATTAATTTGTACACAAAATTGCGAGCAAATCCGTGATAAATGTTTGTACAGTCTAGAGAAACCATAACCTTTCTTGTAAGTACTTACATTTAATATTTATTTATTTATTTTATTTTATTTAAAACTTTATTGCGCTAATTTGTACAAAAGGTGAACTTAATGCCAATGGCATTCTCCGCCAGCTGACCTTTGGGCCAATAATTGAGCTTCGTGCACCAAAAAAAGGTTTATAAATGGAAGGGGGGGGGGGGGGGGGGACTTTGTATGAAAGTCTTTGTTCTTTGAATGAAAATTTAAATTACAGCTTTAGATACTGAGCTTAATAAATAATTAAATATGATTCAGGGTTTTCGGGTTTTCATATTTAAAAGCATACTTCTTATTAGGTAGGTACTTCTTAACGCGGAAGAAGTCGCGGGGCATCAGCTAGCATATAACGGTCAGCCTAAATAAACCTTAACGCGTTTAACATTTTCATTTCCCGACTGCCGAAATCACTTCGGAATATTCTCTCCTGTGATAAAGACCCTATTTTAATAAATTCGCTATCAGATTCTGTCCACGGCGATGACAACTCAAACAAAAGGCATCTCTTTTGGCTAGTAATTAAATTCGTTTCACTGCAAAAAGTCGATTACGACATCGAGATATTAAAATGTTGGCACATAATTGACATTTAGGGCTTCTTTCACCACTTCCTGATATTGTTACAGATAGTAATCTTGGTGATAAACTAATCTATCAGATAAATCTGTGTGATAGACTATAAAAAATATATAAGATATAGGCAATCAGATACCTGTGAAACCGAAAAAAACGGATATCTGGTAGATAACCTGCATATAGGGTATCTGGGGCTTTATCAGCAACTGATGTAAGAAGCCCTTAGTATTGCTACTATGGAAACTCACTCATTGTCGATTACTTTGCGGTTTAGTCCCAACTCGTCCCCTTCCCATCTCGGCCTCGTGCCATAAATCACTACATGGTACAGTCACGGACGAAATAAAAGTCTACCATATATAAAAAACCCCTATAGAAAAGAGGGGAAATGGACCCCCACTCTTCAAAGAATAAATTTGATAGTTGTCACACACAAAGCTACCAATCACAGTTCGAACATGAGTACTCTTTATAGAGAAACTTTTAATTAACTTCACGGTGAGTGTAATGTGTTATTTATTGTTTAGGTGAAGTCTTCGTCAAGTTAATTTAACATAATTATATCTGTTTCAGCGATAACTTAAGACTCTACTAATCGATCGAAAAAGTACGATTACATTTTGTATTTAGTAATCACGGCTACTGATTACAAGTAGTCATAAAAAGTAGTTAATTTTTCGATTATCGTCTAACCACAAAATGTACCTAGAACTGCAATCACGATTAAAATAATATGTTATAATAATTTTAAATTAATAAATTTAAATTGAAGGCATATTCTATTTACTGACACAAGCTTCTCGGTGCGGTTGTTTTGACTGTTAGGATTAAAAGATTAAATTCGGGAGATCGAAAGCTTACTTTGCGGTATTTGTGCAAATGAAATTATTCAACTAAGTAACTAATTAACTTGTTTTACTTAGAATTATTAAACAATTAAGTACTAATCAACTATGTACATCTTTTATAGAACAGATGTGGTCGGTGAACTCAATTCACCTGGAAAAAATCACATGTGATGTAAATGCATTTAATGCACCTGGGTGGTACTACTTGATAGACATTTCAAATCGGATTAACGGTTACTTATAGTAAGTAATCAGGTTACATGGTAATCATAACTACTTGTAATCACAATCAGTAATCATATTACAATAAGTAGTCGATGGAATCCACAATAAAATAAAGGCTTGAATTTTTTATGATTATTTTAAGTATAATTTTTAAACATACCACCACCACCGCCAACATGTCAGGTTTTCCCAGTCTTCCTCTCCGTAACATTTATTTTGATATTACCGGTAAGAGATAAGGAAAATCATAAAAAGATTGTACCCTTATGTTTTTTATGACTTTTTGTAAAATACATTATTTCGCCGTGTAACACAGTAATCAAAGTTACGATCGGTCGTAAACAAAACCTAAATAAAATACAACCTGAAAATAATGTTTCAATTTGAAATTAATAATATTACTTCCAGTTTACAAATTAAGTACCTCTACATGTAACTTAAGTCTACTGTGTTAATGTGTTCTGTTTTTTTTTTTTGGTGAAATAAAGAGTATTGAATTATTCAATTCAATACTCTTTATTTCACCAAAAAAAAAAAACAGAACACATTAACACAGTAGACTTAGTATTTAGGTAGGTATGTAAATTATGAAAATAAAAGTTTTCCGCCGGTCTATCTATGTATACGTGTTATAGCGGTTGTTTTAATATTTTTCCTTTAAATAAGTACAAATTCTAACCATTTGAAACTCATGAAACCAATATCCACGGGGACCTCGGAGGAAACTCAAGCAGAAAGATGAAATATAAAAGAACATTGCAGTGGATTTAACTCGGAAAGATACTGGGTATTTCATATTCTTTTTAAGTCGGTTCGTTTTATAAATCGCAGGGTTTAGGTATTCCACCGCCGTGGAGAAGATGCAGTCAGAATAGTGATGTTAACTATCCTAGAAAATACGGGGTTATATCAGTGATACGGCCGTTGAAGTAGAAAATCTTTCGCTCGTAGAATTTCGCCCTTACATTCACTGCCTCGGAGTAAAACTAACACACCAAAAGATGTGCCTCGTCCGCGTTCAAAAGTATCTTGAGTAAATGACCGGTCGTCCTGGAGATCTCTGGGGGAGGCCTTTGTCCAGCGGTGGACGTCTACAGGCTGATATGATGAAGTAGGTAAGTGATACTGTACTTCACGACTAAACAAATAAAACGAATGCATGTATCGCCGGACATTCCCGATCAGCGTGGGAATGTACTAAAACCGATCCCCATTTTATTAAGGCTTTTTGTGAGGCTTGTTACCCTAAACTTTGGTATCCTCTTTTGTTACGACGCGTCGTAAAACAAAATATACACTTAGCAAGTAATATCATCGTATGTCATTGGACGCAAAATGTATTAGTTCTACACGAGTGCACAAACCGGGAGTAAAGTTTTTAAGCGTAAATAGAGGTAGACAGGTATTCGCTTTTGGAATATCTTTCACTCATTTTCTTTCGTTCTTTTACCGTACAACGGCGGTATAACCATTTGAATCGGCTACGCCTGGAAATGACACCAAGTTAATAAATATTTATTGTACAAAAACAATTATTGTACAGTCTACCGCACATCAGTGGATACACTTTGACATTGAGCTGGCCTAGCCTATTACGGAATTTCAATACTACGCGAGACCAGTTTATACTGGTTTTGTTACTGTAGTTGTTGTCGACCCTATCCAGTAGATAGATATATCACAGGCTCGGTAACATACACTGTATGCAAGCAAACGCGCCTCCTCTCGCCCACGGCTCACGGAACACTGGCGGTCGCCCCACTACATGTACTGCGAGACTGTGTAAGTAACTATTATCTCTAGATACTTTCTATAGACAAACACTACATCCCTTCCTTGTCAATGTTTTTATTTTAATTATCTATAATTTTATAATGATCAAAATCACACTTTCACCTTTACTGTTGTTCACCTTCTTGCGTATCGTCTTGGTCCCCAATAGCTTTCCACGTACCTTCCACTTTCTTTAAATGTATTACGTTTCGTCTAAGTAGCTGCCCTGTTTCTTCGTTTCTCACCGTGATGTCCCCGCCTTGTGATTTTTCCACGACGTGTGGAGTAGGTTTGTAAGTCATGGTAAGTTTGTTTCCTTTATCGCCTTCTTTCACGTACACCTTGTCCCCTTCATTAATTTTACAGTCCTGGGCTCTTCTTCTCTTATCTGCATATTCTTTACCCTTTTCTTTTTCCTTCATGTCCTTGTCTCTAATTTCGGAATCGTCCTCTTTGTCATAGTTGTTTATGTCTTGCAATGTTGGTATTTTATCTCTGTTTTGCCTCTTGAAGAAAAGCTCTGATGGTGTCTTTCCTGTTACTGAATGTGGAGTTGAATTATACATTGTTAGATATTCCCACAGGCTTTCCTTTAGATCTCTCTTTTCCAGTTGGCTTATCTTGAGTCGTTTCAGTATGTCCCGGTTTTGTCTTTCGACTTCTCCATTCTGTTGTGGCCAATAGGGCACTGTGTTAAAAATTGTGATGTTGCATTCCTGACAAAATGTTTTAAATTCCTCGCTTATGAATTGTCGACCATTATCTGCCGTGATTGAGCCTGGGTAGCCTAATCGGCTAAAAATTTCTTTTAAAATTTTTATTATCTGTGCACTTGTGATTGTTTTTGTAACCTTGACTTCTTTGTATCTACTATAGTAGTCAATAATCACTAGTAGGTAGTCTTGGCTTGGTAACGGTCCCAGCAAATCCATCGCAACATCTATCCATGGTGCAGCCGGAAGTTCTCTGCGCTTCATTGGAACAGGTAAGTTTGGCAGCCCGACTAACGTACAACCCTTACAGCTCTTTACTAACATTTCAGCGTCCTTGTCTATTCTAGGCCACCAAACTTTGGATCTCAGTCTTCCTTTCATGGCTACGATTCCTGGATGACCCTCATGAGCGGCATCTAATACTCCTTTTCGGAGTGCTCGGGGTATAACCAGCTTGTTTCCTCGTAGCAGTATTTTACCGTAGAAGCACAACTCGTTCTCAAAAATCTTATATCCCTTGACTGTATCGTCCCAATCGTTATTATATAAGCCCTTTTTTACGTTACAAATTTCTAAATCGCTTTCTGAGTTTTTAATAATGTCCTGCATAGGAATTGCATGAGGTCTGGCATTTTGCACGATCTGATGAACATAGTCATCGTCATCAGGCTGCAGAACATTTGAGCGTTTAGGCAGGCGCGACAATGGATCTGCGATGTTACTTTTCCCTGGTTTGTACTTTATTTTGTACTGGTAAGCCTGCAATCTCAGTACCCATCTTTCTATGCGTGCGCAGGGTCTAGATTTTGGTCCGAACAAAACCTCTAGGGGTTTATGGTCGGTAATCAGGTCGAATTCTTTTCCGAAAAGAAAGACATTAAAATGCTCTATAGCCCAAACTAAAGCTAGAGCCTCTTTCTCAGTTTGGCTATATCTACGTTCGCAGTCGGTCAAAGTTCGGTTCCCGTAAGCAATGATCCTGGGCCCATTGCTATCGATCTGTACTAATACGGCTCCTAACCCAACGGGGCTAGCATCTGCGATAACTTGTGTCTTATCTTTCACGTCATAGTAACCTAGGGTCTGTATCATTGTTAATGCTTCTTTAAGATGTTTGAATGCCTTCTCTTGATCTTCTGTCCAGTACTTCTCGATGTTAACATTTTTTCCTATTTTTTTCCTCAAGAGTTGTTTCAACGGTTCCGTAATCGTGGCTAGATTGGGAATCCATTTATTTATATAGTTAACCAGTCCCAGGAAACTTTGTAGCTCCTCTATTGTTTCTGGTACTCTGAAATTCGCTATGCTTTCGATGTATTTATTCAGTGGTTTGGCTCCGTCCGTGGTCAATTCATGTCCCAGAAAATTAACTTTCTGCACTTTGTAAATACATTTTTCTTCATTCAGGAGGACATTGTTTTCCTTTAATACTTCCAGGACATTTTTTTGCCGTAAATCATGCTCTTCTTCATTACTTCCATACACCAGGATATCGTCTATAAAATTTATCGTTCCATCGCATTTAATAAGCATTTTTTCTATTATTTTTTGAAATAGTTCAGGGGCACAAGAAATACCGAACATTAACCGTTTGTATCGGTACAATCCTTTGGAGGTGATAAACGTTGTTACGTGTCTAGAATTTGGGTGCAATTCGGCCTGATGAAATGCATTTTTTATGTCCAATTTCGTGAAATACTTGGCTTTCCTTATCTTCGGTAAAAGATGTTCCATTGAGGGCAACGGATAGTTCTCCCTCATTATCGCTTCGTTTGCGCGCCTCATGTCGACGCATAATCTCAATTCCCCGTTATCCTTTAGTATCGGTACAACCGGTGAAATCCACTTTGAAGGTTCTTGCACTTCCTCTATTATATCGCTATTTAACAACTCTCTTATTTTCTGTTCTATTTTTTCTTCTATAGGGATTGGTATACGGCGGTACGGTTGTGATACTGGTCTCTGAGATTCGTCAATCGGAATTTCAATCAGCACGTCCTTGAACTTAGGAAAAGGCAGCTGATTTTCAATTTGGTCTATCCCGATTCCTAATTTCAGAACACCCAAACGTATCGCCGTATCTTTCCCAAGCAAATCTCTTGAACCTCCTGTAATTACATAAATTCTTGCGCGCTCAGATCGATCATTTGCTCTAATAGTGGTTTCAAATGAGCCTTTTACGTCTAGCGGCGTTTTGCTACCATAGGCTAGCAGTGTCTTATCTGGTTTGTTGATCCGATTTGAACTTATGATTTTTTCACTCTTCAGGAATTCCCAAGTTTTATCCGTTATCAAATTGAGTTTGCAACCCGAGTCTATCAGCATGTTTATGTTGACCCCTCCTACTGTGCATTCTATGTTTGCGTCATTATTTATATTAAAAACATAATCGATCTCTTCGTTATCTACGCAGACCACTTTATCTCCTTTCTTTGCTTTTTTATTCCTTCCATCTTCGTCTTGTTTACTTGTTTCCTCCACTTTTCGTTTATTTGGTTGTCTTATAGTCTGGCTCTTGCAGCACCGACGATAATGTCCTATTTTCTCACAAAGGTGACATTTCTTGCCTTTTGCGGGGCAGTTTTTATCTTCTGATGTATGTTTATAGTCTCCGCATCTGGAGCACTTTTTGTTTGTTGTCGATTGAGGTTTCATCCAAGGTTTTGTTGTCCCGCTCTTTTGGGCTATTGCATTTAATTCATGTTTGTTGCTCTTTTTATCATACTCTTCTAATTGGTGATTAACAACTTCTAATGTGTTTGCCTCAGTAATAATTTTGTCCAGCGTTATGCTATCGCCTATAGTCAAAATCTTCTTTCTCAAATCCACTGAAGAACATTTTTCTGCGATTTGGTCAATCAAGTGTTCATCCGGTTTATCAAATTGACACTTTTCCGCTTGTTTCCTAAGCTTTATAAGAAATTTTTCAAATTTCTCATTGTCTTCTTGTTTAATGAGGCGGAAAACATGTCTCTCATACACTTTGCTTTGTTTGGGGCTGAAATAATCATTTAATTTTTGGATTGCTATCTCAAACACATCTATTCCGTCACTGGCGACCACGTTAGCCCCTGGCAAATTGTAGAAAATCTCCTGCAGGTCTGATCCCGCTAACAATAGCAATGTTGCTCTTTTCTTTATCGAACACTTTATCTCAGTCGCCTCCAAGTAAATGTTTAGGGATCTTTTCCATTTTTCCCATCTCTGGCCCACTGAGGCGCCATCACCTTCAAGGTCAAGTTTCTCTAAAGCTGGCAACATGTTCGACATGGTCCACGACGTAATTTGGGCGACCTGCAATAGAAAATCATAACCCGCTTGATCCTAACCGTTTCCAATTCAATAGGGATATAGTACCTATAGTCCTACTATATAGTAGAATCCGTCTACGAAACATTTCCGATTTAATGGAAAAATATTTTAAATTCAATTTTTTTCACACCCAGTTTAGTGGGTACCTTACAAAATATTTCCCAGATAAGTTAGTACTTACACTCATCCCAGTTTAGTGGGTATGCTCATCCCAGTTTAGTGGGTATACTCATCCCAGTTTAGTGGGTATACTCATCCCAGTTTAGTGGGTACAATAATCCCAGTTTAGTGGGTAACAGTAGTTCCAATTTAATGGCAGGTACATTATGAACCAACGATCCCAGTTTAGTGGGTACTTTACTTTATACATCATTTTCTAGCATAAGGGGAGGGGTACGTTTTTACCAATGATCCCAGTTTAATGGGATACAATACCACGTAGGTCATAATTAGTTTCAATTAAGGTGCACCACCCCAGGTGCTGTCATTTATTATAGTATGTGATAAACAATGTGTCCATGGCTAATTTTAAACATTTACGCCTTGTTTTGTATAACTACTAATACTAGTAAGTACTTACTTGCATACTTTACTATTTTGTGCTACATAGTAGGTACACAGAGTAAGTAATTGGTAGGTATCTACCGATAACTTTTATTACTAGCTCTGTGGCCGTCGCGAAACGTAAACAACGATGAGTCACCCACCGGCCAACGGCGCGGCGGCGGCGCGCGCGGCTCGGCGCGGTGCACCGGTGGCAGGTTTATTGGAAGTTAGTTCCGAAAAATAGTGGTAGGTACTAAGAAAAGTTAACTTGATACAATGTTTCCTTTATACTTGTAATCAACTTTTATTCAAGAACGACATTTTACGTCTACCACTGATACAAATGAACACATTGCTCACACACTGTTCCTTTTTTTTTTTTTTTTGTTATTATTATTATTTTTGTTATTTTTGACTGACCTTTGATCCCGTCGCCACTTGTAGTTGTTGTCGACCCTATCCAGTAGATAGATATATCACAGGCTCGGTAACATACACTGTATGCAAGCAAACGCGCCTCCTCTCGCCCACGGCTCACGGAACACTGGCGGTCGCCCCACTACATGTACTGCGAGACTGTGTAAGTAACTATTATCTCTAGATACTTTCTATAGACAAACACTACAGTTACCACTGATGTGCGGTCGACCGTACGAAGTTACCTGAAACCACGGCTTCAATACAATTAAAGTCCACTCTTGCTTGACCTACTTAGGCCTCGTTAACAATCCTGGCTTTCGCCCTCCATGTCCGTTTCTGCGGCTACTTTTTTTATAGATTTGCTCCTCGTGGGTTTGTCCCACAAAAATCCCACAATGTCCTATGTATGGCCTGTTTGTCCCAATTTATTTATAATATTAATTACTTCCAGCGTGTCCCGACTCGTATGACTACTTCGTCCCACTTTTTTTAGGGTTCCGAACCTCAAAAGAGGAAAAAAGGAACCCTTATAGGATCACTCGGTTGTCCGTCTGTCTGTCCGTCTGTCCGTCTGTCCGTCTGTCAAGACCATTTTTCTCAGGAACGCGTGGAGGTATCAAGTTGAAATTAATATCAAATACTCAGGTCTGCAGTCCCTTGGTGTCGTGAAAAAATCAGACTTCTAAGTCATCGCAGTTAAAAGATATTGCTGATTTCGCCGCATTTTTGAGTATCTTGGTAACCAAAACCTATGGGGTACTTCCCGTTCACCTAGAATCTTGAAATTTGGCAAGAAGCAAGGTCTTATAGCACAAGTAAAGGAAAAAATCCGAAAACCGTAAATTTGTAGTTATATCACAAAAATTTCTTTGTACAAAAGTACCAACAAACTTAACTTTGCGTATGAGCAAGCTACTGTTATAAATTAGTACAATGACGTAAAAAATTGTTGAAAGAATTCCCTATCGTCCAGAAATTTCATCATTACAGATCTATATTAAATAATTTCGTAAGGTTTTAAAAAATATACTAAAGGTTTAGCTAAGTCTGGAAATAAGATCACTTAAAAAATGAATAACATTTGACCATTATCGTAAACACCAACAAACTTAACTTTGCGTATGAGCAAGCTACCGTTATAAATTAGTACAATGACGTAAAAAATTGTTGAAAGTCCCTATCGTCTAGAAATTTCATGATTACAGATCTATATTAAATAATTTCGTAAGGTTTTACAAATTATACTAAAGGTTTAGCTAAGTCTGGAAATAAAATCACATAAAAAATGAATAACATTTGACCATTATCGTAAACACTGAGCGTAAACACGTGATTTAGCATTTGACATGATAGGACTTGTTTGACTTCTTATTGGTCAATTTATTTCTGCTTATTTTTTAATTTCATTTATTGGCGCATTCTTTTTGTCGTGCCAGTTCGAAATTTAAAAAGAAAGGTTTTGAATCTAAAAAGGTCGCCACGATGTCTAACCAATACTGCTATAGAATGCATGGCTTAAATGTTACCATTAATATTAGTACTAACACTACAAGAACTGACACAATTATAGATACCTAATGTTTTTTCCAATTTTAATATACAATTCGGCACTTTTCATTTTTTTAGTCACCATTTACAAATCTGGGTCAAATTTAATAAATAGGTATACTTAGAGAACTTTGATTTCCAAGAAAAATCTTCGAGACTTCCCGAGAGCTAACACCTATGTACAGGGTGGAAATTTCAGACGCCACATGGAGGGAAAGTTATTCTGTAGATTAACCTTTTCGATCGGTATCATAAAGATACAGCATGTATTTTTTCCACATTATTGTCAGATTCGATTCCCGACTCAGACTCGTGGTCTCTTTAAACTATTTGAATGCAGTTTTACTTAATTATGAAAATAAAAGAATGTTTCCTTTTAGTAAAATTTGGAATCAGTTATATTTAGGGTACCTACTTTGCCTCCAGGTGGCGTCTGAAATTTCCACCTGTTTATTGGAAGCAGTGGTAGATACAATATAACGTGTATAAATTACTCATAATGCAATAAAATATTTTGACATTGACTCGATTCCCGTGAACGACGAACTAATTTATATAGGTACAGTCGACCGCACGTCAGTGGTAATACATTGACATTGAGCTGGCCTAGCCTATTAGGGAGTTTCAATACTAGGAGAGACCAGTTTATACTGGTTTTGTTTCCACTGACGTGCGGTCGACCGTACCTGTACAAGTTTGTACGGAACCCTCGGTGCGCGAGCCAGACTCGCACTTGTCCGGTTTTTTTAAATAGACTAGACTTAAATCGTTGGTCCATTTTACATGTATGGCACCTAGGCTTAGATTAATACTACATTTTCTTGCGTCAATATAGTAGACTTTAATCTATTTAAAACGCGGACAATAGATGCAGACGGTTCTAAGCAATCTCGACTTTACAGAGACGAACTAACGTCGGTCATTTTGGCCTTAGATTTATTGAAATGTGAGTATGACGGAATAATGTGTGCTGAATAAACCACAAACTCGGGCTATGTATTTCATAAACGCTAAGGATCCGATTATTTGATACCTTTGCGGGTCACCCCTTTTTTTCTCGTTTACTTAATTCTGACATTTCTAATAAGGCCTGGCTCAGCTACATGAGTCCTATAGTTATATTTTAAATGGCTGGATCATAAATTATGATTTTCGGTTACATAATTTGCACTTTTGGCACGTTTTGTCTGCATACTCTGATTTCAAATCTAATCAAAATACAGACATGACGAACTAATCATACGACCTATTGAGTGCCAAAAATCAAGAATAGCTCGTAAATATCAAGTTCTATTGAGACTATCAACTAGATTATTTCTCAACACCTGAGGTAGGTTAAACTAACAGGGCAGCTCATATTATACGGGGTGGGAAGTTCAGACGCCACCTGGAGGAAAAGTACCTACCCTAAAAATGAAGATCTTTCCACCCTGTATATTACTTTTCTTCTTAATTTTTACCCCAAGAGAATATAAAATTTCATTCGAATAAGAAAAATTCACACCAGAGTGCACTGGATTGGCGTTGCTGAAAACCAAAAATTTTTGTATTGATGCTGATATTATCGGATATGGCACATCATGGAGGGGTCATCATCCCTTAGTCCGTTCCTGCCCAGGGGCTGTGAAAGGAATGCAGTGCATTTACTGAGTTTACTGTTATTGAAATTCCACGGTGGATTGAGTTATAAAAAGAGGGAAGTGTCTACAATAAGCAATTTTAGTTGAATTACGATCGAGTGTATCCAATAATTAGGATTCTTCACATCGCTCGTTTCATTGCTCTGCTTCCTGACGTATAGTATCGAAATACTGCGGGCGCCAGCTATACAATAGCGAAAACTCCATCAAAATCAGTACAGTAATGTTTTGTACGTCTATATTATGACAATCGGCCAAGAAAGTGATATTTACAAACAAATTTTTCAAGCAAAAAAATATAAAGGTAAGTTAAAATATAAAAGTGTAACATAATACGAAAGGGCTTCATTTTACATTATAAACAAGTCGATAGTTGTAGTAGTTACCGAGATAATATAAGCAGCTGGTGACAGACAGACAGACAGACCTAGGGGTTTCTTTTTACTATTTTTGTAAAAAACCCTAAAAACAAAACAAAAACAGTATTTAAATAAACGTCACTAGTTGGCGTAGACTTTTATCTGCAAACGGCAGATGTGCCAGTGTGTACGGAGGCATTATATTTTTGTATGTTTTATTGTTTTTCTCAAAACTTATGTAACCTACATTTACTGACTGCTCTCAAACGGTGAGGGAAAACATCGTGAGGAAACCTGCATACGCCGAAGAAGACATTCTTAGGCGCATGTGACGTCCACCAACCCGCACTAGGCTAGCGTGGTGGACTAGAGCCCGAACGCCCTCGTTGAGAGGGTAGGCCTGAGCCCCAGTAGTGGGGACATGTTAATAGGCTGTTGATGATTGTTTTTCTTTTAGTCTGCCCACTACCGCGGTGCGGCAGCAAGTGTCAGGTGATATTCAACTCTGATGTGATCATCATCATCATATCAGCCTGTAGACGTCCACTGCTAGACAAAGGCCTCCCCCAGGGATCTCCACGGCGACCGGTCCTGCGCTAACCTCATCCAGCCGGGTGATGATGTAAAGGAATCCGTATGGCAACAAACGTTTACCAATTGTTAGACTATGATTCACGGGGGATTAAAGCAAGAGCTCTCTAGGTGATTGGCGAAATTGTGCAAAACAGCAACATGGTCTATTCCCGGCTTTATTTATATTTGAACGCCACGTGCGCCGGCGCCGCTGTAGCGCGCGGCGCGAGGCACAGGCGGTCGGCGGCAATCAGACACCACCACAGTGTACAAACTGACTTGCTAACTATACTTACTCACTTACTTGCTTACGCACTTAGTACCTACCTACTTATTTGCTTACTACGCTTAGGTACTTACTGATAAAAAAATAATTAATTATTCATTAGTATGATTTAAATTCGCCTTACCTGCATTGGAAGCTGCTCTGCCTCAAACATTCGTCGAAACATTCGCTGAGTGATCTCCCCGTGATCTCAGAGTGGAACTCTCCGGTGATCCTTACTGTTAATTATTTTTTAAAAACTTTTTATCAATAAGTATTTATTATTATTTGTATAAGTTAACTAATTTTCTACTTTGGACATATTTATTCAGTTTGGACAATATTGAATTTTCATTCAGTTTTCACATTATGACATTATTTGAGCATGGTCTTTGGACATTTTTCAGATTAGATATTATTACGCCGCCTCAGTAGCCCAGTTGGTAGTGACTCTGCCTGCTGTGCTCGGAGTCCCGGGTTCGAATCCCGGCCGGGGTAAGCATTTATTTGACCTATATGCTTTTCACGGATCTTGGACATTTTGACAGCTATAATTCACAAATTGTAGAGTGAAAAAAACTCATTTTCACTTCTCATGCTCCTAAAGTTGTTGTTTATGCTGGATGTAGGCGACATAAAATGAGTTTTTATGCTCTAGTGTTTATAGTAAAATCATTGTCTTGTTTCTCAAGTTTTTTTAATAATCCTTGTTCTACTTACTAAATTAGTACAAATAAAGCAATACTAATAAGTAATAATAGAAATATAAATGTGTAAAAAAATAAAAGCTTGTAAAACATAATTGAGCATTATGTATTCTGACCTCAGATAAAAGCGTCACGTTTAGAAAAATGAACATTTATTTGCAATGTTGCTGTTTATTTTCCTCGCAATCGAAGTGAAAAGCAGAGTGTATAACTCGTTCGTAAAACACAATTTTTACCCTCGACTTAACTAACCATCCCTTGCTTGCGCTTGGGTGGATATAAACATATCTGGTAAAATGGCGCGTTTCATACACTTGTTGTACAATCTACTTTATCTATACTAATAATAAAGAGATAAAAACTGGTGGATAATTTGCACGCCTATCTTATATATCTTGCAAAGAACCAAATGATAGCGGGGTGTAAAATACACCTAGCGCCATCTATTGACAAGCTTTAAAACTAAGAAACCGGTATGATTAGAACGGGTAAAAAAATTTCTAGTATACTATAAAACGCGGATGAAGTCGCGGGGCATCGGCTAGTTGATAATAAAATTCACCGTTTGTGACATGCGACTGCTCCCCCGCCGGCTGCCAAGCGTTTAGTTTTTCCAAGGTCACATTGAACGTGTATCAGTGTTTACGCTAAGTGCTCTTCAGCCAAACTGATTGGATTTGTAACGAATAGAGGGCATCTTTTAAAACACACGAGAGAGATTTATAAATATTACCGGCTCAATTAATGTATCGAACGTTTTAGCGCTATTTAGACACGTACAGTAAGGTTCATAAGTGCAGTATTTTATTTATTTAAAAACTTTATTGGACATAATTGTACAAAAGGCGAACATAATGCCAGTATGGCATTCTGTACCAGTAATGTTTTTTATCTCTGCTCTCAAACGGCGAAGGAAACATCGTGAGGAAACCTGCATACGCCGAAGAAGAAATTCTTAGGCGCATGTGAAGTCCACCAACCCGCACTGGGCTAGCGTGGTGGACTATAGCCCGAACGCCCTCGTTGAGAGGGTAGGCCTGAGCCCCAGCAGTGGGGACATTAATAGGCTGTGATGATGATGAATGTTTTTTATAATAATAATGTTTTTGGACAAATTCACACACGGCTGTTTAGTCCCAAATTAAGCCGAAGCTTGTGGATGGGTACCGAAGAACAGATAAACACATATGTTTTTAAATATATACTTAAATGTAATACATACATATGCTCATCAAACAAATGTTGGCCCCGGGTGGAAATCGAACCCACGACCTCTAACGCAGGGTAGGCAGGTCCACTACCAACTGAACCAAGAGGCCAGTCAAAAAGTAGCACAGTTAGGTACGTAAGTTTCATAAAAAAAAAAAAAAAAAAAAAAAAAATGAAAAATGAAAATTCATGAGTGCAGTAACACGCTAAGAGTATTTTTTTGTACAACGGTGCGTATTGTCAAGGCAAAAGTAATTAATTTATCGTAATATCCAGGAATACATTAGTGGATACGTTTGTGATATAAAAGAAAGTCGTAAGTGAAACTGGTCTCTCAAATCTCAATCTATTGAGTTGCGAAACTGCTACTGCACTTATGGAACCTTGACTGTACCTACAGTTATCTTAAGTCTAGTCAAAATCAAGTCAAACTATTTTATTGCATGTAAGTACACTGGGTACATTTATACAACGTCATTTTTTTTTCTACCACCGATTCCTTAGCGCTGGGAAGAAGAAGCGGCGCAACAAACTTCCGCGACACGTCTTTAAAAATCAACTCTGTACATAACAATATTTTTGTAAAGGTTGCGCGAGGCTGAACATTAACACCAGGCATCTTTGTCATTTATATATCGACTGTTTTATATTATTAAGCTTTCTTACAAAGTTGTTGTCTAATGTGAGTCTTAAACTTTATAAAATTCCGTCTATTTTTGCTTGTTACTAGTGTAAGAAATAGTACTGCCAACATTTGAATAATTACTTTAAACTTTTAAATAAGGAATAAAGACATGTGTTTCAATTCTACTGTGGGATAATTATCCAGAACTGTTAGGGCATGCTATATTCGGTCTGTGGCAATAATTTGAATAATATTATTGATATTAGATACGCTGCCATTGCACTTTAGAGCCTTGGATTCAGTCCAGAACCAACAATTTCACATGAAATTACAAGCGCTTTGCTAATTCGAACCCAATTCTAAATACTTCGTTTACTATATTTAGAACCGTTGTGGCTTAGTTGGCCATACACTCGCCTCGCGTTCATGAGGTATGGAACCTTGGCCCGTATGAGTTTTTCGGAACTGATGAGTTTATTTTTAGAGTTCCGTACCTCAAGAGGAAAAAAGGAACCCTTATAGGATCACTTCGTTGTCTGTCTGTCTGTCAATACCCCTTTTCTCAGGAATGCGTGGAGGTATCAAGTTGAATTTAATATCAAATACTGAGGTGTGCATTCCCTTGGAGCTGTGAAAAAATCAGACTTCTAAGTCAACGCAGTCAAAAGTTAAGGCGGTTTTTGGCAAATTTTTAAGTATTTTGGTAATCAAAACCTATGGGGTACTTCCGGTTGACCCTAGAATCTTAAAATTTGGCAAGAAGCAATGTCTTATAGCACATTAATGGAAAAAATCCGAAAACAGTAAATTTGTCGGTACCAATAAAAAAGGAATTTTTCTATTACAGACAAACTTAATTTTATTATAATAATAATTTAGGTTTTTTTTCAGATAATGCAATCCATAGTTTGTTAGTAAATACTTATGATAATGTTACAAAATATTGGATTATAATGACATAAAATATTATATTTAAAATATTAAAATTCCCTATCACTTAACATTATATATTGCGGTTCTGGACCCCACATGTTTGTGGTTCCAGAACCTGACTATTGGCAGTGGACCCGCTCCACTATGGTGTTAAACTATCGAATTTTGCGTATATTATAACTATCGGAATTTAAAAAATCCTTTTTCATTTGATTAACCCAATGCTTGAGGAAGGTTAAAAAGGATATTAACATCACGCTGAGCCGAGCAGAAAGAAAAAGTCAGAAATAACTTATAAAACGCAGGCGAGACCGCGGGAACACCTAGTGAATCATAAGATCATAACTTATGATCTACGTGCCACGGAAATGACAAACATTTAGCGATGGCCTTTTGGGCAATTTTCCGGACCGGAGCCAGCACATTAATCATACCTAGATAGGGCCGCCATATTTTTCGGACATGAGAAAATTTTATCTTATGTTTTGTGTTTATTTATGAATCATTCTTCGTTCGCAACTTCGCTCTATGATCGATATATTTTCGTAAATTAGAATGCCTTACTTGTACTGTACGTACAACTGTATTTAATTATTTATTTATTTACAATTATGAATTGGAGTAGAAAAATTACAGAAGCTCCACTGTAATGGCTCAGCTCCAGCTGACAGGACGAAGGACAGCTGACGGAGGACAAAGGCCACCCCCGAGGATCTCCACGACGACCGGTCCCGCTAACCTCACCCAGCTGGGTACCGCGACCTTCACCAGGTCGACAATTAATACAAGACCGCAGGCAATCAACACAATATTAAAAAATATATATTATTTCAAGTATTTCGAAAATGAAAATGAAAGAATTACGAAACACACACTCAGGCGGTAACGTTTACTTAGTAAAGTGATGAATTCCTAAAATGTTGAATTCCCAAAATGTTGATTCCCAAAATGTAGAATTCCCCAAAATGTTTAATATCTCATAATATATGTACAGAGATTGACTAATAACAATTTTATTAACTAAATCAAACTAAAATAGCATAAAACTATTCATAAAATTAAGAAAAAAACACTACAAATAAAAATTGTCTTCCAGCGCGCCACATCGAGGTAGGCAGGGTTCAAAAATTCCAAAATTTTGATTCCCAAAATATCGAATTCCTAAAATGTTGAAATCCCAAAATGTTGAGATCCCAAAATGTTGAATTCCCGAAATGTTATGGTAGTGTGTGCATAATACTGTCTGTCTCTTTGCAAAATAGAATCAATTTTCTATTCCTGCCCAATATTTTTCAGCGAATTGACATTCAATAATTGATTTGGGATTTGAAGCATTCCCCACTTACTTACCGACGGCCCTCGTTTTGTCATTTCAAACTAGTTTTACTCAAAATTGTGTAAAGGCCAATGCAATAGACGTAACGAAACTAATATTGGACTAACTAGTAAGACTAATCTTTTATTTTATTTATTTATTTATATCATCTTATCTTTAGGCACGTAGAGTGCACTTAGATACGTCTTATAATATACGTATTATAATACTATTAATTATTTGTATGTAAATAGTAAACTAACTAGTACGACTAATCTAGTAGTAATAGTAAGTAAATAGTAAACTAACTAGTAAAACTAATCTAGTAGACCAATAGTAAGTAGGTAGTAAATTAACTAGTAAAACTAATCTAGTAGACTAATAGTAGGTAGTAGACTAACTAGTAATACTAATCTAGTATACTAATAGTAGGTAGTAGACTAACTAGTAATAATAATCTAGTATACTAATAGTAGGTAGTAGACTAACTAGTAAGACTAATCTAGTAGACTATTAATATTACCTAGGTAGTAGGAGATTACTTACGTTGTGGAAATTTAGTAAGTAATTAATTTAATAATTAGTGTAAGCACAGCTAACAATAAGTAGGTGGGTGCTTAATATCAATGACCTGGAGCTCAAAAGGTTCGTGTGTTTGATTCCTGCTGGGCACAGACAACTTTGTACAATTTGTACATACAAGTAAACATTAAGTTAACGTTATATACCTACTATAGGTTATTTTCCTAAGCTCTGAAGAACCTTCCTTTTATAAATTCAACTGGAACTTTCAAGTTAAGTAGGTTCTACATACTAGCCGTTTTATGCAAACTAGAGAGCATTCATGTTAGTGAGGAGAGAACTGAAATATATCGATTATCGATGTTCCATTAACGAATTACCATTATAAGTCGATTAACTAGCGAGGCCAACTCATTCTATTTCAGTAACAATTTTACCTAACATAATGTATTGTGATGATGAAAGATAAAAGAGATGCTTACAATAAACAAATAAAATTAGCCTATAGGTATTTCTGATAGCTTTAAACATTTTAAATGAAATATTGTAGGTATATAAGTAATTACTAAATTGATATTTATTTATATCACTGTCAAGTACTTAGGTACTTACCTACCTATTTCTATCTTTCCTAAAATAATTAGGTATTAGTTAGATTAGTTAGAATATTACATACCTACCGACTATGAAATGACTATAGAAAATTATCAGGTATGAAATGAAATGAAATTCTTTATTGCTAAGAATAGGTTACAATTTTGTGGTCTTAATGTATAAATAAAGTTTCTCTATTCAGCTATTATTAAAAATAGCATGCAAATTTGTATGTCAACTTAATAAAATTATTAAATTGATAAAAAATTGAGTACGAATAAAATTAAAGTTCGATATAATAAATTAATTTTCGAGAAATTCTCGAACACTATAAAAGTTATATTTCAGCAACCATGCTTTTAGTCTATAACTCATGTGCTTCAGTGGTAGATTTTTAATTTCGTCAGGTACTTTGTTATATAGTTTTATACACATACAATAAGCATTTCTTTGAGACAGGTTTAATCTTGTGCAACTTACCAGTGCTAGTCGTTTGGTGTTTCGTGTAGTTTTAGGATAGACCTCTTTGGCTGTTTTAAAAAAATGTTTGGTGCCGCTTGACAGGTAGGTATACTAATGTACAAATTTTTTTTAAAGTATTTTGAAATAGAGATTTAATTTAAAAAATACACCTATGTATCGAGTCTATCGAGTATCATATTTTTAAGATCAAACAAATACTTTTCTAGACTAGGAATTAAATGCGCATTCGCTTCTAGAGTCTCACATTCTCTTTACACACACTCGCCGCGGGACGCAAGTGCCTTTCCGTATGTGACCACCCGTTCTATCTGATTAATTGACTTGAAATTGTAATTGACTTATATAAATCTAAATGTTTCTTTTCCTATTAAGGCGATACAAGTTGTAATCTTCCAAAAAAGTAAATAAAATAATAATAATCATATTCGAACGAATTATCGACAGCCGCCCCGCCCGCCCTAGCCGCCCAACGCGGCGCATATCGGGCGGAAGCGGTGCGGGCGGCGGCGCGGCGGCGCGGCGCGGACAAAGCTTCCGACACCTTTGATCCACCGCCGGCGCGCTGATAGCGCCGCCACGCGACAGGTGTCCGTCCCTCTCTCCCACCCTCTCCCCCCACCCTCCACGCCTCATTAGATACAGTTCGCTCATCCTGCCTCGGGTAGTTCAGTTAATCATACCCGTAGTTGTGAATAAGTAGGTAAGTCTTTTCCAGTTACATAGATCTAGACCGCTAGCCAAGTTCCAGCTAAGAAAAAGGAAGGAACTGGCGACGCAGCAGCCGTGTTACAGGACCATTTGGAGCCACTTTTGACCCTTCATCAACAGCCTCATGTCCCCACTGCTGGGGCTCAGGCCTACCCTCTCAACGAGGGCGTTCGGGCTATAGTCCACCACGCTAGCCCAGTGCGGGTTGGTGGACTTCACATGCGCCTAAGAATTTCTTCTTCGGCATATGCAGGTATCCTCACGACGTTTTCCTTCACCGTTGGAGAGAAGTCAGTTAATGTACTTAAATTTCGAGAAAAACCCATTGGTACATGCCCCAGCAGTGGGGACATAATAGGCTGTTGATTTGAATACAGATATCCCTATCATTAGCATACCAATGCGTTTTTGGTGGACTTCACTTATTACGTAGCGTACGCTTTAAAATAGAAATTCTAATATTCGATGAATCTTTCACCGAAAAACCGGTGGTATTTTATGTAAACTGTACAAGTTCCAAAGTCATTGGTACTGGCCAAGGTTCGAACCCACGATCTCATGAACGTGAGACGAGAGCACAACCAACTAGACTAGGTACCACTCTTTAATTAGTAGCTTTTTCCCGCGGCTTCGCCCGCTAAGAAAAGTTTTTCCCGTGTACACTGTGAAACAGCGCTCACTATGTAGGCGTTTTGTTACTTAGGAGGGGGTATTAGCGGACGCCCCGTGACTTTGTTCGCGTTAAAAAGTAGTCTATATGTTATTCCAGGATACATGCTATCACTGTACCAAGTTTCATCAAAATCTGTTAGGTAGTTTTTGCGTGAAAGAGATCAAACATCCTCATAAACTCACATCCTTACAAACTTTCGCCTTTATAATATTAGTAGGAGCAAACTTTACTATCGCAGAAGTTCGAATCCGTCTGTTGTATTGAAGTGTGACTGGAGTACATATTTCCAGGTGCTAGTGAACGTGTTTCGAAACTCGGTTACGAACTGCGTGAAGTGACGGAAACTAGTAACTAGTTTCCTGCGAACTGTTATTTGCGGGAGCCGCAGGTTGGGTATCGAAATTAAAATCAACCTGCGCCCCTACCATTGACAGCGTCATCATCATCAACAGCCTATTAATCTCCCCACTGCTAGGGCTCAGGCCTACCCTCTCAACGAGGGCGTTCGGGCTATAGTCCACCACGCTAGCCCAGTGCGGGTTGGTGGACTTCACATGCGCCTAAGAATTTCTTCTTCGGCGTATGCAGGTTTCCTCACGATGTTTTCCTTCACCGTTTAAGAGCAGTCAGTAAATGTACTTAAGTTTTGAGAAAAAACCCATTGGTACATGGCCCAACCGGGGATCGAACCTCGGACCTTTCGATATGATAGGTCGCGTCTTATCCCCGACGCCACTGACGCTCTCCCTTGACAGCGTCGATACCCGCTAAATAATATGGAAATACTTAATAGTGCTGTCTCTTTTAGGCTAATTACGAAAGACAGAGAGATATAGATTGAAGGTTGTCTGGAAAAAATCGCTCTTAGCAATAAGACCGCCAAGATGTACATTATTGTATCTGTTTTGTTTTTGTTTTTTGTCGGAAATCTTTAAAAGCAAGAAGTTTCGAATCTCTTTGGCGGCGCGCGCGCTCTTGCATAATTTTAGTATCGGAACCTATGGTGCCAATTAGAGTAGAGGGAGGAGGTTACTAATACAAATTTATATGGAGTTTGAAAATGAGAATGTGTGAGTGAGTTACAATATTGTAATCCATTTGACACGATTTTGACACCCATAGAATGCTTCTTTTACGCCTCTATGAATGATGATGAAGTTGGCCGCGGCCGCCAACCAAAGAGATCCTAACTCTATGTTTAAAAGTGTATTGAATTGAATAGATTATAGTTTTTACGTAGTCGCTTGCGAGGATTGATGTTGTCAACACATGGTAGTGGTTCTGGATCTACGTATCAACTAACCGTACCGAGCGCCACCCTTCGTATAAAGGTGCTAAATTAAATCGAATTCGAAACTTCGTACTAACCGTTGAATTTCGAGTGGTATTTAGAGGCCAGTGCCGGATTAAGGGAGCAGTTGTATGAGGGCGATATTGAGGTGCCCGGGCATTGATTCGGATAAAGGACCAAAGGACCGAAAGTTCAGACAATAATGTACCATGTTTTAAACAATATGACCAATTTAAAGCACTCATGCACCCGCAGAACTGACGGCCTTTGGGGCAGAAAGGTTCTCGAGTGGCGACCACGTATCGGAAGACGCAGCGTAGACCTCCCGCAAGGTGGACCGACGATCTGGTGAAGGTCGCGGGACCCGGCTGGATGAGGTTAGCGCAGGACCGGTCGTCGTGGAGATCCTTGGGGGAGGCCTTTGTCCAGCAGTGGACGTCTACAGGCTGATATAATGATGATGAAAACACTCATTTTTCTTTATAGGGAAAGAGAATGGTACCTAAGGAGGTACAATTCAAGTTACCGCAGTAAAAGTACCTATATAGGTAGGTACGTGTTATTCTAAAATAATGTTATCGGTGATAATCATAATTTATTGTAAGCGATTCCAGCTTAAAAAACAAACTTATGAAACAACATTACAGAATTAACACTTAGAGATGAATATGAGATCACTTTAGACGTTAAACACTTCAAAACGTAAATGGACAGCACTTCGTTATCGCACGAGAGCTCGAAACTAACTGATTGTGTGCGATCGGTACGTCTCGTTTATATAGCGGCTGGTATCGATTCACTCTACTACAACATCGATTCATTCTACCCGCTACATTATGATAATTATCATTGTACCAAATATGAAGCCTCGTCAAAATCTAACCAATATGACGTGAATGCAAGACCTTCCACATTGTAGAGTCATGCATGACAAATAATTGGAGATCACATTAATAATATTTTATTTATTTAATACTTGCTTGCAAGCTAAATCGCATGGCCATTTGGATTTTTTTTTGTAAAGATTAAATTAATAAATGTAATAATAAAAAAATTATTTTATTTGCTTACTTGAAGTTGTTTTAAAGAAATTCCAATACGGCTTATGAATCATAAACACTCGAAAATTTAAAATTAACAGTAATAGGTAGGTATTTGAATATCGTTTTCTTGAAAAAACTTCCACATCTAAATAATAAATATATATTTCACAGATCTAATAAATTCAAAGGGTTCATGTTCGATTTTGACACGGCCTGCACATAAAATCAGGTGATCCGCCATAATCATCTAATAATAATATTTATACGTAATTTTATTAACTTTCCACGTATAACCGAAGTAGATAAAACGAATCATCTTGCGTACATCAAAACGCTCGTATTATTTTTATAGTTCTCCCCCATTGGCCAGCTGAGTGAATAAACATATCATGAATGGACGTAGAGTGACTGCGATCGGGAATTTAAGTATGGGAAGAATGAATGAGGTCAGATATGATTTTGGACTGTATTCTTACACAGCTTAATTCTCTCTTACATGTATTCTTACGAGTAAAGTAGTCCTAAATATATAACAGAAATAGTAAATAATATTTTAATAAAACAAATTAAAAACAAGCTTTTTTAAATAAACTATAAAAAATTATAAATAAGTACATTTATTGTACTGTTTTCAGAATCAAAGGTGAGTGCAAAATTTGAGCATGATCGCACTGGTAAATGGATCTCAAGATTTTTCCCGGACAGAGAGGAAGCCAAGTGATATGAAAGCTTTTGTAAACAAAGACGCTCATGTGATTATGACCAAAGGATTAATTGCGAATCAAAGGAGCCCAAAATCTAACAGCGCTACTGGGAGCATCTACGAACCCAAAAGCTAAAAGGACAAGACAGCTCAATGGTACCCTGTAACAACAAACCCCACAAAGCAACCGCTAGTATAGGTACTGCTCTTAAAATTCGCGAGTGAAATCAAAAACATCCCATTTTAAGTGAATACCATAATGCGTCGACATTAAGAGAGCTGTTGTAATTGTGAATAAACATCTGAAAATAAAGCAACTCCCGAGGTGGTTGTCCAATACTCTTTTACGGCGGTACTGTCTATACTGTACTAGGCAGATTGTTTACACATAAAAACTTTTTAACAAAAAAATTAAACCGTCGAAAAAAAAGAACTGAAAGCGAAAAATAATAAAAAGGTACCTTTTAGGTCTAACTACCTACGCTCCTACACTAATATAAATCTAGATAATTTTGAGTCGGCGCCACACACACATACAAATTAATTCTTTTATTTTTAGTAGGTACCTAATTTAATGATCTTCTCATTGATTGCTTGTTGGCTGCCATCAATTCACTTTACTTATTAACTTTAATTAATTTGTTTGTTTGTTTGGCGCCGACTCAAAATGATCTAGATTTACATTAGTGTAGGAGCGTAGGTAGTTAGACCTAAAAGGTACCTTTTTATTATTTTTCGCTTTTCAGTTCTTTTTTTTCGACGGTTTAATTTTTTTGTTAAAACAACATATCTGCCAGCGTGGCTATGGACTGTTTGCTGTGAACTTACATAACAATTAACTGGTTTTAAATATGTTAAAATCTTAGATGAAATCGAAAGAGGAAAGTATCATTGAAGAATATGTACCGAAATGGACACTAAGCATGGAAGTTAGAATTCAAACAGTTCGTACAAGTCAACTGACTGCTCTCAAACGGTGAAGGAAAACATCGTGAGGAAACCTGCATATACGCAGAAAAAGAAATTCTTAGTCGCATGTGAAGTCCAGTCCACCAACCCGCACTAGGCTAGCGTGGTGGACTATAGCCCGAACGCCCTCGTTGAGAGGGTAGGCCTGAGCCCCAGCAGTGGGGACATGATAATAGGCCGTTGATGTGTGATGTGTGCAAGTCAACTAGTACAAAAAATATAAAGTAAGTGGCATCATTGAATGAATCATAAGAGAGTTATGATTCATAACTCTCATCATATCTTATGATGTCACACAACGTTTGAATTATTCATAACAAACAAGCACCAATTTAAATACAAATTAATCACGTCGTAGCTAAAACAACATAAAACGGTTTTTTGCTGTCAACCAATTAATATTCGATGAAAGCACGATTCAATTTTGTCCGATACGACAACAATTAATTTCGACTTATCGAAAGTTTTGAAACATCCGAAGTTGGCAGGAAGATTTTACATTGATAACTCCTGCAAAAGTAGGTTAAGGAAAATGAAATAAATTATGAGAAGTTGTCGTCTTCAGAAACGTAACTTAAAATCTTGAAACAAAAAATCGTATTGATATTTCTTCCGAAGTGACATTAACAGTATAAGGAACTGCACATAACTAAGTATTAAAAGTTTTAATAAATAGTTAAGTGCTAATTAAGTATTAGTTAAGTACTAAATTAGCCCATAAGTGCCGAAGTTAATATTAAGTTAAGATTAAGTGCCGATAAGTGCCCAAGTGCAGTTTCATAAACTGTTAATGTCACTTTAGAAGAAGTATCGATACGATCTTTTGTTTCAAGACTTTTAAGTTACGTTTTCTGTTTCATTTTCCATAACCTACTTGGAGTTATCCATAGAGATAAGATCTCTTTGGTGGGTGCTCGCGGCCAATCAATCGCGGCGGAGTTATCAATATAAAATCTTCCTGCCAACTTCGGATGTTTATCCGAGTTTTATAATTCACAAAACTCGTGTGATACTTTAAAAAAACTCGCCTACCTATGGCTCGTTTTCAAAACTAAGTCATGTTTTAATAATATTAAAACATATTATGTTATGTACCAGTTTTTTAAACTACTATAAATAAATATATAGGTACACATGATTTTATATATAAGTAATAAGATGTCCCCACTGCTGGGGCTCAGGCCTCCCTCTCTACGAGGGCGTTCGGGCTATAGTCCACCACGCTAGCCCAGTGCGTGTTGGTGGACTTCACATGAGCCTAAGAGTTTCTTCTTCCGCGTATGCAGGTTTCCATATGATATTTTCCTTCACCGTTTGAGAGCAGTCAGTAAATGTACCTACTTCAGTATAAAGAAAAAACCCATTGGTACATGGCCCAGCCGGGGATCGCACTTCGGACCTTTCGATATGATAGGCCGCGTCTTATCCCCGACGCGACTGACGCTCTGAATTTCACTTCCTGGTTATTCATGTTTACTGTCCCTAGAGTTCCAAAACACTCATGAGTCATGCATGACTCACTAACAGTGAAGTGACTCAGTGGCACCTAACTTTAGCACGCCGTTATGCACGGTGCACTTGATCTCTGACGTCAATCGGTCTGTTTACACAACAGTTCCTTATTTTAAGGGGCCCTTAACTGCGTCTGTTTATTTTTCAGCTAAATTTGTATCCTGTGCGGTAGTGATTGCTACACCATGTATAAATATTAACGATATTTTTGTAACTTTATACAATAAAGTGTTTCCATAATACGTTGGTTGGACACACAGATAAACCCTGTAGTTGTTTACAAAAACATTTCAGAGGCCTTCAAAATATTATACTAAGAGATAGATAAGTGTAATAATCAAATGTATCTTCAATTTTGTATCATATTTGAATAACAAAAACTTTGTATCGGTCTCAAAGCTAAAACAGTACCCTGCGTGTCCTTACCAATAATAAGTTACTAGCTGTCGCCCGCGGCTTCGTCCGCGTGGATTAGTTTCTTAACGCGGAAAAGCCTCCCAGAGTTCGTACTTTGACGTTTTTCAGATTGTATTTTTTTCAGCTTGGACATTTTTAAGATTGGACGTTTTTCAGATTGGACATTATTATTGTAAATCGTATCTTCACACCAAATTTTAGCAAAATCCATAAGTACAGCGGTTTAGGCGTGTAAAAGTAACAATACAGATAGAGTTTCATAATATTAGTTTAGATTTTTGTTGTAATAGCCACCGCCATCGCCATTAGGTAGTGAATCTTTTTCACCCAGATTTAAAATCAGCTTGTCACAATCGATTGTGTTATTGTTCCCGATGTGCTTTACAAACAAACATTATGTCTAATTTTTCAGACTGGAATGACAACCGCAGACTTTCAACCGGTCCAGTCTAGACACAAGCAGAGTCGGTGCAAGCGTATTCATCACGGTGCCAACTAGAATTTAGGGTTTAAAAATATTATTCTTTTACTACAAAGTTCATGCCAGGTTAAGTCAACCGTGGCTCTACAGAAAACCAGCGCTGCACTGAGCTGAGTTGAGACCCTTTTCACTGCAACAGTTAGATCTAAGAAACTTAAAACTACAGGTTTTTTTATTGTTTGTTTTTAGCTACTTATATAAGTCAAATTACTGGTTATTTACTTGTAATGGTTGTTTGCCTGAAATAAAAAGGATTTCTTACTTTTTTTAAAGAATTTGTATTGACAATTTTAGGTGGGCATCACAGTTTCTCTGCTGCGAAATAATAAAAAATTCGAAGGAATTTGCCGAGAAGGCTGCTATTTGTGGTCTGACTTTACCGACATTTAAGTATTTCCGATGTAGACCGATGTAGACCCGTTTAATATCAATTTACCTAAATTTAGAAAATACATTATTTCTATATTGAAGCGGTAATGATGGCATTTCAAAACAATTATATTTCAAATTTATATGTAGGTACATTAAGTGCCTACGTATTTATTTATTTTTCTCACTCATTTCGTGTAATATGCTGGATGTAGGATAAGTAACTAGTTACTGACATTAACTTTAAGAAACATTATTATTTAGATTCGACTCGGTAGTAGATAGCCGACTAATTTTAGATTTATATAAATGCGGAACATGTTGTTGGGATGTATAGACCTAAACACAATACCTATTTTGTCAAATAAATTTATACATTACCGTTTATGTTCTCCTGAATTTTCAAAAAATAAAATATAAAAAATAAAATTTCAATAGAAATAAATGAAACTACCTACTAATACTATCGAAATGGCTACTGAAGCAACGTAGACCTATCACCTTACACTTCTCACCTAAGGCGTTATTACAAAAAACTAGTGGCGCTAAAGTCCTTACTGCGGCCCGGTACATAATAATGTTTATCGTATCAAACTGCACTGACGTCATATAGGTCGTAAACCCACTGCAGCGGCGCCAAATCTTTATACAGGGTGCTTTCACATGTACGCTAAACGAGCGGCTGACATTTACATGCCAAGTGATTCATGGCTCACGCTGTGAAAGTCTAAAACAATAAATCAGACAGACATACAAGCAGCCCCCGCATATATAAATTTACGTATCACAGTGTTGGTTGTAGTTGCAACACGAAAACACCGGTAAGAAATTATATTCAGGCTTTAATTCTCCCCGAACATATAAATAGATAAGTAAATAAAGTTAAGCCAATGATCTAGAATAAAACTGCTAACAAAATAGGTACTAGATCGCTTTTTGCCTAAAAATGAACCAAGTGTAAAGAATATGTCACAAACCGTAAATAGGTACATTTATCATCATCATATCAGCCTATAGACGTCCACTGCTGGACAAAGGCCTCCCCCAAGGATCTCCACGACGACCGGTCCTGCGCTAACCTCATCCAGCTGGGTCCCGCGACCTTCACCAGATCGTCGGTCCACCTTGTGGGAGGCCTGCCTACACTGCGTCTTCCGATACGTGGTCGCCACTCGAGAACCTTCTGCCGAAACGGCCGTCAGTTCTACGAGCGATGTGCCCAGCCCACTGCCACTTAAGCACGATACGATGCGATCGTATCGCAGTTTTGTCTTTTGTCCCTTAATCATTTGGGTCATAGTCTGTCTTTAATCTAATTTCATATTTTCTCCCCCAGGCATCGTCAACCGAGGCGACTCTTTCCGCCGCCGGAGGTCGCGGTCCGGGAGCCTGGCGCCGTCGTCGCCGGCGCAGTCCGCGCCCGAGCCGCCGGAGCGCCGGCCGGTTGCGCTGCATCGCGTCGCCATGGTGGGCGCGCCCGGCGTCGGCAAGACCGCGCTCATCAGCCAGTTCCAGACCAGCGAGTGTATCAACGCTTACGATAGACAAAGAGGTGAGTGAATGCTCAGTAATAGTCATTGCTCAAACTGCCTCGAGCGCCGGAGCGCCGGCCGGTCGCGCTGCACCGCGTCGCCATGGTGGGCGCGCCCGGCGTCGGCAAGACCGCGCTCATCAGCCAGTTCCAGACCAGCGAGTGTATCAACGCTTACGATAGACAAAGAGGTGAGTGAATGCTCAGTAATAGTCATTGCTCAAACTGCCTCGAGCGCCGGAGCGCCGGCCGGTCGCGCTGCACCGCGTCGCCATGGTGGGCGCGCCCGGCGTCGGCAAGACCGCGCTCATCAGCCAGTTCCAGACCAGCGAGTGTATCAACGCTTACGATAGACAAAGAGGTGAGTGAATGCTCAGTAATAGTCATTGCTTAAACTGCCTCGAGCGCCGGAGCGCCGGCCGGTCGCGCTGCACCGCGTCGCCATGGTGGGCGCGCCCGGCGTCGGCAAGACCGCGCTCATCAGCCAGTTCCAGACCAGCGAGTGTATCAACGCTTACGATAGACAAAGAGGTGAGTGAATGCTCAGTAATAGTCATTGCTCAAACTGCCTCGAGCGCCGGAGCGCCGGCCGGTCGCGCTGCACCGCGTCGCCATGGTGGGCGCGCCAGGCGTCGGCAAGACCGCGCTCATCAGCCAGTTCCAGACCAGCGAGTGTATCAACGCTTACGATAGACAAAGAGGTGAGTGAATGCTCAGTAATAGTCATTGCTCAAACTGCCTCGAGCGCCGGAGCGCCGGCCGGTCGCGCTGCACCGCGTCGCCATGGTGGGCGCGCCAGGCGTCGGCAAGACCGCGCTCATCAGCCAGTTCCAGACCAGCGAGTGTATCAACGCTTACGATAGACAAAGAGGTGAGTGAATGCTCAGTAATAGTCATTGCTCCAACTGCCTCGAGCGCCGGAGCGCCGGCCGGTCGCGCTGCACCGCGTCGCCATGGTGGGCGCGCCCGGCGTCGGCAAGACCGCGCTCATCAGCCAGTTCCAGACCAGCGAGTGTATCAACGCTTACGATAGACAAAGAGGTGAGTGAATGCTCAGTAATAGTCATTGCTCAAACTGCCTCGAGCGCCGGAGCGCCGGCCGGTCGCGCTGCACCGCGTCGCCATGATGGGCGTGCCAGGCGTCGGCAAGACCGCGCTCATCAGCCAGTTCCAGACCAGCGAGTGTATCAACGCTTACGATAGACAAAGAGGTGAGTGAATGCTCAGTAATAGTCATTGCTCAAACTGCCTCGAGCGCCGGAGCGCCGGCCGGTCGCGCTGCACCGCGTCGCCATGGTGGGCGCGCCCGGCGTCGGCAAGACCGCGCTCATCAGCCAGTTCCAGACCAGCGAGTGTATCAACGCTTACGATAGACAAAGAGGTGAGTGAATGCTCAGTAATAGTCATTGCTCAAACTGCCTCGAGCGCCGGAGCGCCGGCCGGTCGCGCTGCACCGCGTCGCCATGGTGGGCGCGCCAGGCGTCGGCAAGACCGCGCTCATCAGCCAGTTCCAGACCAGCGAGTGTATCAACGCTTACGATAGACAAAGAGGTGAGTGAA
Source organism: Metalampra italica (assembly GCA_949699065.1). Classification (NCBI taxonomy): domain Eukaryota; kingdom Metazoa; phylum Arthropoda; class Insecta; order Lepidoptera; family Oecophoridae; genus Metalampra; species Metalampra italica. The sequence continues at coordinate 9,907,040 of OX452980.1, forward strand.
TGCTCAGTAATAGTCATTGCTCAAACTGCCTCGAGCGCCGGAGCGCCGGCCGGTCGCGCTGCACCGCGTCGCCATGGTGGGCGCGCCCGGCGTCGGCGAGACCGCGCTCATCAGCCAGTTCCAGACCAGCGAGTGTATGAACGCTTACGATAGACAAAGAGGTGAGTGAATGCTCAGTAATAGTCATTGCTCAAACTGCCTCGAGCGCCGGAGCGCCGGCCGGTCGCGCTGCACCGCGTCGCCATGGTGGGCGCGCCCGGCGTCGGCAAGACCGCGCTCATCAGCCAGTTCCAGACCAGCGAGTGTATCAACGCTTACGATAGACAAAGAGGTGAGTGAATGCTCAGTAATAGTCATTGCTCAAACTGCCTCGAGCGCCGGAGCGCCGGCCGGTCGCGCTGCACCGCGTCGCCATGGTGGGCGCGCCCGGCGTCGGCAAGACCGCGCTCATCAGCCAGTTCCAGACCAGCGAGTGTATCAACGCTTACGATAGACAAAGAGGTGAGTGAATGCTCAGTAATAGTCATTGCTCAAACTGCCTCGAGCGCCGGAGCGCCGGCCGGTCGCGCTGCACCGCGTCGCCATGGTGGGCGCGCCCGGCGTCGGCAAGACCGCGCTCATCAGCCAGTTCCAGACCAACGAGTGTATCAACGCTTACGATAGACAAAGAGGTGAGTGAATGCTCAGTAATAGTCATTGCTCAAACTGCCTCGAGCGCCGGAGCGCCGGCCGGTCGCGCTGCACTGCGTCGCCATGGTGGGCGCGCCCGGCGTCGGCAAGACCGCGCTCATCAGCCAGTTCCAGACCAGCGAGTGTATCAACGCTTACGATAGACAAAGAGGTGAGTGAATGCTCAGTATTGGTCATTGCTCAAACTGCCTGGCGCCGTCGTCGCCGGCGCAGTCCGCGCATACTTATTCTGAGATTAATCGACTTTTAAAGACATTTATCATTTGCGAATGCAAGTGATGTTTACAGTGTAGTACTGCCATGTAATGACTAGAGACCAAGCATTCTGATAATATTGAATGTTAAATTAGGCATAAAATAATGTGTATGAAACTGTATGTCTTCCATACATCGGGGACGCATCTGGTCCTTACAGCCCTTTATTGCTTCCTACTCGTAGTTTATTATAACTTATAACAAAAGCCAAATAAACCACAGCTAATTACACGGTACTGTTACACAAAAGAGGACAACAAAGCAAAACTCTTTGTTACGTTATCTCTCTGCTCTTTTCTAGAGCAAGACTTTTGTACGGCTTTTTAGCTTTTTTTGCCTGGAGCCAGAGTAGTAATTACAGGCGTATTGAAGGTAGCGAAAAACTTGTTAGCGCGCAGCGTTTTCGATTAACGTGAAAAGTTATTTACATTTTTACGTTCATGGACGATGTTGCAGCAGATTAATAGGGAAGGTGCGAGATAATAATTTTGTTAAATAGGTGTATTAAAAATGTAAATTTAAACCGGATACGTAATATAGGTTAGGACAAAGCTTAATCAGTATGTTCAAATTGCCACTGCCGTGTTAAGAAATTCGTAGGTAGCAGCAATCTACAGCCTAGTTATTACTAATAATGTCAAGTGATAAACAATTCCAATAGTAGTCAATAAAACATAAAATAATAGGTCATAAAAAATTTCAAATAAAAAATACAAAAGGTAGATACTTACATCGCAGATAAAAACAAATCAAATTACAGTAAATAAGGCATACATTGCAGGTATAGTTACCACAAAACCCAAAAACCTTTATTTATATCTAAATAGTTTCTAATTAGAAGTAAGAAGTAAGAATAGAGAGCGTCAGTGGCTTCGGGGATAAGACGCGGCGGTCGAGCATATCGAAAGGTCCGAAATTCGATCCCCGACCGGGCCATGTACCAATGGGCTTTTTCTCGAAACTTAAGTACATTTACTGACTGCTCTCAAACTGTGAAGGAAAACATCGTAAGGAAACCTGCATACGCCGAAGCAGAAATTCTTAGTCGCATGTGAAGTCCAGTCCACCAACCCGCACTAGGCTAGCGTGGTGGACTATAGCCCGAACGCCCTCGTTGAGAGGGTAGGCCTGAGCCCCAGCAGTGGGGACATGTTAATAGGCTGTTGATTTGAAATAATTTTTCCAAACATATACGCAACTTATCTTCTATGCTACTATGCGCATCAAATTCCATCCCCTTCTATCCCCTAATAAAACCCGAGGCACATTTCCCATCAATTATGAAGTCTGGCTATAAACGTGTATCGACAGCAATACAATAAAAACATGCCGTCACTCATCAAACAACGGGGTGCCGACGACCAGGATCCACGAAGCACATCGGAGGTTCTAAAAATAAATGCTACCAACATCCAAACTCGTTTCTAAGAAGTCCTACTTACCTATTAGTGTCGTGGCAGCCTAGTTAATTGTGCACTCTCCTCGCGTTCATGAGGTCGTGGATTCGATTCTGGCCAGTACTTATGAGTTTTTCGGTACTTAAATACCATTTATCGCAGGCTTTTCAGTGAAGGAAAACATCGTGAGGTAACCTGCAACGCCGATGATGAGAATTTCTAAGCCAGTGGTTTGGGACAAAATATCTCAAAAGGGTGAAGTGTAGCCAGGTAATCCTGGTCTATTTGTCTATGAGTTGGCAAGACTTTTTTCAATTTCAAAAAGTCATAAAATGCCTTTTTTGATTTATTTTATTAATGTCCACTCTGAAAAATGTCCAATCTGAAAAACGTCCAATTCCGTCAAATTTTTTTTCGTTTCCAAAATGTTTAAATCAATTTATAAAAACACATAAAAATCAAAACAATATTTTTTTCTTTTTCTTCAACAATAAAATTAAGTCGGTAGGTATTTCTTCTATTTAATTAAGGTACTACTAGTTTAGTCCTATTCATAAAAATGTTATAATTCCAGAAAATTTTGGCTTACTAAAATAATAATGATACCTTATCAATCGCGATCAAATGATTTATTAATCTCTGTCAAATCCTTTCAGTTGAAATGGCGTTCTCATCAATTATGTAGCTCCAAATAATCGGGCCCACGCAGCCGATCATCGGGAATCCCCGGCGGCTCCCTACTTAACAGGGGCAGTCAACATTCCATTAAAAACAAATTTTTTATTACCTCAGTATTTTAACCATACCGTCGTCGTGAGTTCGGACCAAGAAGTTTCAAATCTGTGGAGATCGCATCTTGCATATTTAGTATCGGAACCTATGATGCCATTTACCGGGGGGTGCGGACAAAGGAAGCGGCGTAGCGGGAGGAGTTTGCTAGTACAAATTTATATGGAGTTTGAAAATGAGAATGTGGGAGTGAGTCATAATTTTGTGATTAGTTTGACACAATTTTGACACCCATAGAATGCTTTTATTACTCATTCATATGGTAGTGGCTAAATTTTTTGATTTATGGTTCGGACAGACGAGTTGGTCTTCTGTTTGTGAAATATCATTTACTTGCCTAATTCCCACTGTATATTATTAGGTACCGAAGAAATTTTTAGTTTGGCATAGACGAGTGTATTTTTTTTTGTTGCGTGCGTTTGTTTTTTCCCTGCGATGTTGATCGATAAGCTAGCACTGTATCGAGTTTCATCAAAATTCGTTTAGCCGTTATAGCCCGTTTGAGCAACGGACAAACCAAACTTTCGCATTAATTGTAGGTAATATTACTGGTATTAAACATACTTGGTTCTAAATTTATGGTTGTGTTTAATATGCTGTTCTCTGAATAAATTAAAAATTAAAAAAATAATTAAAAAGTTCTGGGTTATTAACCTTAACATAGCGTGTTGTGGCGTAGCGTGCTATTAAATGGAGTAGCATGTTACGGGCGCTATCTCGTAGGGTTAATAAGGCGACCGAATAGCATTTTTAAAAAGTATGCTTTTAAACTTTGTAAGTGTTTTTGAAGGTTGATTATTCGCTGTAAATAGTAAGTTTTTTTATTTGTAAAACGTAAATTAAAATTTTTGACAAATTAAAAATTTTGGTAATTATATTTCACATGAAAAGTCTAAAAGTTAAAGTTTGTTCCTATGTATCAATGGATCTGAAAAAGCTACATTTTACGACTGGAAAATTAAACTTACGACTGTGACTTTTGTCTTGAAAATAATAATTATGAATTGGTCGTTAAATTATGTAGCAAGCTTCGTCAAATTAATTAAAGTGCACTTGCAGGGTTAGTTAAAGTAAGTAGAGCAATAGCTAAAAAAGATTAAATTTCAAGAGCTCTGTAAAGTATTAACTACTACAGTAGTGACATAATTTTGTAATTATTTCTTGTATTGAGTTTTGATGAACCTAAGTATTTTACAGCAGTACTTTATAACAAAAAATCTAAGTTTTGTACTATAATTTCTAAACAGTTTTAATTACACATGCTACGTTATAGTTATTTTGTACATGATTAATTACACTAATTAAACGTATATCTCTTCAATTTAAATTGCATTTACGTCGAACTGACTACTATTTTATCTTTTTTCTCGAATACTTTATATCGATTATCGAAAAACTTTATGTACCTAATCAAATTTGATTGTAACACCATATATAATAAGTAGCTGTCATTATGTGTACTCAGTATTGAAAGATGTATCATTAGTAAATTCACCAAAACAATCAAATTACTTAACCATGGTTAGTATATTACTATAACAATAATAAATATACCAACAATAGGTTCGATTCTGAAGTCCACACACTAAACTAAACTAAAATTAGAATGTTGTTAATTTTAACGACAGTTCTAAAATTTGGTATTCTGAAGTCCACGTCTAGCTAATTTTAAAACATAGGTTTAGTTCTCTTAAATTTAAAATGTGGGACTTCAGAATTGGACCTAATATACAATTAAATATACTTTTAATATACTATACAATTAAATATACCAACTATATATTATTTGATTAAAAAATACTATAGAATAGTAGACTAATGATCTAACTGTTTGGTATTAAAGAGTTAATTTTATTGATTACAAATTGTTGTAGCTAAATTTTGTAGATGACAAACCTTTTACAAATTATTGGCGAAGCAAGAGCACTCCTAGTGACGGAAAATCGAAACTTTTTCAGTACTTATTTCACAATTCGTAATAGAGAAATTTGGAGCGAAGAACGTTACAATTGTCAAGCCTCTGGGTAAACAGTATCCACATTTTGCCTCTTTAAATGCGTTTTTGCGTCGTCGCCAATAATACTGTATCCATACTGTACATATCCGTGTACTGCGCTTATTCACTTGTTGACTAAATGAAAATGCAAATTGTTGAATTTCTCAGAATATATAATTAGGAGCTTAATTATGTGCTCGAACACCCTTTTTGTTTCAATTATAATTATAGGGAACGTTTTATTCGTGGATGAATTTTATATTTTCAACCAAATATTTCAAAAAATCTCAATTCGACAATTTTATTTGTGTGTATGTTACGCAATATCTTCGCCGATTGTCAACCGATTTGAATGGTTCTTTATTTTAATTGAATATTTCGAGGGTAACATTTCAATTGACAAAAAATATTTCATGTATAAGGGTGAAAAATAAAGAAAATTAAGAAATCAATGTGTACAAAAATCATAATTTTTCAACATGAAGGCGGTCTCATTTTTGTAAAAAAAATTACTCTCATTTTGTTGCCCTGCAACGATACTTAGGGCTTCTTACACCAGTTGCTGATATTGTTGCAGATAGTAATCTTAGTGATAAACTAATCTATCAGATAAATCTGTGTGATAGACTATATAAAATATAGGCAATCAGATACCTGTGAAACCAAAAAAATTGGCTATCTGTCAGATAAACTGCAGATAGGGTATCTGTGACTTTATCAGCAAGCGGTGTAAGAGGCCCTTAGACTAATCTATTTTGTCTGGATAACCAACTATGACACAGGCAAATTTTTTTTCGTGAAAACACTCTCCTATTAGTTCTTATAAAATATCGTACTCTAGCAAGTGAGAAGAGGAAAACAATATCAAACCAACTCGCCATCCTCCCAAGAAACTTTTTGTTCTAATTTGCAACCTTACTCCCTCTTTGTAGGTGCTACAATAAGGAAAATTAGGTAACTTCCACATGCATTTTGCTTAAAAGACAGTAAAAACACGACCACCTAACAAAATGTTGTGAACGCCTGCCGTCCTTAATTAAATGTAAGTATTGTAAAATATTGATCGTGAAAGGTCTTTCGGGTGTAAACCTTTAATTTGTGAAGCAACAAGCTTTTACACATGTGTGAGTCCATAAGGGTGGATTTTTGAGATGGGGCAGTGAGGGCGGGTACCTTAACCGTTGTAATTAGAGAGAAACGTTCTTATGAGACTGTCCTTAACTTTTTGAGGATTTTGAAAAAAATGTAATTTCAAAGAACAAAAACTCTATTGGACGAATTGAGGTTACAGTCCTAGAACTAGACAAGTCAGTCACTTCACTACCTCATGTCCTAAATTGATAGATTTCATGATCTTCCTTAAATTAAAAGTGCAAAGTTCATTAATGAACATTCTCTAATTAGAGAGATTTCATCCTAATGATTGACCCTATCGATTGATTCCATACAGCGTCAGTGGCGTCGGGGATAAAACGCGGCCTATCATATCGAAAGGTCCCAAGTTTGATCCCCGGCTGGGCCATGTACCAATGGGGTTTTCTCGAAACTTAAATACATTTACTGACTGCTCTCAAACGCTGAAGGAAAACATCGTGAGGAAACCTGCATACGTCGAAGAAGAAATTCTTAGGCGCACGTGAAGTCCACCAACCCGCACTGGGCTAGCGTAGTGGACTATAGCCCGAACGTCCTCGTCGAGAGGGTAGCCCTGAGCCCCAGCAGTGGAGACATGTTGATGGCTGTTGATGTTGATGATTGGTTCCATAAAAGTACAGTATGTTATCTTTTCGCATTTGTGTCGGTATTTTAATATTCCTTACCTACTTTCCATCCAGATCAGTTCGTTCTGTCCATTCTTAAAGTACTAAGAAATTTTTGCTTGCTTTGTTTAACGCAGACGAACTATGTATTAAGGTTTTTCAACTGGGGGCGACAGACGATATGAAACCGCTGTTCTGTGTCACAGGCCATAAAGGCAGCGGTTTAAAATAGGTACTTAAAATAAAATTTGTACCAACCTCAGTCGCGAACGCTAGTAGATACTTATACACATAACAAAGCATTCAAAGTCAAAACTATTTTATTGCATGTAAGTACAGTGGGTACATTTATACAATCATTTATTCCATATATAATGTGTGGGTTTGTAGGAAATTGTGTAGGACATTCTTACAAACTTCTTATTGTACATCAATCACTAAAGCAGAAGCAAAATATAGAGCAAATTAAAATCATGAACATTGATATTATAAAAAAATATTAAATATCCGATGACGACCAGGTAAATGATGGTAAAACTTTACGGATAAGAATGTATTTCTTGAATCGGACCACAGACACAAATCGACACTCGATCTAACCAAGCCACAAAAAGTGTCTGTGGTCAGTTTGATAGAACAAAGTCGATCTGACCACGGAACCTGGCTACTTCCTCCGCTTATCTCATAGTAAAATAAAATAATGCATTCAATATCATTATAGGTTTTATAATAAACATACCTATATTCCGTATTCCTTAGCTGTCTTATAAAACACACTGTATTTGCGTCTCGGCCACTTAATGCGCCCAAGGGATTAATAGCAAAAACAAGTTTGTATTGCCATATAAACTTTGTAGTCCACTCGGGAAAATCATCTATAGTTTATTCTGCGAATTAAATCTCGACCATCACATCGCAAGTCACTTACTTCACTTCGCATCCGATCATGAAAGACCTTGATGTCGCATTGTGTAAACAAATACAAGCTACACAATAAACACTTCACTTGCGAAGTAAAGTGAGTATTGAACTGTGAATCATTGAGTTAGAGACCGATCTCACTGCGGATTCAGGATCGAGTTGCAAAAATACGCAAATGCATTTGTTTTTATAAGACACATAGGGAAAAACGAATTATACAATTCTTCGTCCCCCTTCAATGAAATCGACAATTTAACAGCCACACACGATGTTGAGGGCAACGGAAAATTCAATCAACATCCCGCAGACATGCGACCCACATCACAGCTCCATCGACTTTTTCTGCCACGAGATTAATAACTAAGGACCCGTGCAGACACGGCCAGCTGTTAATTTCCCCAAGTCCTTTGCACTGCAAACGTGGCCATTGTTGGTGGATTTAATTTAAACCACGAAGGTAAAAACAGTTAATTTTTATTTTATTTATTTTCACAAAATCCGAAAACAATACTATTCTAGATTATAATATAAGTACATAGATTGCCAATGAAGGTTTTGCAATATATTAATTTAAATTGCTTAACAAATAGGCTTATCATAGACAGTCTGTGTTGTTGGGTGTGTGTGTATATATGCATACGTGTGTGTGGTGAGAATAAAGTCCCAAAAATTGTGTGACAAGACGTGTAGGCTATGAGGGTGCATGGTTTAGACGGGCTAAGGAAATATACCGCGCAAAGTTTCCCTGAGGGACAGCATCCGAAACGAGGTGATCCGCTAGAGAACATTAGCTCCAAACGTCAGTGAGTTAAGGTGGCAGTGGGTGGGCTAATCACAATCTGTCAGAGGACCATTACCCGCTAGAGTAGATTTCTAAACTTACAATTTATTAAATAACAGTAATACTTAATCGGGCCGTTCCCAGTAGTCTTTTGTCTATAATTTAAGATTTGCCGCATAAACTGACAAAAATCTAAGCAATATTGGAAAACAGCTTAAATAAACTCTGTCTAAAACATTAGGACCAACTCTCTGCCTTCGCTTCGCCGCTGTCATTACTTTAATGGCAGCCACATGTGCCGTCTGCACAGCCCCTTATATTGAACCCTCGGCGACTCAAAAGTTTTGATGACTATAGCTAATCCACTTTATTGTTCTTGTTGTTCCTAATTTGTTGAGAGCAATTTGGATCACTTTGAGCGGCATCAAAGGGTCATCAATATCGATTATCTCGGATGGCCATTGTGACTATACGCGAGAAGTATATAGGTGAGAGGTGCTTCATGTGTAGCCTATAAGTTTATTTAACAAGTTGTTCCTATCTCGAATGTCTATCTTATTGACCGAGCGAAGCGTCTAAGTTTCGAGATTGGCCAAAAATGCTATTGTCCGTCTGTCTTTCTGTCCTTCTGTCTTTCTGTCTGTAATTCTCTACAGGTCGCATTTTTCAACCGATTTTGACGAAAATTTGGCATGGGTATAAATTAATTAAGCCAACAAAATGAGTAGAATAAAATTTTGAAAAACATTTTTTTTAGAGTACCTACCATACTCGCAAAGTGGGAGTGAACTTTTTTTTCTTGTGAATCCCATAGTGTGGGGTATCGTTGGATAGGTCTTTCAAAAATATTGCTGGTGTGTGAAAACCGTTTTTTCGATTTAGGGATCCGTTGGCGAAATATTAAGCTTTAAAGCGGTAATTTTTGTTAGAGTCACGTGTTCCCCCTTCCTGCCAGCTAAACGGTTGCTTTTGCAAATGTGAAAAAATTCACGGCAGTAGCATATATAACGTAGTTAAAAGGAAAACTATAACAGATAAGAAGGTTCTATTAGTTTTTGAGTAATAGTCGATTAACTTAAGAAAGTCGAAAAATTAAATTATGTTCATAGAACTGCATACGTAAAATGGGAATGATTTTTTTTCGCGTGAGTTCCATGATGTTGGGTATCGTTGGACAGGTCTTTCAAAAATATCGCGGGTGTGTGGAAAACATTTTTCGATTTAGGGATCCGTTTGCGAAATATTAAGCTTTATAGTGCTAATTTTTGTCACTTTATACTTTATCTCCAACTGCAAAGTTGACTTCTGTTCGTTTCTTTTAGGTTTGGTTTTATAAGGGCTGGCGAGGTCTACTGTTCTCACGGAACCACTAGTCTTATCTTCTGACACTTCGACCCTTAAGGGATCTTTTGTTCCAACCCCTGTCCACTATTGGTGCCCCAATCCCTTTTTTGGTGGACGTCCCATACGTCTTAGAAACCTTGCTTCTTTGGCAAACCTATGCAGATTTCCGCACAAAGATTTTGTTCGCCGAAAAACCCGTGGGATTATAATAAAACGTGTTTAAGCGCGCCCTTAAGTCGAACTAGAAAGTAATTTAGTCAAAACAGCGACAAATAACCGAGTGGCACGCAGTTTGATAAACTGCTAGCGTGACACAGGCCGATGTGGTACCGTTATGCTAAAAGTCACTTGATTTTCGATTCTATCTAAAGACATTAAAAATGTATTTTTAATAATTGAAAATATAAGAATCATCATCATCTTATCAGTTCAACGTCCACTGACCATAAGCCTTCCCCAATGAACGCCACCACACCCTCCGGCCATATCTTTTGACTGCATTGACTTAAATGTTTAATTTTTTCACAGCTGCAAGGGATTTCAGACCTAAGTATTTAATATTAATTTTAACTAGATACGGTACGGAACACTAAAAATAAACCTAACATAAAACGTTTTTAAAGTTATTTTTTAAACATCTGCGCATTTCGTCGGGTGACAAGAACTCACTAAGTACGAACCTACGTAATGAGTTTTTTTGTCACGCGACAATTTATTAGTTTGAGCCTTATTTCGAAGGCACAAAAAAACTGTTCCAAAATTACTGCTAACTCGGACCTATTTAAATTACTGTGAGAGACACCGAATAAATTGAGAAAGGAGTAGGTATGATATGATGCCTCGCACTGGAAAATTGGAAAAACTTTTTTTCGCGTCTACAATACTTCCTCTACCCTATACGTATACCTACGTACAGGGGGCGTTGAAGTAAAAAATTGCGCGGGATCATTTTTACAAATCTTTTAAAATATTATCTGAAACTAGCTTAGCTATAAAGGTTTGAATAACTTAATATAAATCTAAAACATAAAACTAAATTATCCTAAAAAATAAACTAAAACCGTAAAAAACTAATGGGTTTGAATTAAATTTCAAATAGCTTAATTACAAGCGCTACAAAATTTAAAAAGTTATACTACAAGCTCCTATATCTGCAAGTTTTTACTAAGTCTCAAGTTATCAATTGTCACAGGAGTTTGATACACTTCACAACTTAATTTGGAGGTAAAGTTTTCTCCAGGTCGCACCAATTAGGGGCTCGGAAGAGAAACTCGATTTAATTGAACAAGCTTATTCAAGTAATTGCGGTTTTAGCGGAGCTGTATAATTAAACTTTGAGTCGCATGCCGAATTTTAAGTTAGCATTAAATAGATAGGTATCGAAGTCTTGAATTTACCGACAGTGTATTTTGAAGCAAAATGATTTTCATTCGAGTTAGCAGCCAACGCGGTAGTTTAAACTATTCTAGATAATTACATAGAAATGACACCTACTTAATTTGAAGAATAGCTGTGCTTGGGACAATTTTTTTAATATACAAGTTTCAACTTAAAAATTTAAGTTTTTTTTTCGTAGGTATTGTCTATACTAGTTTTCCAGCGAATCTATATTTAATTCAGTTATTTAATAATAAATACATAAATTATGGAACCTAATAAAATTAAAAAAGTAACTGGCTAAAACCTACATAAAATATGACATTTAATTTTTTTTCTCTAGCAGTTCAAATAGCTTCACAATCACAGCTCAAAATACTTTTAAAGATTTGAAAAAAATATCCCAAGCTATTGCTTCTTTGCGTTGGCGTCGCTCGGTAACGATGCCGAACGCCAGCGAATTTTCAAAAATAAAGTGTGGTACAGTGATTGTACGTTCACCTGCAGATAAACAGACCCCTTACTTACTGAACTTACTGCCATGGGGGTGCGGTTTATCTGCAGGCGACTGTACAAATTAATAAGTCTTATAACTTTGTAAATACGTATCGTATCGAAGTGAAATAAAAACTATTGTCTACATTGTAAAGAGATCTGTACTTGTATAAGATGAATTTTTTTCACTTTTCCAACCCTCATTGCAGATTAAACTTTGCATCGAGTAACATTAGTGACACCGCACAGCCAATCTCGCTCATGCAAGGTTTGACATTGTTAGATAGGTATTATGATTATATGTTGGTCCGTCTAGAGGCCAATATAGCCGCCCGACCGCGAGTGGCAGGCTAATTGTTTAGCCTAAAATGCAGGCCACGATAAGCCGGTCAGTGTTTACTGGCGGGCCAATAGACTTGTTCTTGTCATTACGGGTGGAATTATAAGAATAGGTAAATATGATTGTCAAATCTATGATTGAAAAATGTCCAACGACCATGCTCGAACTGAAAAACGTCCAATCTGGAAAACGTCCAATCTGAAAAACGTCAAATCTGAAAAATGTCCAATCTGAAAAACGTCAAATCTGAAAAATGACCAATTTGAAAAACGTAAAATCTGAAAAATGTCCAATCTAAAAAACGTCCAATCTGAAAAATTACCAATCTGAAAAATTATCCAATCTGAAAAATGTGCAATCTTAAAAATGTCCAATCTGAAAAATGTCCAATCTGAAAAACGTTCAATCTGAAAAACGTCCAATTTGAAAAACGTCCAATCTGATTAATGTCCATTCTGGAAAATGACCAATTCCCAAAATATTTCACCTTTTATAATAATGACCGCGTCACCTAATTTCCCACTTACAAAACCTACGCGTGTCGCTTCTCGCCAGGGTAAATATAAAACTCGGAACCACTTAAAACTTTCGTGACAAGTTTCTGAATGACCCTATACCAAAGGATCGATAGCCGTTCTAAGGAATTCGGTCTCGGGATGAAAGGGTCTGAGCAAACTTCCCGGAGTCTAAATAGTGGGAATTCCACTCTCAGTTAAATATAATTAACGTTAATTGGAGTTTAACTTTATGTAGATAATTGAACATAGTTTTAAGAAATTGGAATGATAATAAACCATATTATTAGTACTATTTTAATTCCAAAAAAACCGGTCAAGTTCGAGTAGGACTTGCGCCCTGAGGGTTCCGGACAAACTTAATTGAAGAGAAAATCGAAAATCGTTAATTTGTAGTTTATCACATAGGTCGTAACTTACATGCATGATTTGTTTATTCGCAAAATTAAGTTTGTTGGTAATAGTAAATTTTTGATGTTATTACAAATTTACAATTTTCGAATTTTTTCATTTAGGTACTTGTGCTATAAGACCTTGCTTCTATAGATAGGTATGCTTGCGAATATTTGACAAGGCAGCCTTTTCCAAAATAACTGCGCCAACAGTGTGTAAAGAGGGTTCGTACATGTAATCTGATGCGTCAAATTAACTACCCATTCACACCAGTTTGATGCCACGAAGTCGGCGGTTTGACCTACTAGGCCTGATTTTGAATGCCAAAAGTTAAAATTTGACAGCATCAAAAAAATTTATGGCTCTAATTGATAGGGTACCTAACTCTATAAGTATTTATTTTTTATTTTATTTAAAAACTTTATTGCACACATTAGTACAAAAGGCGAACATAATGCCAGTATGGCATTCTCTACCAGTTGACCTTTGGGTCATACAGATAATGCGTGGTAGGCGCGAAATACATGTTTAAAAATTTATGGCATTTATTACTAAACAAGATAAAAATACACTACTTAATAAATAATTATTTTAAAATATACTAAATATATATATTATATAAATAAATATAAATCTACATACACAAATATATATATATATATATAAACCAATAAAGCCGTGACATATAGACGACGAAGTACCTAACTTATAGTCACTAAAAACTCCAACGAAAAAATAGGCTTAAAATTAAGTAGTATAATTGAATGTTTAACAAACTGATAGGTAACATAATTTTAAATTTTCATTTTTCAAAGCTAGGTGTTAATTTTCCGACTCGCTCGTGATCAGTTTTTTTATTTTCACTATCCGAGTGACAGCCATATGAAAATAGGTAAGAATTTTGAACTCTGTTCGGGAAACTTTTATTCTGTTCATATTCCTATGTTTACCTCCTTTGGCTCGCAGGATTCCGAGCGCAATACCCAAGGAGATTCGAACCTCTTTTGTCGCGCGCGCGCTCCCTGTGGAGATCGTATCTTGCAAATTTAGTATGGGAAACGATGAAAAATTCTGTGTCAAAATCAGGGGGGGTGCGGTCAAATGAAGCGGATTAGCGGGAGGAAGTTGCTCATACAAATTTATATGGAGTTTGAAAATGAGAATGTGTGAGTGAGTATCAATTTCGATATACATTTGGCACGATTTTGGCACCCCCTAAAGATTTTGTTACTCATCCATATGGGAGTAGCTTTTTTTTAAATTCATGGCAATACCTTTGAAACTCGGACGTATTTCACGTCAGTCTGTCACCCTGACATTGTCACTCAAAAAACTGTCATTTTGAAACGTAACCGCGATTTTGGTCAAGACAAAGTATGACAATGACAGGTGTCTGAGAGACTGCGAACTTAGCAGGCTGATAGTCAAGGAGTTAAGCCGTGTTGAACTACCGTAATTCTTAATTCAGTGTCAGATATAGAAATTATGGAAAGTGAGAAAGTAATCAAATGAGGAATCGCGATATAATATCGCCCATCTCATAGCCCTCCTCCTATCCGCAATCGAGGCACGTACTGTGTGTACTGTGACGTCATCACGTCATGTCAGCCGCCCCAATTGGGCGAGCGAGCTCGCGTTGTCAGCAAGCGACAATATGATTGATGGTCCAGCGCATACAATAGTAGCTCATCCTATGTAGACAATACTACATGTATTGTTGCGATAATTAACCTATAAGTATTGCATTTGTAGGTCAGGGCACAAAATATATAATAGTACTAGTCAGGGTGTGATCAATAGTAGCTTATCCAATGTAGACAATACTACATGTATTGTTGCGATAATTAACCTGTAAGTATTGTATTTGTAGGTCAGGGCACAAAATATATAATAGTACTAGTCAGGGTGTGATCAATAGTAGCTTATCCAATGTAGACAATACTACATGTATTGTTGCGATAATTAACCTTTAAGTATTGCATTTGTAGGTCAGGGCACAAAATATATAATAGTACTAGTCAGGGTGTGATCAATAGTAGCTTATCCAATGTAGACAATACTACATGTATTGTTGCGATAATTAACCTATAAGTATTGCATTTGTAGGTCAGGGCACAAAATATATAATAGTACTAGTCAGGGTGTGATCAATAGTAGCTTATCCAATGTAGACAATACTACATGTATTGTTGCGATAATTAACCTTTAAGTATTGCATTTGTAGGTCAGGGCACAAAATATATAATAGTACTAGTCAGGGTGTGATCAATAGTAGCTTATCCAATGTAGACAATACCACATGTATTGTTGCGATAATTAACCTATAAGTATTGCATTTGTAGGTCAGGGCATAAAATATATAATAGTACTAGTCAGGGTGTGATCAATAGTAGCTTATCCAATGTAGACAATACTACATGTATTGTTGCGATAATTAACCTGTAAGTATTGTATTTGTAGGTCCGGGTGTGAACAATAGCAGCTTGTCCGATGTAGACAATGTTATACGTATTTTTGAGATAATTAGCCTTTAAGTATTGTATATGTAGGTCGGGGTGTGAACAATAGTAGCTTGTACGATGTAGACAATACTACATGTATTGTTGCAATAATTGACCTTTAACACCACCACCATACTCTGTGCACACGCGGCCTGCGGTGGCGGCCTACCGCAGGCCGCGCCTGTCTGAAGTCCCACATACATTGAATAGGGAATACAAAAGGTCGCCATCGCCACCGCCACCGCAGGCCGCATGCGTCTGTGATACCACAGTTTACATAATAGTTCTTAAGTGATACGCTTAATCGTTTTACTCCGCAACAGTACAATCACTAGAGAAAAATAACTTTCCATTAGGACGTAGGTAAGTAACGCTAGGGCACGCGACCATCGTATTAAAAGGTTGACCGCGTTTAATCGCTTGCCATTAGTGGACATCAACCGACAGTCCATAGCTCGGAATACAAAGGCCAGTATGCAAATATCGCCTCTGGGTGCATCAGATTGTAATCTTCTGCTTCTATATAGATCCGTGGTGTATTCTTTATTCTGTGCCAAGTTTTTTCGTCTCTGTACCGATTGGTCTGAAACTTGTAGATGGAAAACACTCGGCAAGGACGGAAAAAAAAATTATGACCTAATATATAGGATAGCTAAAATGTCCACTCACAATTTTTTAAAAGTTTTTTTAAGCAAGTTTCTTTTGTCAATAAGTCCTTGGTAGTAATCTTTCTAGCAAATTAATGTCAATTCCTGTACAAAAACATAAATTTCGGTTTGTGTTTGAGTAACTTACTTCTCCTGTCAAAGTTTACATTTTGTAAGCAATAAAAAAAAATTAAAGGAGTAGAGATAATTTTTTTTGTAAAATTACATTAAAAACCATGATTAAGTATAATTTCTTCTTTGTTACAGATGCGGACAGTTCTGAACAGAAGGTCTCGATTATGTTGAACGGCGAAGAATCGGAATTATATTTTGTTAACTGCACTAGCACAAAGGCAAGTTTAAGGGTTTTTTTTTCAAAAAAATGGCAGCAGCCGTAGAAGTCTCAGACTGTAGGGACTTTCGTCTCATAGGTGCCCAGCCAATTTATATTGTGACTATACATTCTTCAAAGCACCTGTATTGTAAGACTGCAACAAAACCCGTAGAGTTTTTGGCGGTTGTGTGAAGTTGGCTGATTTCTGCGCAATAACTAATTTTAGACATCAAAGGGGAGCTGGGGATTCACTAGAGATTTCAATTCAAGAAGTCCATTCAATTTCAAGAAATGGTCAATTGATTCGATCAACCGAAACTTTCAAGTTTTTGGACTATTATCTATGTATCAATATGTCGCTGACGCACACATAGAAAAGAAAGAATGAAAGAGTACTTTTTTTTGACAAGTGGTGTCAAAAAAACTAATATATGCTTACAACTATTACTTAAATAAATGGACGAGCAACAGTGTCAACAGGACGCTGCCTCAGCTTTTTGCCGCAGAAGTAGTTTACGGCTCTGATTTTCAGGCAGAACCTCAGATTTGTTTTGACTAGACCATAGACTATAAACACTGTCAGCGATGTGCAAACAATCTGTATCTATGTTCATTCAGCCGTCAAAAAATTCTACGGGGACTATACCTCGTAAATACAAACTAAAAATAAATAATAAAATCCTTTTGTCTCCGCTTAAAAATTGTACCAAGTTTTTCTTCCTATATATTCTATTTTTCATGCAGAACGTCATTTTTATCAGCTTACAAATTTAATGAAACGTTTCCACAGGAGGAAATTGAACGTTCCGAGCCGCCGGACGCGTTCGTGGTGATATACTCTGTGGTAGACAAGGCGTCGTTCCAGAAGGCAGAGCAGGAGCTGGCGAGGCTGCTGGACTGCGACATGCTGCGGGCGCGGCCGGCGCTGCTGGTGGCCAACAAGATAGACCTGGCCAGGAGCAGAGCGGTCTCCACGCAGGGTGAGCATTCTAAGATAGATAGATAGACATTTATTACCTAACTTATTATGACTGGCCTGTTGGCTTAGTTGGTAGTGACCCTGCATTCTACGCCAAAGGTCGTGGGTTCGATTCCCATCCGGGACCAACATTTGTGTGATGGGCAATATCTGTTGGTTTTCGGATTCTGGGTGTTTTTATGTATTTATTTAAAAGTATTTATGTATGTTTATCAGTTGTTGAGTACCCATTTACAAGCTTCGGCTTAGTTTGGGACTAAACAGCCGCGTGTAAATTTGTCCAAACATTATTATTAATGCTAAAACTGTGAATTCCCTTTTTTCAAACAAAATATTCGAAAGTAGCACCAAAACTATGAATATTTTTTGTTTTAAAAACCATCTGTTTCATCAGCTAGATTTTTAGATAAAAAAGGTCTATTTTTAGTAGAACATGTTTAGATAATCAATTAGTTAATTTTGTAGCGCCTTTGTAGTCAATTGTCTGGCATGCAGAGTAGGTTTGTGGAGACATTTTGTGTGCTTACATTTATAAAAAATAGAGGTGCAGTTAATTTCCCTTAAAGTAACTGAACGTTTCGTGGGCACCCAACGAGAGTTAAGACTTCTACTGGTAGTCAGTGAAAAGGGTCTGACTCAGCATGCATCGCAGCCGCGGAGGGCTGCAACTCTGGTAATTCTACCAGAGCCTTGAAGAGAGAACAACTTATCTGCCGTACAAACTTTGAAGTCAAATATCTCTGGAATGAAACGGCCGATTTTAATGAAACTTTAACACGTTAAATCTAATGATAATGACGTAAGTTTTTGATTAGGTACTTATAGCAATTTTTCTTATTTTTGTAACAGCTTAAAAAAAGTGTTGTCGCCTAAATACATTTGATTGTGATTTTAAGAAATAGGTACACTTACATTTTCCTTTATTAAGTCGTAATTTTCCCGAACAGACCGCCGCACAAAACGTAAGACATCTGAATCGAATTAAGGAATTATTTACAGAATACTTCTCTTCTTCATTAGTATAAACTTCAGATCTTCTAGTAAATCAAATTTACAGAATTGTAAGCTAAGAAAAGCTGGCGTATTTGACAATGTCTCGCCTCAATGTCACAAAAAGGTATAGCTAAGGACAAATTTATTCTCCTATTATCCTTTATTATGGAAGCAAATTGATTCCCCAGGCGGCCAGCCAGCAATGAGCCCTTGTATTATAACGAGTATTATACCACGACTGCCCTGGGGTACTTTTTCAAGGCCCAGCCAATACCATAGATACCTACAGCTGCAAGCACGGTAAAGATTTTTTTCCAAATTACTGGATTCCTTATCTATACAGACAGGGTGTAATCATTATCACTAATCTAAACTGCGTTGCCTAATATAGTAGGCTAGAGAATGTTAATCAGAGTAGAGAATTTTTAAGAAAAGAACTTGGCTTCTAAACTTTTCTTCCCGGAGTAATGTTATTAAATAAGACTGACATGATGATGGAAATGCCTCTGTAAATTGTCCTGCCTGTCGGACACCTCTGTTGACCTAGAAACATGAAATTTAGCAAGAATTTGTTTTTTCCTTGTATCAACAAACTTAACTTTGCGTATGAGCAACTACAAAGGACATTGGCGAAATAACTGTTGAGAGAAGAAATTTCATCATTACAATAATATAAAAAATAAGTAAGGTTAAGTAAGGTTTTACAAATTAAACTGAAGGTCTATCTAAGTCTGGAAATAACATGACTTAGTACGGAACCCTCAGGGCGCGAGTCCTACTCGCACTTGTCCGGTCTTTTTCTGTTTATTATTGCCCGCTGCGCAGACAATGGCTATGGTACTCATCGAGTTATTTTTGCTTTTTCCACAGATGGCAAATGCCTGGCGTGCACGTACAAAGCGAAGTTCATCGAGGTGTCAGTGGGCATCAACCACAATGTGGACGAACTCCTCGTCGGCATCCTCAACCAGATCCGGCTAAAAAGGCAGCAGTACTCCGAAGCGGGCGGGAGGGAGTCCTCACCCGCACATTGGTACAAATCCAGAGGGGTCGTGCGGGCCAGCATGAAGGCACGGCAAATGCTCACGTGGATTTTCGGCAAAGAGGACTCGAAATTCAAAAACTGTGAAAATCTCCATGTCCTGTGAGTCGAGAGCGACGGACCAGTGTTCGTCTAATCGCGAAGTTCAAAAATATACTCTATTTATTTAGTGTTAAAGTTTAAAATTGTGGGAAAGTGTTCGTTATATGTGTTCTATATTCGGACGTGCTACGTTTTTGTGTTTATATTTTAGGTTACAGCTGTTTTGTCTTATGAAAGTGCGTAGCGATCTATCAATACTTTATACTAGCTACCAATACCGCGGTGTAGATTAATTCGCAGAGCGGTACTTAGGCATTTATCTTCAGATTTCGCTTCAGCCGCGTAGTTAACCGGAGTTGGCTAACCATAGCAGTCGAACAGGAAAAAATCTTGTTTGGTAACCCAGTTTTGTAGAATGAATTTTGAATGAACTGGTTTTTTGAATGAATTTTGAAGAATTTGGATTTTTCTGATTGGGACCCGCAAGGAGATTTCACAGAGGGAAATAGGGTTCCACGGAAAATCACTATCTGGTTGTTCTCAAACCGGAATATGTATAAATTCTTTCTAGATAACAACAATCCCCTTTCATAAGATAACACAACAAGTAATATTATTATATGTTATAAATATAAAGATATTATTATTAAGTTTTGTTTATACGTAACTTTGCCAAAGAGACGTTTCTATATTAAAATAATCATTATGTGCCAAATTTGAGAGAATTTAATCTTTTAAGGACGTTAATGATAAAATATTATAAGTGAGAGATACAGTATTTTCACCCATTTTATCTTAATGATACGTATCAGCAATATTATTATAATTGATACAATATCATGTGAAATTGGATTATAATAAATATAACAAGTTTAATGGACCACACGTCATATTTTATTAAATTATATAACGGTAATAACAAATAAAATATAATAGTGAACGTATTATTATACGTTATATATTCATAAACCATAACTACAATTGCGTCATTTTATCTCGACTCAAAGCTAGATGTACCTTGTTTAACTACATTATTAGAATATTCATAACTACAAATGCGTCATTTTATCTCGACACAAAGCTAGATATACCTTGTTTAACTACATTAATAGAATATTCATAACTACAGTTGCGTCATTTTATCTCGATACAAAGCTTGATATACCTTGTTTAACTACATTATTAGAATATTCATAACTACAAATGCGTCATTTTATCTCGACACAAAGCTAGATAGATATCCCTTGTTTAACTACATTAATAGAATATTCATAACTACAGTTGCTTCATTTTATCTCGACACAAAGCTAGATATACCTTGTTTAACTACATTATTAGAATATTCATAACTACAAATGCGTCATTTTATCTCGACACAAAGCTAGATAGATATCCCTTGTTTAACTACATTAATAGAATATTCATAACTACAGTTGCTTCATTTTATCTCGACACAAAGCTAGATATACCTTGTTTAACTACATTATTAGAATATTCATAACTACAATTGCGTCATTTTATCTCGACACAAAGCTAGATAGATATCCCTTGTTTAACTACATTAATAGAATATTCATAACTACAGTTGCTTCATTTTATCTCGACACAAAGCTAGATACACCTTGTTTAACTACATTAATAGAATATTCATAACTACAGTTGCGTCATTTTATCTCGACACAAAGCTAGATATCCCTTGTTTAACTACATACTAATATAATCTTTATGATTACAATTGGCTCAGTTTATCTCGACACAACGCTAGAGGTCCCTTGTTTAACTACATTATAGTAGAATATTCATGACTACAGTTTGGCTACGCAATAATAAACAATATATTTCTCACAAGTAGAAAAGATAAGTAGGAGAAACGCGCCTTCATTGGCTATGCTATTCAAAATTTATGTAATTATATAGTTATTCAATACTAGTTAGTATTAATCATTTTGAAACCTAACATCGCCCAGTTGGTTAACCACAGTTATAATCCGCCTGTTCACAATACAAACTTAGGTACCTACTCTTTATTATACAAACCGTATATGTGTCCAAAATATCTAAATATACTGTTGCTATATAATTGCTTTTGTTATAATATACCTAAATATAAACCAGGGTCCACTGTATTCCTTCCAACCAAGCCACAAAGTATATCTATACAGGGAGAAAAAAACCGCTCTTGAAAATTTTTTTGACACAAGTGTATATTTTATTCCTAAATATAATTTTTTACTTATTCGCCTTACATTAATTAAAATCAATGATAAGATTATTAATCATAATAAAATAAATTATCAAATGATGAACAATACAAATAAAAATATTCTTAATAAATTACAAGTACCTATAGTGCAGCAAAACTACTCGGTCAGTTTGTAAATATTCAATAGCGGTGTTCATTATCCCTTTAGGTATTGATTTATTGAAAAATAAATCACTAATTCGTACCTATCTTTAATATTTAATATATGTAATAATTCGTTAAACGATAGAATATAATCAAAATGACATCACACCAATGAATGTATTCTAATTGGAATAGAGGATATACCTTTCCAAATTAATGTTAAAAGATAAGATAAGATAAGATAAGAGGTACCACACCCAGCCAGGTCAACACCTGATCCGGTCCAGCCGGATGCAACCTGGCTCAACCTCGGACACATGTTGGCGCTTATATTTTTAGGTATA
This sequence comes from Metalampra italica, assembly GCA_949699065.1. Taxonomy (NCBI): domain Eukaryota; kingdom Metazoa; phylum Arthropoda; class Insecta; order Lepidoptera; family Oecophoridae; genus Metalampra; species Metalampra italica. Next base: position 9,929,322 of record OX452980.1, read on the forward strand.
AGAACGAAGATATGTCCCAGGTTGAGGACAGGTTTACCAGGGGATACAAGTTGTTTAGGAAAGACACGCTCCAGGATGGGAAAGGAAGCCCACTAGCCGCAACCGGTGGACCACAATCAGCCGACTATTCAGCCTATAGCCAATATAGGAAATGAGGTGTAGACGGGTATCGATGCTTAGGATGAGCGTTGATGTGATGGGCTGGTGATAGTGATTCCCTTAGTTTCCATTATGTTCTGTGTGGAGTGATCATCTGGGTCTTGAAGTGGTCTTATTGGTTTTCTTTCCATTTATTCATCTTGCTTATTTTCTTCCTGTCTTTGTGATTGGCTGGTGGCTGCTCAGGGTACTTTTGGTTGCAGTTTATGTACGTGGTTGCGTTTGTGTTCTGGTTCTGGATCGTAACTGTTAGTCGCACGCAGCGCGACGGAGTTCCGTGGAAGCAGTTGGTCTGTTTTGTTATGTTGTTTGGTTACTTTGTAGTTTTGCATCAGGTTGTTTTGGTATTTCGTCTGCGTAGGTTCATTTTGTGGGCATTAGAATATCTCCTTTATTCTTATTTAGTGTAGGCACCAACATCTGTTGATGTTCTTGTTGGATTGTTTGGTCCGTTGTTCATTTATTTCGCACGAGTTCCTTGTTATAAGCGTTGTCTCACATTCACACACAAAAACAACACCATTAACAGCACAGCACTATTCTTTATTAACGCACTAATATTTGTACTTATACTTTTTAGATAATAACAATACACTACATACATGTATTTACACCTCTCCTGTAATCTGTTCGTGATGTATTGCGTCGTTACGTCATTTGGTGGCCTCACTGAAAATCAGCGCTGCAGCTCTTGCTGCAACCTAAAGCTGAGCTGGGGACTATTTTGACTCCCCACTGCGACGAGGCGTAGATGCGGTGGCCGGGGGGTAAGTGTCGGCCAGCCTCACCCTAAGTAGGGATTGGTCGGGTCACTTGGCAACAGCGCATCCAGCGCTACTTATTATTATTGTTTCTCGTTCTCATGTTTTATTCCTGTGTGCTTTTCTTGTTTGTTTTTATTTTTATTTGTTAAATTCTCTCGCTGTGTGTTGCTATTGTGTACGTTAAATAAGTTCCATTCCATTCTATCGATCCATATGCGTGTAACTAACACTAACGTAACTAAAACTGGGTTGCTTGTCACAGCCCGGCGCCGGGCGCAGCACTTACACCCGACAAGTGCTTTAGGGTCCCTTTTTTTGCGTTGCGCGTCCCGTCATAAATCCCACGCTGGACTGCCAGGTAGGCTGCCTCCTAGAAACTGTTGGACATGTGCAAACCCCGAGAACTGAAAACAAAGGCTGTTTGCTACTCTTGGGGAATAAGCAAAACACATAATACTATCAAAATAAGTGAAAATAAAAAGGCTGGTTTTGTCGTCCTCGTCTCAGTTCAGTAACTGACAGCTATCAAATCTCCCTCCGCTTCCAGGTCCATTCATTACAGGCTCGTGGTAATCAACCTGCCATCCACATCCGCGGGGGATATTACAAAATATGTAGGCACTCTAATGTGACTCAAAAGTACTTGCTTGATAAGTGTCCATGTGGGCACTCACATTCAGTCTGGGCATGCACCCTATCCAACGTATGGTGGAAGAGATATACCTGGACAAGATTATACCTGAGTGTGTGTGTTTACTCCGCTGCTAATCCGTTGGTTTCGGAGCACCTATATTACCAATCTCTAGTTGCAAAAGGAACGAACTCACTCAGTTAATGGGCTGGTCCGCTCCGTCACTTCATTGGTATACCCCCCAACACCTCCGTTCACGTAGTTCTTACACTTATATATATTTACGCGGTTTATTGCATACTCGTTTATGCACAAACGGTCACTTTTTATTTCACAACATATATTTCACAGTGCGGCACCTAACTTGGGCCGTCCAACCTTAGGATCGGGGAAAAAAACTATCCAGATGCTAGCGATTAACCGCTCCGGACGGACCCACCCAACCCAAGACGCGACCGCTCGCGTTCGCGTCCCACTCGTCTCTCCCTTTCCAAATTAATGTTAAAATTAAAGAAATTAGAAAATATATGGGGTTCGTGAGAAAACGCTACATTTCAATATACTTATAACGCTCTTTTTTAATTCCAAAGTGAGATAAAATAAAATATGTTTACTTGTGATTTTTCCAAAAGTAATTTAAATTCAGAAAAATTCTCAAATATTCAAAAGAAATGGTACATTTTAATAACACCCTGTATAACAAAATCGTGTACATAATTTGATGCGAATGCACCTAAGGATTTGATGTTGTATTGAAAATTATATCATATTATTAGTTGTATAAATTGTGTAGTCTATAAAACTTTTGTACTTAAAATAACTATTTTTGGTTACATGTTAGTTGCGAAACATGTTAGTTTCTGACAAGTATAAAATAAAAATAAAATTTTGTTAAAAATTTCAGTTTTCGTAGTGGCTGAAGACTTACTCTGAAAGTCTAGTCTGTATAAATGCTAGTCATAGGCTGGAAACACATCAACTGCACTTGAATCTAGTTTGTCTACTGCGCTAAGAATGATTGGTGTAAATGACAGATTAAACCAAAAAATATCATCAACAATAAATAATATGAAATAAACGGTTGTAATTAACGGCACATCAAAAATACTAACTGGACATCAAAGTTACTGACATGACCACAAATTTACTGATTGACATCAAAATTTATGCGGCCTGTCGCTCGCTTCGCTTTCTCCAAGGGTTCATGTCAACCTAACGAACTTACCCTACTTACCTATTTCAGATTTTTTTATTTGATGCCATGGGGGGACCGCAAGAAACGACCCAAATTTGTGGCCAATTCAGTAATTTTGAAGTGCATATTTTGATGTGCGTTAGTATTTTTGATGTGTTGTTTATTAACCTTAAAATAATTGTTAATACAATAGCTATCATATCATTAGTATGAAACAGAATCACCAATTAAGCCTATATTTGTTCATAAAAAATGAGAGTTAAAACATTAGGCGATGATAAACCGCTGACTGTGTATCCAGCCTGTATTGAGATTGTAGAGGTACTGTATTGGTATTAGAGATCCAATTTTATATTCCGAGTCCTAAATCTTCCCATAACGTTAAACCTTTTGGATTACGATCCAAACAGTGCCTTTTTATTGTTATAAAAATATATTATTGTGTTTGGTTAGTTGATCGTGAGAGAATTAGGAAATTTGTATACCTTTTATTAGTCATAAGAATTCTTTTTTATTTTCCATTATTTTAAATCGACCCCTTTCCTCATACCTTTATCAAATACCAAACATTCTGTGAAAAAACGGTTGTTTTATATGCGTCATATTTATTAAATATCTACGTATACCTGTAACACATTTTTATACCAAGGTTTTTCATCCCTGTACTTACCCCGAATATGTAATTATTGCCGATTTCATAGCAATTTTTCGTAACCAGTTAAAAAAGTTTTTTTGCTGTCTCTTCACTGGTATCAAAGAAATAGAATAAGCCACAAACTCCTAAAAAAAGGAATAGAATTGTTCTATAATAATAATAAAACTTGGACAGCTTTCGACGTCTATATTCTCTTTCTGACATCAAACATTTTTTTATCAAGACGAATATTTAAGAATAATTCTAGTAACAGTCATTCATTTACTTAAATTTCCTGAAGCAAATCTACATAACATCTGTTACGACTGTAATTTAAATATTTTTATCATGTCAGAAATATTAAAGGGGTTAATTGTGTAGATATAGATTTATATTATCAGTATATAAACATATGCATTTGCGGAATGTACGAGCTTGCAAATTAGTTGGCCTATTCAGCGGTACTTCCAAATTATACAGTACTTTGTGTACACCCACGGAACTCGGAGAGTGATCATGGGGGTCACGACCCCTTGATTTTAAATGTGTAGAATAGACAACCAACTAAGGTCATTTACTTACAGATTTATCGAAATCAAATCATGGATTCTGAGCAGCTCAGCACTCAAATAAAATTAATGACGAATGAAGTTTCAAGGTCATTAAAATGACCACACACGGGGCTAGTTCGGAGCCCCTCTCCCTAAAGACCCCTTTTTTCGGTCTGTACGTAGGTTACACGGGTGGCATAGATTATTTGCTCTACGTGATTTGATTTCAAATGAACTGATGTGACATTGATCAAAACCTGTCAGATATATTAACAATAGGGTCAAGACTTGACCCCCCGTGGCCAACTTCTGGCTACGTTTGGTACAGTTAAAACCAGCGAACTTTAATATGTATAGAAATACCTACTACTAAGCTTTAAAAATGATGACACTAATAGAGTCGCCGCACTGGGTGACTAGAGTATACAAACTCATACTCTGTCTTCTACTTCATTCTGATGTCTACTACTCAGTAGACATCAAAATATATTATAGTTGTTATACATATTATAGTTCGCTGGTTAAAACTAATTACATCGTGCTACTTCAAAAAACTTTAATCAAAAACCTCTGTTACTTTTAAATTCTGTTGCTTTTAGTAGTACCGCAAAACGAATAGGCTGTTAAGATTATATCACTACTGTACGATACTGTAGCTAGATTTTATTGTAAATAAACTGATTGACAATAAATTTGATTACTTTATGTTGTTACATCTATTTTGAAAACCCAAAAACGAAAACAAAATATTCCGGACTAGAGACCTTATCCGGTATGACTCCACCACGCTTACAATTAATCGACAACCTGTGAGAACCCGCGTAGGCATTTTTCCGTAAGTACCAAAATTATAGCCTATATCCATCCATCATTCCATTATTGAAAGAATTTTTGAAATCATTTCAGTAGACCCAGAAATAACCTAACCAAACTTACCTCTTTATTTCTAAATATTAGTGAAGTTAGGTTATTTTAGCGTGGTTTCCGCAACGATGGGTTTGATTTAACCTGACAGGGATTACAAAATAACATGGCGGTGTGACAAGGGGTGAAAAGGGTCTAAGAATAGCTCAGTTTAAGTATAACAACCCATAAGCCAAAACGGCAGAATACCAGACCGACAAGAAAAATACACAGAACATTAAGCAGGAATATTGATTCAGTAGGACCATTTGTACCCCTGTAAAGTACCCCCAGGGGTACAATTGGCGCTAGTTATGTCCCTGAGAGCGTCAGTGGCGTAGGAGATAAGACGCGGCCTATCATATCGAAAGGTCCGGAGTTCGATCCCCAGCTGGGCCATGTACCAATGGGTTTTTCTCGAACTTAAGTACATTTACTGACTGCTCTCAAACGGTGAAGGAAAACATCGTGAGGAAACCTGCATACGCCGAAGAAGAAATTCTTAGGCGCAAGTGAAGTCCACCAACCCGCACTGGGCTAGCGTGGCGGACTATAGTCCGAACGCCCTCGTTGAGAGGGTAGGCCTGAGCCCCAGCAGTGGGGACATTAATAGGCTGTTAATGATGTCCCTGTAGTACCCCTAAAAAGTACAGTTTCCTAATTGAATAGGTACACCAACAGTTTTATTTCACGGCCATGAAAAATTTAATTCTACTATTGAAAATTAAAAAAATGGTCATGAATCAGTATCAGGTTGCAGGTATTAAAGCAGGAATATTGAAATTTCACTAGTAAGATATTTCACCTTAAGTAGATCTAGACTATTGGGGAAGGTATATGTCCAGCAGTGGACAATACTAACCTAACGGGTTACATTGCAGATAATACAAGTATATCATACCTACTTTTCAGGTTTATTGTGTAACGTTATTGGGTTACATCCTAAAGTAATTTAAAATAAAAATATTCTAAAAAATGCAAAACACAAACCAAAAAAGCCGCAAAATATAATAAAAACACATCAATATCCCGTTGTCGTAAAATCATTTTATTTGGGTCAACCCGCGACTCCGCCCGCGGGTGACGATCATTCATATCAATGACGTCATGAAATTGCCACACAATAACTGGGAAAGCTGTGATTTATTGCTCAAAACAAAATATTTTAAGGTGTTGCAATGTTTATAATAGAGAAGATTTTTGTCGGTCTGTCCGTCGGATAACTAAAAATCTACTCTGGGCCGAGTGATTCAGACCTGAAACTTTCAATTCCTAAACGTCTAATCAATGAAATCTAATAACTGTAGTTGAAGAGTATAAAACATAATGTCCACACGTAAAACTATCTATAAAACTAAAATAAACTCAAACTAAACTAACAAATAAAAAACTATTTCCTAAAAAAAATATCTGTATACGTCCAGTTCCCTGTATGCCCGGAAACTCAATTTCATCGAAAATCTAATTCAAAACTGAAATAGTACATTGTTACCCCAGGGGTGAAAGTAACTTATTTAAGTCCCGAGACGGGGTTTGGCGCCCGACGCGTAGCGAGGGCGCCAATAGTTCGAGGGACCTCTAAATAAGTCTTCTACCCGAGGGAAACACTGTGCTTTTCATTAAGAATACACTGAAAGTAAAAACAAAAACATAAATTGAGTGTTAATACAAATCTCTGCTATACGGAAGTATAAACAAAACTCTACAACTCGACAAAACAAATGAAGATCGGATTGACGCTTTCCCGTCTATTTTGTTGCTTTTTTCTGTGGCCGGCCAGCTATTCAGTCATTATTATTCATTTCAATCATTGAAAAAATGATAAATATTTTGCCCAAATCTATGTTATTTTAAAGAAATAGTTGACAGTAATAATTATAATAAAGTCATTTAAAAAATATATATTCTTTAATTATTACATAACTTTATGTTATTTCATATTTACAACGCGCTGTAATTGAGTGGCTGTATAGACAGTTGGAACATGGTCCAATAGAAATGTCAAAATAGTACTGTTTTTTTTTATAATTTGACAGCTGTCAGTTGAAAGCGATTCTCCCTAGGGCTGAGATGTATTACTTTCAACCCGCTACTCAGGCAACTTCAGGCTTAATTAAAATTCTGCATGTGGTCAGCTCTCAATTTCTCAAATTACACGTCCGTACATCACTCCGACCCCTCGTGTATATTTTAAATTTGCCTCAAAGTGACTCCGTAATGAGTTCACAGGCCGCCTCACCTGTGTTAATATTTAATTTTAATCTGTTACCGACCTGTACATCCAGATCCGATTGAATCAACAACTTCCGGTTCAATTACATCACATTTCAAACTAGACTTTAACTTTTCTTTGGTAATTAAATAAACAATGTCTTTAATATTCCACTCTGCAAGAAATTTTTGATTAAATTAATGACAATGTCAAACATTTAAATGTAATAATGAAATATGAAAATAACTTGGAGTGGATTCAAAGGACCCCTTCCGAGTAAGAGCCTCCTCAATGAATCACTAAAATTAGAAGGAATAATGTCATTATGCATTACTGAAGTGTCAATTCTGACGAATAAAGGACAAAACAGATATTTTTGCGGACATACAAAATATCGATTAGAATATTTTGTATGTCGGCAAAAATATATCTCTCTTTTTGATGCACTGTGTGTGACATTAACACTAATGTATAATGCAAGAAATAAAATCAATTTTGTACTACAACTAACAGTTAAGACCTAATAAGATCAGTAAGTAAATCGTTCACAGGCAATTAACACGCTTCTACAATTACAAACTACCAGAATATTATTTATTATTATTTATTTATTAATCTTAACACAAATCTAAAGCGCCATGAGATACAATTTGCAAATAATATAAATATTACATAGTCAACATTAAATTACATAAAATTATAAAATAACAGTCGATTTGATGATTAATATTTATGAGTCACGTTGAAAACCACTTTGTAAGAAAGCTTATTAGAAAACACACGACTATTTTGAATGACAAAGATGCCTGATATTATTCGTTACTCAAGCCTTGCACAATTTATTATTATTATTATTATTTATTCATTCAACTTACACTATCTTAACAGTCTACAAACCAAATCGATAATGAGGCAATATTTAAATACATAAACTTACATTAATACTTAACTAATAACCAAATTTGAATGTCAACAACTTACAACACAATACATAAAAACATGTCAAAATATTTATACAAAAATGTCATCCGTTATCATCATCGTTAATGTCATCGTATTTTTACAAACAATTGTAATAGGTACTTGAAAACTTGAATTTAACATATTTGTTGCGAAAATTTTTTGAGCCGCTTCTTCTTAGAGTAAGGAACCTAGGAAGCGGTGGTAGAAAAAATTAACGTGTATGTAGGTATCTATGTATTCAGCGCACTCAAATGTAATACAAAATTTTGACTTTGACTTTGATTGTTAATACTTCATCATCATCATATCAGCCTGTTGACGTCCACTGCTGGAAAGCCTCATCCAGCCGGGTCCCGCGACCTCCACCAGTACGTCGGTCCACCTTGTGGGAGGCCTACGCTGCGTCTTCCGATACGTGGTCACCACTCGAGAACACTTATTAATACCTTACCGTGACTTATTCATTATTGCTACGCGCTACAACACTGTCGTAGACATATATCTACAACCTTGTGCTAGAAGTGCTACGCCGAGCTACGCTCTACCACAGAATAAGTAATAGTTAACCTACTAACTCTACTCGCTACAAGCGAATACACTTAGGCGTGTCCCAGACACACCTACCGCAGGCCTCAGCTTCAATACGAAAGCGCAGGTCTGAAGTCTCACATACATTGCGTATGAAATACAACAGGCCGCCACCGCCACCGCAGGCCGCGTATGTCTGTGATACGCCTTATCCCTTTAGCTGCCAATAAATAACTCTGGGTCATTTGGTTTATTTATAAGACGTGGTGGACTTTAAAGGTACGTGAATCTATTCTAGATAAATCTTTAAGCACAAGCTTTTGGCTTTCTACCTTAGATATGACTATCTCTTTCCAGCGGCTTCGCCCGCGTAATAAAGTTTTTCCCTTGGAATTTGTGGATACAACTTTTCCCAAGGTATATAGGTATCTATTATTGTGAAATCCCTTTTCAACCCTTTAGGGTTGGAATTTGAAAAATTCAAATACACCAGATTTTAAGTCAGACCACATGCTTTGAAACAAAAAAATCCGGTTTAAATCGGACCAGTAGTTTTAGCGTGACGCGGGTTCAAACAGACAAGAAATTTGAAATGTGTTTTGGGGTCAGGTAGGCCTAAAACGTATTCCAATAATTTTTTTAAATCCCTTCAATGTACAGAATTACTCCCGTTACAATTTATAGTATAGATAGATAGAAGACAACTTTATAGATAGAATAATTATTATACTTGTGTTGATGACCAAGTAATCCAGGTTAAATAGTTCTGTAGAATCTCAACTGCATAAAACATTTTATTTAAAACATTTCTTGTCTCCATTTCTTAGAATAACTTGAAAGCTTACCTTTTTATAAAATAAACTCAATTTACTTCATAATCTCATCGCGTTCGCGACACCTGCGCCCTTTCAGGTGCCGCCGCATTCTCGTTGCTGTCAGTGCATTCGGCTACCATTACAAGCGGAATAATTGTTTAATTTTTATTTATTTATTTATTTTATATTATTAGCATAAACTCCATACAACTTATTACCATGTTTCAGCAAATAAATTCATTCATTCATTCATACAGCTTTCCCTTTGATACGTTTTCAATATTTTGCAAACTCAGCTAATTTCACTAATCTAAGTTATAATCTAATGAACCGAGTGCGCGGAGCGTGTTTGATTGAAAGTTAAGTTGAAATGTGATGTTTCTTTCACTGGTATAGTCAGCGTCAAAAGTAGCTGATCACTAAAGTACCTTGTCACTCTAATGTCAAGAGCAAATGTGTCAATTATTAATTGACATTACAATTAACTTTTGACGCTAATTGTTTAGGTGTAATCATATACATACCTAAAATATATTCCGTTATAACTTATGTCCCTGACAGGGTATGCAGACAGAACGAAGCTTCAAGTATGGCAATCCTGACACACGTCTTTCGCGTCGATCAGTCACAATTAGGTCAAATCTTCAGTGTCAAATGCATAGGCCTTTGCGGGCATGCGTGAGAGCAATCTCGATGGCTGGCGCTCCTAGCTGATGCAGATAAGCTGCTTGCCTCCTCGCGAGGAGCTCATGTCAGCGACCTAATTTGGTAACAAATACCTAAGTATACCTAACCTACCTGCCCCCTAAACGATTTTGTAAAGGGTTGTATATTACATCTAATCTACAGCAAAAAATCTGATTTGCACATCAAAACATACTGATTGCACACCAATGCACCGTCTGATGCGCAATCAGTGTATTTGGTAAACAATTAAGTATTTATTTGATGAGCGTTATAATAAAATTTGTTTTCAAATAGGATTTAGGCGGATAATGTCCCGTTCGCAGAACGTCTCTTAACAAGTTTCGCACAAAGTCAATTTCGCACAAAGTCAATTTGGCAAAAAGTCCCTTTCGCAGGTCATACTATCGGTCATATTACATAAACCATAATAGTCCCTCGAATTAAATTCCCTTTTTATTCACTTGTTGTATATTCTACTAATAATCTATAACTTTTTAAATACTTTTTTTTACTTTCGTACGACATTTCTGTAGAAAAGCGAAGGAAGTTATGTTCATGAAAAAAAAAGTGTTTCTGATGAAAACCGATTGTATTATATATAGTACTCATACGTCTATTGTACAGTCGACCGCACGTCAGTGGAAACACTATTCCTTGAGCTGGCCTAGGCTATTAGGGAGTTTCAATACTATGAGAGACCACTTTATACAGGTTTTGTTTCCACTGACGTGCGGTCGACCGTACTAAAAGATGTAAGTAGGTGTGTGTGTCCGTTTGATCGTCATATATTAGAGGATGCTTTCAAACGAGAATCAAATGGAAATTGCCGAACCGTATCAATTCAAGTGAAGCCGTAGAGGTGTGTTAATTGATCCCAGAATTCGGTGTTCGTTCCTTTGCTTACCCGTATCGATTGGGGTAGAATAAGTTTTGAATAGAGATGACGTTTTCGGTAGGATTAGCGAGCTGAAGTGACAGTAGCAAGAACCATAGAGGATACAGACGTGATCTGTAATGGGGGTGGGGTAGTGATACCTAATTAAAACGCACTCCAAGTATACCGATACACTTTAAAACCAGCTATTTAAATGATTAGTAAGATAAATTGACAGTGGGCAGGTCACATCTGTGGCATAACCGACGGCCGTTGGGGCAGACGTGTTTTAGAGTGGAGACCGCGGAGCGTGGGACGCCCCTCCACCAGGTTGATCGACGATCTGAAGAAGGTGGCCGGAAGCGGCTGGATGCGGAGGGCGGAGGACCGGGTGTGGTTTCACTCATTGGGGAAGGTCTATGTCCAACAGTGAACGAATTTTTCAAGCCGTGGTTGCAGCGGATCATCCCGTTTCGGATCCTGTCACTCAATGAACTCCGAAATTGGATCGTTCCATGGCAGGGCAGTTGCCTGGTGTGGGACGCTACCTGCGTTGATACGCTGGTACCGTCTCACATCCGGGCAACAACTCCGCAGAATCCACGAAAAGGCGGAAGTACGCCGACTTCGGGCCGGGGTATATAATTGTGCCGTTCGGCGTAGAGACAGGACCGTGGGGCACGGAGGCCCGTAACTTCGTTAAGGATCTTTCAGCGCGCCTCATCGAGGCTTCAGGTGACCACAGAGCTAGCAGTTTTTTCGCCCAGAGAATTAGCCTGTTCAAATGGGGAATGCTGCCAGTTTCTTAGGAACTTTGCCTCGAGGCGGCGCGCTGGAGGACATTTTTTATTTGTAATATTATTATTATTTTAGATTAATTATAGTAACATTTTGACTGTAAATAAATGTGTCGTTCCATAGCTGTATTTGTTAGATTTTTTTATACCTATATGCAAAAACAGCTTAGGTACAGCTGATGCTTCCCTAAAAGCATTCAGGCAACACTTACGAGTGTAATTCTAGCAGCTTTCGTCTGTGTTGCCGGGCGAAGTCAATTAATTTGCGGCAAACAGCGAAGCCGCAAATGGTGACCAATTGATTCCCAAATTTGTAATCACGCGCCCACCTACCCGCTGTAGGGTGACCTCCTTGCACAAGGTATTGAGACGAAAAGCAGACTCGTGAAAGACGTGTCATTTGTCATTTCTCATAAATTTACTTCGTGTTGTGAATAAGATATTAACTAACCTGTTTCGTTCTCAATTTGCCTGTCGCACTTATCTAATACAGGTGTCACAAAATGGTGTTACAGAGGCACTCAATATCGCATTGAGTTCATAGAGTGATGCAGAGACCAGAAGATTATTTATTGTCACAGCTAGAGAATAAGTGAGCTAAAGGAATCAGTCCCCCAGTGCCCAATTCTCAGATCGACCAATTCCCAAAATGTCCAATTCCCAGATCGACCATTCCCAGATTGACCAATTCCCAAAATGTTCAGTTGGAGTATCAAATTATTAGATATATCAGATTATTGGGTATTGGTCAATCTGGAAATTTATTAGACATTCTGGGATTTTGACATTGGGGGATTGATTCGTAAGTATGTATAGTTGGATGGACATTTTAGGACTTGAACATTTTGAGCACTTGGATATTTTGGTACTTGAACATTTTGGGAGTTGGAGAATTTTTCGACAAATTTGGATATTCTGGGACTGATCGAGCTAATGTGACAGTACTTAAACATTTGTCACAAAACTGATGATGGAGTGATGACTCGATGTCGACACCGTCCCACAAATATTATTTTAAAAATTTACAGAACACATTCTGTTCGGCCAACAGGCTCTTGTAAAATTTAATTTAATTTTACACGGCGCATTCGTTACTGGGCAAAAGGACGGGGCTAATTTGATTTTACAATTCGCTTCACTCATTAACTTCTCTCGCAATGAGACATTCATTTTTATTTCAGACTTTTTATTTTTGTGCAGCGAACTATAGAAGAGGGTTTCTCTCGGAGTTTCTTTGAAGAATATTATTATACCAAAATTATTCAAAAAAGGAGCAAAAAATCGTAGGCCGTAAATATGCGGAACCGTCAATTTTTTCCGTATTTTTTTTTCCCCAAATGCATTGCATATGTAGACAATTTTAATTTTTTTCCTATTTCCGGCTCAATCCAGTCGTTTTATAGATAAAGAGATAAAGACAGATCGACAAAATGTCTTCCCTGCAAGAGTAAAGAGAGATCCATAGTCAGAAGAATAGCGATTACAAATTTTTCGTAATTAGCTTATTCACTGACTACAGTTAGTAATAAATAAATAAATACTTAATTTTCCTCGTTCTATCGATTTACTGTAATAATTAAATGTCCAATCTGAAAAATGTCCAACCGTTGAAAAACGTCCAATCTAAGAAATTTTGAAAAATGTCCAATCTGAAAAAGGTACAATCTGAAAAACATCCAATCTGAAAAATGTCCAATCTGAAAAATGTCCAACCGTTAAAAACGTTCAATCTGAGATATGACCATTTTGAAAAATGGCCAATCTGAAAAATGTCTAACCGTTGAAAAACGTCCAATGTGAAAAACGTCCAATATGAAAAATGTCCAACCGTTGAAAAACGTCCAATCTGAGAAATGACCATTTTGAAAAATGTCCAATCTGAAAAATATCCAATGATTCACCGCACTCAAAGTAAGGCTCCATACAATAACAATAACAAACGAACATACAGATACCTATGTAGGTATGTAACATGAATGAACATTGAAGGATATTGTTCGGAGCCAAGCGAGCCTATTGATCAAAGCTTTGAAATGGCAGTCGTCGTGTGAAGGGCCAGGAATATGTTATCAAAGTGAAGCGCTCAGATGAAACAGGAGAGGAGATACGGAGACAAGAAAACGAGTATGTTTACTTCGCTTACACATTTAGACGCACGCGCTTTCACGCGTAGGGAAGACGCGGAATGAGCGATTTTCTACCGACTTCAAAAAGTAGATTCTCTCAATTCGACTGTATTTTCTTTTGTGTGTATCTTATGCTTTTGTGTATATCTTCGCTGATTGTGGATCGATTACAATTTTTTGATTAATACGTCGTCGATTGACAAAAATCCTACATTTTTACAAAGTCGGTTTATAATAATCTTCCAGTACCTACTCCCTTTTAAAAACCGACCAAGTGTGTGTCGCGCCACGCGCATGGTGGGGCTCCTTAGTCAATACGGCTTTAAATGCGTATATATTGCCGCTTATTTTATACATATCGATAGCGCATTTTAATGTTTCCTGCGGCACCATCTATGTAGAGCATTTTTGAAACTAAACTAATGTATCGTTGCGACAAAGCATGATACGTGCACTGTCATCCTCATTCTGGCTTTCACTGGTCTATTCACCGTTGTTCTGCAGTTTGTTAATTAATAGGAGCTGACGGGGAAAAAATCACATCGTTCTATTAAGCGGTATTTTATTTGCGTGATTATGTCCGCGCGTCTAAATGCCTATATTTATTTGCAATGCTAAACTCTGGAAATTTTCTTGATATGATGATTGGCGTGATTTTTCCCCTGTAGAGGTTACAAAAAGTAAAAAGGTTTGGTACAGAGTAAATAATCTAAGTTTTCTCTAGTAAAGAGACTTCTGGTGGAGTCAAATGATTTAGAAGAAAACAGTTGAAATCAAAGTTTCGTTTACAACATCATCATCAGCCTGTACTAGTACTAGCCCACTGCTGGACATAGGCAAGCAGCCAAGGCGCGCCACAAAGCGTTTACAAAAGCAAACTAATAACAAAAATATATTATTTAATTAGTTTGCTGATTGATTTACAATCACCAGTTGTATTATGTACAGTATTTTCCACGAAGCAGCGTCATCGGTGTATTGCGATGGCCAACTTGTCGGTAAGAAATAGAAAATAAAGAAAACCGAAATAAAAAGAGGTAACGAAGCATTTTTTTCATTCTCCGTTACGTGACGAGGTTCCGTTACCTAGTATCTGTATTCTGAGTCGTTACCCAACGCATGCCGCGGGCTGTATGCCAATTTGGCATCATTTTAGGGCTGTCCTAGCAAAATAAAAGGTAACTACGGTTACCTTAACCGTCATTTCTACAATACACATGAATTAAAAAAAAGCTACTCCTCCCAAATGGATGTAAGAAAAGCATTTTAGGGGGTGCCAAAATAGTGAAAATTGAGGTCAAATGTATCACAAAATTTTGACTCACTCACACATTCTCATTTTCAAACTCCATATAAATTTGTATTAGCAATCTCCTCCCGCTAATCCGCTTCCTTTGTCCGCACCCCCTGATTTTGACACAAAATTTTTCATCGTTTCCCATACTAAATTTGCAAGATGCGATCTCCACAGGGAGCGCGCGCGCGACCAAAGAGGTTCGAATCTTCTTGACAATACCCTTCGTCTTTTTGTTTGGGGGGAGGGGGCTCTGAGGGGGTTGTCAGAGGATCGGTGACACCCCCCCCCAGCCCCCCAAAAAATGTGCTTTAATATAATGTAGGAGAAATTATAACGAATCAAATACATTTAACTAAAGCCCCCCAAAACTGGATGTATGGTACGAAGGAGGGGTGTTTACCTATCTGAGAATTAAACAAGCATACCTACGTCAATTCACAAATAAAACGTTCAGACCGGTAGGTAAGTAGGACAAATTGTCAAAAAAAGTCAAATACTTCTATTGCTCAACCAACACTTAACAATTTAATTTTATTTTACACGTTTTTTTTAACTATCACTATTTAAAGTTATAGATACAATGTCTGTCAGCAGTGGGAATCGAACCCACGACCTCAGGCCTAAAAGGCGACCGAAAGATCTACTTCATAGGGCGTAGTGATAGTTGGTGTTCACCTTCGGCAATTTCGTCAACGAAATTCGCTTTTCTCGCTTTATTGGGTTCTCGCTCTTGTTTCGCAAAATTAAACCTTAAGTCTTGGTATTAGAGCTTCAAATTATGGGTAACGCGGAAATTGTCGGGTAAATGAAGCTAACCTCTATCATCATGCGAAAATAGACTTTAGCATGAGGGTATTAAAGTTCACTTTAGTTATGGAAAGTGAAGGAAAATTATGAAGATGAGCTCTGAAGTGTTGCGGTGAATCTACAGTGCTGTGTAACAGTATAGACAGACACACAGTATGGCCACACCAGAGAGTTGTTAGTATACATAGAGCGCGCGTTAGCAAGTCTGAACTGTAAGCACGGGTCTGAACAGTCTCGAAATGTTCGGGGCGACGCTACTAGTCACAACACGTCAGTAGCGCTGATTGTTGCTCTCGCCGGTATTTATTTAGATTTGGAGTAATCATGGTGAAATGTGCAGTGCCAAACTGTAAACACGATTCACGGAAAATAACGATCTAGAAACAATCTAAATAGAAGCGTCCATAGAACACCTGCTTACACTTGGCACAATGGGCAATGAGCGATGCGCGCGCTCTATAGCTAGTATACTAACTCTATGGGCCACACGGTATCCACAAAGCGACTAAAACTAAAACTTATTTTGGGCGACCTTCATCCATTTATGAAAAACATTCCCCATTTTGTAGTTCGTTAGAAAGTTCAGTTACTTATTTGGCCTAAAGGATAGATAATAATATAGCCAAAGAGTAGGTACTAATCAATCTTTTTAGGGTTTTTTAGGGTTCCGTACCTCAAAAGAGGAAAAAGTAACCCTTATATAGGATCACTTCGTTGTCTGTCTATCTGTCTGTCAAGACCCTTTTTCTCAGGAACGCGTGGAGGTATCAAGTTAAAATTAATATCAAATACCTACTCAGGTATTCAATCCCTTGGAGCTGTGAAAAAATCAAACTTCTAAGTCAACGCAGTCAGAAGATATAGCCGATTTTGCTGCATTTTTAAGTATCTTGGCAATCAAAACCTGGCTGTGTGAAGTTGGCTGATTTCTGCGGAATGACTAATTTTGGGCGTCAAAGGAGAGCCGTGCGGAGGTTCACAAGAGACGCTCATTCAATTTCAAGAAATAGTAAACTGATACGATCAACCGAATCAAACTTTCAAGTTTTTGGACATCTCTATAGGTAGCACATTCTCTCGCTTACGCACACGTATACTGTAAACACAGCGATGTGCAAACAATCTGTGACTATATTCATTCAGCCGCCAAGAAACTCTACGGGGACTATATACCTTGTTCATACTGTAAGTATAGCTTATCTTTAAATATTCCCTTTCCATCAAAATGCCGTCTGCAAAGGTATCCGGTTTCCGTTGGCTTCCAACGAGACTTCCAGCTGCCCTCAGATTTGGCTCAGGAAACTAAATTACATCTAAAACTACCCACCACCCACATTTCTTGGATGATTCTCGATTATTTTTCCCATGGTAAAATGTAATGTATGTAGGTACAGTCGACCGCACGTCAGTGAAAACACTTTGACCTTGCATGAGCTGGCCTAGCCTATGGAGTTTCAATACTATAAGAAACCAGTATATACTGGTTTTGTTTACACTAACGTGCGGTTACCGACGTGCGGTGCGACAGTACCAGTTTTCAACAACAAAAGTATACAATGACTGGCCTGTTGGTGTAGTTGGTAGTGACCCTGCCTACTGCGCCAGAGGTCGTGGGTTCGACTCCCACCCCGACCAACATTTGTGTGATGAGCATAACTGTTGGTTCTCGGATTCTGGGTGTTTGTATGTACCTATTTAAGTACTTATTTAAAAGTATTTATGTATGTTTATCAATTGTTGAGTACCCATTTACAAGCTTCGGCTTAGTTGGGACTAAACAGCCGTGTGTAAATTTGTCCAAACATTATTAATAGTTATTAAAAAACAATTATATCATAGTTTGATACTAGAACTAGTAAGATTAGACCACGTGATCACGTACTAGTGATGTCGATCAATTAGTCTTAAGTGGATAGGCTATCGATAGCTAAGCTATAGCAAGACTATAGTAACTATTAGCCGGTAGCCGGATTCCAACAGCACTACCTATATAGCGGACTCACTAAGGAGGTCGAGGATGAATGAACCCAGGCGATAGGCTACAATATATTTTAAAAAACATGTTTTGGTTTTGTATTAGGTACTAAACGGAACTAAAATTGGTGGAAACGGGATTTTTTTCCCGTTTTCGCTATTGCTTCATCAACAGCCTATTAAGATGCCCCACTGCTGGGGCTCAGGCCTACCCTCTCAACGAGAGTGTTCGAGCTATAGTCCACCACGCTATCCCAGTGTGGGTTGGTGGACTTCACATGCGCCTAAGAATTTCTTCTTCGGCGTATGCAGGTTTCCTCACGATGTTTTCCTTCACCGTTTGAGAGCAGTCAGTAAATGTACTTACTTAAATTTCGAGAAAAAACCCATTGGTACATGGTCGACTTTCGATATGATAGGCCGCGTCTTATCCTCGACGCCACTGACGATAATGACTGACTCTTAAATTAGATAAGCTATTGCTTAGGAGAAACATATTTATTGAAATTTCTGTAATAACTTGTTCCATACTCCCTCTTGGAACTCACGCTGCAAGTAAAAAATTAGATTGGATTAACAATAGCTCTATTGTTTAATAGAGTTTCAAGTTTGTTTGTTATAGTTTGTTTTTTATAGATAGGTATCTACCTACCAGAGTTTTCGACTATTTGTCTCTTCATTTTGTCGCACTTGCCCTACAGACGCATTTACCTAAGTTGACCTCATACATAATCGTCATCATCATCAGGGATCTCCACGACGACCGGCCCTGCGCTAAACTCATCCAGCTGGGTCCCGCGACCTTCACCAGATCGTCGGTCCACCTTGTGGGAAGGCCTACGCTGCGTCTTCCGATACGTGGTCGCCACTCGAGAACCTTGAACATATAATATATTTTTCATTACTCATACTCTGAAAGTAGGTCAGAAGTTGCCTGAGTAGCGGGTTGAAAGTAATACATCTCAGCCCTAGGGAGAATCGTTTTCAACTAACAGCTGTCAAATTATTTTTTTTTAAAAACTAGTACTATTTTGACATTTCTATTGGACCATGTTTCAACTTTCTATACAGCCACTCAATTATAGCGCGATGTAAAATTGAAATAACATAAAGTTATGTAATAATTTAAAAATATATATTTTTAAATGACTTTTCATTACTCATACTCTGAAAGTAGGTCTGAAGTTGCCTGAGGAGCGGGTTGAAAGTAATACATCTCAGCCCTAGGGAGAATCGCTTTCAACAGACAGCTGTCAAATTATATAAAAAAAAGCTAGTACTATTTTGACATTTCTATTGGACCATGTTCCAACTGTCTATACAGCCACTCAATTACAGCGCGATGTAAAATTTAAATAACATAAAGTTATGTAATAATTAAAGAATATATATTTTTAAATGACTTTATTATAATTAGTACTGTCAACTATTTCTTTAAAATAACATAGATTTGGGCAAAATATTTAAGTACCATATTTTCAATGATGGAAATGAAAAATAATGGCAGAATAGTTGGCCGGCCACAGAAAAAAAAACAAAGTAGACGGGGAAGCGGCAATCCCATCTTCATTTGTTTTTTCGAGTTGTAGAGTTTTGTTTATACTTCCGTATAGCAGAGATGTGTATTAACAATCATTTTATGTATTTGTTTTTGTTTTCAGTGTATTATTAATAAAAAGCACAGTGTTTCCCTCGGATTCAAGACTTATTTTGAGGTCCCTCGAACTATTGGCGCCCTCGCTACGCGTCGGGAGCCAAACCCCGTCTCGAGACTTAAATAAGTTACTTTCACACCTAGGTTAACAATGTACTATTATTATAATTATTACTGTCAACTATTTCTTTAAAATAACATAGATTTGGGCAAAATATTTACCATTTTTTCAATGATGGAAATGAAAAATAATGGCACAATAGCTGGCCGGCCACAGAAAAAAAACAAAATAGGCGGGAAATCGGCAATCCGATCTTCATTTGTTTTTTCCAGATGTAGGTAGAGTGTTGTTTATACTTCAGTATAGCAGAGATTTGTATTAACACTCATTTTATGTATTTGTTTTTACTTTCATTGTATTCGTAATGAAAAGCACAGTGTATCCCTCGGGTTCAAGACTTATTTAGAGTCTCTCGAACTATTGGCGCCCTCGCTACGCGTCGGGCGCCAAACCCCGCCTCGGGATTAAATAAGTTACTTTCACCCCTGGGGTAACAATGTACTATTAATTTATTTCAAAGTAAAGTTCTAGTGTTTCACATAGCTTGAGCCACAAGTGAGTTTCTCGAGAGAGGCTTGACGTGGCACCATCTTGAAGTGTACTTCCGGTAAGACTTCCTCTCTGGTTTGTATTACCTGCGGACGTTTGCTTTGTTCATTTCCCTACCAATATCCCTGCATGTTTTCCTGTTCCAGTTCACCATTATACTACCCGTTTCCCGCGGCTTCGCCCGCGTAGAAAAGTTTTTCCCGCGGGAACAGCTTTTCCCGGGGTAAAAGTGTCCTTTATTGAGGTTAAAGTATGGTACAGTGATAGTTTACATCCTGGAATACGCTACTTTTACCGCAGTAAACCATTCCCGCGGGAAAAAACTTATTCCACACAGGCGAAGCCGCAGCTACTAAAATATAAGATTTTGATCAGAAACATCTACTTAACAAACTTACAAAATTTCTTTCAGTGTGGCGAGGTTCGGGATTTTCCCTTGTAAGCGAACTCTAAAAGTCACCAGCAATTCTAAAGGTTCCGCCGCTTTACCGCAGCGATTACGAAAATAATCCCGGAATTCAATTTCGATTTAAATGCCGAAGCGCTCGTAGAACCATCCGCAGTAAACGCGGTTAAACGGACTTAAATCAGAAATAAAATTTCTGCACAAACGTGATTTTTCGCAGTCTGCTACTCAACTTCAATAACGGATATTTCCCCTACTAATCGTTATAAACTCACGATTCATAATGTTCAATTCAATTCAATACACTTTAATGCACATTTAAAAATTACAGACAAAATAAGAGAAAAACACATGTATCTGATACTGTATACAGTAACGTACATCTAGGCGGTCTTATCGCTAAGAGCGATTTCTTCCAGACAACCTTTATTTTTTTAATATTGTTAATGTTTGGACAAATTTACACATAACGCGAACAAGCAGAACTGGATTAACATTGGACTGGAATAACAAGCAAAACTGGATTAGCAAGCAGAACTGGATGTACCTACTATATACCTTCATAAGTGTGCTGTTCACTCATCATCAGCCTGCACGAGTAGGTAGTAGATACCTGGACAAAGAACCCCCCCAAAGCGCGCCACTGAATCCAATCCTCAGTTATCAGCATCCAGTCAATGGCAGCCGCCTTAGGCAGATCGTCCTCCATCTAGCCGGGGGGCGTACCACAAGAAACAAAATCTGAAAGATAAAATTCAATGCCCCTACCATCTTCAAAGAAAACTGAGTCATCATCAAATGACACCCCGACTTTAATTTTGCCTTTGGTAAGGTAAACTCCAACTTGAAATGCTTTGGAGTGTTTGGAGATGCACTCGGGCGTGAAGTTCCCACTGCTTCCTACGTTTGCACAGACTTTACAAGTGGCACAGAGGAATTAACAAGTAGCAAGTGTAAGTGGAAAACTCACATCCCACTCTGGAAGCAGTTAAATGGCTATTTCGTTGAATAATTACTTTTCTAAATAGGATAAAGAACGAGCAGTGGAATATCTATTGTTGACGGCCTATTGTCGTAGTTGGTAGTGTCCCTGCTTACTGCGCCAGAGGTCGTGGGTTCGATTCCCACCCGCGACTCGAGACCAATATTTGAGTGATGAGCATATCTGTTGGTTTTTGTATGTATATTATATATTCTGGGTGTTTGTATGTAGGTATTTAAGTATTTATTTATGTATGCTTATCAGTTGTTATGTACATACAAGCTTCGGCTTAGTTTGAGACTAAAACCACAGCTGAAACAGCCGTGTGTAAATTTGTCTGAACATTATTATTTTTATTGTGATTAGTTTTTCCCGAAAAGGTGTGGAAATTTCAGAATTATGTCAGTCAGTTCTTGGCTGACAAACGATTTCGTAGTTTAGATTTCCCATTTGGAGCGACCTGGTCCAGGAGTTGTCTATTTAAAGACTGTTGTTGGAAGACGACTCTCGCCTTATCTAAGTGGATGTTAAATCTATCACTTTAGGGTCAGATTTTTTATGATTATCACTACGACCAAGTGACAATCACGATTTTATCGGAGCTATATATTCTTCTAATAAGCACACATACCGTAGTGTTTTATGTCCCAAATAAAAGTTATGGTGTATGCTAGCCAAATAAAGGGGAAATCGGTGTCTTGTATATTCATTAATTCTAACAATATTGTTAGGCGTTTTGTAATTAGAGGAGAGTACAGCCGAAAGGTTTAATAAGTAAGGTATATCATTTTATCAGAAAACTCAAATGATAATTTCATGGTCTTCCTTTAATTTAAGATACTATGTTACTTAGAAGGAGTTGATTCTGATGATTGACCCTTTCGATTGGTATCATACAAATACAGAATGTGTTTTTCCACATTTTGTCCGGTTCGATTCCCGGTTCAGACAGGTGATTTCTTTAATATATTTGAATGCAGTTTTACTTATTTTTGAAAATAAAGGAATGTTTCCTTTCTGTAAAATTTTGGCATTATCAACATTTAGGGTACCTACTTTCCATCCAACTACCGTCTTTATTTTTCACCCTGTTCCAAATGAAATGGCATACGAATAGATCTCAGTAACAAAATGCACATGCATTGTGTAACCAAGTTAAATTTGCTGACCATTTCGATACACCATCTGTTGTTTCCCTTGTTTTCGATACGCAAATGTATGCTCTACACCTGTAAGTATTTGTTGAAAAAATATGAAAACAGAATGTTTTGTGTTCAATTTTGTACCTACATGCTTCATCATCATCATCATCAACAGCCTATTAATCTCCCCACTGCTGGGGCTCAGGCCTACTCTATCAACGAGGCCGTTCGGGCTATAGTCCACCACGCTAGCCCAGTGCGGGTTTGTGGACTTAACAGGCGCCTAAGAATTTCTTCTTCTGCGTATGCAGGTTTCCTCACGATGTTTTCCTTCACCCTTTGAGAGCAGTCAGTAAATGTACTTAAGTTTCGAAAAAAAACCATTGGTACATGGTCCATGGATCGAACTTCGTACCTTTCGATATGATAGGCCGCATCTTATCCCCGAGGCCACTGGCGCTCGCCTACATGCTTAGTAGGTATTAATTATCAATTTATTCTTTTTCAAGCAGCTCCGTACCTACAACCTACTTTAAGTTTAACTAACTAAAGTAACAGGCTTAAGACTGTCCAAGACTCCAACCTTAATCAACGTAAAATTAATTTACTTAATAAAAAATATTTCACGGAATAAAATTTCCTTGGAACTTAATCTTCGCCGGCTTTCTTTAAAATTATATGAAATTTTACGTCCGGTAAAGAGGAAGTCCAACAAGGGTTTTGTGTGCTCTCGGCGGCGTGATTACAAATGCTGATGATGCAAAGACAGATACTGCTCTGCAATGCCGCTGTGTACGGATATAATAAACGCAACAATAACATGCCTCAGCCAGAGTTCCAGTTTTCTATTCTGTAATTAGGTCTCGCAATTGCTTCCTTTCCTTTTGGACCCGGGCTCCGTCTGTCTGACAACCAGATTCTCTTGAAGATGTGCGAGTGCCTAGCTGGACACTTGGTAAGTCCCATCGTAAGGTACCTACTGACTTTCTGGAGCACCGCTAAAAAAAGACTCATGACAGATTTAATAAAGAATTTTACATAAAAAAAATCTTACTTTATTAATAGGTACGTATAAAGGTAGTTATATTTGTATAATTTCATAATATATAAATTTTAATAATGTCTGTGAGATTATCTAGTGGATAAGGAAAATAATTGTATTTTATTTGAGGCTGTAGGAGGCTAAATATAATATTTCTTGTTACATTTAATATTGAATAAGTATATACCTACATGTTAATGGAATACATGGAATTGAAGGAAATCATCAACTATTCATAACGTAGTCCGTTTATTTATCACACGGAGTGGAGGACTATCGCACGCTCTAGTTAGGCCGGTATAGTCCTCCGCCCAACAGTGGGGCGAATTATTTAATTTGTTTAACAGAAGGCCGTAAAATTAGAAAAGATCAATTAAACCATTAAGGGGACATTAATTGGGGCGCATTGACATTTGCCCCAACCCGGGGAGACGTTCCCAATTTAATTTGTACCATTTGAATTGGAACACAGATTGAAGTAAAGTCACCCCTTAGGAATACTTGGGAATAGTAATTGATTACTCGATTGTTACACGAGTGCGTCAGTGGCGTCGGGGTTATGACGCGGCCTATCATATCGAAAGGTCCGAAGTTCGATCCCGCTGCATGGGCCTACGTACATTTACTGACTGCTCTCAAACGGTGACAGAAAACATCGTGAGGAAACCTGCATACGCCGAAGAAGTCTTAGGCGCATGTGAAGTCCACCAACCCGCACTAGGCTAGCGTGGCTATGGTACTTACTCTGTGCTATAGGAAGACTATTACTTACTCTGTGCTATAGCCCTAACGTCCTCGTTTGCTCGTTGAGAGGCCTGGGCCCCAGCAGTGGATTTAGGTACATGTTATAGGCTGTTGATTCGACTTCATGGTTCCGTTTTTGATCAGAAGCAGGGCGCCAGGCTTGGTTCCCGGATCTACAGAAGTCATGTCACTAAGTTGGATTTTCCTGTGTGCTATGGAAATTTGAAAAGGCGTTATGATTTGTGATATTATATGTCATATAGTTGCGCATAATTAAAATAAAAATTAAGACAATTGAAATGATGATGAGGAAAACTCGGAGGTGTGAAGAAAACAGAGGGCCAAAACATGGCCAAATGTTCATATTATTTTTAAAAATAAATATTATCTATGTCAGCAAAAATAAAATAATTTATTTTACATGAGTGGAAATCATACTTAAATAAAATAAATAATTATACATTATAAAATATAATATAGCCACGGCTTGAAATATAACGCATTAAAAAATTTAACTTATGGTTTTCAAAGCGGGGACCAAAATGTCCATCAGAAGTACTTCTAGCCAATATTAGCCTCATATACATTGACGTTGGACCAGATGCAGAAATTTAAGAGCTATGAAGAAGACCATGCAAGAGCGTACGGGCTATAGTCCACCGCGCTAGCCCAGTGCGGGTTGATGAACTTCTCAGAATTCCTTCCACAGCGTATACTTACGTTTCCTCGCGATGTTTTCCTTCACCGTTTGAGAGCAGTCAGTAAACGTACTTACACATAAGTTTCGAGAAAAACCTATAGGCCCAGGGGAATTGAACGCGGACCTCTCGAAGTCGCAGGCCGCGTATTCCTACGCCACTGACGCTAAATAAAACCGTCTAAACTTTTATTCCCTTTACCTATTTCAACGATGCAAACGGCGATCGGGAATACTCGGTGATCGAAGGATGCAAAGTACATTTTAAAGCGCTTTTACAAGACTTCAAGCTGTCTGTAACTTGAAGCTTGCAGTGAGGGCTGACAATAGATGTCTTCAGCCGTATCTTCGGTTTAGTCGGCACCGCGCGGTGTCAGCAGAACACGGTACGTCAACTGCATTTTTTAAATGATGTTATCTTAACCCTTTGGCTCGCAGGATTCAGAGCGAAATACTTTTGAAGAGCTTTTGAAACTCGGACGTGTTTCACATTGTCTGTCACCACGAAAAAGGGTCATTTTGAAACGTAACCGCGATTTAAAAGGTAATGAAATGTAATGTAATGAAATTGCAAGGCAAGTATTTGAATGGTTTTGCATAATATGAACATACATTTATTTTTTATTTCAGATTTTAATTTTATTTTAATTTCATTCTCCTTTTGTAATTTATTTTTTTAAATAAGTGCCTAAGTATACCTACCTACTTATAACGTTTTAGTTCTATGGTAAACGATTTGCTGATTTTTAATACCAATAAAGATTGATTGGCATAGATCCTATGTTATTATACTTATCTAGGCAGAATAAATATAATTTTTTGTGACATTAAAATACAATGTAAAAATTGTTCGTGAATAAATGAATATGAAAAAAATAATATAATATTCATGCATAGTTTTAATCCACTTTACCTACTATATCAATCAATATACGGTGCAGTGCAGTCATGAAGCAAACATTCTGCAAGAAGTTGACTGTAGGATTTCGATCTCGACTCCACCTCTCGGAAAGAAATCGCTCAAAGTTCTTTTTATTACAATTAAATGCTTCGGGAGCTCAACGGGAAAGACGTACCTATCCGCAAATGTCAAGAGGTCTAAACACTCAATTCGATTTGAAATAGTACATTGTGCATTTAGGGTAGTTGATCGCAGGGTTTAGTAACGCCGAAGGCGGAGGGATTTTAATGACTCGAGTTTGTAATACCCTTACTACCCGCCATGCACACAATGTTTTTCATCACATTTGCGAGGAAATAAATACCTACGACACATGGGAACAAATCTATTTTCTTTGACTTTGCTGAAATTATTTATGTTTATAAATTATTAAGTAACTCAAGTTAACTCAAAGTTAACTCGAGTTAACTCAGTTTAAATAGGTACTCAATTTAAATACATTTTTTACAGTAGGTACATATTTAACATCACACTACGACCCTAAGGAGCCGAGCAAAAAGCGGTAAGGCCGCCTTTGTTCACTACTTTGTGTCAGTAATGTTTAGGTTTAATATGTTTTTGGTGCACAATAAAGTGTATATTTTGAATTTTGATCCTTTTGCCCTCCTCGCGAATGCTAGAGAATGAAAATATACACAATTGTTTGTCACGAATAAACTTCTGTAATTCTGCGAAATATTTTGCGGCAAGAGAAGTTTATTCGTGTTTGCAGCAAACTGCAAAATAATTGAGTTTCGCTAACAAGCTCGCGCCTTTGTTTCCTCGCTCGTGGAGAGCATTTTAGTTAGGTGGGATTTCACTAAAATATAACACTGAATTTTATTTAGGTAAGTATTATCAGTAGGTAGGTAATTACTTACGTTACTTACCTACCGTCAAACCTTTGGCCTATTGGAAAGTAATCTTCGAAATTTGGACTGTAATCAGCCTGAAATTGGTCCAAACGTCCTGACGTCAGAATGGCTGACAACTCTGTTTTTGATTTGGCTGTTTGTAGTACCAATTATACCACAGAAGGTAGGTACCCAAATAGGTACGATTACGTTGGGGTAGACGAATTCTGGAGTGGAGACCGCGGACCGGTTCCTCGCCTGGTGGGCCGACGAGGACCTAAAGAAGGTAGCCGGAAGCGGCTGGATGCGGAGGCCCGGGTGTGGTGACGTTCATTGGGGGATTGGGTATACCCAGCAGTGGACTTTGAAAGACTGATATGATGATGATGAAATTTAAACTGAGTTATTTTTACATACGAGGTGTTAAGGGTAAGTAAATCTAGTTTCCGTATTGGCTTTAGGTATTGGCGCTGTAGTCCGAATTAGATCGTAGATAACTGGGTTAGGCTTGGGGTCAGGCTTGTATCACATAAAATGTTTATTCCAGCCGGTTTAACGTTAATGGATCCAGCCGAGCGGTGATGGTTTAGGCCTTTCATAAAATTTATCGCATATCGTCAGCTAATAGGCGGTGTGCACCGACCTATAGCAAAACAAAACCACACAAAAAGTGTTGACTGGAATGGAAACCTTGATCCTAGTAATAATATAAACGCGAAAGTTTGTAAGGATGTTTGATACTCTTTCAAGCTGTAACGGCTGAACGGATTTTGATGAAACTTGGTACAGTGATAGATTATATCCTGGAATAACATATAGGCTACTTTTTACCGCGGTAAACTGTTCCCGCGGGAAAAACTTATTCCACGCGCAGCCGCGGGCAACGGCTTATCATCGCGAAAGTTTGTAAGGATGTTTGTTAAAAACTATGGAACAGAATTTGAAACTCGGGAGACGCTGTTCCCGCGGGAAAACTTATCCACGCGGGTGAAGCCGCAGGAAACAGCTAGTAAAAAATTATTACAATTAGAAAATTATATACCCACCAACTCTCCCTATAAAGTTAAACCTTCTCATATTCGTATGATTCAGTCGAATGTTCCAATCCTGGGATTTTTGGCGTAGGTACGGTCGACCGCACGTCAATCAAAACTAGTATAAACTGGTCTCGCACAGTATTGAAACTCTACGCTAGGCCAGCTCAGGGTCAAAGCGTTTCCACTCACGTGCGGTCGACTGTACATGCTTTATTCAAGAAGTGCAGGTGACTAAGTCTGCACCTGTAGGTATAGTGTTTGTTTCAACTGGGACAGTATGGACAAGTTTTGACATACAAGTGTTGTATGTCAAAATTGTTTTCACAAAAAAAGACCTAACAGTTGCTAAGACAGTTTCCCTATATTTTCTATGGTTTAGGATTTCCCCATACTGCCAAAATTAAAAAAAAACACAATTTTCCTAAAAGTTGGCCAATTTGTTGTTTGTAAACTGAGCAATGGTATTTACATATAAAGGAAAACTTTGCTCGCACCTACATAAAACATTTATTTACACCTAAAAAACCTATACTACAATATAAAATCTACTTTCTTCTCGACAACGTCACACCTTTCGGCTTCAGTCTGTTGCTGATGATCTTTTGTCTCTCCTCCTCGCTTGACTGCAACATTTTCTGGTGCCTGTCTTTGGCGAACTCCAGTTCGGAGCAAAGTTCCACAATTCGGGACGCGTAGCGTTGTTGCTTTAACATCCTCTGCTTTTGTTTGTGCTGAGAAAATAAAAAAGTAAATAAATTTTAAATGATAAGCTAGTCATTTAATTAATGAATACAAGCAAAGGCCTTGGCCTGTAAGGCTCAGCGATAAAAACATACATTAGTTTATAATAATATTTAATTAAACCTTTACTATCTGATAAAAAAATAAGAAATAAATAAAGGCAGATAAAGGCTGTATAAAAAAATAAAAAATCTATGTATCACAGAAGTCAACAGTGCTGTCATTGGCCAAAAGCCATACTCCATGAGGTTTTTTATTCATCAGTATTCTTAATTAAATATTTTTATTTATAATACACATTAATTTAGGTACTTATGTGTGTGTCAATCAATCAATTTATCAGTCTATGGCCGTCAACTGCTGGACAGAGGCATTTTTCAGTGCGCATCATCAAGTCATCACACACGGTCGTCCGCTCTTTTCAAGTTATCAGTCATCTCATCACCATCAGTCCATCTGGCCGGCAGTCCAAGGCTGAGTTTGACGGAGACTTAGCATGTTCTTGGCGTTAGTAAACTTAACAAAATTATAACAGTTACCAATAGTGGGGTAGGTCTCCCATCCAAGTAGGTGTAATCAGGTCCATCAGTGAGGACCCCCTCAGCCGTGGGGTTGATAGCCAGGCCTTGGGATGCACGCCATTGCTTCGTAGCTAGCACTGGAGTGCAGCTAAAACTTCGACACGTCACTGGAAATAATGGGGGAAAAACGAAAATAATGGGTAAAAATAAAAATAAAACGCAAAAAAAACATTATGATAAATTTGAACTCACGTTTTTGTTTAATGTTGTTTAAGCCATGCATAAGTATTATTCTCATTTTGTTAACTTGGTTGGTTTGTGGTATGTGGAGTAGTTTTCGAGACTTTTGAGGCTTTATAAAATAGTAGGTAGGTCCACTACACTTTTCTAGGTTATCGAAAATTCTCTCATGAACTGCATGCAGCAGCTGCACTGCCTGACATGACACTGACATTGACAGTTGACCATAGAGTGTCATTGGTGTTGCCATGTGTAAAATTATTTAACCCAGCAAGTTTCTATTAGCATTTTGTGGTTCAATGGAACGTAGATCGATCTCTTAAGTCATCATCAAATTTGTAATAGAAAACATGTCTTTGTTTATGAATGACAATTGAATGACATTGTATAGTGTCGTTGATTGGTTGCAGCAAACATAGCAGCCAATCAAAATTAAAACAATTGCTTTTAGACCAATAACATAGCAGAGAGTTAGAAACCGTTCATTCATAAACGTGTGAAACAAATGACAATGAAAACATGTTTTTGAAATTTCTGAGAAAAAAAGAAAACCCTACTTGAATCATCGAAATCGAAAGTGTTTCGTGTTTTTCCGTGGAAATCAATTTCTCGACTATTTTGGGACGTGTTTATTTGTTTTGTTGCAAGTGATTTAGCACCTAAAACAGGTAAAATTTTATTTTCCGTCCTAATAAAATTTTAATATTTGTAAGCAAATCGATCATGTAAAACGCCATACATCTAGTACCTTCTACATGATTGTTCTTCGACGCTTTCGGTCTTCGTGACCGGGGCTTTCTCTGGCGAAGGCTCTCCTTGCATAATGAAGGAATCTAACTAAATAAACATCCCCTTTGCCTTGCATTAATTTGAATGATTGTACCCCAAGATTGCACAATAATTTTCTTCAGAAAGTACCTGTTTACTGAGATCATTGGTTTTAAGTCAATTAGGTTTATATCTCAATCAGAATTATACAGAATGTACGCATTTTAATCACTTTTCTTGATATTTACAAGAAATAAAAAATGCAGGTACCTACCTACCTCAACATAAATATCCTTGTGCTGATTATTATCAATTTCCTCATTAATGTATGCTATTATGCATTTTTAATTAGCAAAAGTTAAAACTACACAGCATTGTTATTGTAATTACCTACATGATCAGTTAAAAAATAAGTGTCTTTACACCACCTATCTGTCTGCAAGGTTTACCTAGTCTAAGTATCATAGAGTAACACTTAAGTATACTATTTATTTATTTTACCACCAGTAAATAAGATTCCCTGTGATACGGGTACAACTTACAACAAAGTACCTAATTACCAACTAAAACTACATTATTTTCATTCCAGCTCATCCGTGTTCCTCCGCGTAAGTGCTGGCTAATCGTTAAAACGGCTTCCGAAAAAATTAACACCAAAGAGCAGCCAAATTACAACACTATGTGTATGTATTACTTTTTTCTAAGATTTTTCTAAGTACTATGATGTTTGTTTCTACAGCCTATAACTTGCTGGAGATGTGGCAGAACCCAGGTGTCTTTCCGGGAGGTCTCTATATATACATTTTTAAGTGTTATTCTTACACTGAATAAAAGTTGTATGATAAAATAAGTTTTCAGAAACAGGACATTTTATTGACAGTAAAAATCATTTTAAAACATATTCCACTCTCTCATCTAACTATTTTCAACCGACGAAAAAAAAGGAGGTTCTCAATTCGACCCTTTTTTTTTTTGTTAAACCAATCCGTGATATTTAAAAGTAAGAAGACAGAGAGAAAGCTAAATTTAGAGCTCTCAATCAGTAAACATGTAATTCTTTCTTTCTATTAGATATTCTTTTTTTTTCTCAATAGATCTGAAATAATTTTTTTGTGAATATAAGCAGACGTGCATGTAATATATTTGCTTTTATTATATTAGAATTTAATCCTTTACATGGTCATGAAATGTCCAGTTGGCCTTTCCACTTTTTTTATCATTCAACGATAATTGTTGCACACAGCACTTATGTCTCTGTCTTTTAAACACAAATTACAAAAGCTTGCATCTCTCTGCATATGGTTTAGAATTTAGAAACATAATAGGTTTTATGTTTACCCATTGAGTCACTTCAGGCAATTAAGACATACATGATATACTTCAAGTCTCCTGTAAATAATGCACAGAAACATCAGTTGCAATTAATAAGGGCAGAAAACACTTCAGCCCTACAGGATTTTTTGTGCCAAACCCCTGTCCACCAAACCCCAATCCGTTTATGTTATTGTAGACTTCATAGGTTTGCCATGCCTTAGATTCTAATATCTTCTTTGGCGTAGGTATGCAGGTTTCCTCACGATGTTAGACATCCAAACGACCATACCAAAATTAAACTACTTGATAAAAAGTTGGTCACTGCTCACAAACCTACATAGGTAACTTAATACCTGCCTACCTACATTTTAAGTTTCATTGTACTTCTGACTAATGAAACCTTATAATATTTACTGCATTGTTTCTGTGAACTCTACTTATGTTACACAGAAAGATAATGAACTTCACGGGAATCCCCTAATATTAAGCGTAACACACACTGAGCGGCGGCGTTGCGAAAGCGTTGCGTTTTTTTTCTGTAATGTTCGAAATAGTATGAAGCCCTTTACGTCAAAGCGGCGGCGGCGCGGTGCGTTGTTCATACAAACCTTCACCGCCACAACGCTTTCGCAACGCCGCCCAGTGTGTGTCACGCTTTAGGAGTAGAGAACATAACACCTTATTCTACAAGTAGGTCTTGTAGGTGTTATTAAATAAGGGGATTCCCCTGATATTGAAGACATAAAGATGGCCAACGGTTCTCAGTTCTGCCACTCACATGCTCTCAGGTGTCAGGGTAGCAAAGCCAGTCATAGCTTCAGGAAAGAAAGCAGTGGTCTTTTGTTTTTTTTATTGCTACGGGGACAACAAGCACGCGGGCCTCCTGATGTTAAGAGGTCACCGCCTTCTATAGACACCTGCAACACCCGGGGGGTGCTGGTGCGTTGCCAGCCGCGGTCTATAGGGCTCCTTTGACTCTCTTCTTGAAGGACCCCATATCGTTTTTTACAAGCAGAGGCCAAGATCTAAGAGTCGCTAACGTCTCGTAGCAAACATTGTTGTACTCAGTCTTTTAGCTGATGTCAATGTAGGCTCGATAGCTTATGTAGGTATAACGTTTTAGTGATGGCCAATGCACACATCCATACATCACTGTTATCTCTAGGTTATTTTATAACTTTTTGCTAGGAAGTTACAAATCTATTAGGTACTGATATTTTATTAAAAATATGTTACAAATCTATTACGGATATTTTAAAAATATATTACATTGTGTGAAATCTACTAAGTATCAATTGTATCTAATTCTAGTTGTGTTTGATGGCAGAGGAGTACCTATATCCCTATTTCAGGAATCACTAGTGATAGATAGGTTTCAATTTTATAATCTTAAATTTGCTTTTTATGGGTCTTGTCTCCCCAATACTTCCCCATACATGTAAAAGGGCTGTTTTCTAAACGAGGAAAAATCAATTTGTGTGCAGAGTTATTACTGGAAATATCTATCTGTGAAGTTTCAGTGAAAATGCGTTCATTATAACATTGGCCCTTATGTCCTTAGATAGGTTAGAGCTATTTAAATCTACAGTATTGTAGAAACGAAATGTTGTAACTACCAACATGATGAAATATTAAATTTCCCATGTAGTCATTTCCTCGTCATATGACTCACACATGTAGCGAGTGAATGTCTGATATCGCATGCACACAGGTACAGAAACTTCACAATACGTTAAAACTACATTCACGCACTATTAAAATATCGTGCTCTTGTAATATACTATTAATGACTCATCAGTCATCACCATTGAAAGTAATCACGACTCATTTAAAAACAAACATTATAAATACGGTATTTTTACAAAACATATACACTGCCGCCACCGGTTAAAGTGGTAACTTTGAAACCTTGGTCCTCCGCCAGGATTCATCGGGGTGTGATCTTATGATGGCCACCCAGAGAGGGAATAGAGGAGGTCCAGATCTTATTCTATTGTGGTATTCCTCAAGCATCCTCAAGCACAACAGAACTAATTTCTTTCGTTATGTAATATTCCGGATTGTTAAAATCTAACAGAACGGATTATTTTCTGTGTTGTTTGAATAATAAAACTAATACCTACTGTAACAAAACGAGACTGCTAAGCCTAGGCTGACAGTGCATGCTCTGATTAACTTTCAAAGATACAGTAGATCTGAAGAAGGCTAACATAGCTACTTGGCTGAAAGTTAACTGCTGTCGAGGCAGTGGGCGGGCTACACTTTGGAGAACCGATTGTAATACAAACCTTGTATAATTATTCAGATTACTGAGTGCAATAAACAGTGCATTGATTGAGTAGATAAGATTGTGTTCCCAGAGCAGTAGAAATAAATATCTTATGACGATTAATGTCAAGCGAAGATTCCAGGGAAAAAATTTCAGACTCAATTCGAATAGGTATTTTTAGAAGGGACTCTAATAGACCGGGCCGCAAAAGTATTTTCTTTGCTTAATATGGGGATCGCGGTTTGACTTCTGTTTCGTATTCTTGAGTTCACTTTTCACTGGGATGATAGGTAGTTTTGATGTTGCCAGCAAGTTTTGTGGTCCTAATAAATTTTGTGACGTCATCATTTTAAAAGTTTTTTATTATTCCCAAAACATACCCAATGTTTTGGGTTCAGACAAGTTGGTCCTAGTCTCGGTGACATTGACATTTGATAATTGCCCTGCTTTTCATAGTATTTACAGGAAAAAAAAACTGTTTTCAACCGATTTCAGAAAGGAGGAGGTTTTAAATTCGACTGTGTATGTTTGAGGGTTCCGTACCTCAAAAGAGGAAAAAAGTAACCCTTATATAATCACTTTGTTGTCTGTCTGTCTGTTTTTGTGTGTATGTTACGCAATATCATCGCCAATTGTGAACCGATTTGAATTTTTATTGAATAGGCTATTGTTAATATATTATAGTGACGTTCTCTTTCGTCCAATGGTTAAACGGTAACTGTAGTTCATAAATCCTAACCATAGAGTCACCTTCGCACATTCACTTATCTCTAGTTAGCATAACTCTGTTATCTTAGACTAAATTACACGCTAAATATTCAGCACTCTAATGCCTTTGTTATAAAAGATTCCGTGTTATGCCACTTAAGTCATTTTGCAACTGGGGAGTAGGCGGGAGAGTATGGTTTTCGGCAGATGTGGTCAACCACAGTCACCTGTAAGATATTTGGTATTAAAATAGACGAGAATAATGATACTCAATTAGGTAACTATTGAATAAATTCAATTGAATAAAATAAATACTTTATCATAGTTGCTAACTTTTTAGTAGGTTATATCATAAACTTGGCAACATCTGCTGTAGGACATCCATTATACTAAGCTAAGCCATGCAAAGCAGGCGTCTAGAACCTCTTCTCTATTATCTAGCAAACGACTGCCACGACCAAACCAAACCATAAAATATAATAGATATTTATTCACTGACACAACACAAACTCACAAACAATTAAACGATGACGTAAGGTACTCAAACTAGCTTAAATTAATAGGGATTATTAAAATTAATACATAATCACAGTTTAATATAATAATAAAAAATACATTCGACTGAATATGACGTGTCAACACTAAAACTAAGGAAAGGTTACTGGTTAGCTAAAGTTGACCACCCCTGATTACAGATTTCGATTATTTTTAACGCAGATTGGAGCTTCAGTTGCCGATTGACGCATGTGCTGTGCTAAATTATAAATACATAAATTTTAGGTATTATATTTGTAAATTCTACGGTTTCATTAAAAGTCAGTGTATGGGCATTTTAGGTCAGTGTAACACCTTTCCCCTGACCAGTGACTAAGTGATATGTTTCCAGCCTAATAAAAGACTCGATAAATAACTATAATTTATTTATTGACTAAACTAATTAATTAAATTCTTTATACTAAACACAAGTGCAGCCATTTAAGCTTATCTTTTCTATGTGTGTGTAAAAGCTGTTGTCTGTTTGTTATTTGTGAAAGTGTTGGTGCAATGTCCACAGATAAAGGTGTATTCAAGTTTATATCTCCATTTTATTAAGTTGAAAAATTCAATTCATATTTACATCAGGATTGTATTGCTTAACAACTAAGCTATATTTTTTATATACATAGGTGGACGGATAATTAGAAACAGAGCAAGATTTTCATACAATCGAGGTCACTTTGAAGCCATGGTTCTCCGTGTAGGATTGATCGGGGCGTAATCTGATGACGGTCATCGAGAGAGTAGATGGAGGACTTCTAGATGGCTATAGATATCCAACTGATCAGATGAGCCGTTTGGTAGCAGCATCGTCATGTAGAAAAAAACCTACAAAATGGCATAAAAATGTATGAAAATCTATGGAATCATGACGATGCTGCTCCCAAACGGCTGATCTGATCAGTTGGATATCTATAGCCATCTAGAAGTCCTCCATCTACTCTCTCGATGACCGTCATCAGATTACGCCCCGATCAATCCTACACGGAGAACCATGGCTTCAAAGTGACCTCGATTGTATGAAAATCTTGCCCTGTTTCTAATTATCCGTCCACCTATGTATATCTATCTATATCTATAGCAATGGAACATAAAGAATGGTGATTCTTAAGCTACATGGCAAATAAGTATACTGACACAATACAGATTATTGTAATGATAATTATCTTTTTTTAACATAGTGTACATAAACATTATTTTTTGAATACCTAAGTTATTGCACTATAAAAATTTGATCACTATAGGTACATGACATGCCAGGAATGCAGCTTAAAGTGTTCTATATAAAAACCTATACCGCCTCTATGCACATTACAACACAAACTGATACCTGAATGTTGTATGTTTTTGTTGTTCACTTTGTTGCCAAACCCATCATGCTACCAAACTTAATTTTAAAATTAATTTGTATCCAAATGCCTAGATCAAAACCAAGGCGGCTACCCGCAAGGTGGATATCCACAACAGCAGGGCGGTTACCCGCAACCGGGCGGCTATCCTCAAGCTGGCGGCTACCCGCAACCTGGCGGCTACCCGCAACCGGGCGGCTACCCGCAACCGGGTGGCTACCCTCCACCCCCACAACCTGGATTCCAGCCTGGAGGCTACGCCGGCGGATATGGAGAGGTAAATTATTCACTTACTATTGAGATATTGAGCTTAGGGGGTAATGTAAGTTTTTGGAGCTAAAATATATCGAGGACATTATATCGTAAATCCTCTGAATCTATGTTTGAAACGCTACATTTGTCCCAGAACTGTCCAACCGACTTAAATTAGACTACCCACATTCATTTGTGTTGCCAATTTAATCTACAGGCTTCGATTATATACCGCAGATACCACATCAGTACTCAAATAGTGCACGGCAAAACGTTAATTATACTCTAAGCATTGTTTTGTAATCACAAAAATTTGCGCGTCTCTAGCGGCCTGCGTTTTTTGTTTCATTTCAATGTGTATAACGTCAAGTCTGCACTATGTGTATCTGTTTGAAATTTTAGCCTTGCGGTCGTATTTTAAGTGCAATTGTTTATCGAGTTCTGAACACATTTTAGTTAAATTTGTATTCATATCAGCTCGTCAATGTCCACTGCTATAATTAGGCCAGCGCCAAAACGCCACCACTCTCGGTCATCCGCCTCCAGCCGCTTCAGGCCACCTTCTTTAGGTCGTCGCTCCACCATAGGGGCGTCCCACGATGCACGTACCGGTCTGCGGTTGAAATTATATGATGCGCTTTGCATTATCTAGGTAATTTATGATCGAAATCGACAAGTCATATTCATTGTCGATGACGTCATCGACGTTAAGGCGAAGGCTGTATTTGTGTAGTTGTGGCCTTGACCTCGGTTGTTAAGTAATCAATGCTCGCTACTTGTAAGTTACGTTATTGGCAGTGCTGCCAACTTTTTATTGGTTACTTAGCTGTAGCCCGCGTCTTTGTCCAACCCTGGGTGTCTTTGAAACGTTCTTATCTTACTTAGTGGTGTCAACGTCATTTATGCAATTGTTAATAAAAAAATAAAAAAATATCATCAAAACGAATGAACTCTTGATTCACTGCACTATGGCAAGAGGATTCTTATTACTTTTATAATCTCCTAATTTTAAAATAACAAATACTAAACTAAAGCCACAAAAATAAGTTAACTAATTTATTGAATTAGCAACTAGGTACATTGACAGATAGATTTATTGTAAATCTAATGTGTCCTGAATCATAAGTCAAAATGGATGACAAACTGACACTTTTAAATAAACCAGGTATTTAATATTTACATTACATTTTCGATGAAATAGCAGTGTTTGTTAGGATTTTTACAAATGGATGTAGTGGGTACAAGTTTCAAAGTGAGTTACTGAGATAAATGACAACCAGCTGAGTTTACATCATTGATTGTAAATCACGAATAAATTAAGTTTTTTTTTTTATATTAAGGACATATGTAGATATGTATTTGGTACAACATGTTTTAGGGGCCTTCTTTTTTACAAACAAAGCATTTCATACAAATTCAACTTTTAAAAACGTGTCTCGAGCTTATATTAAACACTTTTAACACGATAGGTAGTTAAAGTAGGTAACTAAAATGTTGTCAATATTGAGGTTGATTACAATGACAGGATTCTTTATATTATTTTTAAATTGAAAAAAATCCTTAGACGTCACTTGTATTTTAGGTTCACGCCTAGATTAACCAATTCCTCGAATATCTAGTTAATGAAATCTATTCCCCGTATGTCTATTTTCTTATATGCCGAAGGTCCATTTCCTCGAACGTCCTATTTAAAACTGAAAAATCCGGTATCGAATCCTAGAGCAAACAAACTGATAATCAATCATGTATATTTCACATTCGGGGAAATGGAAGAAAGAAAGATATTAGAGATATTCCGGCAAATACTCTTGATATCTTTAAATAGAAAATTGTATAATTTATTGACGATTGTTCCTTTCGATGCGACTTTATATAATGTTGTATGTAATGTTTGTAATCTGCTGAAATGAAATAAATAACAGAATAAATTAAGAATAAATTCCAGACCTGAACCGTGTTTTATTTAATTTTGTTTTATGTTTGACATTGAAACTTGCTCATACAAGAATGAAAGAAAAAAGTTTATTAAATTTTTTTAAATCATGAATACCTAACATGTGGTTTCTGCGTATCTTGCAGGCGGGAGGCTACGCCCCGGCGGGCGGGCTGGGCGAGGATGGCGACGTCAAAGGTTTCGATTTCAACGACCAGACCATAAGGAAAGCATTTATTAAGAAGGTAAGTAACCTCTATACTTGGTTGAAAGGCTCGTTTGAATCAGGTGATGGAAGGTCAGTTCACATTTTGCACGTGCGCAGCATAAAAGACCGCGAGAAGCTGCTGCACGTGCTGGTCCGCCAGGGATCTATGAAATGTGGGTGAACCGTATTTTGACGGCGCGCGGTGCGATGGCGAAAACTGGTGGCTGGCACCAGATCAAACAGTTCCTCGGAACACTCCCCATTATACATAGGTGGACGGATAATTAGAAATAGGGCAAGATTTTCATACAATCGAGGCCATTTTGAAGCGATAGTTCAAAATGACCTCGAGCGATGACCATTGAGCCAGTAATTGGAGGACTTTTAGATCGCTATAGATATCCAACTGATCAGGCCGTCTGGAAGAAT
This sequence comes from Metalampra italica, assembly GCA_949699065.1. NCBI lineage: Eukaryota > Metazoa > Arthropoda > Insecta > Lepidoptera > Oecophoridae > Metalampra > Metalampra italica. The sequence continues at coordinate 9,968,616 of OX452980.1, forward strand.
CATTCTCACGATTCCGTAACTTTAAGATTTTCATACATTTTGATGCCATTTTGTTTTTTTTTTCTTTATGACGATGCTGCTTTCAAACGGATTTTATCAGATGAGTTGGATATCTATAGCGATCTAAAAGTCCTCCATCTATCCATCGATGATCTTCATCAAATCATGCCCCAATCAATCCTTCACGGAGATTCATGTCTTCAAAGTGACTTCGATTATATGAAAATCTTGACTTGTTTCTAATTATCCGTCCACCTATGTATATGTTTTATTATTATTATACCTTTACACTGAAGCTGTGTGGAACGTTGCAGGTGTACTCGATCCTGATGTGCCAGCTGCTGGTGACTATGAGCTTCATCGCGCTGTTCCTGTTCCACCAGCCGACCAAGATGTGGGTGCGCACGCAGGGCATGTGGCTCTTGTGAGTATACATGCTGCTCCACCAAGATTGAGCCTGACACCAAATATGCAACGGCCAAAAAACACTTTTTTTACACTCATTTTTACCTTGGGAACGTTATTTTTTTAAATATTTAAGTTTCAACAAAAAAAAAATCTCTAGCACTTCTAGCTTCACAATATTTTTTTAAAGATTTGTAAAAATGATCCTGCACAATTTTTTTCGTTGCGCCCGGTGTGACGTATTATTACATTCACAAACGTATGGCATTACAGATAGATCCCAAAGCGCCTTACAATTCAAAATTATGAGGTCATGAACATTACAACTAAACTTTAAACACTGCATTACTAGGTAGAACAACATTACATTATACTAAAAATGAAATATATGTGTGTATTAACGATGTCCTTGGTATATGACAGCTGGGTGGCGTTCGCGCTGGTGTTCGTGTGCCTGATCGCGATGGCGTGCTGCGACTCGGTGCGGCGCACCTTCCCCATGAACTTCATATTCCTGTCCATCTTCACGGTGGCCGAGAGCTTCCTGCTCGGCGTCTCGTCCAGCGTGTACGACGTGAGCGCGGTGAGTGGCACAACGTCAGCTGCTGGCAGCAGCGGCAGCTGGTCTGGAAAACGGCTCATTTGAAGGACAATTTGTAATTTTTTTGTTTTGTTGTTGTGGTGCAGGTGATGATGGCTGTGGGCATAACGGCGGCGGTGTGCCTCACGCTGACCATTTTCGCGATACAGACCAAGTACGACTTCACCACCATGGGCGGCGTGCTGCTCTGCGCGCTCGTCGTGCTCATGCTGTTCGGTGAGCGAGCGTCGGAACAAACACGATATACTACACTTTATTACCAGAATTAGGCATTCTTTATGGCCGCTTATGGGGCCATCAAAAATTACGCCACGCGTTAATGCCGTTAACAAAATGCAATATGCGCGGGCGCCTGCCCGAGTTTTTGCGTACGGCCTAAGGGGTACAAAGTGTGACATCATGAGGCTAGAGGGGGCTATAATAGTCCATTATGATACAAGTAAGCTAAGTTGGTCATTACTAATGACCAACTTAGCTTACTTGTATCATAATGGACACGAATGAAACACGGGCAGGCGCCCGCGCACATTGCATAATGACGCATTACACTCGAAGCTGGAATGTACACAAGACGCATAGCCGAGTGTGCAATGAAGCCTATAAGTGTAATGACCAATGCTCACGCGTATCATACGACGTTTTTCAACACACTTTAGCGAGTAAAATAAATAAAATTTCAAACGTATCTAACACATTTTGTGCCTCGTTAAGTTTTTTTGCGCGACATCTGTGCGTCGTCGGCGCGTATAAAATACGCCGTGTGCATACTTTCTTGGCTTTAACAATACTCTTGGTCTACTACTTGAACTGGTGGCATCGCCTAGCAGCGTCTAGTAGCGTTTTACCTCCCATTAGTTTAAGTTTCGTTATTTCCAGGTATCATCTGCATCTTCATCCCCCACAACAAGATCGTCACGCTGGTGTACGCGTCTCTCGGCGCCCTCCTCTTCTCCTTCTATCTCATCTACGACACGCAGCTGATGATGGGCGGCAGCCACAAGTACAGCATCTCCCCCGAGGAGTATATCTTCGCTGCCCTCAACCTCTATCTGGATATCATCAACATCTTCATGTACATCCTGACCATTATCGGCGCGGCGAGAGAGTAAAGAGGTTGTAAGGGGGCAGGTCAGATACTGTAGGTTTTTTTTTGCAGTTTTTTTTTGCGCGGAAGCTGTTTCGTTTTGAAGCTAGTAACTATTTGAAATGTCAGCTAGAACTGCTTTGCGAGTTTGCGCATGTAGTCGCATTAATTTGGCGTATTTTTTTTTGTAGGGATGCAACGAACGGTACTTTGGCCAATACGAATACCAAATGTTAATAACCATTGAATTGAATACTGTTAAAACCGTGTTAGATAAAACTAATAGTAAGACTGCTTTCCTAATCTATTGTTACCCGTCGAAATGGCTCTCTCAGAACCTTTTGAGCCAGCATTTTTGAGTTCAAACCGTATTCTTGTGATTTAAGGCTGATTTTGGCATGTATTTTACATGAACTGATTGAAAATGAGCTATTGAATGGTCTGCTACAGTCTATGGTCATGTGTCAGATTTATTAAGTTTTAAACTGAGGGTGTTTATAGAGATGTGTTGGTGAATATTCGTTGCATCTCTACCTTTTAGTTATCTGTAATTATTTAATATTAGATTTCTTATAAGGTTTAAAAGGATACCTAATTTATTTATTTAGAATTCGACGGAATCTGCTACCATCGAATAATGTAATAATTCGAATATGAAAGAATCTAACATTGATATTGTAACGGAAGGTACAAACTCTTCTTATAATGATAATAAAAATTGTTAGCTTAAAATAACTTTCTCATAGCGTATTGTATAGGATATGAAGTGTCGGAAAATATAACTTTATTTGCATATATTGACGACTTTTTTTGGTAGCTCTATTGGTTTTTATGCACTCGGTCACTTTTGAACGACGGCGATAGATGAAAGTGTATTGCAATTTCTAACAAATGTATTGCAATATGGAAAGTTAAATCTCAAAGTCAATTTTAGTTGGTCGAATGCATCGTTTGGCCGTATTTTGGCTTATTTCTTTGCAAAAAAAGTACGAATCATCCTTTGATAATAGGGTTTTGGAGTTGGTTTTGCATTTGTGGTACACGTTTATTTTAAGAGACCTTTGCCCTTATCAATACATTAAAAACCTTCAATTATTATAAGATATTTAAAAATATATAAAGATATTACTTTTTAAATTCGTTTGGTATTACTCCACTGTTATTGGAATAGAATTGTAAGCTTTAATGAAATTTTAAAAAATGATACCAGAGCTTTAAAATAAATGCTTTCAATATTCCAACACTTTTTCTTATTGTTTATTGATCATGCATCACACGTTCGAGTAAGTACAATGTCAATAATTATGTACAGTCAGCCGCGCGTCCATGGAAACACCGACCTTGAGATGGTCCAGCCTAATAAGGAGTATTAATACTATGAGAGACCAACCTAATAGTTCCCTGGCGTCAAACGACCTCGAATATTAACCATTTTCCTGTAGATTTAAGTCTTGTATTTACAATATCTACTAAATACTATACAATAACCGCTTTAGTAAAATAATTCCCTTCATAATCATTAAAGTTTTTTAATTTGTTTAAGTTCAAATGGATTCTAGTTATTCTCAGTTAAATGTTGCCGAAAAAAGAAAAATGTAAAGTAACTTTTATGTTATGTAAGAATTTTAGTTCGTTTTTGTTAATTTTTATTAAAATATTATTCATAGAGAATTGAGTATTATTCCTTTCCATCCAGTTACAATAAAAAAAGTAAATAAGTAAAGAAAACATAGTAAGGAAACACGAAATAGATTTTGAAAAAATCTTTTATTTTATTTTTACACTGTGATAGAAAAGATATGATTAAAAAATATAATAGTATAATTGTATGAGAACTATGCTTGTGGCTTCAAATTTAGCTTTTCATAAAATATTCGAAATAAACTTTGCTAGCGTTAGAAAATATTAACTACAAGAAAAGTATTATAAAAAAATAGATAAATTATATTCTAAATTTTCCGATAGAATCTAAAATGTGTAACTAGTTATAGTTTGTTTAGAGTTCATACTACTACATATTAATGCTATTATTAGTAAATTACTGAATTGCTTTCCCAATATACCCAGCCTAGAAATTATATGATTAATTACAAAAACATAATTAAATGTATTAGGTAGTTACTTATTTCGTAAATTTTCTTTTCTTACAAAATTATTTTTACATAATGTCAGCTGCAATATACAAAAAATAAATATTAAAACATCTGTTAATTAGAAGAATATTATTTAAGTCTATTTAATCTTCCCACAAAATATTTAATAGACTACTTTATTAAGGCTTTGATACAAAACAGTAATTAAAAATGTATAACTTAACTACCAATTAAGAAAATTTTATAGAAAACAATATAAGAACCTAATGAACAATAATATATTTACTTACCTTACTTGAATACTCTAGGTTTATGGAAATTAACCAAAGGCCCATGAATGTAGGTAACCTATTTAATATGTAATGAAGACGGTACTATGGAGAGTTTGAAGGAGGCAGGTCCCGACTCATTTGTATGCGCCATCTTGGCAGAGCCTCTGATTTGAAATTTGACTATGCAGAAGATGCACCAAGTAGGTATACTATGTAATCGAAAATTATTATGAGCTACAGCCGTTTAAAATAGGGGTATATGGTGTCTTGTTTCTTAGTTCCATAAAGGAGGAATTTATTACAAGTTGGCCAAGTTGATTGACAACTTAATATACCAGTTACATCTGTGACTTCAAAATCGAGGTAATATTTAGGTACTTGGTGCAGATTTTAAAAGTATATTCAATTTATGTGTGTGTAATGTTAGAAATAAAGTGTTATTCTAACTGAAGATTAGATTTTAATTTCACCTTCCCAAGTAGGTAGATTGATTGTTTCCGAACTATAACAGATACGATGGGCCTATTTGGAACTTGGGCATATTTAGAATATTCCAATTCTCATGATTTCAAGCAGTTATTTGAAGTTTCTCCAGCTGTCCCTGAACAACCATTGCCTAGCATGGCTGCTTTGCTTTTCTACCATTGCCAGAAAAAAATGCGTCGGAAACTTATTTGGTATGTTCCGAATAATAGCGGATATTCCATCTTACGGTACTTACTGTTTTTCGTATACCTCAATACTTATTCGGTGAAAGGAAACATGAAGGAAATCCGTTATGTGGATGGTTATGGACATAGAGATATGATCTGTTTGGTGGGTGCTCGCGGCCCCCTATAGAGGCGTAAAAAAAGCATTCTATGGGTGTCAAATGTATTACAATACTGTAACTCCTCATTTTCAAACTCCAATAAATTTGTATTTGCAATTAAGAGTTAGAAGATACTTTCCCCTCCTCCCGCTACCGCTTTCTTTGTCCGCACCCCCCTGTAAGTGGCACCATCAGTTCGCAAATATGCAAGATGCAGTCTCCATAGGGAGCGCGCGCGCCATCAAAGAGATTCGAACCTTCCTGGTTATGGAGTTCACCAATGGAAGGTAAAACTGCTACTCGCCGCTCGTGGCGCCACTAGCGCATATAGCCAATAATAGTTTTAAATCACAATAGGTAATAGCACTCGTAAATAATCTTAAGAGCTTCTTTCACCACTTGCTGATAAAGTCCCAGATACCCTATATGAAGGTTATCTACCAGATATCCTTTTTTCTCTGTTTCACAGGTATCTGATTGTCTATATCTTATATATTTTATATAGTCTATCACACAGATTTATCTGATAGATTAGTTTATCACCAAGATTACTATCTGTAACAATATCAGGAAGTGGTGAAAGAAGGCCTAAAAATCATAAATTCAATAGATTAGACTGTCTAGATTTAAGTATTTCACTTTTCAATTCGACCTTTTTTCTTCCATGGATGGAAATGCACCGCAAATATATTAACTGTCACTTTACGTCATACGCTAGTGGCGCCATATAAGTTGAGCTTTATGCGACGACGGCGGCGATTTACGGAGACGCCTTTGTCCAACAGTGGGATGATGTATATAGTAAAATAAAAAAATGATCCCATTTTACCCATTAACTAGTTTAAATTTGACTAAAATCACAAAATCCGATACGTGACGTGCATATTTGATTATTTATCGCGATTCGGAGAAAGGATTTCAAACGAATCATTCGTTACCTATCTACTATTAGTCACAACAGTAAATGATCTTTATTATCACTAATAATCATATATGTAATATTATAAATTCTAGTTATGAATAGAGAGTAATTACTAAGTAATTAGGCACTCGTCACGATTTAGATTACCTTCTCCCGCAGAACCAATACAAAACTGCAAAATCCGGTTTCGAATCCCAAAGGAATCGAACTGAAAATCAATTAACTATGTAACTAAGTATATTGGATTTGAGAAATGGACGGGGAACGGACGCGAAAGGAAAATTTGAGACTGAAAATTAACGGGAAAAAATGCGATCGGGACATATGCTTCAAAGAAAAAAATTGATAGATAAGTAAATCATTAAATTTGTGGCTTCTACACATATAAAATACAAAAAGGTATACAATTATTATAAAGTTTACAAAACAAATTGTGGGAATTTTTACATAAAAAATGTCTGGAGCCGGTCTCACCGTGTTATTTATTGCACGTTTTGAAATTTTACACCGCCGTCAAGTTAGGGATATCTTATCTGAAAACTAACGGATCGTTACGTAAACAAAGCGCATTTTAGGTCGTTAGTCTGAGATAGTCTAGTAACCAGATCGGGTGTAGGTTTGTGTTTGAGGACTTCAAACGGCACCGTAAACAGCTTTAAGACTATTTCTAAATGGGCTCTAATAAATAAAGTCAATAAAAGTACATCGGAGTACCTTTCAATAGTGCCTGGTTACGAAGGTATCATGAACTTATAGAATTTCGATATCATAAGTATTTTTATGCATCTAGTAGGTACCTGTAGGTAGTAGGTCAGCTGTCAAGTGTCATGATGCGCAAATCTGCTCTTGAAGATTTATTAAATTACTTGTGAAAATAGTGAAAGTGTTAAACTAAACCACTACTAAAGTGAAATATAAGATCTGTGGACTCTGTGTCATCGTTATACATACCTGAAACACTAAATTTCATCACAAAATAGTGAAATAAATCTATGGACTGACAACTCACAAAAATAACTACCCTCTAAATTAGTTCATAAATTCCTTACCGTGTCCTAGTGACACTGACACTTATCTGTCACTGTCAAAATGACGTCTGACGTTATTAAATAGTGTTGCCATATCAAATACCTAAAACCACCAGATAACAAACAAACAAAAAAAAAATGGAATTGATGGGAGTGGATGACCAGGCTCCGAGACAAGAATATGCTACTGGTGAAGAAACAAACAACACAGGATTACCTAAGAACAAAACGGAATCTGGCCGTAAGGTCTACCAACAGCAAGTCTTCCATAAAGGCATACTTAACACAAGACCAAGATCATCATCCTTTCAGGGCTTAATACCCACTGGGCCCACTGATGTGATCAAAGACCAGGAAATACAAACCCCTCAGCTAGATCAGCAACCTCCACCATGGCAACGTGTTCCTTCCAAGAAACGCAAAGTCTGTGAAGCGTCTCCTCCACCCAAAGATACCATGTCAATTAGTAATAGCTTTTCCGGATTGCCTCTTAATCAGACTGAGGATGCAATCTCGGTATCCAAGCCACCAAACAAACCTCCACCTATCATCCTTTATGGAATAGAAAACCTGACTGAACTAACGAAACTCATTGAAACAGTAATAAATCCCACAGAATTCAAGTTTAGAATCGTAAACAAAAATTTACTTCGTTTAATGGTGGAGTCCACGGAGAACTATAAAAAAGTAATCGAACTAGTAAGACAAAAAGGTCTGATTGGCCATACCTTCACTCGAAAAGAATCGAGATGTTACCGGATAGTAATAAAAAACCTCCATCATACCACTCCACATGAAGCCATTGTAGAAGAAATTACAAAAACTGGCAATAAAGTTAGAGGTGAAATCATTAACACCCGCTACGGTCCAGATAAGAAACCTTCTTCTACTTTCTTCGTTAATATTGAACCTGGAAACAACAATAAAGCGGTCAAAGATATCATTTTTATATACCACCAACGAGTAAAAATTGAAGACCCACGGAAATCCAAAACAATAGTTCAATGTCAAAGGTGCCAGCAATATGGTCACTCCAAAAACAATTGCATGAGGCCCTTTAGATGTGTCAAATGCGGCGAAGGTCACAAAACATCAGACTGTATCAAGAAGGACAAGAACACACCTGCAAAATGCGCCTTGTGCTCATGTGACCATCCGGCAAACTATAAGGGCTGCCAGGTTTATAAAGAGATTCTAGCGAGAAAAACCACTCATAAAGGTTTGCGACCAAGGACAACACCAAAAGTGTCCACTGTTGACGAAGTGCCTGTCATAACACCCGAAGCCTTCCCTCCGCTACCGAACCTATCTCAACGTTATCCTCAACATAGCTACGCAAATGCAACGAGTCGCTTAGATCCCCCCTCAACCATGTCTGAAAATAAGATCAACCCTCAACAAACGTCGTTAGTGGAACAACTATTAATTCAACAAATTCAGAAGACTGACGCGCTTCTGCAACAGATGGGCTCTCTGCTAAATCTTCTGACTACAGTTATCGCCAAACTAGCTCCGTGATGACCTCCCTCCGCATTGCGACCTGGAACATTAATGGATTGTCTTCCAACATTCATGAGCTCGAATCCATAATCATATCGAACAAACTGGACGCCATTCTCATATCAGAATCTCATGCCACTCAAAGAAGCTCCTTCCGCATCAAAGGCTTTAACATCTACTCCACTCCTCATCCTGATGGTGGAGCTCATGCTGGAACTGCACTGGTGATTAGATCAAACATAAAACACTCACTTATAACTGCCTACTCAACGGCTGAAATACAAGCCACTACAGTGATGCTGGAAGATCGCGTAGGCTCCATAATTCTCTCTGCGGTTTATTGTCCGCCTAGGCATACCATAAAGGAGTCCATGTTTATGGACTACTTTTCGACCCTGGGAAATCGATTCATTGCTGGAGGCGATTGGAACGCGAAACACACTTTCTGGGGTTCTCGCCACACACTAACAAGAGGTCGTGAACTGAAGCTTTGTATAGATAGGATCAACCTGCAACCACTGTCAACCGGAGAGCCTACATACTGGCCAACCGATACTAGCAAGCTGCCTGGTCTGGTGGACTTTTTTGTGACCAAAGGTATCTGCCACCTCTATACTGGTATCGAATCCTGCCTGGACGGTTCTTCTGATCACACCCCTGTTATACTAACAGTGAGCGCCACTATCATCACCCGCGAAAAGGCGGAATCCCTTTACAATAATAAAACGGACTGGGATGGCTTCCGATCATACATAGTTGAAAACATAGACATGAGGTGCTCTCTGAAAACACAGGATGAAGTTGAGGAAGCCTCTATGCACATAACAAATTTAATTCAAGTAGCTGCCTGGACAAACACACCCTGCACTATTGACACACATGCGACTGCTTCCGTACCCCGTGAAATTAAATCACAAATTGCGGAAAAACGGCGCTTAAGAAGAGTATGGCAGCAATCCCGTAGCCCGTCCGACAAAACTAAACTCAACAGAGCAATAAAAGAGCTAAAATCCACCCTAGAAGAGGCCGCTAACTCTAGCTTTAAGAGGAACCTGGAAATGATGTCTCCCACAGGTCGTGGCGAACGTTCTCTTTGGAAAGCCACCAAAAATATGGACAAACCCCAGCAATCGTTTCCCCCAATAAGATCTCGAGACTCATGGGCAAGAAACGACATGGAGAAGGCCAATACATTTGCAGATCATTTATCCTCAGTCTTTAAACCTAATGAAAGTTCCGTCGATGAATCAAATGTTAACCAAGTTCTAAGTCAAGATCTTCAAATGTGCCTACCAATCAAACCCATATCACCTAGTGAAATAGCAAAGGAAATTAAATGTCTCAATCCCAGGAAAGCCCCGGGCTTCGACCTGATTGACTCCAGAATTCTAAAGGAGCTACCAAAGAAGTGCATCACCTTTCTGACCTGCTTATTCAATGGCATTCTCAGAACATCTTACTTCCCAGCACTTTGGAAAATCTCCCAGATAATTATGATACACAAACCAGGAAAACCTGCTCATGAGGCCTCATCGTACCGTCCTATAAGTCTCACACCTGTATTGTCAAAACTTTGGGAGAGGATATTTCTTATTCGACTGAAAACAGCTATGGACGAATGCGAGATCATTCCATCACATCAGTTTGGTTTTAGAAAATCCCACTCTACTACTGAGCAAGTCCACCGAGTATACCACACTGTTCGTCAATGCTTTGAACGAAAAGAGTACTGCTCTGCAGCCTTCCTCGATGTTCAACAGGCCTTCGACGGAGTTTGGCATAAAGGCCTATTATGCAAAGTCAAGGAAAGACTACCACACTCACTATTCCTGATTATAGCGTCCTACCTCTCTGGTAGATCTTTTCAAGTCAAACAGGGAAGCGCTAGATCGGCTCTGCATGACATCGAGGCCGGTGTTCCGCAGGGTTCGGTTCTGGGCCCGGTCCTATATAATATTTTCACTTCGGATCTACCCACATCAGACGACGTCACAGTTGCAACCTATGCTGATGATATTGCCTACCTAGCATGTGACAAAAATCCAACCATAGCAAGCGCCATGCTGCAGCGGCTCCTGGACAAGACCAATGACTGGCTCCAAAAATGGCGCATTCGCGCCAGTGCCCAGAAGTCAAACCACATCACTTTCGCTTTAAGAAAAGAAGATTGCCCAACAGTCAAACTCGGGAATGACATCTTACCCCATTGTCTCTGCGTCAAGTACCTTGGTTTCCATCTAGATAGACGTCTGACATGGAAAGACCACATCAAACATAAAAGAGATCAGATAAATTCCAAGTTTAGAAACTTGTACTGGTTAATGGGAAGGAATTCAGTGCTTTCCGTGGACAACAAGCTCATGATCTATAATTCTATCCTAAAACCCATATGGACATATGGCATTCAGCTGTGGGGTGTAGCCAGTAAAACAAACATAGTTTGTCTACAGCGAGTTCAAAATTATATCCTTCGGGCGATCGTGAATCCGCCTTGGTTCACTAAAAACGTTGAAATCCACGATTACCTCAACGCGCCGACTGTCGCTACAGAAATCGAGCGGTTTCAGAAACAGCACGCAAATCGCCTTGCTTCTCATCCAAATCCACTTGCTGCTGAGCTGGTGGATAACTCAAAACTGATCAAGAGGCTGAAAAGGGGCCAAGTCATATGATCAGGGCAGTCGAGGCACTGGCCTCGTCTCCCTAAAACGCTCGTCTAAATCCATCAACAAATCCAATTAAAGTCTGTCGACTGCTTGTGGATAATTAAATTAAATTAAAAAAAAAAAAAAAAAAAAAAAAATGGGCTCTAATAAATAAAGTCAATAAAAGTACATCGGAGTACCTTTCAATAGTGCCTGGTTACGAAGGTATCATGAACTTATAGAATTTCGATATCATAAGTATTTTTATGCATCTAGTAGGTACCTAGCAGAGAGTTGTTAGTATACATAGAGTGCGCGTTAGCAAGTCTGAACTGTAAGCACGGGTCCGAACAGTCTCGAAATTTTCGGGGCGACGCTACTAGTCACAACACGTCAGTAGCGCTGATTGTTGCTCTCGCCGGCATTTATTTAGATTTGGAGTAATCATGGTGAAATGTGCAGTGCCAAGCTGTAAACACTATTCACGGTAAAGGACGATCGAGAAAAAATCTATATAGAAGCGTCCATAGAACACCTGCTTACACTTGGCACGATGGGCAATGAGCGATGCGCGCGCTCTATAGCTAGTATACTAACTATATAGTACCATTACTTAATTTTTTTTAATAACTTGGAATTTTCAATGAAATTAAAATTTAAGTAAATATTGGTACCTAATTAGTAGAGACATCATGCTATGGGAATATCAGTAATTTTGTGCCGTCGACATTCAAATGAAACCGATCGAATTATCGTGAAAATCTTCGAAAATCCCACCCAAATATTTGATAGTCATAGGTACTCCTTTATCGATTGTGTGTTATCGCATCGCCCAGTAACGTGCAAATATAATTTTTTATCGCGGCTCTATCAATACATATCTCCTGAATCATTGTTCAGTTTAGACATATTCGTCGCGTAGTGCGAGTGTATAAACATCTATGGAACCTGTAAGTATCTATACATGAATATAATTAACATCTTTTGGAAGAAAATATACCTATTGTTTTCTTATCTTTTTTAGTGTAATCTTTCGTACGTGGAATACCAAGTTCAAACGATACAGTCGTGTGTGTGACGCTCCTAGATAAATCAATGACTAAGTATATCGACTTCATATTGAAGAAATTAGTGCTTAGTTGACAGGTGTTGTAGTCGGTATACTTAATTGTGTGCCGTCAAATACATTGATTAGTGGTGTTAAGTTAACTGTATAATTGTATACGACTTACGACAGTACAATCAAACTGTATATAAATAAGAATTACATCTCGTCTCTTTCTACTATACTACCAGAAGTTATTAATATAGCCTCTGGGTAAGCGCGTTTCAGCTTCAGTCTCATCGTCAACTTTTCATCAGGTAAGTAGGTAGACATCTCTTTACCGAAAAGCCTGGTGGAATATTTGCTGCCAGGTTAAATAGGTAGGTGTATTGATGTTGGCATACTGTGCTGCTGTTGTAACCGTGGTCACATTGTACTGAGACCGGAAGGTAACCGGTCACCGACAGTATTGTTTAGTGTTGATGGTCACATTGTACTGAGACCGGAAGGTAACCGGTCACCGACAGTATTGTTTAGAATTGATGGTCACATTGTACGAGACCGGAAGGTAACCGGTCACTGACAGTAGGTATTGTTTAGTATTGATGGTCACATTGTACGAGACCGGAAGGTAACCGGTCACTGACAGTAGGTATTGTTTAGTATTCATGGTCACATTGTACTGAGACCGGAAGGTAACCGGTCACTGACAGTATTGTTTAGTATTCATGGTCACATTGTACTGAGACCGGAAGGTAACCGGTCACTGACAGTATTATTTAGTATTGATGGTCACATTGTACTGAGACCGGAAGGTAACCGGTCACTCACAGTATTGTTTAGTATTGATGGTCACATTGTACTGAGACCGGAAGGTAACCCCGTGCTAATGTTATAGGGGGCAGGATACGCGGCTCCCGGGATGAACAGCGTCGGCGAGGATGGCACCGTGGAGGGGTTCGACTTCACCGAACAGAGCATCCGGAGGGGGTTCATACGAAAGGTATGTAGGTACTTAAAGCCGCCCTAAGTAATGAGACTACCTTTCAGTGATGGTCTATTTATTAGTACCTTTTTATATTCACAATTTCCGAACTAAATAAAATTTCAAGTACTGTAATAGTTGCGATTCTAGTTCCGAAATCATCAGTCTGTTAGCAATATTCAGTTCATGTTAATTAATAGTTCGCGGCTTCGCACCGAATCATAGTTCGCGTTCTCTATCGAAATGTGGAATTTTTCTGAATTTCAATTGTGACATGATTTATTATACACTTAGATTTACCTAATTTTTATTTAAAGATAATACAATTAATGCTATCAATTCATATGTTTAGTCTAAAATGAGAAATATACTACCTACATATTTAGTAAAAAATCGCGTCCAAAAAAATCTAAATATTAAAATGAAAGAAAGAAGTTGAAAGTGTAATTTTTTTTTAAGTACTACCTACTACTTATCTAAGTGCTTACATTTTGTACTTACTTTTATATATATATACCTACCTACCTACCTATTGTCTTTTTTATTATTCTTCATTTTGACGATAACTTTAACTTTTTATGTTAAACTGGCAGCTGCTTCCGTTTCCAGGTGTACTCGATCCTGATGTGCCAGCTGCTGGTGACCATGGGCTTCATCGCGCTGTTCATATTCCACGAGCCCACCCAGCAGTGGGCCTTCCACAACCCCTGGCTCATGTAAGTACTAAAAATTAATCCTAATAGTACCTAAGGTCAGGTGGGGTAAGTGAAACACCAAGTAAAGTAATAACTGAACGTAAAGTAGTAAATGAACGAACGAATGACGAATGAACGAATGAAATGATTGAATGAAACCACTGGTAACAATATCCGGTTAACCCGTAAAGAGAGAATCAAATAGAGGACGCACTAAAATAACAATAATAATCAGAGAGGGACACACTTATTACAAAAGTAAGCAAGACAGTTATAATATCTTCTATCTCTGTCTACTTAAGTGAATTTTTTGTTGGCCAACAACAAACCATAACTGTCAACGCACAACAGCCCGACTAAAATAGATAGTGTTTGTTCAGTTTGACCTCGCCATGTAAGCAGCGTCTTCTCAAATTATTGGGGTAAAAGACTATTGCTATTTCATGCTATACGCTGATTGCAAATCTATGGTTACTATACTAAATCTATGGGTTAACCCCTTAATGCATGGACGGACTGATAGTAGACCATAACGTATTTATATGTTTTTTTAAATATTTTTTCTGGCTTCAGGCAGATTTTCGTTTTAAAAAAGAGTCCATGGTTTGCCGTGTCCAGGTGGGTGGCGATCGCTGTGCTGGTCGTGTGCCTGATCTCTATGGCGTGCTTCCCGAACGTGCGGCGCACCACGCCGCTCAACTTCATATTCCTGGCGCTGTTCACGGCGGCGCAGAGCTTCATGCTGGGCGTCATCTCCAGCGTGTACGAGGTCGACGCGGTGAGTGTACAAAAATAGGGGTCGGGCGGCATTTGCCTAGATCGCTGAAAGTCTATATAGCAATATGGTCGGTAACGCATAATGCCTTCTTTGTTATTTAGTCTACATCGCAAAATGTCTTACTCGCAAAATGACTACTATTTATTTTTCAGTACAGTCACGGTCAACATAACTAGTACAAAATAAATACCCATCGCGAAGAATAAAACAAAACAACGTTCTAGGCAAAAGCCGCCCGACCCGCGACTTCTGACTACTGCAACTCGGAAACTATTGATAGCGTCATATTGCTGTAATTGGCCTTTAACTTTGTAACCTAGTTTTTAACAACTTTTTGTAATTTTCCTGTACTTAAATAAATTAAAATTAGCGTCATTAAGGGCTTCTTTCACCACTTCCTGATATTGTTACAGATAGTAATCTTAGTGATAAACTAATTTATCAGATAAATCTGTGTGAGTCTATATAAAATGTATAAGATATAGGCAATCAGATACCTGTGAAACCAAAAAAATAGGCTATCTGTCAGATAACCTGCAGATAGGGTATCTGGGACTTTATCAGCAAGCGGTGTAAGAGGCCCTAATAATCGTACATTTTAACCGACGAAAAACAAAAGAGGAGGTTCTGAAGTCCACCCGTAGGTACTTATATATTTTTTAATTGTTTTTTGTAACCGACTTTAAAAAGAAGGAGGTTCTCAATTCCTCTGTATACTGCCCGTACCTAAATCTTTTTGGCGGTTGTGTGAATATAGTCACAATTGTTTGCACACACATCGCTGACAGTGTTTACGTCTATTGTCGGCGTAATTGAATTGACTTAATGTCATGCAAAGATGCCAAGATGAGCGTCAGTGGCGTAGGGGATAAGACGCGGCCTATCATATCGAAAGGTCCGCAGTTCGATCCCCAGTTGGGCCATGTACTACCAATGGGTCTTTTCTCGAAACTTAAGTACCTACATTTACTGACTGCTCTCAAACGGTGAAGGAAAACATCGTGAGGAAACCTGCATACGCCGAAGAAGAAATTCTTAGGCGCATGTGAAGTCCACCAACCCGCACTGGGCTAGCGTGGTGGACTATAGCCCGAACGCCCTCGTTGAGAGGGTAGGCCTGAGCCCCAGCAGTGGGGACATTTATAGGCTGATGATGATGATGATGATGAAAGATGTCCAAAAACTTATTGGAAAAAAGTTGGTATTTCACCTCTAAGGATCGAAAATAATAATAATAAACTAGGGAATGAATAAGCCGTCGTCGGTGTACAAAAATAATAATAAAATTACAAAATGTATTGACTTTATGTATGACTTGTCTCAGGTCCTGATGGCGGTGGGCATCACGGCGGCGGTGTGCCTCGCTCTCACTCTGTTCGCCTTCCAGACGAAGTGGGACTTCACCACCCTAGGCGGGATCCTGTTGTGCGCCGCCGTGGTCCTCATAGTGTTTGGTAACCACAATAATAATATACTTACATACTCATACATACATACACACACACACGCACACATACATACAAACATAATTACATACATACTTCCCTTTGCTATCGCGCATTCGGGTAAAATCATCATCAAGAAACTACCACCGCTTTTGTTATAGGTTTCATCACAATCTTCGTTAGAAGCAACATAGTGAGACTGGTGTACGCGGCGCTCGGCGCCCTGTTGTTCTCCTTCTACCTAGTCTACGACACGCAGCTGATGATGGGCGGCAAGCACAAGTACAGCATCTCCCCCGAGGAGTATATCTTCGCAGCGCTCAACCTGTACCTGGATATCGTCAACATCTTCCTGTTCATTCTAACCATTATCGGTGTCAGTAGAAGCTAGGGGAGGTAACGTGGTTATAGTTATCACGTTACCTAGAATTTGATTATATTTAACTATTTTTAGTAAAGGAGTTCAAGACACAACCAGGCGTTCTTAAAGTGTCCCAAAACTATAATGCTTGCATGACATGCAACGTTTACGTGAATGTCATGCTGCATGATGAACCATCATGCTTGCTATCAATCAGTACCTACAGTGAAGCAACGGCCCGCACGTAGTTTGCATGTCATGCACGTAGTTTGCATGTCATGCACGTCAATCACTACAGCTAGACATTCATGCATGAGTGTCAGCACGTACCTAATGCATGTCATGCCGCATGATCGTTTAGGGAGCCCATTAGAGGGTAGCTCAAATAACAAGAGTACCCGAAGGGAGCGCCCATAAAACACGTTTGTTTATAGTGCCCGTAATTCTTTTTGGCGGTTGTGTGAATACAGTCACAGATTGTATATCGCTGACACTGACAGTGTATATTGTGTGCGTGATTGACATAATGTGATGCGTGAAGATGTCCAAAAACTTAACAAATTTTTTGATTCGGTTGATCGATTGAATGAACTATTTCTTGCGTCTCTAGTGAACCAAAAATTAGTAATTGCGGAGGAATCGGCAAACTTCACATAACCGCCAAAAAGATTTACGGGCACTATACACTGCGTGTGATAAAATGTATGGTGCATGCGGCGGTTACTCCATTCCGCGAAACGAGCTCCGGAAAAATCTTCCGTGTGCGCCCATTGGCCAATAGACGTGACTTACCAGTACCTCTTTGAATTTTTTAAAGGAGGATTTGGCTTGGATACTAGGCACATTAGCCATATTTTACTAAAAAAAACATATTTCTTAGATATTTATTAAACCGGCGCGGCGGTTACAGCATAGCAGTCCACAAAAATATTGGGACTTTAAAGATTTTCTTCAAGTCAGAAAGTCAACGCAAACCCCGCCGTATACATACGAGTATAAAACAACATGACATCGATTTCAATTTTTTCATTTAGTATATTTATTACATCCAGGATTAACGTCGAAAGTAGTTTTAACTTTATGTATAGGTAGGTACTTAAGTATAAATAAATAAACTATTTTTTTATTTATGAGCTTTTTATTTCGACAACACGAATTTCGATACGGGAACCGTTGGGTTATCGAGATAATATATGATCTCTTTGGTGGGTTCTCGCGGGCAATTTTTTTTCATTCAAGAACCCAATTCACCCATGTCGAAGGAAAAATTAAATGTAATACTTAAGCGTGACACACACTGGGCGGCGGCGTTGCGAAAGCGTTGCGGCGGCGAAGGTTTGTATGAAGAACGCGCCGCGCCGCCGCCGCTTTGATGTAAAGGGCATCATACTATTTCGAACATTACAGAAAAGGGCGGCAAATTTAAAACCTGACCTACCCTCGTAACGAGGGCGCACGGACCATAGTCCACCACGCTATCTCAGTGCGGATTGATGATCCTCAATTTCTTCTAGGTTCGTTCACGTTCGCTCACATAAAAATCTGTAGTCTTATATCAACCAACAGCGGACTTATAGATACTGGCCCCACGTTGGGCGCCAGTTCTCGCCTTGGCAATGTTAGGAGCCCGATTAGAAACCCTTTCTAATGTAGGTAGGCGACATGAACTAGAGATCCAGAAAATTGGTGGTACTGGTTTATTGCCCACAAGATAGTTACTAGACTTTGGCTTTACTAAATATCGACATTGTAAAGAATAACAAGTCTAATCTAACTTAATTTGAATTCGAAATGATATTTTTAAATGGCTAACTAAATGCTGACGGCCGATGGGGCAGAAAGGTTCTCGAGTGGCGACCACGTATCGGAAGACGCAGCGTAGGCCTCCCACAAGGTGGATCGACGATCTGGTGAAGGTCGCGGGATCCGGCTGGATGAGGTTAGCGCGGGACCGGTCGTCGTGGAGATCTTTGGGGGAGGCTTTTGTCCAGCAGTGGACGTCTTTCGGCTGATATGATAATGATGATGCTAATAAAACTAGAAAAGGTCGATCAAACTAGGAGAATAGCGCCTTGTTACAGCCTTGCTCTGCTAATGTTACAAGACAAGTTGGTCATTGCCGTATCGATGTGTGTCTACCAGTCTGTGATACCAGGACTTTAAATGTGTTCGATTTATTACGTGATGTTTCGAAATGACATGCGTTTTGCATTTTACAGTCGACCGCACGTCAGTGGAATAGATTTCGGGAGTTTAATACTATGAGAGAACAGTTTTTAGTGGTCTTGTTTCTACTTACACACGTGCCGTCGTTCAAATGCCGGATCTTTTTATTATCTAACCTTTCACAAATAAGCAAATAGGTACACAATTAGCTCGAATGAACCAAAGCAACACTATCTAACAATTCTTATCAACCTTGTGTCACCCAAAGCCGCATTTTTATCAATTTACTATCACTGTTTTTCACTAACTTGCAGTCCACTCGGTGATTCAGGCAAAATGTCGTGTTTGCTATGGGCTATTGGTGCTTTGATCGCTCTAGTGATTTACGCGTTTAAAAAGAAAGATCCTGCGCCGATTTTTGGTATTTACTCGCAGCCCGGAAAGTGGTATTATGTGAAGTATGTTTTGTTTTCGTGCCTGTACTATTACAGAAAGGTAAGTTTATTTTTACTCATTACCTACCTTCAGTCTAGTCAGACTAAGGAGAAACATTAAAAATCCGTCAGTCTAGGGTTTCAGTCCATCAGTCAATGGGTCTTACCAGACTGATGCCAGACTGATCGTCTAACACCCGTCATAGAAATAGATCGAAGTGCCTATCCTGATTGCTTTATTATACAAGGTGTTTGGAAGGATCATTAAGACAAACATAACATGTTCTACCTAGGTAATCAAATTCCCAAAAATCTCACATCATCAACAGCCTATTAATATGTCCCCACTGCTGGGGCTCAGGCCTACCCTCTCAACGAGGGCGTTCGGGCTATAGTCCGCCACGCCACCCCAGTGCGGGTTGGTGGACTTCACATGCACCTAAGAATTTCTTCTTCGGCGTATTATGCACAGGTTTCCTCACGATGTTTTCCTTCACCGTTTGAGAGCAGTCAGTAAATGTACTTAAGTTTCGTAAAAAATCTCGCGAATAAACCATACTTCATTTATGTAGGAGTATTCAATTTAGTAAAGATCCGGTTCCGCCCGCCCAAATGTATGCACCGGCAACAAGCCAAAGATAATAATATCATTGCTAATCCAATCACGGCCTTATCTCTCCATACATTACCTATTGATTGATAACCATAAAATGAGTTTAACTAATCGTAAATTAGGTACCTACATTAATTAAATAAATTATAGACGTGTACGTAAGTAAAATGTAAGCTTTAAAACAATAATATGCCGGAGACTAAAACCTAAGAGGTATAAGAATGATAAAGCTGCCCTTATGATTTCAAAACACATCTTTTTTTTATTATTATTAATCAAATACATAAGCATAACAGTATATATTTGTCCCCCAAAACCGTCTTGTCGGTTTGACTGGGGGATCGTACAGTCTCATCATCGATTAAATTTAGTTAGGTACAATAAAAATGATCTGTTTTCTGTTACTTTCTATGGACACACATGATGTAAGAACAAGGGTCTTATGGATATATATTTTTTATCCCTCAGGTTCATTAGCACCTATCTACCCCAAAATTACCCCATTCCCAAATTTTTCATAACTTTAAAGGGCTGAGAATCTGCTTTAATTTTTTGGTGTTTTAATATTTACTTCCAGTATGCAAACAAGAACAAACCGGCCGGCCCCGGCGGGCGCGCAGGGCAGGGCGTCAGGGCTATAGCGGACCCCGTCAACATGGACCGGCCGCATCTGCTCAGCGACCATGCCAAGGTATACATATATTAGAGGTATTAGTAGAGCGGGTATTACATAAATGAATAATACTAATTAATCCTCCTAGAAAAGTTAAGGATAAAATATAGGAGAAATCAATAAGTTTTAATTATTATACCCGACTGTCCGTCAAAAATACTATTTAACCATAGAAAAAGGATCCCATTAAACAGCTGCTAAAATAACAATAATAATCAGAGAGGGACACACTTATTACAAAAGTGGTATGAGTAAGCAAGACAGTTATAATATCTTCTATCTCTGTCTACGTATGTGAATTTTTTGTTGGCCAACAACAAACCATTTATAACTGTCAACGCACAACAACCCGACTAAAATAGATAGTGTCTGTTCAGTTTGACCCCGCCATATAAGAAGAGGCTTCTCAAATTATTGGGGTAAAAGACTATTGCTATTTCATGCTATACGCTGATTACGGTTCTATGGGATCCTTGTTCTTAGTATTTAACGAAGCTGTTTGGCGATTCTTACGTGAATGGACATTGTTTCAGGCCTTCGATGCCGTGTTCTTCATATCGGCCTCCAAGAACGAAGACGACAAAGGCATCTACGTGATAGCCGGCTGCGAGCGGCGGCCGATGGGCATGTGCAACGGCCTGTTCTACATTGGGGTGATTATTTTCCTTTCAATTCGTCCTCCTTTCCTTTATCCTTTTTTCTTTTTCTCTTCTCCATTTAGAACTCTTCCTTTACTCTTCTTGCTATCTTCTATAGTAGCTCATCCCTCAACTGTGATGAGCTCATCTCATTCTGTCATGTCGGTGATACCGGCTCCCGTTAAGCTCACAGACAAGGGTAAAATTCTTTCAATTTTTAATTTCTCTGATTCTAATTAGAATCTGGTTAGGTATTTCCTTAGGAAAATACTATTCTGAAAGGACTACGCCTATTTCTTTTATGCAAACACACTTATTCTTCTCTTTTTTTTCATTCGTTATTCAGTTGCCAGGTAAAGGTCTGCTTTGCAGCAAAAAACTCCCGGACACTGTGCTGTTCGGAGCTGACGTGTTCGAGTTCGGCGCTGAAGGCCTCAAGCTGATGCCGGTGGAGCCAATGAAGAAGTGGACTGTCGTTTACAAGGGACCGATGTGGTAAGATGGGCAATGATGTTCTATTAGATAAGCACATTGCAGCCTGAACCTACAATGTTCAACCTGAAGCTCCGGGACACTAAAGTGTGCACACTCCGCCAGGAGGCAGAGGAAACACCATTGCACCTTCTGTGCGAGTGTGGCCCACTGATGCGTAAAAGAAACACCCATCTGGGCGACTACTCACTTCAACCTGATGAAGTAAAGTCAGTGCCAAAAGCGTGCTGAAGTTCTTAACTGACGCAAAGCTGAACATTGAACTATAGTAAGGCGGCGATCACGATAGATCAGCAAAGCACAAAGCACAGCAGCAAAGCACGATAGGTCGCAGTGATACAAGGCTGGATTAGTCTTAAGAGACCCACCACAAATGACAATAAATAATTAGTAAGGTCAGGTTGGGTAAGTGAAACATTAAGGTACCTAAGTGAAACACTTTCAAATATCTCAAAGATTAGAGCAAGATCCTACCGACTGCGCCATGTAATGTTGGTCTGCTTTTAAAATAAAACTTGGATTGGGGAATCACTATACTTTTAATAATTATTTTTACAATTTTATAGCGGGAGCTGCGTGTTAGTCGCAAATGATCACACAATACTAGAGCTCATTCGCTAGACCGCCTTCAAATCTAGACTCGATCGTCCCAGGTACCAGAACGACCCCAGCAAGACCGTGGACGTTGAATTCCAAGGGGAATGGACCGCCACCTCCCAGTACTTCGACTATGACACCGACCTGCACCCCCCCGCCGTCATCAGGTCCATCGCCAGGGAGAAATGGAGCCGCAAATACTTCGAGGGGTTGAAGACGTAAGTCAAATCAGTTACGTTTAATTCATAAACGCGAAAGTTTGTAAAGATGTTTGAATGTTTATTACTTTTTCACGAAAAAACTACGGTATAGATTTTGATGAAACTTTTCAGATATATAGATTATACAAGCTAAACAAGTATGTTTGGGTGATGTATGCTTTGATGTTGCAGCGACTTAACGGATTTTTATAAACCAGTTTGTCATTCTAGAGCACACCAGTCGCACTATGAGCAGTTTGGCGTACTTCAGTGCAAATTCAAGATAGCTGATGAGGCGTTCGAGTACACATTGCCTTCCTTCAGGGACCATAGCTTTGGTAAGAGTCAAAGTAACTGACATAAGGTAGTTTTGGTAAGATTCAGCATAACTGACACCAGGTAGTTTTGAGTGAAATCCACCACCGTGGGTGACCACGGTGACCATCTTTTAAAATGTAACTCAGGTAACATCCGCGACTGGAGTCTGATGCACCGGTACGCGTTCCACCACATCTTCCTGCAGAACGGCTCCAGCATCAGCGTCGGGGTCATCTGTCAACCCTCCACGGCATCCGTGTAAGTCAGCAATTCAAATCACTTCAATAATATCTACTAAAGAGGGATTAAACGGAATACTTTCATCCCGGAAAAATCCGGACAAGTCAGACCACGCATAGTGTAGGGTTCCATATTTTAGATTATTCTCCATAACTGGAAAACTGTTCATTACAGGATACCAGAGGTCCAGTTACTTGGGTGATTACAAGTTTCTAGGTCTAGGTCAAACATTGTAGTTGCTGGCAAGCTCGAAACGCAAATAAAACAGCGATTGTAATCGTTCTATCTTGATTTATTTCTGGGTCCACAGGTTCGAAGCCGGTGAGATTGCTCTGCCGAACGGTGAGGTGCTGCCCATCAAGTGGGTGGACCTGAGGCTGCACAAGCACGGCGAGCAGGGATCCGCCCCCAAGGACTACGCCTTCAACTTCCAGGCTGGAGAGGACACTTACACTGTGCAGGTCAATTTAATAAAATACTTTTTTCAATAGACTTCAAAAAGGAGGAGGTGTTCAATTCGACTGTTCATTTTTGTGTGTATGTTACTCGATATCTTCGACGATTGTGAACCGAATTGAATGATTCCCATTCACAGTCAACTCCCACTCACAGTCAATACGTCCATTTCGTCACAGGTCCTGGTGGAGTACGAGGCGACCCACTACGTATCCCAGGATTGGGAAGCCCGGATGGTGGAGAGGTTCTGCAAGTTTGTCGTCAACGGCATCCCCGGCCGAGGGGTGTCGGAGTTCCACTACCGCCATGAGGGCGGGAGACCCGACCACTTGAGGAAGAACGACCCGGAGTGGTACAGGAAGATGTGCCACGAACTTTGATCACACGAAAGGATGAATGCTGGACTGGGAACACTGTCTCAGAACTAGTGTTGCAAAAGACTCGAATCTTTTTAAGATTTGCGGTTGTACCAAGTACCTATAGCCTACCCAATTTTTTTTAGGACTCGAATCCCTTTCAAACAGCACGAGTGGTTTTCAAGACTCGAGTCTATAATAATACAAAGGCTTCAGTTCGTCGTTAGACTCATCGGTTCTAGACTTCAAGCCTATGAGCGCTCCAAGTCCTGTTCAGCACTCAGAAATTCACGCAATTGAGTCTACAAAATTACAACTCAAGGATGCGAGTCTTTTGCAACACTACTCGTACTCAGAACTGTCCATTGCTGAATATCTTTTGTTGCATTAATATAACCACAGAATAAGTAAGTACAATAGAATTATAACGAAAAGCCTGTAATTTTGTGGTACGCACATAAGGTCCGATTTTGGGCTCAAAATTTCTGACAATATCAACTGGGCTGTCTGTTCTAACTGGCTTGTCTTTTTTCAAATATTTCGAAAAAAACTAAAGCTCTATATTGTTGTAGGTAGGTAGTTATTTCAATTGTATTTTTAGTTATATACTCAGGAACCCATCTTTCTTGTATTTTTGTCTGATGAATTGTTTTGTGTAGAGTCGTAATTTATAGTAATAAATTGTGAAAACAGATCCTTTCTACTTATTCAGATTCTCAACTATGAAATCTGGTTGATTATCTGTTAGGAAGATATTCATCATATACATATTCAGGAAGATATTATAAAAATACGACGCCAACGCCCTTTTCATAGCAAGTGTATGTTTTGTGAATATGCCTGATGACCATAGGTATAGTCTTGAATAATGTGGGACCATGGGGAACGAACCAATATTGGCCGTCGCAAGATCAACAATTTCCTGTGCCTTTCTAAATTGTTTGTACCATCGTAAATTATTATATTTTATATTGATATCATATATACTGTAGATATATGTACCTGTTGGTTTTAGAACTACCTATCTTTTGAATAATTTACTAGTGAGGCTTGTTCGCCAAACACCTGCCTGCTCAATCAATTCATTGATAATAATGATACTGGTTGTTTTATTAATATATTATCATGATTATTATTATCATTACAATTGATAGTGTTATCGACTAGACGGACTTATCAAATCTAGCTGTATCCACCCTACCAAGCCCTACATTCACAACGAAGCCCGAGAGACGTGTGTCCACCCTTAGGCCTTACTCCACCTCAGATTGGTGGAATTTCAGAGTCACATCTGTTCCATTTTTACCGACTTCCAAAAAAGGAGGAGGTACTATGTTCGGCTGTATGCATTTTTTTTTTCCTTTTATGTAAGTTCACCGATTTCTCCGTCAATTGTGGACCGATTTCAAATTTTTTTTTTGTTTGAGAGGGTCCGATCCCGAGGTGGTCCCATTGTCACCAAGTTAGGATCTGATGAAGGGATCCGATAGAAATCGAGGAAAACCCTCAAATTGACTTCAAGCAGATCAGTACATAGCACATAATTATAATAATATTTTAGTTAAAAGAATAGGTAACAGGCTTCTGTCTTTTGGATAAAAAAAAAGTTATTTTACGCTTTTTAGAGCCTTTTTGTGTTTTTGAAGTCGGTTTTATTTTTTTGTTAAAAATTTTTTTTGTAATTATAATATGTTCTATTTCTGTTCTATTTCTTTTCCATTCCAATTCTGTCCTATTTCTTTCCGTTTCTGTACCACACAAATATAATACAAAAAGTCAGTTAACTGGATGCCGAGCGCGGAGGACCGGATGTGGTGGCGTTCACTGAGCAAGGCCTATGTCCAGCAGTGGACGTTAAAGGGCTGATATGATGATGATTATAAAAAAATCCGAGTAGGTACCTACCAGTTAATTAATAAAGGTTTTTAGAAAAATTTAGAAAAGAGGGTGATTTTTGCTTTCGCGTCTATAAGGGTCGAGGCAGACCAAGCGGAAATTTGTTCGTCAGGCTAAAGTGATATGGTTCATTTTTGACAATGACATCAAAAAGTTTGCGGGCAAATTTCCGCTTGGTCTGCCTCGACCCTAAGGGGACAAAAATGGCGCAAGTATAATCTAGTGGTTTTGTTGTTTTTAATGGTTTAACGGCCAGTTGGAAACAAGTCCTTATTATATAGGCCAAATCGTAGTTTTAAGTCACGAATACATTATACCGCAGTACGGCCTCCGGCAACTAGTGCCATTTGGTGATCCACACTGCAGCTAGCACCGCACTAAACTGATAGTAGGTTTAGTGTCGATTTAACAATGGACAATTTGGAACAATTCGGTAGAGTCGTTAAGTAGGCTTCTACAGATTTCATAGCATGTCTGACAATCTGTCATACATCAATTGGTAGGGCGCCGTCAACATATTTTGATTGGTTAATAAAATTAAATGCTAACTTTGTCCATGAACGGACCTTGTGTTCTACTTTTCTGACGACTCTTTGTCGATGTTTAATGTCCAACGCTGCGCCAACTAATTTCAGTTTTTAAAAAACAATTTAAATGTCAGTGCAATAAAGACACTCGGCATGAGTAGTTTTCTCCTTCACCTCAATGTCCAGCAAAAGCATCCGGCTCGAAGGACCAAATATGTTAGGGCGGATTTTCGTGAGATTTTATAGAAAGAAAATTACAAACATTAAAAATCTTGTTTCCCTGTTTGTTTTCCATAATTCCCTAACAGTTTTTATTAATTCAACGTTTTAGGAATTAAATATAATGAATCCGAAATGAAATAGTTACTACTTAGATGTCAAGTTGTTAAATCAGACTACAAATCACCATTTTGGGTGAAATTTTCTAGAATTTTTCACTAAAATGGAAATGGAAAATCACTTAAAATTTTGTGAATGTCCATTTCTCTTTCTGTTCTACCCCAGGCCAAATAGTAGATAACTAGAAGGAGTAACCCGAGGCTGGCATTGGATCACTAGATGTTGTTGCACTCCTTAGCTCCCACCAACCAGCAATACACAGCGTTGAAGACGAGCAACGCTAGGAGCTGACCTCGGCCGCTGGACCCGTCCTTTCCCCGGTCAATTAAACGGCTAATCGAATTGACTGACTGCGCACTACAAATGGGATAATTGCGCACACGCATCCTATTTGCTCCCCACGGGGTGATTTATGGAGTTTCAAAGTACTTTGTTACATAATTATCGTATAAATACATTTTGTATTCATTTATACCAGGTGTCCCAATGCATCGCCAGACTATAATTACCTAGTTATAGGTAATATCGAAATAATAAACTCAGCAAAATCCATTTATTTTCGATATATTTCGATGTGTATGATATTTTTCCCAAACGTAAAGCTGCAAGAAATCAGAAAGAATCTTATTTTTAGCTCATTTAAAAAAATGTGTCATTCGAGGTGTTGATTTTTTCGAAATTCATAGGTGGACATAATAAACAATATATTAAACATAGTAGGTATTTAAGCGATGTTTAGTCGTGATTTTATACTCAGACGGTGGAAACTAATATCTCCTCTGTGCAGAAGGTAGCCTAAGACAACTACCTATGTATATCATATTTCCGACCTTAAGGTAACGTAGCCAAAAATGTTATTTTCTAAAATAAAATGCCTACCCACTTGTCTAGAAGAGCAGCCTGTACACAAACCTGCAGCGCGCAGATGGCGTAGGGCGTGTGGACAGGTAGCCACTACTTTGTCTGTACCACTGTCAGTCGCTCTGACCAGCGTCGAACACGGCTGTGATGTGACGTTTCTGCTGAATCACTAGCGGGAATATATCTTCAAAAGTGTAAGTACAAAACTATATAACAAAGGAAAATGTATGTATGAACTACACATGTACCTACTCCAAAAGTTAACCACTAACAATTTTTTTAGAAAATATATAACGTTTTATTTTCTCCTACACCACTGTGTGTGGTCAATGTTGGTGATCTTTTCTATTCTTATTCTAACAAAATTCAGAACCCATTTAAAAATACACATTGCCGTCTTTGATGTTATAAGACTCAATTTTAGTTCACCTATAACCTGTGGGTATGGACTTCGACGCGATACTGGAGGACGTTGGCCAGTTCGGGCGCTACCAGAAGCTGGTGGTGTACTTGGTGCTGCTCCCGGCGGTGCTGCCGTGCGGCTTCCACGCGTACGCGCAGCTGTTTATGGCGGCCGACGTCGGCCACTGGTGCCGGGTGCCCGAGCTGGAGCATGTCGCTGACATCGGGCTGGTCAAGAACCTCAGGTGAGGAGCTTGAAGCAAGACACGGTTGCTGGTGTGCTAGGTGCCCCTGCCCTTTTAACCAACCATAACGTTGGTCCATTCTATTATGTAAGTCCATATAAGTCAACAGTATTCATCATCATCATATCTGCCGGAAGATGTCAACTGTTGAACAAATACCTCCCCCAAGTTCGTGTTAGTGTCGTACGTTGTACCAGAATTGACCATTGTACTTCCAGCATACCACTGGAACTGAAGAACGGCAACCTGCAGTACTCCAAGTGCAACATGTACCAGCTCAACTACAGCGACCTCCTGAAGACGTATTCTAACCTAGAGGAGGCCGTGGAGAAGACGACGCCCGCGGACGTAGTTCCCTGCAGACACGGCTGGACGTACGATACTGACGTTTACAAGAGCACTGTGGTTACTGAAGTAAGTGCACGTTACCAATGTGCTAGGGAGAGAGATATACTTTGTGGATATGATCCGCAATGACGAGGTCTGTATCGGCGTGATCGAGATAACTAAGGGTACAGACATAGCCGAAAGGATTAGCAAGCTGAAATGGCAGTGGGCAGTTCACATCTGTCGCAGAATCGACTACCGTTGTTGCAGACGGGTTCTGAGACCGCGGGTGGGTACGCGTAGCGTAGGATGCTCCTCGCAACATGGACTGATGAGTGCTGATGATTTAAAGCATAGGTGGGCGCAAGCGACTGGCTGCTGAGGGTGGAGGACCGGGTGTGGTGGCGCACACAGGGGAAGGCCTTGGTCCAGCAATGGACGTTGAAGGCCAGATATGATGATACATAATACATCGGGGTTGGTGTCCTTTACTGTCAGTGTATCTCGCATACTACGTATTTATTCTGAGTTCTGTGACAACAATCAGTTTAATATATTCCAGTGGAACCTTGTCTGCAACAAAGACTTCTTCCCAACCCTCGGTCTGGTCCTCCTGGCTGTTGGCGGCATCGTCGGGAACTACATCTTCGGGTACCTCCAGGACACCATTGGGAGGAAGCCTTCCTTCTTCATTTACCTGCTGATTGAGTGCATCTTCGGAGTTGCCACAGCGTTTGCGCAGAACTACCTTGTGTGGATTATCTACAGAATTGGAGTTGGGTTTACTGTTCCCGCGATAATGGCTACACCTTATGTTTTAGGTAAGCATTCTTTTTGGAGCGTCTGTGACATAGGTATCTAGTGGTCGAGAGGTCCGAGTTCCATTCTCGATCGTCCCATGTACCAAGTTACATAGTGATTGAGAAAATTGTGCGACGTGACCGTACCGTTTATTTTATCTTGTCGTTTCTACTCCAGCTATAGAATTAGTCGGACCACGCTGCCGGACCCTGTGCACCATCCTATCCAACATAGCCTACTCCCTGGGGCTGATACTCCTCGCCGGGGTGGTGTACATGGTGCGCGACTGGAGGCACCTCGCGATGACCACCACTCTGCCTTTCGTCTGCTTCTTCCTCTACCTGTGGCTGATGCCGGAGAGCCCCAGGTGGCTGCTGGCGCGAGGGCAGTTTGAAAAGGCTGAAGTCATTTTGAAGAACATGGCTCGGTGAGTTGATAAATTAGTTAAGCACATAATATACAAAGAAGCGGCTGGCAGTGACTGGATGCGGAGAACCGAGGATCGGGTTCAGTGGCGCGCCTTTGGGCAGGCCTATGTCCTGCAGTGGACTAGTGCAGGCTGATGATAATGATACAAAGAAGTGATAGAAAACTATACTTTGTTTTCTCTTTTCTACCAAGTCTTCTACACTTCCCACTTGACACAAAGAAGTCACCACGTTTTCAACACTTTTTTCCCACATAAACACAAAGAAGTGATAGGCGACTAACCTACTTTGTTTTGATTCTCTTTTCTACCAACGTTTTCTACACTTACTTTGTCTGCAAAAAATCCAATTTAGCGACAACTTCTTTAAAAAGAAATCAATTGAATATTAGTTTTCATTCAATTGATGTATCGCGTGTATTCTCACGGATAAAGCGATGGATTTATCGTAAGAAAAATGGTTAAACGATGTAAGAACGAAATACAACTACAAAAATTGTAGGTACTTCACCAGGATTTCAAAATGTATTTCGTTGGATCTTGTATGAGTTACTTAGGATCTACATAGTTTTCTTTATCCACAGAATAAACGGCAAATCCCTCCCAGCGAACTACATGGTGCAGCTGCGACGTAAATACGAGTCCGACAAACTCAAGCAAGACCTCGAAAGGGAGAAGTCCAGGAAATACGGGGTCTTAGACCTGTTCAGGACCCCAAACTTAAGGAAAAAGACCATCATCATCACCTTCATATGGTTCACCAACACCAGTGTTTACGTCGGACTGTCGTACTACGCACCTGTGCTGGGCGGTGATGAGTTTTTGAACTTCTTTTTGGCTGGTATTGTGGAGTTGCCCACGTACTTGTTCCTGTGGCCCTCGATGGAGAGGCTTGGACGCCGGTGGACGCTTTGTATGAGCATGGTGGTCGGAGGTGTGGCTTGTTTGACCACCTTTTTGGTGCAGCATGGTGAGTAAACTTAGGTACTCAAAACTACCGCTACTCGCTGCAGGCGGCGCCACTAGTTCTAGGGTAAACAAATAAAAACGCGCTATCTGAAAGGTATCCGTTCTTTGCTTTGCCCCTTCCAATTCGACTCCAACTTCAATACCGCTTACAGGGCAACTGCCGCTCACTGCACATTTGTGCATTTGCACAAATGCTACACCAATAGCCAATCACAGCGGCGCATTACCTTGTATTATACGAGTTATTTAGTGGTTACCCATCCTCCACATTCATCATTTCTGACGAATCTGAACTGAAATTATAAAAAAGAACGGAGTCCGTCGGACGAATCGAAAATGTTCGATTCGAGTTCACCAATTGGAAGAACTCTGGGCAGGTTCCTCCAAGTGGTGAACTTTAACCTATCTAGGTTGTCTTTAACGATTCAGTACACCACTTATTTCACAGAGACGTACGTGACCCTGGCGCTGTACTGCGTCGGCAAGATGGGCATATCGTCCTCGTTCGTGGTGCTGCCGCTGATGGCGTCCGAGCTGTACCCCACCGTGGTCAGGGGCCTCGGCATGAGCCTCAGCTCCGTGCTGGGCATGCTGGGGCCCATCTTCATACCGCTCGTCAACTATTTAGTAAGATATCCCTCTTTCACCGTCTACTAGTCCCATCGTGTTGTCCCATAATGAGCCAACTTGTACTATTTCGTCCTAGTAGTCCCATGTGTGGTCCCATGATGAGCCAAGTGGTAGGTACTATTTCTTCCTAGTAGTCCCAGGCGACAATAGTGACTGAATATTTGTGTCACTTGCACAAATTATACAGAACACTTGTCGCATGGGACTACTTAAAAAAAACTCCATTTATAAAACGATAAACCACTTTCTGTTCAGGCGGGGATTCCGCTGAGAGCACGGGGCGGTAAGGACCAAAATAATGGTGAATGTAACTTGTCCCATGGGACTACTGAGATGAAATAGTACCAGTTGTCCCGTCATGAGATAGGTTTTTGGAACTGTCTTTATATTTACAGAGGTAATGGAAATTGCTAAATATAAATAACCTACTTAATCGTTTTGTCAGGGTTCCGACATCATGGTGCTGCCTTTAATCATCATGGGAGCCCTATTAATCGCTGGAGGAATAGCCAGCCTCCTCCTCCCCGAGACCTTAAACCAGCACCTGCCACAGACCTTAGAAGATGGCGAGAAAATGGGTCTAGACACCGATTTCTGCTGCAATCCACCAGTCAAAGAGACAAAGCCGAAGAAGGAAATAAAACCAGCGCGTCAGAGTTGTAGCTCTTGCAATGCCTTGTGTTCATGTCAAATGATAAATGTGAATTTGGTAGATATTGCTGTTATTGAGCAGGAAAGTGAAAAGGTTCAATTTATTGATAGTAATACCTAAGTGATAGAATAAAAGTACCTTAAAAACTGTAAAATCTAAATTTATTTGTGTTTAGTTTCAAACCAACAAAATCTATTTCCATTTTCTATATTTTTTCCTGTTCTTACACCTCTACCGCCGCGCCCCGACATACTTATTTTGTTTTAGTTACGTACGGCTACGATTTCTTTTCCTTGGAGTTCTTCAGAATAATTGCCAGGCGTAAAAAATGTTCAGATAACATTTTACTAAAAATGAACATGGAACACACCTGTCTATGGTTTCTCATCGAGATTGTTCACCATTCATTCATTCATCAATCAACTGTCATGTTAAGTGTCAACTGTCAGAATCATATGTTCGGCACGGGGTGGGTTTGTGCGGATTATGAAATTCTTTTGGACAAAATATTGAATTTTATGCATTTCAAACTATGGCTTTATCATTTTTACGCTCTAATGTAATAGCACGGCATGTGAAACGACAGTTTTATCAGAACAAACGCAATGCTGGATACGTTGTGTTGTAAGTATCATTGATTTTTCTATTTTTGTAAGACATCTCAGGAAATATAATTTTGTTACATTAACTCGTCGGTACACGAGGCAAGCGTGCTGCGGCGGCGGCCAGCGAGTGCCAGAACCATCTAAGTCTTTCATACATAAAATGCCCCCTTTCGTTCTTACACTGACCGACCTGTTTTGTGGTTTTAGTTGAATTTTTGAAGAAAAACATGTCAACTTATGTATCGCTTTAAACTTTCAGAATCCCAGAAATAGGAGAAGATGCCGACCAAAGCTTGCTTCTGTCCGAGAATGGCCTGCCAGAGTTCAACGCTGTTTCAATAGAAAAATGCATCGCTGCAATCAGTAAGCAAAGTTTGGAGTATGAGAATGGAGTAAAACAAATAGAACAGTCTACAGCAAATTGTAAAAATGCATTCGTTGAGATATTCCAACCGCTAGAAAAGCTGGACAGTCAACTAGAGTTGACATGGGGTATGGCGAAAACTTTATATTTAGGTAACAGCTCCCTTATGCCTACAAAATCCTACATACAAATCCATGAACGGGCCCACAAAGCTAGAATGGCGAAATTTCACAGCATACCCATCTTCCAAGCTGCTGTTGAGGAAAAGAACCGCTTGAAAAAGCTTACGGACGAAGAGCAAAGACTTTTAGACAAATACATTTTAGAAGGCAAACTTAACGGGCTGGATATTGAAGGCTCTAAAAAGGAAAAATTGGACACAACATTGGTGCTGTTACAGAAAGAGAGGCAAATGTATCGTGAAAAAGTCGAAGTTGCCACAAAAGTATTCACCAGTACTATAGATAACAGCCAGTTCATGAGGGAGTTCCCAGAAAGCCTGGCCAAGGTCATGTCGGTGAATAATGATGCGAGCCGGGGTCCGTGGAGGGTAAGCTTGCAGCCACACATCTTCGAACCGTTCATGCAGTATTGTCCAGATAGAGATTTACGTTGGAACGCCTGGCAGGCTCTGGTGCAACGGTGTTCAGGTTATGGCAATAAGGATCTAGAAACTAGTACTCATTTGGAGAAAATACGAAGTCTTCGGCAGGAGCAGGCGAAATTGTTAGGTTTTGACACCTTTGTTGATATGAGTATGGAAACAAAAATGGCTGGCTCCATTGAAACTGTTAACAATATGCTTGACAGTTTACTAGAAAGTGCCCGACCGATGCAAGATGTTGAGTTGGATTCTCTACAGCAATTTGCACAAGAAAGAGGCTTTGATGTGAAGTTAGAGCACTGGGATGTCCCGTACTGGCAAAGAAAGCAAAAATGGTCACTTTACAAGTTTGATGAAAACAAAATCCGCGAATACTTCCCACTCACAAAGGTTATGAATAGTCTCTTCAACTTATGCAGTATGCTCTTCAAAATACAGATTATTGAGCGATCCAACGTCCATACATGGCATAAAGATGTTAAATTCTACGATGTTTATGACGAATCTAGTAACAAACCTATAGCTTCATTCTATCTAGATCCCTACGCGCGTCAGAATGAAAAAATCCGCGTGCATGATGATGCAGGATGGCACATTTCGATTCAGAACAAATGCACTGCAATCTCAACGCAACCTTTGTCCGCTTTAATTTTCAATTTCCAACCTCCATTTGGTAACAACGAATCCTTATTATCCTTCAACGAAGTCAGCAATTTGTTCAGGCGGTTCGGGCACTCGCTACGTCATTTGTTAACAACAGCAAACTACTCCGAAGTCGCCGGTCTGTCTAACGTTGAATGGGACGCGGCAGAAGTCTGCGGTCACGTCATGGTGCACTGGCTGTACGATCCTCATACGATACAAGCAATCAGCGGACACTATAAAACCGAAGAGCCGTTACCCGAGGATGTTATAAAGAACCTGCAAAATGTTAGAAGACACATGTCCGGATACAGTTTATGTAAAGAACTGTATTTATCTAAACTGGATTTCGACTTGCACACGACTAAGACGTTTTGGAGAGACATCGTGAAGGAAATATGGCCCAAGTACAACGCTTTGCCAAATGATAAATATGATTCGCAGCTGTTGTCGTTTACAAAAATCTTTTCCGAAGAGTGGGGTGCGGCTTATTACTGCCATTTGTGGTCGAAGATGATCGCAGCAGACATTTACAGTGCATTTGAGGAGGCCAGGGAGGGAGACCAGGACACTGTCACCGTTGGCAAGAGGTACCGAGATACTTTCTTAGCGTACGGAGGGAGTTGTCACCCGAGTGAAGTATTCAGGAGGTTCCGTGGAAGGGACCCCTCGCCGCAGGCTCTGATTAACAATCTTGGTCTTTCCAAGAAGATTGTAGAAGAGTAAACATGCGCTTTGATTAGAAATGTATTAATTCTATTCCTATTATTATAATGATTACTATTGCACGAGTTTGTTTTTCATATAAAAAAGAGAAGAAGAGCGTCCGTGGCGTCGGGGATAAGACACTGCCTATCATATCGAAAGGTCCGGAGTTCGAACCCCGGCTGGGCCATGTACCAATGGGTTTTTTCTGGAATCTTATGTACTGACTGCTCTCAAACGGTGAAGGAAAACATCGTGAGGAAACCTGCATACGCCGAAGAAGAAATTCTTAGGCGCATGTGAAGTCCACCAACCCGCACTGGGCTAGCGTGGTGGACTATAGCCCGAACGCCCTCGTTGAGAGGGTAGGCCTGAGCCCCAGCAGTGGGGACATCTTAATAGGCTGTTGATGATAAAAAAGAGGAAGAGCTAAAAGACAG
This sequence comes from Metalampra italica, assembly GCA_949699065.1. Taxonomy (NCBI): domain Eukaryota; kingdom Metazoa; phylum Arthropoda; class Insecta; order Lepidoptera; family Oecophoridae; genus Metalampra; species Metalampra italica. The sequence continues at coordinate 10,003,905 of OX452980.1, forward strand.
TTTCGCTTCATCTATTTTTATTTTAAGAATAATAAGAACATAGGCACTAGAACATACGCTAAATTCGCCACTTGGCTCCAAATCTGTATTTTTATAATTTATCATTTTTGTGCTTTAAAAAAAATAGCTTTCTTGGTGAAATGTATTAAGCGGTCCCTACACGATCATGCGGCATGACATGCGTTACGTTTACGTGAATTATCATGCTGCATGATGGACCCTCATGTTTGCTATTTACTAACTGGCTATACGTCAGCAGTGTGGCGAGGTCACCGCGGGTGCGCCATTCCAATTTTTCTGTGAGTAGCTGTAGAAATTAATGGTGGCCATAAAACTGCAAAGGCTAGGTCGTCAAATTCTTTTGCAATAATTTTATGGCTTCGCTCTAAGGGCTTTTGCCAACATTCACGCCATATTTGACGAAATGTCACCTCGACGAGGTTTTTAACGGTTAATAATAATAATGTTAGGACAAAACGGCTGTTTAGTCCCAAACTAAGCCGAAGCTTGTATGTGGGTATTCAACAACTGATAAACACACATCAATACTTCTAGATAAATACATAAATACATACAAACACCCAGAATCCGAAACCCAAACAGTTACGCTCATCAAACAAATGTTGATACCACGACCTTTGGCGCAGTAGGCAGTGTCACTACCACTACGCCGACAGGCCAGTATTAACTACTGGAATGGAAAATCACTTATTCCGAGTTCCATGTTTCTAATCGGAATCTGGGTTCTGTTCCCACGCCCTCTCCATGTCGGCGACGTCTCTCTTGATGCTGTCGTCTTCCGGGAGCAGTTTGGCGGCGGCTTTCATCTCGTCGATGGCCTTGCCGAGGCGGCCGCAGCGCGCGAGCGCGGCCGCGCGGCGCGCGATGCACTTGGCGCGGCTCCGGCGGTTGCCCTCGCACGCCGGCTTCATCAGCTCCAGCGCTGTCGAGCAGTCGGCCATCTGGAGAAGGGAAAGTTAAGGAAATCGACATTATGGGCAGAAGGGCTAATTTCAGTGGCGCGACTTGAGGGAGAGGCGACCTGGTGGCGGCATTTTGTTCCCGCTGCGCGTGCCCGCCTAAAATTTATTGTCATTTATGATTATAGGTACTTCGGTTACCTAGGGGTAAAGGTGGGGCGTTTCCTGGTGCTAGAACCCACTAAATTAAAATTGTGTTCATCAGCCTGCACGGGTCCACAGCTTGAATAGGCCTCCCCCTAGTTGGGAGGTGAGAAATCGTCTACCCCAGCGGTTATCGGTTCTCCGACAGATGTGGACCAGCCCACTATACTGTCAACTACGTAAATACATAATAAGTGCTGTCTCTCTTCGACTAATTACGAATGACAGATCTAGCGAGTGTCGACGTTGCCAAGTCATGGTAGGTGTCCTTATCATATCAGCCTGTAGACGTCCACTGCTGGACTAAGGCCTCCCCCAGGGATCTCCACGACGACCGGTCCTGCGCTAACCTCATCCAGCCGGGTCCCGCGACCTACACCAGATCGTCGGTCCACCTTGTGGGGGGCCTGCCTACACTGCGTCGATACGTGGTCGCCACTCGAGAACCTTTCTGCCTCTTTCGATCTCGAAGGGAAACTCCGAGCATGGTAGGTGAGCTCCAATCAGTAACTCACACACTTATGGAAGTTCCCGAGCGCGAAGTGGGTGGCGGACCTGTTGGCGAACAAGCTCGGCAGCGCGCCGGACAGCGCGATGCCGTGCGAGTAAGCGCTCACGGCGCCCAGGAAGTTCCCGCCGCGGAAGAACTCGTCGCCCTTCGCCTTGCACCACTGCGGGTCCTGCTCCTCGGGCCGGAGGTCCTCGGACACGAAGCCTGCGCAGCGTTATGGCACTTATACATGCAGCTGTAGATTTAGTCACCCTCAAACATTAAATGGGCGATTGTATGTATACTCTAACTAATTCTGACCATACAGGATGTTGGGTATGGAGTAGTATAAATATTTTTCACTCTTTCACGCAAAAAAAACTGCGGAACCGATTTTGATGAAACTTTCCACTAATATACATATTATAAGTGGGAATCATATCATCGGAATTACACCAAAAATATTATGTTGCAACCGGTTACGAAACCGGCTACAATTTTAACACTACCACAGACTAAATAATACTCCGCTACTCCAATAATATAAATTGTTTGGACTGCACACGGCTGTTTAGTCCCAAACTAAGCTGAAGCCTGAAAATGGGTACTCCCGAGTGGGAATCGAACCCACGACCTTTGGCGCAATGACGATCCAATCCATGGGGGAGCCCTATCCTACATCCAGCAGTGGATATCAACAGGCCGATCCCATTAAAGCAATCACTTTTACGTAGTAATTCCTGTGCTTTTTTTTACAATCTAGTTTATGACGGGGACGGCGCGTACGCAGTCCCCACTATCAAAAATAACGCATCCGAGTTATCCACATTAGGGATAATCGCAGGGGTCAACCCCACCGCAGTGCAATGATGGGGCCTCGCCCTGGGGGAACCGCCTTCCTGATCACGGTGTCCCCTATGCCAGGTAAGTATGAATTCTTTAAACACGAGCGGCCGGGTCATTACTCGCGTGCAAATCTTAACACCGCGTTGTAGGAATCGGCCAGAAACGAACAGCGACATCTAGCGGATTTTTGTAGAACTAACAAAATAATACTGGCAAGGGAGAACCTTGAACCGGAGTGGAAATATTTTTGGAATGTTTGTTTTTGTTCGTGTATTATTTTCCTTGAAAGATGTATATTGCGGGTTGTGATACAAAATTGTGATCAGTATGCTCGTGGATTTGTAATACGCGGAAAACCTAACAAAAAAAAAAAAAAGTATTTCTGTTTTAGTTCGTTCCACAATTTGTCCGTTTTAAATCAACATTCAATTTACTGTCACTGTTGTGAACTGCAATGAGATTTAGCAACAAAAATTAAGTAGGTTTAGAAAAAAATAGTTTCAGGAAAATTGCTCAAAGAGGGGCTTAAAAAAATGTGAAAAAGCTAGGTAGGTATAAGAATTACCAGTTGCTCTCCGAGCCTGCGTGATATTCTTCAGCCACGTCTGCTCCTCCTCGTGAGCAGACTCCCTGCTCGGTGTTGGAAACGTCCTCGGCGTGTGGCTGATCTCCAGCTGCGCGGTCTCCCTCAACCTTGGCAGCACTCTCTTGGCCACCTCTCGCTTTTTCTTCTTAACGTATTCCGATTTCACTGGACTCTTTGTCGGCTTCCTTGGTGGCGGCATTTTGTTCCCACTTTTTGGAATTTTGGAGTCCTCCGGTGTTTTAGGCGGTTTTTGTGACGATTCAGTCTCACTTTTTGTAATCTTGTTTGTGTCATTTGTGTCTGAATCATCTTCCGATGGTAGTTTTGTGATCGTAACACCAGAACGAACGTGTCCTTTATGTACCGTAGCTACACTTTTGAAATCTGTACTTTCGGTATTAATTACTTTTTCTGCATCAGATACTTCAGTGATGGTGACACCGGAACTTCTTTGACGATTGCAAGAAATATCAGTTTTTACCCTCCATTCTTCCAAAGCATTCATGGCCTTATTCCGTTCGGCGTCTCGTCTCGAATCCATTAACTCGTGATGCTTTGAATCTATCGCCATTGCTTGCTGCACTGTGAACCTGTCCAATTGACTTTTCCTTATCTGGTTTTCTTCAGATTTCTGCTTGGCTTCCTCGTGGCATTTCTCCAGAATCTCCCGCTTAAGTTTCATCTTATCCGGCTTAGCCAACTCCTTTTCCAAGGACGGCCATTCGATTTCGTCTCTCTTCACTAAATCTAAGACGATGAGATCGTCTTTAACTATGCATTTGCTTTTCTCGCTATTTACGTCGTGGAGAAGAAACACTTCGAATATGAACGGGCTGAAGAATGCTTTTATGTAAGAGTCCGTCGTGAATAAGTCGACCTTCTCACGAAATCCTGGGTTCATCGAGATGCGAATGTGTATCATTTTGGGGGTTTGCGTCCATGTGTAATCCTTCACTAGAATAGGCATTTTACACAAATCCCACTTTTAGTTACAGATAGTATTTTGTTGCAAAGAGAATACAGTTTTGTTGTAAATACAGTATTGTATTTTTGGACACGATTTTTCTCTATATTACTGTAGTTTACAAGTTGCTATAGCGATTACAGATTTCGAAAAATGGCGCGGGGCCATTCCGATTTACGTTTCGATAATTTATTTTATAATTTTATTATCAAAAATAGATTATATTCAGTAAAAATTTACTTACATATATTTGGATAATATGTAACTGATTGTTATGATATTATACAGGACTGAAATATCTGTGATTTGATAATTTAAAAAGAAATAAAATATGTCATCTGTTTATACTTAAAAGATTTATTCGTGAAAAGAAACGTAGATGGTATGGGGGAGAGCAGGACGAAAGGATAAAGTTTTGTATAGCACTGTCACTTTCTCATTTTGTAATTGTTTGTTCTTCCTTTTCTAGCATATCGTTTTGTTCATTGTTTTGTTGTTCTTATCAGCTGATAACAGTATTTACTGCCTTTACAAAAGTGATCTTGCTCTATTTGTTTACTTATTTTAGTACCTACCTATATTTCCACATAAGGCAATTCATTCGAGAGTTCACTGAGTTAGAGTTTATACTTATAGTTTAAAATAAAATTTCCATTTACAGCGAACAAAATGACTGAAATTGTGCAAACCGGTAAAGTACTTATTTATTATTTTTGAAAAATGTTATAAATACATAATATCAAGAGTTAGGTTAGAAGTAAGTAGATTATATCGATTGCTAGGCCAGCTCAAGGTCGAAAGTATTTCCACTGACGTGCGTGGGGTCGACTGTACCTACCTACGTAATTATTACCGGTAAGATTAAATTACTTCTAAACTATTCCTTTATATCTCGTGATGGTACCTACCAAGGTCGCCGACATAGCCCAAAGAATTGCGAAGCTTAAGTGGCAGTGGGCAGGGCACATCGCTCGTAGAACTGACGGCCGTTGGGGCAGAAAAGTTCTCGAGTGGCGACCACGTATCGGAAGACGCAGCGTAGGCCTCCCACAAGGTGGACCGACGATCTGGTGAAGGTCGCGGGACCCAGCTGGGTGAGGTAAGCGCGGGACCGGTCGTCGTGGAGATCTTTGGGGGAGGCCTTTGTCCAGCAGTGGACGTCTTTCGGCTGATATGATAATGATGATATTACCTATACCTACCTACTTCTAATTTTCTAGTGCTCGGACCAATCAGCCCGCACCAGCTGGGCAGGACGCTCACCCACGAGCACCTGGCCATGGACTTCTCCCACTTCTACCGGGAGCCCCCCGCGCTGATCGCCGACAAGTTCCAGTCGGGGTTCTCCATCGAAAGGGTCGGGTACATGCGCCAGTACCCGTACAGTTCAGCGTACAATCTGCTGTTGAATGATGTTGGCGCTGAAAACGCTGTTAGAAATGATGTTAGGGAATACAAGAGGTGTGGAGGAGGTAAGTTTAACATCAGACAAACTACAACAGCCTATAAAAGTACTTTTCATTACTCATAATCTGAAAGTAGGTCTGAAGTTGCCTGAGTAGCGGGTTGAAAGTAATACATCTCAGCCCTAGGGAGAATCGCTTTCAACTGACAGCTGTCAAATTATAAAAAAAAACAGTACTATTTTGACATTTCTATTGGACCATGTTCCAACTTTCTATACATCCACTCAATTACGGCGCGATGTAAAATTGAAATAACATAAAGATAAGTAATAATTAGAGAATATATTTTTATAAATGACTTTATTATAATTATTACTGTCAACTATTTCTTTTATTTAACAGATTTGGGCAAAATATTTACCATTTTTTCAATGATGGAAATGAAAAATAATGGCAGAATAGCTGGCCGGCCACAGAAAAAAAAACAAAATAGACGGGAAAGCGGCAATCCGATCTTCATTTGTTTTTTCGAGTTGTAGAGTTTTGTTTATATTCGGTATAGCAGAGATTTGTAATGAATTACTCGAGTCACAAGTCCTCAAGTAGTAAGACATTTTCAGATAATCTACTACCCGACAACTGAAACGAGTCACTTGGCCTTGGCCTCCCTCCGCCTCCCGCTTCCCTACCTCGCCCGCCGGCTCTCGTCATGGCGCGACAGTACCGTTCGCGTAATAGAGGTCGGGCCTAAGTGACGTCGTGCCATCAACAAATGATGATAAAGATGAAGGTTTCTGTATCTAACTGCTTCTTACACAATGTTTTACTTTTTATTGAAAATATAAATAAATAATAATTTATTCCCACACTTTCGCCCAATACTTTCTCAATCGTTTTTGCACTCTGTACCTATGCGGCGGGGCGACGTAGGGGGAAGCGGGAAACGCGGAGTGACTCATTATAGTTGCCAAGTAGTAGATACCTACATTTACAGAGATTTTTTTTAAGAAAATTCACGGCTAGCTATTTTATAACGCGAGTATATAAAGTCGTGACCGACCTTTGGGATCTAGTTATAACCGTGCTATCACGTCAAATAACCTATCAACGTCTCTAAACGTAAATTACGAAATCTATACATCAAGTTTTATTGTGTCCAGTTTTTCAGCAATTCGTACACATTCCTACAAACTGCCAATTATTGCAGGAACCATAGTAGAAAACTCCACCGAAGGCCTGAAGCGCAACGTGGGGTTCTGCAAAGACCTATCAAAAGAGTCCACATAGTCGTAGGCACGGGTACTAAACGGAAATTACGAAATCTATACAGCAAGAGTTATTGTGTTCAGTTTTTCAGCAATTCGTACACATTCGTGGAAACTGTCAATATTGCAGGAACCACAGTAGAAAACTCCACCGAAGGCCTGAAGCCCAACGTGGGATGCTGCAAAGACCTATCAAAAGAGACTGGGGTCCACACAGTCGTAGGCACTGGGTACTAAACGGAAATTACGAAATCTATACAGCAAGAGTTATTGTGTTTAGTTTTTCAGCAATTCGTACCATAGAGTTAGTATACTAGGCTATAGGGTGCGCGCATCGCTCATTGCCCATTGTGCCAAGTGTAAGCAGGTGTTCTATGGACGCTTCAATATAGATTTTTTCTAGATCGTTTGTTTCCGTGAATCGTGTTTACAGCTTGGCACTGCACATTTCACCATGATTACTCCAAATCTAAATAAATACCGGCGCGAGCAACAATCAGCGCTACTGACGTGTGTGACTAGTAGCGTCGCCCCGAACATTTCGAGACTGTTCAGACCCGTGCTTACAGTTCAGACTTGCTAACGCGCGCTGTATGTATACTAACAACTCTCTGAATTCGTACACATTCCTACAAACTGCCAATTATTGCAGGAACCATAGTAGAAAACTCCACCGAAGGCCTGAAGCGCAACGTAGGGTTCTGCAAAGACGTCTCGAAAGAGACTGGGCTCCACATAGTCGTAGGCACTGGGTACTACATCGCCGACATGCAGACCGATGCGTCTCTGGCTAGTTCTGCAGAGAACTTCTACCACCATATGCTGACGGAGCTGACGCAGGGCTGCGTCGAAGATGCCGCAGTGAAGGCCGGGTTCATGGGAGAGATCGCCAGTGTATGGCCTTTGAGAGGTGAGTCAATAACTTGCCTTTGCATTTTTTTGACGTGAATCTTTTGTGACTTCGGCTACGTATATGTAGGACAGTCGACCGTACGTCAGTAGAAACACCTTGAGCTGGAGCCTATTAGGAAGTTTTTTTTTGTAATTAATTTAGTATTTAGTTTAGTAACGACAGATCTGTTTCTGGTTTTGTTTCCACGACGTGGAACGTTTCCAACGTGGCAAACAGTTTTTTTTTTGCTATGGGCGCAACAAGCAGGCGGGCCTCCTGATGTTAGAGGTGACCGCCGCCCATAGACACCTGCAACACCCAGGGGGTGCTGGTGCGGCGCCGGCCGCGGTTGAAGGGCTCTTTTGACTCTCTTCTACACTCGAACAATTCTAAAAAATATATAACATAAATCCCTAAACTACTTACAATGACACAGATACGCTAATGTTATTTCCTAACGTACACTACACTGGCTCTTTAGTGTGATTATTCCCTTCCGCAGACTTCGAGCGGAAGGTAATAAAAGCTGCCGGGGAGCTACAGCCCCAGGTGGGCTGCGGCGTGAGCTTCCACCCGCACCGGGACCCCGAGGCGCCATTCGAGATCGTGCGCCTCTACTTGGAAGCGGGGGGAAGCCCCGACAAATGTGTCATGTCGCATTTAGATCGTAAGTAATAAACAAGCCACAAACATATTAAGTGACCCCGTGGCTGAAGCTGATAAAAAAAGCTAAATGTGCTGTGTTTTTGTTATTGGATTGCAATTTGTTTGTTACAAGAATTTTACTAAAATAAATTATTTGTTACAGGCACTTTGTTATACAAATTATTTGTTGCAGGCACTTTGTCAAACAAATTATTTGTTACAGGCACTTGGTCAAACAAATTATTTGTTACAGGCACTTTGTTAAACAAAATTATTTGTTACAGGCACTTTGTCAAACAAATTATTTGTTACAGGCACTTTGTTAAACAAATTATTTGTTACAGGCACTTTGTCTAACAAATTATTTGTTACAGGCACTTTGTCAAACAAATTATTTGTTACAGGCACTTTGTTAAACAAAATTATTTGTTACAGGCACTTTGTCAAACAAATTATTTGTTACAGGCACTTTGTTAAACAAATTATTTGTTACAGGCACTTTGTAAAATAAATTCTTTGATTTTCTTAAGAAATTTATTGTGACAGGCACTAAGGCAAAAGTTTTTTTGTTATAGGCACTTTATTAAAAGACGAGGAATTACTGGAATTCTCTAAACTGGGCGTGTATTGCCAGTTTGACTTGTTCGGGGTGGAGGTGTCGTTGTACCAGCTCAACATGCAGACAGACATGCCTTCGGATGCCCAGCGGCTGGAGAAGATCCAACTCCTTGTCCAAGAGGGCAAGGCAGACATGATACTTATGTCCCATGATATTCATACTAAGCATAGATTGGTATGTTTGATAAAATTGATTTCATACTGTTTTTACGTGGAATGCCAAATACGCATGACAAAAGGCATTACGAAGAATGCCAATACGCAAAATGAAATGCTAATTATGATCAAAATTCAAGATAATTGTATAGTGTCTCTAATTCTATGGTTATCTTCGCGAAGACTTGACAGATTATAGTTATTAAATATTAATTTGTAATTGACCAACGAAAAAGGAGGGACTTTTTGACAGTTTAAGTGTTTATTTTATCTAGATTATTTCCACATTGCAGATCGAATACGGGGGCCACGGCTATTGCCACATTCTAAACAATGTTCTGCCCAAAATGGAGGTCAAAGGTTTCGCCCCGGAAGTCATAGACAAGATCACCATTCACAATCCAGCTAGATGGCTCACCAAACCTCAATAAGGTTTATAATTATTATCTGTGACCATAATATAAAACAAACTTGAGTTCTTTAAAGAATGAATGGTAACCAAGTCACTGGGTACTAAACAATCACTGTACAGTAAAAAAAAAATTATATACATTTTCTTACTTTGGAGCCGCTAGAGCTTTTTTCCAAATACCTACTATCAGAATTTGTTTCGGATATCTGTATTTCTGCTGCTAGAACTGTTTAGAAGTTGGAACCGACAATCAAACGTTTCAAAGCTAGCTCTTAAAATTAGTACAAAAAATCAGTGTTCAATAAATTTTAGTAACTTTATATTTTAACTAAGATTGTAAAATTCATAGAAGTTCTATTAACAAATAAAACAGATTATATAAATAATTTCATCATTTATTATTTACAATTAACTCTCAGTCATTTGATGTGATCATTATCAATGTGACTGCCGAAGGCTGTACAAACACGTTTCATTTAAAAGCCCTATCACACCAGAGCGATACACATGCTTAGACAAGCATCATGAAATATCTCGGGGACTTCTTAAACGAACGCACTAAAATAAGAGAGAGTACAAAATAGGACCAAATGGTAGATTTACAAGGACGGCAGCTGAGATGAAACCAAAGTAGGTGGATACGGTTCACTCTTACATTGCGTAAAACGCCCACACACGGAAATCTACATCAAACCAACATGTCCCCATTGCCTACCCTCTCAACGGGGGCGTATGGGCTTTAGTCCACCACGCTAGCCTAGTCCGGGTGGTGGACTTCACATGCGCCCAAGAATTTCTTCATCGGCGTATGCAGGTTTCCTCACGATGTTTTCCTTTACCGTTTGAGAGCAGTCAGATAAATGTAGTTTGAGAAAAAAACCATTGGTACATGGCCCAGCCGGGGATCGACCTCGGACCTCTCGCTCGACACTCTTTCACACAGCTGAAATCAAAGTTGCGTTCGTACTACCACCAGCATTATACGCACAGAATTTTCCACTAAAAACAGTATTAACGAATTGGTGTAATGGGTGGATTTATTTTTTGGGCATCCAGAACATCATTCCAGAAATCCACCCATGGGATGGATTTTTTGGGGTGGGTTTCTGGAATCATTATGAAAACAGCTGGTAATTGGTGGTTGTAGGACCATTTTTAGTAAGTATCTCTACGTATCTTCTTTTTTGGTTTCATCTGAGGTTTAGTTTCATCAACATGTCCGTATTACGTTTACATATTGCTTTCTTCACAGGTTTTTTTTCTATTATAATATTAAAGTTTTTTCACTCCTCAAGATTCACAGATTCAGACCTGTTATTAAGGCCGTTTTCCTGTCAAGCATGTTTGCGCCCGCGTCCTGGTCTGGCGCGCATGCGTGCCGCCAGCATCCATGTCCTAGGCGGGCGGCACGCATGCGCGCCAGACCAGGACGCGGGCGCAAACACGCATTACAGGAAAACGGCCCTAAGCTAGCGCTAAAACACGGGCCGGCGCAAAGAAAGATTTTAGCGTACGGCCTAAGTTTTACAAAATTGTTGTGCCAACGCAGCTCACGACACGGTAGGGTAGGCTAAATCGATTTTAGAAATTTCTTGGGTCTAACATGATTAACGCCAGTGAATATTGTCGAATTGGATTGTGCACGTCTTAACAAAAAAAATTGTATCTTGTTTTTTCTTCTATTTACTTCAAAAATACGAAAAGGATGCATGAATTTTTGAACTGCCAAATTTGTTTATTCTTGTTAGACACCAGAAAATGTACCGGGTTTCTATTGCTATATAAAACATGGCGTTTAACTCCCTGTCTGGCAGGACCAAACCAAATTGACAGTTCTAATATTCATGCCATTCTTGGCTGTTTTTTACTATTATAAGACTCCCTGCCTGACAGGACTTAACTAAATTGACAGTTCTAATACTCATACTACCCTTTTCTTATTTTTAAAGTAAAAAAAGAGCACAAGAGAGAATTTTTTTAATAAAGCGTGCACATTCGAATGGACGTGAATGTGCGCAGCCCACTGCCACTTCCCCCTGCCCGCCGTCAGCACCCCAGGTCTCGCAACGGCCGCATCTCACGCTAGTCCTCCAGGTCCAAGTTCTGCAGCTCCTCGTCCAGGTCCTCGTCGAGGAAGAGGTTCTCGTTGATGGGCCCCGCGCCGCCCGCGTCGTCCGCGTCGTCCGCGGAGGTGCCGTGCTCGCCGTCGCCGCCCTCTCCGTTCGTGAGCGCCGTGTTGAGGTGCTGGAGACGGTCGTCCGTCGCTTTCGTGCCGCTGTCGTCCGCCTGGAAATACATTTTTATTTATTTACTACTGTGCTCGCGACTTCGCACGCGTGGACTTTTAGATGTAAAGTATGGCGTAACCATACTAAGTATATACATATTATATTCCATTATCCATTAGTTTCTTTTTTAAACATGTAATAAATAAATAACTATTGGTGCAGCGGCACAATAAAGGCTGTTGCGTCACAGTGATTGCTGAGCCGTAACAATGATTGCTGTAGCGTCACAATAAATTGCTGTGGCGTCACAATGGTTGCTGTGGCGTCACAATCACAATGATTACTGTGGCGTCACAATCACAATGATTGCTGTGGTGTCACAATCAAAATGATTGCTGTGGCGTCACAATCACAATGATTGCTGTGGCGTCACAATCACAATGATTGCTGTGGCGTCACAACGATTGCTGTGGCGTGGCATCTGGACATTGCCAGCACACTCACCTCCGACGCCTCCATGCCGATGAGCTCGAACTGCACCTCCCGGTACTCGGTGGCGTCGAAGTCCTCGTCTCCGTAGGTCCGCAGGTCGACGGCCTCGTCGCCCTCCTCGTCCGCGTCCGCCGCCAGCGCGGGGTCGAACGAGAACATCTCCCGCCCGGACAGGCCGACGGCGCGGCCCGCCTTGAAGTCGTTGCGGCGCTGCTCCTCGTTCTTAGCTTGGTTATCCTGTAACACCACATTGTTATAATTTAGTAAAATAACTAATTCTTAATTTATTTTTCGTTACGGCAACACAGTGACGTCACCAGTTGATTCTCGCTCGCCAACGCACATTGCCTGCATATTTTTCGCTATATATTTTTAATTCCCTTTTATCTATATAGATACTAACTTTCGCGTTTATAATATTTATGATAGGATGTGACCAGCCCAGTCACTTCAACGTACTTGCTGACTTTTGAGCTACGTCGAAGGCTTTGATTCTCTGGCGGATCACATTATATGTAAACTAATTAGTTTTTAATAATTGAACAATGTCGGTAACAAAATGTTACGGTTAGTCATCGAGGTATGTACTACGTTCTAGAGACGACTCGACTGTTTGCAACACGAGTTGGTGTTTGGCACCCTCTCCACTCACGTGGCGGGGCGGCCATATTTCGGTGAAATTCATTCATATTCAGACAAAGTCGCATCTATGCGCATTGAATGTTATCTATGAGAACGGAGACCCCCACGTGCCCCGCTCACCGTCATCTAGTTGTACCATCATAGGTCTTTTGTTTGAAGTAGCTACTCTATATTACCCACGGATATTACCTCAATGCGGTTAGTAAAAAAATCACATACCAATTTCTCCTTAATTTTTTTCTTCTTCCACGCCAAGAAAGTTTCCAATGTTATCTTAGTTTGGTTCACACCCAGCGCTGCTCTTTCTCTCTCTATCAAGTCCACGAGTGATATTTCGTTCTTTTTCTCTTCCATCTTCTTTTTGTCACGTTTGAGGACGAAGCCGGCCGGCAATGCGTGCCTATATATACATTTGAGGCCAGACGGACATTCCCAAAACCAACCGTACTTGGATTTCTCGACGGCTTCTAGGAAATGTTTGCAGATCTGTAAAATAGAAGTTAGAAATATATAAAGACAATTTATTGTTAATGAGTCTATGGTCTGAAATATGGTCTAGAAACTAGAATTGTTGTTAATACGTCTAACCAAAACAGCCTGTAGACATCCACTGCTGGACAAAGGCCTCCCCCAGGGATCTCCACGACGACCGGTCCTGCGCTAACCTCGTCCAGCTGGGCCCCCCGACCTTCACCAGATCGTCGATCCACCTTGTCGGAGGCCTGCCTACGTTGCGTCTTCCTTCTTCTTATAGTATATGCAACCACGAAATATAGCCCTGTAGGCAAGCCCTGGACTTATCCTAGATTTTGTCTGTACTAACTGGGACGTCAATGAAACACCGGAGTTGGTCGCTGACTGACTGTATATTAGAAACACCACTACCCACATACATACTACTTATAATCTATATGGCGTGATACCTTACACCTTTCTCCCTTAAGTCTAAAGATTACAATTGAACTTAAACACTAAGGTAACCTAGACTAAGTATACAGAAGTGCAATGAAACCCATGTATCATGAAACTATTAAACATAGTTATAAACACTATATAAACAAAACCATACATTTACACAAACGGCCATTTACATAAAGTAGCCCGCTTGTAAGCGCGCAGAGCGCGTTCTGATGCCCCCTGCGGCGGCGGGGGCGAGGCCGGGCCCCGCGCGGGCGGGCTGCCGGCGCCGGCGCCGTCCGGGGCCGCGCCCGTCTCCGGTGGCTCCGTGTCCCCCGCGTCGGAGGCGTCCTGCCCAGGACCGTCGGCCTCATCGTCCGCCGCCACAGACGCATTCGACTTACGATTTTCCGCATAGCTAGTGCGGGCCAACGAGTATCGGCTCTTTCCCCCGACAGGGATCACTTGATCGTGATGTCTACGCCATACGAGCCCATTACCGATATCTACCGTCACGGAGACCGGTCCGGTTTTCTTAATTATTTGACCCTCCAACCACTTGCCTGCCCTTACCGAATAATCACGAGCGAGTACCGAATCCCCAACGTTGAGGTCCCTGAGTACCCCGCCCTTATTGACGACCTGTCGGTGCTGCGCGCGCGCCGCGACGGCCGCCACGTCAGGGCGCAGCGCGTCCAGGCGCCCGCGCAGCCGCCGCCCCAGCAGCGCCACGGCCGGCGGCACGCCCGTCGTCGCGTGCTCGCAGTTACGATATTGGAACAGGAATTTGCTTATGGCTTTCGATATAATTTCCCCCTCGTGAATTGCCCGCTTAATTACTTTCTTAATTGTTTTCACGGCGTTTTCCGCGGCCCCGTTGCCCTGCGGTCGGTAGGGTGCCGTCGTCACATGTTTAATACAATTCTTAGCACAATACGTTTTGAATTCATAGGACTGAAAAGGGGGCCCATTGTCGGTAACGAGTTGCGTCGGCAACCCGAATCTCGCAAAAATCGACCGCAACGCAGTTATTGTAGATTCCGCGTCCGTCCGCGTCATCTCCACCACCTCAATCCACTTCGAGTGGCCATCTACAATTATAAAATATTTTTTACCGGCCCATTCCGCGAAATCCGCGTGAACGCGCTGCCAGGGGTTCAGCGGAAACTCCCACGGGTGCAGCGGCGCGTGCGGCGGCGCGTCGCGCACCGCGCCGCACGCGCCGCACGCGCGGCATACGTCCTCTATCTCTTGATCTAAGCTCGGCCAGTAAACATAACTGCGCGACACGTTTTTCATTTTATTTATACCGAGGTGCCCCGTGTGGATTTCCTCTAACACCCTTTTTCGGAGAGGCGGTGGTATCACGACTCGATACTGATATATCAAACATCCTAACTCGACACATAGCTGTCCCTTTCTAGCGTAATAGGGCTTTTCTTCCTCACACGTCACCGCCGGCGGCCAGCCGAACATTACATAGCCCACTATTTTACTGAGCAACTTATCTTTTTTTGTTTCGTTTCTTATTTCTGTAAAATTGACTGGCATCGCGTCCTCGACTAGATGTACATAACCGAGCGAGGGGGTCGCGCGGCGCTCGAGCGGGAGGGGGAGGCGAGATAACGCGTCGGCGGGACCGTTATCTTTCGACCTCACAAACTCCACGGTGAAGTCATACGCCGCGAGCCGGGCGGCCCAGCGCTGCAGCCGGCTCGCCGCGGTCTGCGGAATACCTACTTTAGGCCCCAAAATGTAACTCAGTGGCTGGTGGTCTGTACGTAACACGAATTTCCTTCCATATAAATATTGATGATGTCTAGTAATTCCGAAAAAAATTGCGAGTGCCTCTTTATCCAATTGACTGTAATTGACTTAGGCTGAGTTCAAGGTACGCGACACACAACTGACTGGGCGCTCCCCGTCGGGATACACGTGCGCCAGCACGGCCCCCAGCCCGTACGCGCTGCTGTCCACGGACAGCACGAGCGGCCGCCCCTCCTCGTAGTGCGCCAGCACGCGCTCCCCCAGCAGCGCGCGCCGCGCCGCCCGGAACGCCTCCTCACACGCCGAGTCCCATTTCCAACTCGTCTCTTTTTTTAACAGCGCGTGCAATGGATGTAAAGTCATACTTAAATTTGGGATAAACTTGCCATAATAATTGAGCATTCCGAGGAAGCTTTTCAACTGAGTAACGTTCTCCGGTCGCGGCGCGTTGGAAATAGCCTCGATTTTGTTTTTATCCGGGTGTAGCCCCGTTTTGTCGATGATAAAACCGAGGTATTTTACACTATTTTGTAAAAAGTTACATTTACTCAATTTCACCGTCAGTCCCATGTTACGTAACCGTTCAAGTACCGCTCTCAAGTTCTTTAAATGTTCGTCACGTGTCTTCCCGGTAACACAAATGTCGTCTAAAAACACGACCGTACCCGGGACTCCCTTTAGAGTCTCTTCCATTAATTTTTGGAATTTCTCCGGGATACACGACAGTCCAAATGGCGTGCGGCGATACACAAAAGTACCTAGATGGGTTGTAATAGCCGTACACGGCTGGGACTCTTCTGTCAACAATACTTGTTGATAAGAATGTTTTAAGTCTATTTTCG
This sequence comes from Metalampra italica, assembly GCA_949699065.1. Classification (NCBI taxonomy): domain Eukaryota; kingdom Metazoa; phylum Arthropoda; class Insecta; order Lepidoptera; family Oecophoridae; genus Metalampra; species Metalampra italica. Next base: position 10,020,177 of record OX452980.1, read on the forward strand.
AAAACTCTTCCCCCCCACTCAAGGTAGCAAAAAGTTCTTCTATACGGGGAAGCGGGTAATAATCGCGTTTAAGCTTTGGATTAATCGTAATTTTGTAGTCCCCACAAATTCGTATGTCGCCGCATTCCTTAATGACCGGCACTATGGGAGTTCCGTACTCCGAGTGATCCACTCTATAGATAGTCCCCTCACTCTCGAGACGCTCGAGCTCGCGCTCGACGCGCTCGCGCAGGGCCAGCGGCACGGGGCGCGCGCGCACGTAAACCGGTTCTGTGTCCGTCAGCTGTAGTTGAACGGTTTTTTTACAAGTGCCCAGTATATCTGTAAACACCTCTGGGAACTCGGCTGCTAGTCGACTCACGAATCCATCATCTATTATTTCGTTCAAATTTATTTGTTTTACATTGAGAGCGTGAATCCACTCCCTACCGAGTAGCGGATGACCCCCGTTTTTAATGATATACAGTGGCAGTTTTTTTGCTGAGACACCTCCCATAGCCACGTCCACCGAAATATATCCCCTAGATTCGATTCGTGAGCCGTTATAGCACCGTAAAATTAGGTTATCGGGTGTTATTTTTTTAAATGAGAACAAACGATTATAAAAGTTTTCAGATATCGCCGAAATACGACTTCCAGTGTCTATTTCACACTCCACCGAATGTCCATCAATGTCCACGTTTACAAAAAATGGTTTGTTACCTTTTGTAGCCAAACTGATGTTAAAAAAATCCTCGTCCTCGAAACCACCCGACTCACCATCACACACGTAATTTTGCCGCCCCGACGGCTTATCGACACTACGCACATTCTTGCACATCACTTTTAGGTGGCCACGCTGGCCACATTCATCACAATTATACTGTATAAATCTGCACTTATCCGCTCGGTGCGGCTTCCCGCACCTCCAGCACCGGCCCTGGCCGTGCGGCGCGCCAGCACCCTGCCGGCCGCCTTGCGCCGGCCCTGTGCCCGTCCTGCCGCCGCCTCCGCCCGTGCCGCCGTGTGGCGGCCGCATCCCGGCGCCGCCGCCGCGTCTCGCGTACGACTGGTGTAAGCCCTCACTGGCTTCACCAGAGCCCGAGGCCGTTGCCGGCACCACCGCCGCCGCCGTGGCGCCGCTCACCTCCGCATGCTTCTCCGCCGCCTCCAACGCCAGAGCCAGCTCGACCGCCTCCTTATAGTTTATATTTTTCTCTGCGAAAATTCGTGATCGCATGGCCTCGCTTGCCAATCCCGACACAAATTGATCACGCAAATTCTCCTCCAGCGCTGTGCCAAACCTGCAGGTGGTAGCCAGGTGCTTTAGGGTTTGTAAATACTGTGCGAGCGGCTCGCCGACGCGCTGCCGGCGCAGGCGGAACACGTGGCGCTCGGCGATCTCCGAGCGCTGGGGCTCCAAGTGATCCGTCAACAGTTTCACTAATTCCTCGAAGTTCTTGGTTTCCGGATGTGCCGGCGAGCACAGGTCGCACATCAATGCATAAGTAGCCTCACCCACCACGGTAATTAGTGTTGGCACATGTAATTCGGGTTTGATTTCGTTCAGTAACATAAATTGTTTCACTCGCCGCACATAAGCCGGCCACTGCTTGGACCCGAGGTCGAAAGGCTCTAATTTCCCGATAGGCATGTTAGGACACTTATTGTTTTCACTATTTTTATACTTTTTAACGTAAGTATCGCTTTCTAAACACGTGTAGTATTCGTAAATCCGCAATCGTCGCCAGTGGGACGTCAATGAAACACCGGAGTTGGTCGCTGACTGACTGTATATTAGAAACACCACTACCCACATACATACTACTTATAATCTATATGGCGTGATACCTTACACTAACAATGTAAACTTTTCTTTTTAAATTTAATTTTACTCACAATGTCGGTGGTGGGTTGCTGCTTGTCTTTTTCGCCGTGCTTCGTCTCCACAACCTGCTTGAGCTTGTCCTCGTCCCAGTTGTCCATCGTGTCTTCATCATCACGCATGTCCACGTATAGAGAACGTTTCTCCGCCTACAGAAGAAAGGTAACATAACTTTTAATTACAGAATTTTTACATGCATATTTTCGTTATTCTTCTAGTTTTAAGTATTGTCGGTGGCGTAGTGCGGAATACGCGGCGTCTTGTCGAGAGGTCCGCGTTCAATCTGTTTGGTATCAATGATTTTCTCAATACAAGGTAACAGGTTAACTGTTCTGAAACGATGAAGGAAAAGATCGTGAGGAAAAACTTCCCACCAACTTAAAAACAGTTTAAAATTTTGTTGCTTGCATGAGGCGATCATAGCTAAGCCCTTTTCGCTCGCTATTCTATTATTTAGTGAGGATACGTGGTCGCCACTCGAGAACCTTTACATTATCTCACCTGAAACAGGCAAGCACCTCTCATATTAGTAGCTGCTGTATGTATATTGGTCAACTTACCTTTCTCTCTATAGTCAAGTCGTGGGAGAACTTGCATCTATCACCCTTAGTGCACTGGCCTTGTTTGAAGAATGCACACACCACAGACTTGGGATCCGTACCTGCAATAAGACAGAGTCATATCCAATCAGACAGTCTTCATGTCAATACAGGCTACGGTGATGCAGTGGTATAGACATGACCTATCATGCCAAGCGTTTTGATTTCACTTCTCAGAAAGGGTTTTTGCAAATCCTCTGTACTTTTACTTAAGGCCGGGTCAAACCGAATGCAGCACGGCGCAGCACAGCACAGCGCAGCACGGCTTATGACGTTGCAAATGTATGGAATATTATGGGAGAGGACACACCAACGCACGATGCTGCACAGCGCTGCGCAGCTACGCGCGTGTCCGTGCGTCAAGCCACGCAGAGACAACCCGAGCGCGCGCGGTCTGGCAACGTCGCGCGTCCGCAGCTCGCGGTCTGGCAACATCGCGCGCGCGCCGTGCCGTGATTGGTCCTCGCTAGTTGACGTCACATCGCGTGCAGCGATTGCGTTGCGGCACAGCACGTCGCGACAACTGGCCGGTGTGATGTGCTACGCAACGCTCTGCGCTGCACCGCATACGCATTCGGTTTGACCCGGCCTTTACTGCTGTCAAATGATGACGGCAAATATTCTACGGAAAGCATTACGTATGACATAATCATCATCATACCAGACCTTCAACATCCGCTAAAGCATATAGGCCTTGCCCAATGTACGCCACCACACTAGGTCCTCTGACCTCTGCATCTAGCCACTTCAGGCCACCCTGTTTAGGCCGTCTATCCACTTGGAGCGGAGGTGTCTGACGGTGCTCATACTGCCACTTCAGCTTGCTAATCCTTTTGGCTATGTCAGTAACCTTAATTCTTAGTAAGAGTGCGTAATTGGAGGTTGGCTAATGTTGCACCGGAGATGTTACAAGACCAATTGTATACCTTTCTCAACTTTCTGAGTCTGTACTGGCTTGAACAGCAAGGCCAATTCCTTCTGTTCCTTCAGCTTCTGTTCTTTATCCTTCTTCTTGTCCTCCACAGGCTTCGCCGGGTGGATGCCACCACTCTTCACCTGCTTCTCCACTTGCTGGATGAACTTCTGCTGCTTTGCGCCCTTCTTGTTCTTGAGGCCAAAGGTCTTGTCCTGTACATTAGATAGGTATTTAGTTTTTGTGTGTATACTGTCAGTGTATAGAAGGGGAATATGAATAGTCTATTACAACTCCATAAGTTCCTACTCGCAACCTATCAACACTTCAGTGGGGACATTCTTCTAAGCCTTTTTCATAGTGCCCCCTTTCATTAAAGGTACTTGCATACAGGGTTAGGTAGGTTAAAGTTTGTTTAAAGTTTGAACACTGATTCATACCTCAATAACTTTCTCCTTCTTTTTCTGCTCTGTCTTCTTAGTAGCACCACCGCCAGCGGCAGCTGGCTTCTTTGGCGGCATGGTTAGGTTTTAGGTAAACTACAGCTTCAATACACAGAACTAAAGAACAGTTGATTCATTAAATACAATTAATGTTAAATAAGCTAATTTCACATTTCACACTGCGGATTTCATAGAGAGACGTTCGCATTTCCAATTAATCGACGGAATCATGAAAAGATCGTCGTGGTAAGTTGGAAAAGAAATGTTTAAAAAAAAATTACAGCTGGCTGGTTTTTTAAATGGATTTTACGGCCCTGGAAACAATGATTTTTTAGGCCCACATAAAACCAGTGGTTACGCACAGATAAACCACGCGATATTGAATTACCTCGCGCATCTGAGAGAGTGAGCGACAATTCGACAAGTTTGTAATTGAGTATTGACAATTATACGTTTCCTAAACGACAATTGTCGGAAAATCATAGCAATTTGTCATATTTTCATTGTCACTTGTAAATTTTTATGAAACTCAAAAATGTCAAGATGTCGTAACAATTTGACAAATTTGTCGGCTTTTCAGATTACAAATATGACCTAAATTTTGATGAAACGTTCAATTGTCGACTTGTCACATGTCACTGAAAATTGTAAGTTGCTCAGATTAGAATCTAATCTGAGGTAAGTTGTATGAAATGCCGCCACCACCGCCAATGTCTGGGTTACGCATAAAGTTTGTGGCATTGCATTGTTATTAATGTTGCATTGTGAACGCAGCTTTAGTAAGATTCATTCATTCATTGTTTATGGAAACTCATTCTAATTCGGTATTGCCATTGTAAATGGTAGGGAGAAATTAAACTACTATTTTAAATGTCATTACTGTCAAATTTGACAACTCATGGCTGCTGTGTGTTGACTTGGTTCTGAGACTTGGTTGGTTGGTTGGTTGACGAACGTCGACCGACCGTTCGCGTACTTGACGTGACAGACAGTGAGTTCAAGTCAAGAGTTAGTGCCAGTCAAATCGGATTTCATGAAATCATTGTACCGTTCCCGTGCGTGAAATAAACAGTGGCTTAAAGTAGGCCATGGCGAGCTATATTTTGTCTCGAACGCGCTGTGCTCTGTGAAAAATACGTTGGTTTAATTATTTTCCTAATAAAAACACCACCATGGAAACAGTTGACGTTGAAGAATGCCATCCTGACCCGACGGCGGTCATAAGAAAGAAAAGTTTGTGGTCTAAAATTAACAATAGGACAACGTACAGCTATTTATTTAACATAGTTATTTCAATATTGTTGCTCACGTGCCTCGTTTTAGTGTTGTATTTCTTCAAAGAATATCTAAAGACGATTTTGTATTGGGTGGACGCACAGGATCCAAAAATAATCTTTTTGTTGTTTATGGGACTATTTTTGATAGTGAGCTTCCCGGTGACTATTGGTTATTTAGTGTTGATTATAACTAGTGGGTATTTGTTTGGGATTCTGAAGGGTTTGGGTACGGTGGTGGTGAGTGCCAACTTCGGAGTGGCGGTGGCGCATTTCACCCTGAAGGGGCTCCGGAGGTACCTGCCCCTGGACAGGCTGCTGAAGAATGACACTGCCAGGGCTCTGCTCAAAGTGATATCCGGCCCCCAGGCCTTCAAGATAGTATTTTTCGCAAGACTGACTCCAATACCATTTGGATTGCAGAACACAATTTTTGCTGTAAGTACATTTTATTTGACTTTCTACCTACTGATAAATAAAAACACATATTGTATCTTTCTGTTGTGCCTACATCAGATTATAAGATGGAGACTGATATATAAAAGAAGATCTACTTAAAGAATTTGCTATTTGCAAATCAAAATTATCATATACCTAAATACCAAATTAATGATCATAACATTAGGTACCTAGGTACTTGCAGAATCTGTTGTAATTGCGTCAGTAAATAATTGAATCAATAAATTATTGTCAAATGCATCCAAGCAAGTTGTCAAGATAAGATAAACAAAATTAGTTTCCCAAGACTATGTACATTATTCATACAAAATGAAATATTCAATCTTTTCTGCCTATTATGCACAGTACTCCAGCATATTCAACAGGGGCATAGCACAGGGACATATCAACCTTGCCAGGCAGAAGATGAAACACCTATTTCCTTCTTTTTGTACAGTCTGAAAGACAGCTGACACTCTATTTAATTGAGGTAGCATTCTACTGCATGGAGGAGTATTATAGCATAATAGGTGTCATGTGGGAGAATGATAGGAAAATTGTTTTATTATTAATTGTATATTATAATAATGTTTAATAATAACAAATCGTGTAATATTAACAAATTATTGCATGCAGTATGTAAGGCAGATCACAGAGCCCATTATACAAATGTACGCTACTTAACTTACCTGTGTATTGCAATAAAGATTTTGAATTTGACAAAAATTGCTACTCAAACAAACCCCTTTTTCAAGTCATTTTAAATATCCAGGATCCCATGTCCCCAGGGTAACTGGAAATTGCTGAACCTACTTCTTGGGAAATTGGCACGTCCATTTTTTGACTATAGTGTTATGGTTGATTTGACAATGAGGTCAAAAAGTGCGCGGGCAAATTTCCGCTTGGTTTGCGCAGTCCCTAAGCTCTTTTCTTGCCCTCTCCTATAAGAACTGTCATGGACGGGGTTGTAATAAAAAAAAATACATTTCAACCACTAAAATAAAATGTCAAGGCTATATAAATGCCAGTGTTCCATTTCTACTTCTTCATAATTCAGGAACACTCCAAGGGCGATTTCACATTATGTTTGATATAATGCTCTTTGGTTGTCACAGCCATAACAAATGTTGTTTGTTCTCATTAAGTATTCAGCCATATTTAGATTGTACAGTGGCCAGTATACATACCTAAAAACATTGGTCTAAGCTTACTGGTACCTCTCTTTTAATAAGCCAGTGCTTCCCAATTTTCCTAAGTACCTCTTGCTTGGATATTATTATATTTCTCCTGTGCCCTTGGATTAAAATGAAAAACATACTTCTTGTAGAAGAAATGCGATCAATGCCTACATTTTACAAAGCTCTGACAATTGTGCTGTTTCTTTGTGACTTTTAATCTTAAATCGTCTTCGAAAAGGAGTCGTGGTTAGTTATATTGGGCATCGCCGAAAATCTGTTCTCATAATGACCGGCTGTGTAAGGTGAAACGATTTACTTCTTTGCTAACTTGATAAGTTATACACATCCAACTTAGGCCTTACTTAGTGAACAAAATCAAACATGTATTCTGAATGGGTTTAATTTAGGGTCACTTAAAAGTAGCATATAAATATATTTATTTGGTATCATCACAGAATATATAAGGCCCATAGCAAAGTCAATCCTAAAAAAAAAAAAATGTACTAGGTATCGTATCCTCTTCTTCATATTAAATAACATCTTAATTAAGATTTTAAATTTTTTAAAGATATTGGCTATGTTTATTTTGGCAAGGCACTAACAGAATGAAATTAATAACATATCTAATAAGTACCTCAGTAAGATATGTGCCATGCTTACTTATTGTTTAATAATATGTGTACGTACTTAGTGTTAATTAAATCTAATCGAAATCAGTCGCCACATTTACAATTATAATCTCCGAAAGTCAGCGGAGCATGATACTGCCCTGATTAAGTATAATAATGAAATGACAAATTATGTGTCAATTAAACTCATTGTGGCGCTCTGGGAAGGCTATAATTCATTTTTTTACGCTCTGACGGCCGCACACATGATCACACCGAGCACACAGTCATGTTGAAAATGTCATTTACCTCAATTATGGTTCAACAGTTCATTTTAATCACTTTAGTTTATGTTCAGTCATGTCATATTAACCTTTTGTGATTTTTTTTATGATTATCATCATGTTTATAAATATATACATTTATGACAAGTTATACTGTGACATTATCATGCATGATTACATAAACAGCGCTGTTTATAACAATGTATTCATCATCAACAGCCTATTAATCTCCCCACTGCTGGGGCTCAGGCCTACCCTCTCAACGAGGGCGTGCGGGCTATAGTCCACCACGCTAGCCCAGTGCGGGTTGGTGGACTTCACATGCGCCTAAGAATTTCTTCTTCGGCGTATGCAGGTTTCCTCACGATGTTTTCCTTCACCGTTTGAGAGCAGTCAGTACATGTACTTAAGATTCGAGAAAAAACCCATTGGTACATGGCCCAGCCGGGGATCGAACCTCGGACCTTTCGATATGATAGGTCGCGTCTTAACAATGTATTACTGCTTGATAATAAATTAAAGTACTCTATTTATGTTATAATCCATGGTTTTAATAATCTTATCATACTATAGGGAGCCAGGTCCCCGGCGACACTGCGTGCGACCCTATGGGATCTATTGTGTCAGCCCCTGTGTTTATCTCTTGCTCTCCTCCCCAACTGTTATATCTACGACATAAATCTAACCTAACCTTGTTGCGAAACGTCCGTAACACAAGCGTGCATTTGCACTGCTAATTATTAGCTCAGCAGCAAATTAGTAAGTAGAAGTGACAGGGGGTAGGACATCTGACGCAGAACCGAAGGCTGTTAGGGCTGGGACAGGAGCTATGAGCTGCGACCTGAAAAAAACGTAGCTGGAAGGCGGAGGACTGTGTGTGCTTTGGGAAGGCCTATGTCCAGCAGAGGACGTAAGGTGGCAGAAGAACATGATGAAACGTAAGATCGTCATTATAACAGCGTTAAATGAATCATAGGATTTATTTTTTATGCAGTTTTATTAATGTCGACTTGGTTTTCCTTAGAGGAAGTTGCAAAGAATGTTGTACAACCTCGCATGGTCCTCGGAGGGAGGCCGTACTGTATACCTACCTATCTGATTTTATTTCCTATTCATCTATCTTGGCAAATTGAGGTAATAAAGTCACAAAGTATACATATACACACGTCATGTGAACTCGTGTGTATATGTAATGCGTATCTTCGCCAAATTGAGAACCGATTTGAATCATTCTTGTTTTTATTGAAAAGGCTATGTTTTATTTCATTTATTTTTAGCCTTAAATTGTATGTTACATAGGATCTAATATAATTAATGTTTCAATACAATTTTACCAAAGGGTGTAGCTTAGTACCTATAATAATTATTTAAACATTTAAAGCTAATGTTCCACGGATGGTTCCATTTCAATTTGAACACAATATTTCACCTGTATGAGTGGATAATTTTTTTTAAATAGGCATCAACAAGTCGTCGATATACATTTTATAAATCACTAGCACTTTCCCGCGGCTTCGCCCGCGTAGAAAAGTTTTTTCGTGTACATTGTGAAACAGCGCCCTCTATGTAGGCGTTTTGTTACTTAGGGGGTATTAGCGGACGCCCCGCGACTTTGTCCGCGTTCAAAAGTAGCCTATGTGTTATTCCAGGATATAAGCTATCACTGTACCAAGTTTCATCAAAATCAGTTCGGTAGTTTTTGCGTGAAAGAGTAACAAACATCCTCACATCACCTTTATAATATTCAATTCAATTCTTTATTGCATCCATAATTGTGGTTACATGGTGTAGGTACTTATAATTATGAGTATCAAATTATGGACCCTGATTAGGGCACAGCAACAGAAATAGTAGAGAGGAGTTATTATAGTTTAATTATAGTTATTAGTTACCTATCTATTATACATAAATAAATATGTTCTAATTAATATTAGTACCTACATAGGTGGATGGATAATTAGAAACAAGGCCAGATTTTCATACAATCGAGGTCACTTTGAAACCATGGGTCTCCGTGAAGGATTGATCGGGGCATGATCTGATGACGGTCATCGAGAGAGAAGACGGAGGACTTTTAGATCGCTATAGATATCCAACTGATCAGATGAGCCGTTTGGAAGCAGCATCGTCATGAACAAAAAAACTCGCAAAATGGCATCAAAATGTATGAAAATCTAAAAGTTATTGAATTATGACGATGCTGCTTCCAAACGGCTCATCTGATCAGTTGGATATCTAAAGCGATCTAAAAGTCCTCCATCTACTCTCTCGAAGACCGTCATCAGATCACGCCCTGATCAATCCTTCACGGAGACCCATGACTTCAAAGTGACCTCGATTGTATGAAAATCTTGCTATGTTTCTAATTATCCGTCCACCTATGTATGATATGGTTTTACAAAGAAGTCGGTTTTATTTTTTGTAAAAACTCAGATTATTATGCTATGACATCGGGCATGCGTAAACCTAGTACTGGTGGGTACTTAGATACTCGTAGTATCTAGCTTCACGTCTTAGGGCTTCTTTCACCGCTTCCTGATATTGTTACAGATAGTAATCTTAGTGATAAACTAATCTATCAGATAAATCTGTGTGATAGACTATATAAAATATATAAGATATAGGCAATCAGATACCTGTGAAACCAAAAAAACAGGCTATCTGTCAGCTAACCTGCAGATAGGGTATCTGGGACTTTATCAGCAAGCGGTGTAAGAGGCCCTTAATCTCATTACAATTCTATTACAGCAATCACAATGAAAATAGCTCGTGTGCAATAAACTTTATGACAGTCTATTGTTCTTGCATCGTGGGCTGATACCCAAGGGTCGGAGCAGACCAAGCGGAAATTTGGCCGCGCACTTTTTGACGTCATTGTCAAATGAACCATGTTACTATAGCCTAAAGAACAAAATCGTTTTTTTTTTTTGCTCTATGTATAAATAGTAATATGGTTCATTTGACGATGACGTCAAAAAGCGCGCGGGCAAATTTCTGCTTGGTCTGTCGCGGCCCTAAGGCACATTTATTTTGTTTGCGTACATCTTGGTGATCGGCAAATGGAGACTTTAATCCTACTAATATTATAAAGGCGAAAGTTTCTAAGGATGTTTGTTACTCTTTCACGCAAGAACTACCGAACAGATTTTGATGAAATTTGGTACAGTGATAGCTTAATCCTGGAATAACGTATAGGCTACTTTTTAACGCGGACAAAGTCGCGGGACGTCCGCTAATACCCCCTAAGTAACAAAACGCCTACATAGAGGGCGCTGTTTCACAATGTACACGGGAAAAACTTTTCTACGCGAGCGAAGCCGCAGGAAAAAGCTAGTAATTAATATATTGTACAGTCGACCGCACGTCATTGGAAGCACTTTGGCCATGGGCTGGCCTAGCCTTTAAGGGGTTTCCAATACTGCGAGAGATCAGTTTATTTAAACTGGTTATGTTACCATTAACGTGCGGCCGACCCTACCTACTTGGAAAATGTACGTGTAGTGTTGCAAGCAATCTATAGATGTTTGAGCATTTATTTTTAAACTAGCATTTGCCCGCGACTTCGTACGATGGAATTTTTTACCACTTCATTGTAGGCACAAACAATACCTACTAGGTACCTCGCTTGTGTTTTCTCTGTGTCTGTCCTGTAATAACGAGTACAGCACTAGCTTGGGAAAGTACTTGAAAGGCCTTGAAAACTAAACATTACAATTTCTATTGTTGTACCATTATAGACGGTTCCACGTATTTTCGACGGCCATTGTTTTGCTTTGTGCGTTGCACTTTCAATGATATTAAATTATTTAGTTTTCCAACCCAATTCGTTGGTCAAAACGCGGATACGCGTGTGGCGAATCTGTTCAGTCCGTCTGTCTATCCGTTAGGCCGGTTTCACAGCTTTAAGGCCGGGTCAAACCGAATGCAGCACGGCGCAGCACAGCACAGCGCAGCACGGCTTATGACGTTGTAATTATATGGAATAATATGGGATAGGACACACCAACGCACGATGCTGCACAGCGCTGCGCATCTACGTGGTGACGTTGTAATCGTATGGCTCTCACTAGTTGACGTCAAACCGCGTGCGGCGAATGCGTTGCGGCACAGCTCGTCGCGACAACTGGCCGGTGTGACGCGCTGCGCTGCAACGCTCTGCGCTGCACCGCATACGCATTCGGTTTGACACGACCTTAATAATCTGTTTGCAAAACAAACTGCATCTTGAGTCATGTTATTTAAAAATCTTTTTTCGTCAGCTTAAAAACATACCCATGATCTGATTTAAAGTAAACAACGCAGTCATGCCAAATATTTCAACAAGCTGCCTGGTGCGTAGTTTACTAATAAAATGTTTACTTTGCATCAAGGTATATTCGGCTCACATCTGATCTGATGTCTTAAAATAAACCTAATATCCGAAATACCGAAGTCCGGTAGCCACGGCACATCTATCTTCTATACTATTATAAAATTGTAAAGCGGTCCCTAAACGATCATTCTTGCATGACATGCGTTACGTTCACGTGATTGTCATGCTGCATGATGGACCATCATGCTTGCTATCAACAGTGAAGCAACGGGCAGCGCGTAGTTTGCATGTCATGCACGCCAATCACTACAGCTAGACAGCACGTAATTGCATGTCATGCAGATTGATGGTGTAGGGACCACTTAACGGAAGTATTTCTGTACATTGAAGGGATTTAAAAAACTATTGGAATACGTTATTCACTGCAGGACGGATTCTGATGAATTTTGGTGATTTTGATGATGATGAATGCGGATTATAAATTATTTTTTCTGGTTAAGACGGCCACAGCGCGAGTGAAGTCGCATACTATAGCTAGTCCAAGTTGTTCATACAAAGGCCGCCGTGCTATAATTACTGGAATAATTTACTAAGCAACATGGCGAATGCGTGACTGGCTAAACGAAAGGGTACCGACTAACCGAGCACTTAATATAATAGTTTTTACTTTAACTGCCGGCTGGATCTTGACAAATGCTAATTAGGTTGTTTTTTAGCGTGTCCCAAATTGTAACAACGTTGTTTATTATAGGTACTTAGTAAAATATACATGGTGTATTAATAAGTCATTTAGCCATTAGAAAATTATGCAAATTGTACAAATTGTAATTTCAAACAGCTTTAATGATAATTTCTAACTATACTGGTAAGGTAATGACAGTAGTTCCGTATTGTCTAGTTTTAAATGGTAACTATACATGAAACACGAAATCGCTCTTAGCGATGGGACCGCCTAGATGTACATTACTGTATCTGTTTTTCTCTTTTTTTGTCTGTAATTTTTAAATGTGCAATAAAGTGTATTGAATTGAATTGAAACACGGAAAAGTATATATAAACCGAGCGACTAATAATCTGACTGAAAATAAAACCGTCTGAAAAATGATTAAGTATATAATATCGCAACATGTTGATTCCCAACATTTTTCAAAATTTTACACCCTTAGAGGTGAAATATTGTTTTCAAATTGAAATGGGACCGCCTTTGAAATATAGCTTATTGAATATAAAAAAATCATTGAAATTGGTTTACAATAATTAGCGAAAATATCGCGTAACATACACAAAAAAAAACATAGTGGAACCTCCTCCTATTTTTGAAGTCCGTTGAAAATACTGAATGTGGCTACTAAAATACTGAACTGGCGAATAAAAAATTTGTATTTTAGTCGCCCGGTTTATTATTTCATTCGTTCGGTTTATTACTTACTTACTCCAAGACAATCGATCGACTTTCAATAGTTGCAATGCAAGTATCGTATAGAAGCGCTCACCTATCACTGATAAGTATAGTTTGAATAATATTGTCAATTAACAATCTACTTTATTAAAAAAGCGACATGACTTTATTTAAATTATTGTATAGAAATTGTGATTAAATTATGGGATTATTGCTGATCTATTGTGATCGCCATCTTACTATTAGTTCGGTGTTCGGCTTTACCTCAGTTTGTAAACTGATTTTATGATTGTAAACTGCATTTTTTTAAAGACAATTAAAGATGTATTAAATTTAACTTAGTTGCCCAGATGGGTGTTTCTTTTACGCATCAGTGGCGGAGCAACTCTTGCCTCTACTGTGTCAGTGGGCCACACTCGCACAGAAGGTGCAATGGTGTTTCCTCTGCCTCCTGGCGGAGTCTGCACGCTTTAGTGTCCCGGAGCTTGAGGTTGAACATTGTTCAGGCCGCGCTCGATCGTAATAATATGGCCTGAATTATAACCACATGTACCACTGTTTACAAAAGTTGCGTGCAGTAACCGCTAAGGCATTCCGAAAGAAAACAATGAACGTACGTAAATATAAAATATTTGAACTAACTACTTTTCTTATCGTCTCGGGTAATAATTGCTTGAATCAAGGTCGGATTTTCACGCACGCTCGAAGCGTGCAGAAGCGATTTGTTACGGGTTTTGCTTTTCAATCTCAAAACGACAATGATCCTACGGCCGCGGTAATAAGACTCAGCGTTTTTAGTTAGACAACTGTTTGTCATGTCAGTGTCATACAGAAATCAGAGCTGTGCGTTAAGGTGTATCACAGACATACGCGGCCTGCGGTGGCGGTGGCGGCCTGTTGTACATATTCCATTTTTAATTCTAGCTCCTATTTTTGCTTCAGGTGCCCGGATCGGACGAAAATGGCATGTCTATTGCTACCCTAACACAGGCTTACTTATTTTGTTGTTTTTATTTTCAGGTGAGCGATGTGCGTGGCTGCGGCTACCACATGGCAACATTACTGGGGTTGTTGCCAGCGCAGCTCATCAACGTGTACCTCGGGTCCACGCTGCGGTCGATGCACGACGTGTTGCACGAGTCGCACGTCACAGGATACATCGTATTCGCGTTCCAGGTGAGCTTTGGTCGCTAATTTACTGCAACGTTACTGGGGTTGTTGCCAGCACAGCTTATCAACGTGTACCTCGGGTCCACGCTGTGGTCGATGCACGACGTGTTGCACGAGTCCCGCGTCACAGGATACATCGTATTCGCGTTCCAGGTGAGCTTTGGTCGCTAATTTACATCAACGTTACTGGGGTTGTTGCCGGCACAGCTTATCAACGTGTACCTCGGGTCCACGCTGTGGTCGATGCACGACGTGTTGCACGAGTCCCGCGTCACAGGATACATCGTATTCGCGTTCCAGGTGAGCTTTGGTCGCTAATTTACATCAACGTTACTGGGGTTGTTGCCAGCACAGCTTATCAACGTTTACCTCCTGCCCACGCTGCGGTCGATGCACGACGTGTTGCACGAGTCCCACGTCACAGGATACATTGTGGTGAGCTTTGAGCGCTAATTTACATCAACATTACTGGGGTTGTTGCAAGCACAGCTCACGCGACAGACGCTTCTACGCGGGCGAACCCGCTGGAAGAAGTAAACTTACAGTTGCAATATTTAGTTTAATTTATAAACTAAATGGTAAATTATCTTTGTTTGAGATGAATAATCAGACACTGACAGCAAGATTCTAGGTTGAAATTTGCTTTCTATCCACTTTAGATTCAATTTAAGTTTAATGAATGACGTCAATGGAAACCACTACATTCTTGTTGAAGCTTGGAACTAGAGTTGGGCACAAAGTACAATACCCGGCCAACTATTGGACACAATGGCCCTAGTTTGTAGTACACACTTGTCACGTCCTTGCCCCTATTATATTTGCTATGTGACCGCGTTTGGTTGTGTGAGTGAACTGCTTTCCGCCTCGCTACGTATCTCGTCGCAACTCTATTTTCTGTAGAAACAATTTATTATCTATACCTACCAATATAATAAAGCTAAAGGGTTTGTTTCTACGCATTAATCTCTGCGTACTTTACCAGTCGGATTTGAATAATATTTTTTTTATTTGGTAGCCCAATTCTTGAGGAAGGTTTAGGCTATATAACATCAAACTTACGATCCTTAGTAGGAGCCGAGCAAAAGGAAAAAAGTCATCATCATCAATCAATCAATATTTAAAAGAAGAAACTGACTCACTGATCAACGCAAAACCACAGAATATAACAGTATCACCACAACCCAAACCGCCGAGTCTAGAGACTAAGGCTCTTCATATAGCTCTGACGTCCACTAAGAAACGGTTTTTCCCGCGGGAAAAACTCGCAGTAACATCTTTTCTACGCGGGCGAAGCCGTGGGAACAGCTAGAGTAACTTATAAAACGCGGACGAAGCCGCGGGAAACAGCTAGTTCTGTCTTTGTTGCTAACCGTACCCGGCACGGATGCAGCAAATTCACTTATTGTTGTGTCAATAAGCTTATCAGGCGCGCCATTTAGATGCGTTTACTGTAAGGGCCTTTTCACACCACGGATCCGGTTATAGCCGTGTGCCGAACCACGGATCCGGTTATAGCCGGGTGCCGAACCACGGATTCGGTTATAGCCGGGTGCCGAAGCGGGTGGCAAGTTGAGAACAAGGTGAAGCTTGGCCCGCACACACCAATGAGTTTTTCGGAACTTAAATACGGTATAATTAATTAATAAACCTGATAGGTAATAAATTATTATCAGGCGCGCCAATCCGTGGTTTATTTTGATACCACAAGCTTTTCGGTAATGGCAAACATTGCGAGGAAACCTGCATACGCCAAGGATTAGTATTTCTATTCTAAGGGTCGGGGCAAACCAAGCGGAAAATTTCCCGCGCACTTTTCGATGTCAAAAAGTGCGCGGGCAAATTTCCGCTTGGCTTGCGCAGTGCCTTAGGCGTATGTGAAGTCAAATAAAACGGTTTGGGGCGCCGTTGGTGGACCGTGGTTTGGCACAAAAGATCTCAAAAATAAGTTACTTAATTATTTTTAACTCTCTCAAAGTTGTTAATTAACCCATCCATTAAAAGTTTTGTTTGTCGCATTCACCTCCCAAAGGAGTCTCAGCTAACCAGGAGTTTACCGGATACGAGAATGCGAGACAGTGTAGTCCGGGCTTTAGTCTTTCGTGAGTCGTGACAATTGGTTTAAATTCATGTCGTGACTGGTGAGCCGCTCCGTCAATAGTTTGGTTAGTGAAGACCACCCACGAGCCGCTAACCATCAGCTGCCTACGTCCACTGCTGGCGTTGCTTGCGGAAGCAACTTTGGTGTATGCCTAGGCCGCTCATTGACTGAACTAGGATCACCCAACGTGTTTGCAGTAACATTAACATTTGTAACTACACTCGGGTGCAATTAATTCGGGCGAGGCTTTTTTCATACAAACAAGATCACTTTGTGCCCTTAAATCTCCGTCATGGAACGGTTTGGGTGAGACGTGTTGATGGCTGTCCGCAGTACGGAGGAGGTCCAGAGAGCCATACACACCTCACTGATCAGGCAAGCCGTTTTCACCATAAACAAATCGGAATAAAAGAGATCTAAAATCGCATCAGAATATATGAAAAACGGCATACGCAGGATTCCGATTAGTCTGTGGTGAAAACGGCTTGCCTGATCAGTTACGTGCATACGGCACTCTGGACCTCCTCCATCCGTACTCTGGACAGCAACCATCAGATCTCATGCAATCGTTCCCTCACGGAGATCTAAAGGCCGGGTCAAACCGAATGCGTATGCGGTGCAGCGCAGAGCGTTGCAGCGCAGCGCGTTGCGTAGCACGTCACACCGGCCAGTTGTCGCGACGTGCTGTGCCGCAACGCAATCGCCTCACGCTGTGTGACGTCAGCTAGTGAGGACCAATCGCGGCACGGCGCGCGCGCGATGTTGCCAGACCGCGCGCTCGGGCTGTCTCTGCGTGGCTTGACGCACGGATACGCGCGTAGCTGCGCAGCGCTGTGCAGCATCGTGCGTTGGTGTGTCCTCTCCCATAATATTCCATACATTTACAACGTCATAAGCCGTGCTGCGCCGTGCTGCATTCGTTTAAACCCGGCCTTAAGGGCTCAAAGTGACATCGTTTATATGAAAAAGGCCTTCTGACCCGAATTCATTGCAAAAAGGTGTAAATACTGGATCGATTTTAAAATCTCTTTCACTTGTAAAATGATGGATTATTCTTGATAAACTTGAGCTATAATTTACTTTGGGAAAATACTGGTTTCCTACGGGACAATCAAATAACCAAGGGCAAAGTCACGGGGCAAAGAGCTGGGTATTCATCTTCATGTTGTGCGGTCTGGTAGTATTAGTAATCTAGAGCTCTATTTTGAATCGCTATCCTCGCTTCGAGCGGTCGATTCTACTGATTTTTGTATCGGATGTCGAAGGAAAATTAGTAGAATCGACCGCTCGAAGCGAGGAGAGCGATTCAGAAATAGAGCTCCTGGTAGTATAGTAATCTAGTCTCGTTATCAGACACGCTTGGCAAACTGGCGGACAAGATAAACCCTTCAAGGTTCACGGGAATTATCTAATCTATTAAGATAGAGCTGGTGCATTTAAATGTCATTCTGGTTTCCCTATTTTACATATTCCTTTGAGGAAAAGTTCCGCCGGGAAAAGCAAGAAACTGCCCATTTTCCGTTCCGTTTCGGTTAAAACAAGACCCATATCACACTGGGGATGTTTGAATTCCTATAGTACAGTCAGCGACAAAAGTAGCTGGTCACTTTAGTACCTTGTCACTCTAATAATTGACACATTCGCTCATCACAACTATGTCATGAGCGAATGTGTCGATTATTAATTAGAGTGACAAGGTACTTCAACAAGGTACAGTCACGAACCGGGATTGTTGAGCCACTAGCTTATCATCTTAACTTGTTTGTATTACACGAATGCGTCGTTTTTCGTTAATGAAATGCATGAATCAAAAATTTAGCCACTCCCTTAAGGATGAGTAATAAAAGCATTCTATGGGTGTCAAAATCGTGTCAAAATAATCACAAAATAATGACTCACTCACACATTCTCTATTTCAAACTCAAAAGTGAAAAGATACTTCCACCTCCTCCCGCTACTCCGCTTCCTTTGTCCGCATCCCCCTTGTAAAGGGCACCATAAGTTCCGATACTAAATATGCAAGATGCGAACTCCACAGGGAGCGCGCGCGCGACCAAAGAGATTTGAAACTTCTTGATGGAATGTGACCATAGCAACCCTTTTGTAACCCGATTTGCATTAAACGGCCAAAATACGAACAGTGGCAAGCGGCTCAACAATCCCGGTTCGTGACTATACTAAAGTGACCAGCTAATTTTGACGCTGACCGTACATGTGTATGTTATGTATAAGTACACATATACCTATGTTTATGAAATGATTTTTCATTCCTAGAATTGCATTACGTTTTCATGGAATTGGGCTACAAAAATATCTACACTATCTACAAAATTATCGGCCTTTATATATACACATAGGTACATACATATCAGCCCTTTAACGTCCACTGCTGGACATAGGCCTTCCCCATTGAACGTTTCTGCCACCTTCTTTAGGTTGTCGAACGTTTGAATTCAATGTTATCTTTATCTAATACAAATAATAAAGAGGTAAAAACTGGTGGTAATTTGCACGCCTATCTTATATATATCTTGCGAAGAACCAAATGATAGCGGGGTGTAAAATACATCTAGCGCCATCTATTGACAAACTTTAAAACTAAGAAACTGGCATGGTTAAAATGATTGGATAACATTTAAATATATTTTATTACGCGGATGAAGTCGCGGGGCATCGGTTAGTTTTGTCCAATATGCGAAACTCGGCCAATTCTTCAAAAATAATTCCAGTCTATTGAACCTCTATAGTCTATGTTCCTCACAATCAATCTCGCTAATATTTTTGGCTATCGTTATCTATGGATCTACGTACTCAACACTATGTAGGTAACTTTCGGGGAATTTTCAATCGATACAAGCTCGTTCTCTATCTATAAATAGATTGTGGACTATTGCATCTAGTGTGTAGGCAGTTATGAACTCTATTTTCGCATTATAAAGTTTAGACTTCCTTCAAGGACACCTTGGAAATTCGAGGAAAATAGCTCATTCTCTATTAATAGAAAGCTACAAACCTGTTCTGTATTAGATAGTTGGGATTGAATTGTATTTTTAGATTGTTAGGTAAGATTTGAACTTAATAGTCACTAAATTGTGCGAATATATAGGTTCTGGATAGGATGCTCGGAGCTTCCCTGCGAGATCGAATCAGAAATGAGGAGATCCACAGGAGAACCAAGGTCGCTGACATAGCTCAATGAATTCCGAAGCATAAGAGGCAGTAGGCAGGGCGCACGTCGCTCGTAGAACTGACGGCCGTTGGGGCAGAAAGGTGTTAAATAATATTTTTTGAATTCCAGATCCTAATTGGCATCACGCTGATGGTATGGGTGGTGCAAAAGGCCCGCAAAGAACTCACCATCGCCATCATGGCGGCGGAGCTCGGCCGAGAGACAATAACCTCGTCCAGCAGCTCCTCGATCAGCTAGCCAACGCCCAAGGTATCCACGGACGTGGACACCGTGTCTGAAGAGCGCTCCAGCTAGGGTCTGACCCTGGCGCTGCCGGCCAGAACCGAAGCCGAAACCGAAACCTACGTGTGAAGGGTAAAGGTAAAGCCCAGTGATATTATGTTTAATGTACCGTTTTTGCCTCGTAGAGGGTTATTTATTGCAGACGGGGAGAGTATTTAAAGGTTAATACTAGATAATTGCAACAGTTAGGGAACGCATAGAATTAAAGGCCGGGTCAAACCGAATGCGTATGCGGTGCAGCGCAGAGCGTTGCGTAGCACGTCACACCGGCCAGTTGTCACGACGCGCTGTGCCGCAACGCAATCGCTACACGCGGTGTGACGTCAGCTAGTGAGGACCAATCACGGCACGGCGCGCGCGCGATGTTGCCAGACCGCGAGCTGCGGTCGCGCGACGTTGCCAGACCGCGCGCGCTCGGGTTGTCTCTGCGTGGCTTGACGCACGGATCCGCGCGTAGCTGCGCAGCGCTGTGCAGCATCGTGCGTTGGTGTGTCCTCTCCCTTATTATACATTCACAACGTCATAAGCCGTGCTGTGCTGCGCCGTGCTGCATTCGGTTTGACCCGGCCTTAAAAGGTTACGTACGCGGTTTTTGTATATAAAAAACTCGTCACATCACTGGAGGATGGTCCCAAAATCACCCAGTAATCGGCGTACAGTCGACCGCAAGTCAGTGGCAACACTTGGACCTTGAGCTGGCCTAGGTAGTTTATATACTACGAGTGACCTGTTTATACTGGTTTTGTTTCCACCGACGAGCGGTCGACCGTACGAACTTTTAAGAGGAAACGTAAACCCCTTTGGTTTTGTTAGAATAGAATTGTTTGACCACTGCTTACTTACAAATTTAAAACAAATATTCAAGTGTTAATTAATCCTGTATCTATTTAAATGCTATGGCAGTATTAATCAAGTTCCATGAAAATCTACGATATGGCGTATTTGTAAATAAGAGGTGGAGTGGTATTTTACATTGTTACGTTCTAGTCCAGCCCGGGACCGATTTATAATGTGCACTTACGATTTGAGCATAATCTTTATAATATCGATGAATGAAAAGTACTATACTTACATGATTCATTGAAAAGTTAAACAGTCACAAAAGTGTAGGGATGCAACGATTACTATCACGATTGTTATTTTGACAGAAGGAGGAGGTTCTTTGTTCGGCTGTATGTATGTTTTGTCTTACCTGTGCAATGTATATTTATAATCGTAAAAATTAAAGTAATGTTGAACTGAATAAAGTCAAAAGTAGTGTTAAAAACAGTCTCTAAAAAGCTATTATCCAAAGCCGCAAAATACTTAACCCTTCACTCCTTTTTGTTGGTAAATCTTTTATGAAAAGTGTCGATGAAAAGTCGTATTGTGCCAATGATTATTATTAGCCGCACTTTAATTAGAATTTAATAAACATTATTCTCTCCTTACTAAAATAGTGTAATGCAACTGTAATCGACGTAGCGAATGTTATTAATAATCGTATTAATCATAATTGATCGTAATCGTAATAATTTGTTATAGATACGATATCGTAATCACTGAATCGTTGCAACCCTACTAGAGAGCCTCTACGCTCAGCTCTGCGAAAGAAATTTTATGATGAAGAAGGAAAACTACATGCAAATTGCATAGGAATATATCGATACCGCTAGAATGTTATTTCAGTCTTGTTACTTTGGAATATCCCATTTCATAGTAAAATATATCTCGAAATAATATGTTTAAATTCTACTCTCAGATAGCGTGTTGTGGAAAAGATGGTAGTTTACAGATTCACTGTCATTTTTAGAGATCCGTACCTCAAAAGAAAAAAAAGGAACCCTTATAGGATCACTCCGTTGTCCGTCTGTCTGTCCGTCTGTCAAGACCATTTTTTGAAGGCTAAGGGCTTCTTTCACCACTTCCTGATATTGTTACAGATAGTAATCTTAGTGATAAACTAATCTATCAGATAAATCTGTGTGATAGACTATATAAGATATAGGCAATCAGATACCCGTGAAACCAAAAAAACAGGCTATCTGTCAGATAATCTGCAGATAGGGTATCTGGGACTTTATCAGCAAGCGGTGTAAGAGGCCCTAAATCTCCACTACTGGGCAATTAGTATCCATAAATTATAAAATGTTAAATATAAGTTAATTCTAAATACATAATTAATTATAAATGTTAAAATGGATTTCCGCAAAGTAACGCCTGATATGATTCAATCAACAGCCTATTAACATGTCCCAATGCTGGGGCTCAAGCCTACCACGCTAGCCCAGTGCAGGTTGACGGACTTCACATATGCGCCTAAGAATTTCTTCTTCGGCGTATGCAGGTTTCCTCACGATGTTTTCCTTCACCGTTTGAGAGCAGTCAGTAAATGTACTCAGGTTTCGAGAACTGATACGATTAAATACATAAATATGTAGTTCCAAACTTCCTGCACTGTGGGATGGGAGATGAGAACATTAAACTTGAATTCGCCACAGTCGCGAAACGGAAAATATAGACCAGTGTGCAAATATTACGTGTAATAAAGCGCACAGCGCAACATTTTCCTTCCAAAAGTTTTCCACTAGAAATTGTTCAGTATCCCACTATTACCGAGTAAGTGGTTACTACAACTGTTTTGTTACACCATGACTATTTAGTCATTTTGAAAAGAAAAAACCTACTCATTAAAAACATGAAAAAGTTTAACGATGATATTAGTCGTGATTTATACCAACTGTTTGCAATGGAAATGGCTTGAAACGAGAAAACCGACGTCGAGATGTAACCTCTAAATTTTTTCACGCGCATTTTAATGAGTTACACAGACGTCAGTTGATGGTTTTTGTGCATAAACTGTTTTGTCGTTAAATGACTATAAAAATAGGTGTTTTTATGTCTATTTTTTAAATAAATAGATGCTCTATCCGTATCTAGCTAATTTACCTCTTCTCGTGAGAAAAATAGATTAAAATGGTTTCACCAAAAATATTTTTAAGCGACTTGTTTTAGGATTCGTCCAAAAGAATGATGGCCATGCATTTTTGTCCGTCGGTATTGTCTGTCCGTCCGTCGGATAACTCAAAAACTTCTGGACCGATTGAGCTGTATGGATCAAATTAAAATTGCCTGGCATCACTGGAAAAGTTATAGAAATTTCACGAAAATATTCCAGGAAAATAAAACTAAAATTTGCGTTACCCAACACCGTGGATCTGTCGTGACAAGATCTGTCGTGCTATAAATTATACAGATAATGTGCCATTTGGATGCAGTCATCGCATATCTTAGCCTGAAATATTTGGAATAACTCCAAGGCATTTTTCAGATGGAATTTCCAAGTCTTTGAACTAATGTGAAAGTTCTGACATTAAACAAGCTAGTGTTGCCGTACGCCAGTCTGCTATCGATAGTTTATCGATAGTCTATCGATAGCAAGGTCTTATCTGATCTTATTACGGTATACCCGCGACACTTCGTCCGTTGACCCAATGAGATCCCTTGTATCAGCCAAACACCGATCTCAGATCTGTGGGTTTCCAGGCGATGTTTTTCATTGCCGTTTGCGAACTATTAAATGTACTTAAGTTTCGTTTCGATAGGGTCACGACAGCTGAGCAATAGCAATAATATCGGCAGTTACATATCGACACGGAATATGTTTCTATATGGAAGTGAATATGACTAATACTACCGAAAAATGAGCAACAATCGAAAGTAAAAACCCATAGTATTAAATTGCTATTGACAACCGATTCTCCGCAGTGATACCACGTTTCGCGTCCAAATGTTCACCTTTACAATGCCGCCCCTTGTTATTTATATTATCATTGATAACATTTCTCGCCCATCACGTTATCTGAGTAGATAATCATTTTATTCGCTATCTAACTTCAAAAATATCAAGGTCCTATCTAACTTATAAGTATAACGGTAACAAATAACAGTTGAGTGGTCGCACTAACAGAACCAACTGTCTAGTGACAACACTAGTGATACCCAAATTAAAAATACTATCGATGGTATCGATAAAACCCTAGCCCATCAGGGTTTTGTCGATACCATCGATAGTATTTTTAATTTCGGCTCTAACTTACCGATCTGTCAATACTACAGAATAGATGGTACTGTCATTTCTGTCTACTGTGGTATTGTGATGTCAATAATTTCAATTTAGGCTAAAAGTATCGATATCACAAATGAATTATTAGTTTGTCGATACTATGTTAGCGGTCTATCGATGTATGATATAGCCAACAAAATCCATCAACTATCCATTTTCTGACAACTCCCACTATATGATATAAATGTTTAAGGATATTTATTGTAGTCAATGGACACTAGAGACGTACCTAAAAAGGTCGGTGTACATAAAAAGTAGTTTTTCTTAAAAAGCAGATGTCGAATTATTTTTCAAAAAGTTTTTTCGCATATTCAAAGTCGTAACTTTTTCATGTTTATTGTGTGTAAGTAATATTATAAAATGTAGGAGTATTTAATTAAACGAAATGTTGCCAAAATTATACAGTCACATTCAAGTGTTCACAAAATTAAATTCATCTATTCACTCAATTCATTGTAACTATACTGTTTTTCATTTTGTGTTATTTTATCAATCTTCCAAATTATACTGAACCCTTTGACTGCGACTGTACGCATTATTTTAATGCCAATTCATAATAATATTATGTTATATTTTAAAGATAAAGTATTTGGCATTTATTCTTATGAATTTGAGACTAATAGCACCGTCGAAATTAAAAATGAAAAAATGTAAGTACCTAAGTAGAAAATCTGATTTAAATTTCAATAAATCGCCTGATTCCGAAGGCATATTTTAAATGTGACAACTGTTACTTAAAATTTGAATTCTCAAACATTCATGCTCCCTCTCTTTCTTTGAACTTGAAAGAAAGAGAGCTAATGTTAGAGCTGGATTTTTATTGAACGTACGGCCGCGGAAAGGGAATGTTTAGCAGTTTGAAGGACTTTCAAATTTTCTTTGTAGTAGAAACGCGGATGAGAGACAAGACTCAACGGTAAACTTAGGCGTATCCTAGACGGTCATGCCAGCGTCATTCAATTCCATCAGTCATGACTGATGGTTGAATGATGGAAAAAATAAACTATGCAGATTTTCATCAGTCACTGCATTAGACGACCATTCATCAATCCCCCATTACACGGTAGGTTTTGCTGTCAGTTTTACCACAGTCAAGCGGTGACTGACGGATGAATGATCGTCTAATGCAGTGACTGATGAAAATCTGCATAGTTTATTAATTGGCGTAAAGGTGATGGCGAACTGATAAACATTCCCTTTCCGCGACCGTATATTTATATGCCTTCCTAATTATTCTCGTTTTTAAGGCATGAGTAAATGTCATAAAATATATGTGTGTGTATTGTATTTACTCTTAGTGGCAAATAAATATTGTTTTTCATTACTCATACTCTGAAAGTAAGTTTGAAATTGCCTGAGTAGCGGGTTGAAAGTAATACATCTCAGCCCTAGGGAGAATCGTTTTCAACTGACAGCTGTCAAATTATTAAAAAAAAACTAGTTCTATTTTGACATTTCTATTAGACCATGTTCCAACTTTCTATACAGCCACTCAATTACAGCGCGATGTAAAATTGAAATATACAAAGTTATGAAATAATTACATATAATATTTTTAAATGACTTTATTGTAGTTATTACTGTCAACTATTTCTTTAAAATAACATACATTTGGGCAAAATATTTACCATTTTTTCAATGATGGAAATGAAAAATAATGAATAGAATAGCTGGCCGGCCACAGGAAAAAATACAAAATAGTCGGGAAAGCGGCAATCCGATCTTCTATTGTTATCGTTATTGTCAATTGAAGTTTACCACCAATAATCACAAAATCTATCTCTAAATAAAAACATTTTAAAATGAACATTGATTTGATAGAATTTGATCTTGAGTAACTTGCCGACAACTTTTTGATTCGCATTCATATATTGCGAATTAAACTGGTGGCCAAATCTTCAATAAACCTCCTTTTGGACTTCGCCACAGTCGGGTAAAAACTAAGACTATATTTGTAGCAAAAATCTTATATCTATTTAGTAGTGATTTAATATGAACTGTTTTGTTCGATGCTGAAAGTATGTTACCTACATTTATTCATGTGCCTATAGGTTGTTTTTCAACTCGTATGTATGTATCAAAATTAAACTATATTATTTATTTTGCATAAAAAAAACCATACACCGACCGAGTTCGTCATACAATTTCCGAGAAATATTACCTACTGTACTTACCTATCCTATTGAACTCGATATGTCAATAATAAACTTGAGTTATTGATAAACAGATAGAATATTTATTGGTTTAGTTTAGTTCGATAGTAGGTACAGTCGAACGCACGTCAGTGGTAACATAACCAGTATAAACTGGTTTTTATAGTAAGTGTTTCCACTGACGCGCGGCCGACTGTACGTACATACCTACGTGAAAGATATCATTCGCCGTGTGAGTAAAAATTGAAATTAATCTTTTTTCATTGCCACTAAGTGTAATTATGAGTGATTATTAAATGCAGGGTGTTTTAGTGAAAGTAAACAATATGTATTGCAAATGAAAGATGTGTTCATAGATTTTTTATTAAACTACCTACATTCAGATCAAAATACAACCTGAAATAAAAATATTAGTTCCTCGTATGGAAAACAGATTTCAAGTTATTGTCATTTGTTGTTTTTTTATTATTTGTGGAACTAACATACCCTAACATATTAAAAAATAAAAATTATTAATTATATTATCCTAAATAAGCAAGACAACTGTGGTACGCGCGAAATTCGCTCGCGTATGAATTTCTCTATGTACGTACATTTTTATAATATTAATCATTTTCATCTTTACACCCTGTATATTAAGTAACATCAATGTCGTGTTGATATCATTTTCTTTTCGATTGTACCTTTCGTTTTAACTAATTATTTGGTACAGTCGACCGCACGTTAGAGGAAACACTTTGACCTTGAGCTGCATAGCATATTAGGTAGTTTCAATACTATGAGAGACCAGTTTATACTGGTTTTGTTACCACTGACGTGCGGTCGACCATACATTTAATTACTAATATTATAATGAGATAATGATCTCAGGATTACCTCTTAACCTAATAATGTTTTTTAATTAAATATAAATTTTAATTGTCAATGCGGGCTGTTATCTAAAAATGTTCTTCCTTTTAATATCATAAAGACTGATTTTTTGTTTGTGGGATTTTGCTTCCAAATTCTTTTGTTGTTTCGCTTTATTTCATTTAATTTTCCCAATTATGAAACACGTACTGAACTTATTTAATATTGAACTTATTTTGTGGTTTTAAAGCTCAACCTATGGGAATATCTATTTATGCGGTAATCTAATGCAAGGAGTAAGGGTCGAGGCAGACCAAGCGGAAATTTGTCCGCGCACTTTTTGACGTCATTGTCAAATGAACCATCACTATAGCCTAAAGAACAAAATCATATGCATGACCAGGAGCGCGAGGCGACGCCGACGTGCAGAAGTCATTTTACGATTAGGTTCTTTAGGCTATAGCCATATGGTTCATTTGACAATGACGTCAAAAAGTGCGCGGGCAAATTTCCGCTTCGTTTGCGCAGTCCCTAAGAGGCGATTTTGTATTCGTAACAGTTTGAACGAAGCTTTAAAACTGCATATATGACAAAATCCTGTACCTACCTACTTAATTAGCAAGGTATTCACCAATGTAATTCCTAATTTTGAAAACACTCACCTTAATTGTTTATGTATTGAGTACATTATGTAGTACCTATATATTATTTATTATATGTATGTAGTATAGTATTCTGTATGTTTAGATAAGTTATCAATGCTATTGTAAAAAGAAACATGTTTCGTTCAGTGGCTAATTCAATTTTCAGTGTACTGTGAGTGTATGTATGATAGTTATAATGAATCTTACTGTTATCCCATAAAACGGTGAATCCTTAGCTTTGCTGCTAAAGCCTACGATACCTAATTAAAGCGCGACACAGACAGAGCGGTGCGAAAGCGTGGCGGTACCGCGCGGTTTTGATGTGAAGGGCTTCATACTATTTCGAACATTACAAAAAAAACGCCACCGCAACGCCCGCCACCGCTTTGCTTCCGCATCGCTCTGTCTGTGTCGCGCTTTAATGGAGCGACATAGATTTTAGAATATTTGGCAAATCAAGTCAAATTGACCCTTGTTTGTTCAACCGAACAAACCCGACTAACTTAATTCAGGGGAATCCCCACTTGAACAAGATGTCGTACCGTTTTGCAGTGAGAAGGCCTAATATTATTTTATTAATATATGAATATTAATTGATTACATTTTTGCTGATTTTTACATAAAATGGGTCCTATACTTACAAGCTTTCATGTAAGTTTGTATCAGATTCCATTTTTTTATTTTACACAACATGTTTGGGATGAACTTATGTTCATTTCTTAACCCGTATTGATATGCAATCAAGTAGCCTAATGCAAATATACAACGATTTGTGCCATAAATAGGAAAAAAATTAACTAGTTTGAGTTTAATATTAAAAATATTAACTCTATAAAAATACAGAGATTATTTTATTTTATTTATTTTCACAAAATCATTTTTTTAATATAATTCTATTATATTATGTTATTGTCATTTTAACATTCACTATTCATGATTCTCTATGTTTTTATTTCCTTGCTTTTATTTTTATAATCAATATCAACCGCTAATTTCAATTTCTTAAGTTGTACATACTTTTAACAAGAACTTACGAAAGTATACTCGTGTGTATTTAATGTATAAACTTTGTTATATTTAAGTAAGTACTTTTTAGGTGCCATAAGATGGGGCTATTCGGAACAAACCAATTAGGTATTTACAAGTTTCCGTCGCAACTTTTTTTTGGGCAATGGTAGAAAAGCAAAGCAGCCATGCCGGGCAATGACTATTCAAGAACATAGCTGTCCTTGAACAGTCATTGCCTGGCATGGCTGCTTTGCTTTTCAATGACTGTTCAAGGACATAGTTGTCTTGCCATTGAGAAGCTTCAAATAACAGCTTGAAATCATGAGAATTTGAATATTCCAAATAGCCTCATAAGTTCCAAATAGCCCCATCTTACGGGAACTTTTTTTTTTTGTGTCAGTAAGTAGGTTTATGAATTATAAAAGTGTCGGGCGGGTAACCATAGGCTAGCTATGTATACTCTAAGCCTTAACCTCATACTCCATGCTGGTTGATCATTAAAGAAGCATGTGTTACATAATATGACAGGTCAACCAGTGTCGGGCGTTAGGTTAGGTTAGATTACACTGACCTGGCGATATTCTAAGATAAATTCCACACCTACGTTATGTTATGGGATTACCAAAAATATATAGTCAACTCAATTCTGGTTCTATCTTAGATTGTGGGGGGTATTGTTACGCTACGAACGGTGGCGCCATCTCTCGCAGTTTTTAGACTT
Source organism: Metalampra italica (assembly GCA_949699065.1). Lineage (NCBI taxonomy): Eukaryota > Metazoa > Arthropoda > Insecta > Lepidoptera > Oecophoridae > Metalampra > Metalampra italica. The sequence goes on from OX452980.1 coordinate 10,049,709, forward strand.
ATTTGATTAATTGCAACTAAAGTGTGCCAAAATAAGTTACTTGTGTGTGGTATTTCTATGTAAATTATTCTACTATTTATTGCTTTCTAAAACACTAATAAATAATAGACACTTTGGAATGTTTAAAATTGAATAGGTATTTATCCTGATTAACCCCATTCACTTCTGATCGGTTTTATTATGGGTGCGCTTTTGAAAATAAAAAGCTTGAAGTACATTTTTATCACCGCGATATGTCACTGGCGATACGACCCAAATACGGCCGATCACAGCGAAGAAAAGTTTTTTTTTCAACTTTAAAAAACTCTTTAAAAAAGTGTGATGCTTACAACAATACTTATGTACGCTCATATTCAAATTATATTACACTATTTTTTTAAGAAACTTAAGGATAAACAAAAGAATTGCATTTATTGATAACGAATTTATTTTTTGTTATTTTTTGTATATATCCCACTGTTGTTGTTTTTTAATTAAACTTGTTGTATTTAGTGAAACACCTGTCATTATTGTTCACAATCCACAAGTGGTTCACAAATCACAATATGACAGAAAAAGGAGCCTTATAAATAGATGTAATAAAGTTTTTCTCTATTTATATTTCTGTTTATTATTTTACGTACCCCATTCCTAATAACAGAGCAAGAAGATACTACTGGGAATGACCGTCCACGACAGACAGGACAATTCAGTAAATCAAATTTAAATTGAAAATGAAGTAAAGAACCTACCTAAATTCTAATAAGATAATGAAGGAAGGGATAAGACGCATGCTTTCTCCCTCTAGGGGTTATAGATGTACAGAGCAAATTTGAATCGCATCGAGCGCTCGATTCTACTAATTTTCCTTCGACATCCGATACATATTTTTTCTACCTACAATAACATCATGCTCAGATTTTCTCAGTTATTTTTAATATTTTATTTGAAGATGAAGTGCGAAATTTAATCATGGTAGTGTATTCTAAAACTACGAATATTGAAAATAAAGCCGGCTTGAAAGTACATTTTTCCAGAGCCGTATAATTAAGATTAAGAAAAATCAACGATCGCCTTCGCGTAATTTCCGAACGCAATTTCAAACTGTCATTTTTCATTATCATGGCGGAAGACGAGGATGGTGTTTCAAATAGGAAGTCGCAGCAAAATTCAAATAATGGGGGGCCCTCGCAGGACAACGAACAGAACACGACGAAACCAGACCTAGGCATCGAGGAGGCGAAGTACAATAGCAACGAAAACGGTGATACGTCCCCCACAGAGCCGAAAAGTTCGACGTCCAGTGAGTGTTTTTCGAAGTTGTTTTTTGGCCGCTAAATATAAAGACATTCTTCAGCGTTTCGTTTTATTGCAGAGTCGACGGGTGCGACGAGGAAGGACGAGAATCCGTTCTCGTTCCGTCATTTCCTGAAGCGCGACCTGTCCTTGCCAGGGAACTCTACGTACGAGAACACTGGCGCTCGGCCGAAGGTTTACGCGAACACTGTTCAGCATTCTCCGACTAAAATAGACATTCACACGGACCCGCGGCGAGACAAGAGCCGCCTGGTCCCCTCGACCGACGCACAGCCCAAGGAGAAGCCCGGGGAGGGCTGCAGCCAGCTCATCGGTGACAACACATCCTCGAACAGTTCCGTGGAGATACCTTTTAGTGTAGTGGACAATTCCGAGTCTAAGCATAACTTTTACGCGGACAGTACTGACGTGCCATTCTACCACCGACCGAATTTGGCGTCAGAACCGTTAGGAATGCCGTCATTACCGGATTTTGTTCAGGACCACATTCTTGTGGAACAGGCGTATTTGAACTCTAACGGACCTATATCAGTTGACTTGGACAATTTGCCGGACTTCACGTTTAATACTAGTTTTAATGCGGGTTCTTCATCGTCGTTGGGACGAAGGAACAACAGCAACTACACTAACAATAGAAGTTACGGCTATGACGCTTATATGGGTGGGGCATCTGCCTCTGCGGACTTTGGTTCGGCCGGGCGGGACGTTCCGCTGGACCTACCGGCTGGAGCGGAGGCTGCTGGGCCGGCACCCCTGGACCCACCTCACCTGAGCCTAGACCTTACCGAGTCGGTGAACCCTGCCGACAGGAGGAACACATCTCCAAGGAATAATTTCCCACTTGATCTGCCACCAAATGCAGGTAGGATTTTATTATTTCATTTAAATGGGTCTTGTATTGTTTATCATTGCAAACTTCTGAATAGATTTTGATGAAGCTTGTTATTACTGTTATTAAAGACTTTAAAGTTTAACCCGACCTCAGCGCCGGTGGCGTCGGGGTTAGACGCGGCCTATCATATCAAAAGGTCTGTAGTTCGATCCCCGGTTGGGCCATGAACCAATGTTTTCTCAAAACTTAAGTACATTTACTGACTGTTCTTAAATGGTGAAGGATAACATCGTGAGGAAACCTGCATATGACAGAAGAAATTCTCAGGCGCATGTGAAGTCCACCAACCCACATGTGTGGTGGACTATAGCCCAAACGCCCTGGTAGGCCTGAGCCCCAGCAGTGGGGACATGTTAATAGGCTGATGAGTTTGATTGATTTTGATCAAGATTTTAGAGAAATGCGACAACACATACATGAGGAAATATTCCAAGCCAATAATCAGCTTGAAGCTGTTGACCATGCCATTTCGGGAAGTCATTGATAGCCTCTTCTCTTCTACCACTCCATAATACACTACTCAATATTCCCTTCTACCACTCGTTAATACACTCAAAATTAATATTCTGGTACGCATGAGAAATAACAATTAACATAATTTAAAGTCGGCTATTGTCTAAAAACAAATTGTAATACGATTCTCTCTAATAAAGAACATGATTGTTATTGTAAAACCATTGGAGGTCACAGTCACAGGGCCACAACCTGTTGAATAACAATTAAAAATTCAATTGGTGATCCTCATGTAACGTGGCATGCTTAACATACTGAATTTTTTTATTAGACATGTCAATCGTTTTCCATTATTATTCAGTTTCATGGGAGAAAGAATCTTCATATCCTACTATTATTATAAACGCGAAAGTTTGTAAGGATGTTTGGCCTCAGGAAAAGCTGTTCCCGCGAGGACGGGCTAGGCCCTAGCCAGCTAAGACCTAGGTCTAACAACAGGAAAAAGGTAGTATAATATTTTCTATAATAGATCAAATCAAGAACCTATTAGTATGGTCCTTTCTCACTGCTGGGAGACTGGTCTGTAGCTTATCAATGAAGGTGTAAGGCCACACTAGCTTAGTGAGAAATAGTGGACTTAACGTTCTTTGCGTATGAAGACTTCCTCATGATGTTTTTCTTCACTGAAAAGCCTGTGATGTGATATTGCTGCCTTAGTGGAGTTTTTGCGTGTAAAAATGATAAAGGCCGGGTCAAACCGAATTCAGCACAGCACAGCGCAGCACGGCTTATGACGTTGTAAATGTATGGAATATTATGGGAGAGGACACACCAACGCACGATGCTGCACAGCGCTGCGCAGCTACGCGCGTATCCGTGCGTCAAGCCACGCAGAGACAACCCGAGCGCGCGCGGTCCGGCAACGTCGCGCGACCGCAGCGTGCGGTCTGTGCCGACGTTGTAATCGTATTGCGTGCGGCGATTGCGTTGCGGCACAGCACGTCGCGACAACTGGCCGGTGTGATGTGCTACGCAACGCGTTGCGGCATTCGGTTTGACCCGGCCTTATCGTGTTAAATTAAATAAATACTTAGGTACGTCACTGAAGTAAATAATAACAAACGTGCGTAGTGACGTAGTGCTGATTCGTATGAGTAAAAGAAATGTTATAAGTACATGAAATAATATATAATATAGTATGTAAATGTTATAAGCTTGTAGACAAATTCACTTGTAGACTGGTACTCAAGAGAAGAAAAAGAGAGGAAGACAACACTGTAGATGGTAAAGGATATAAAAAGGTTTGCAGTTGCATCAATCATGGATGCGAAAAGCAAGGGACTGGGCCATGTCTCAAGACTAGCTGAGCACTACATTCAGACGAGACACGATAGCATATAAGTACATAGGTGGACGGATAATTAGAAACAGGGCACGATTTTCATACAATTGAGGTCACTTTGAAGCCATGGTTCTCCGTGAAGGATTGATCGGGGCATGATCTGATGACGGTCATCGAGAGAGTAGATGAAGGACTTTTAGATCGCTATAGACATCCAACTGATCAGATGGGGCGTCTGGAAGCAGCATCGTCATGATTCCTTAACTTTTATAATTTCATACATTTTGATGCCATTTTGCAGGTTTTTTTCTTCATGACGATGCTGCTTCCAAACAGCTTATCTGATCGGTTGAGTATCTATAGCGATCTAAAAGTCCTCCATCTACTCTCTCGATGATCTTGATCAGATCATGCCCCGATCAATCTTTCATGGAGACCCATGGCTTGAAAATGACCTCGATTGTATGAAAATCGTGCCCCGTTTCTAATTATCCTTCCACCTATGTATATGGAAATAATTTGGAATCATGTAATGGTTTATTCCAGATCTTTTGGTCATAATAGCATCGAATGGCAGACAATGTATGGCGATATTATATAGATGGTGTGTATGTGTTGTAGGGGCGGAGTCGATGCGTCTGCCGGACTTCCTGCCCGTGCACCCGGGCCGGACGTCGCCGGAGCCCGAGCACCAGGACGAGCAGCTGCGGCAGATCATCGCAGACATGGAGAGGACCAGGTCTGTCTCCACCGCCTAGCTTGTCTGGAAGGACCGTGGTAGCCTAGTTGTGCACTCACCTCACGTTTATGAGGCCGTGGACTCGAACCTGGGCCATCATATCAGCCGAAAGTCGTCCACTGCTGGACAAAGGCTTCCCCCAGGGATCTCCACGACGTGCGGTCCCGCGCTAACCTCACCCAGCCGGGTCCCGCGACCTTCACCAAATCGTCGGTCCACCTTGTGGAAGGCCTACGTTGCATCTTCCGGTACGTGGTCGCTACTCGAGACCTTTTCTGCCACAACGGCCCTCAGTTACCTGGATACCTGGGCCATACCAATGAGTCATACCAACCCTTTAGCTCGCAGGATTCCGAGCGCAATACCTTTGAAACCGGACGTATTCACGTCAGTCTGTCACCCAGACATTGTTTCTCAAAAAAACTGTCATTTTGAAACGTAACCGCGATTTAATTGGTCAAGACAAAGTATAACAATGACAAGTGTCTGAGTGACTGCGAACTGATGACCATACCAGTGATGATGGGGGAGAGTTGTAACAAAGTAGCAAATTTTTTTGATACATGGTTGTAACAATCAGAAATTAAACGCAATTCAAGCATTTAAATCGGTTTTATTATTCAAAAAACGCTGAAATGTACAGCATATGGTTTTGGTAATATTTGAGTTGTTACAACCGTACCCAGTCAACCCTACGGGCCCTAGGTTCGAACCATGAATCAAAAAATTTTGCCACTCCCATTATGGATCAGTAATAAAAGCATTCTTTGGGTGTCAAAATCGTGTCAAATGTATCAAAAAATTGTGACTCACACATTCTCATTTTCAAACTCCATATAAATTTGTATTAGCAACCTCCTCCCGCTACTCCGCTTCCTTTGTCCGCACCCCCCCTGTAAGTGGCATCATCGGTTCTCATACTAAATATGCAAGATGTTTTCTCCATAGGGAGCGCGCGCGCCACCAAAGAGATTTAAACCTTCTTGGTTCGAACCCACGACACCAGGAACGTGAGGCGAGAACACAAGGGCCTGGCTGTGCGCCATATTGATATGATTACCGAGACAATTGCAGGCGCCGCGCCGGCGCGTTCCAGTGTGATACTTTTCATCAGCATAATTGCGAAAGGCCGTCGATGAGTGTGTCTTGACCTTTATTAGCTATTGATCTAGTCAAGTGACTAGAACAATAACGAATAAAGAAAATAACGTTATGTGCTTTTTACGATCGCCTATTAAACCGTGCTGGATCTAGTCATATTGACTCTCGAAATGGCAAGTTCAGACAGTGTCGTCGGTCTAGTGGCCTCTATATAATTAACGCAGTCACAATTGACTAAATATCTATTGTTAATTTGGTTCCGTTTGGCTAATTTGCGAGTTAAAACATTTGCGATGACATTGACACGCATATAGGTACTTAGAAAAACTCCACCCACCGCCTTATTGTCTTAGCGGCATGGTTAGTGGTTCGATTCTCACTGGGGAAAGTCAACTTGGTCTACATTCAATTTCAAGAAATATTTAATTGATTTGATCAATCGTTCGATTCGAACTTTGAAGTTTCTGGACGTCTCTCTCTTTGGACTGGACGTCAGCGATGTGCTAACAATCTGTGACTATAATACAGATCGCCTCTCTCTCTCTTAATTTATCCCATTATATCAAAATGTGCAAAATGTGGAATGACCTTCCTTCTGACGCTTTTCCACAGCGCTACGATATGGGGTCCTTCAAGAAGAGAGTCAAAAGAGCCCTTCAACCTTGGCCGGCGCCGCACCAGCACCGCCCGGGTGTCGCAGGCGTCTATGGCCGACGGTGACCTCTAACATCAGGAGGCCCGCCTGCTTGTTGCCCCCGTAGCAATAAAAATAAAAAAAATATCATATTGTATTGTATTTGTGGGGTAGGTGTGAGTTGTTCACGGAGCGGTCTCGGCGGTGCCGCGCGGAGGGCGAGCTGTGTGCGGCGCGCGAGGCGGCGTCGCTGCTGCGCGCGGAGGCGGCGGCGGCGCGCGCGGGCGAGGCGGCCCTGCGCGCGCGCCTCGCCGACCGGGAGCTGCACGCGCCCGCCGGGCACGCCGCGCCCGCCTCGCGCGCGCAAGGGAATCTCACGGAAACAGCGGTGGGTGCGGCCAGACCCGAAACAGACCACCAAGCACAAAAAAAAAAAGAATACCCATACGATAAATAAAAAAAGCAGGAAACAAACTATCGGACGCTGACGGACGCGGCTTATAGACCGAGCGAGCGAAGCGTCTCAGTTTCGAGATTGGCCAAAAATGCTTTTCAAAATTCAAATTTGTTTTATTTAAATTAAAACCTACATTATTAAATTAAATTAAGACGAAAATTATGCCAATTATGCTTTTGTCTGTCTGTCTGTAATTCTCTACAGGTCGCATTTTTCAACCGAATTTAATGAAAATTTCGCATGCGTATAAATTAATCACGTCGACAAAATGAGAATAAAATCTTGAAAAAGATTTTGTTTAGAGTACCTACCATACTCGCAGTGGTAGTGATTTTTTTTTCTTATGAATCCCATAGTATAGGGTATCGTTGGATAGGTCTTTCAAAAATATTGCGGGTGTGTAGAAAATATAGGGATCCGTTTTGAAATATTAAGCTTTAAAGTGCTTATTTTTGTCACTTATTTAGTTAATAGTTTTGATAATTTGTGTGGATACTATAAAACCCTCTTTTATAAAATACTTGTGATAACAATATTTTTAATGTCATATCTTATTTAAATTATGTATAGATAATATGTTAAAAATAATATAATATTTGTGCTATTGCAGGCGCGAGCGGCAGAGGCCGAGTCGACGGTCGCAAAATTGAAAAAGGAGATAAAAAAACTGAAGGTAAAATAACAACCATTAGATTTATGTAAAGGTTCAAATCAACAGCCTATTAACATGTCCCCTCTGCTGGGGCTCAGGCCTCTCAACGAGAGCGTTCGGGCTATGGTCCACCACGCTAGCCCAGTGCGAGTTGGTGGACTTCACATGCGCCTAAGAATTCCTTCGAGGTATGAAGGTTTTCTCGCTATGATTCCTTCACCTTTTGAGAGCAGTCAGTAAATGTACTTAAGTTTCAAGAAAAAACCCATCCGTACATGGCCCAGTACGAACTTGGGTCTTTTCGATAGGCCGCGTCGTATCCCCGACGCCACTGACGCTCTCTGTTAGTGAGCCAGATTCCTTTGAATTCGAAGAAGAAAAAAATTGGAAGTCGGTCCCAGAGTAGATGTTTGTTTTACCAGGAGGAGCTGGCGTCGTCGCAGGGCGAGGCGCGGGCGCTGCGCGCGCGGCAGGGCGGCGCCGCCGCGGACCTGCGCCGCGCCACGCACGTCGCAGAGTCCTCGCTCAGGTAACTATGTCCATTGCTTCTTTTTTTGGAGCACTTGCAGCTCATCATCATTACAAATGCACACAAAACACACCACAGTCCACAGTTAAATTTCGACACGCTAATGCACTCTTCTCCTGGTCGGCATCATAACAGGACACTGTAACCTGAACAAACTCATGCACAATTTGGGCATCACAGACAGCCTCCTGTGTAGGGGCTGTCTGCAGGAGAGCGAGACATTAGAGCATGCAGTGCTTCACTGTCCCGTAACACAGGAAATCATATCCGTAACGGGACTGACAATAGATCCCGACCTCTCGGCAACGAGCAACCTGCAACAGTGCTGCCGTCGGCCAGAAGCCCTACTCCATTACTTCAAGGAGTTGGCATGGCTGGAAGACGGCCCGGGGGGAATCGCACAAAACTCCCGCTTTCGTGGAGATGTCACCCCCGTCTAAGAATAAGCTAATGCACTCTTGAAGACAAAAAGAAAGGATTAAGCAGAAAGGAAGAAGCAGAAAGGAGAAAGAAACCGGTCTGCGCTTGCGGGGTGGGGGGTCAAAATACTTGTTAGTCACAAGCCGCTTGATAGCCGCTGTACTAGAGTTAAATATGTTTCGACAACAAGTATAAGTAATAAAGGATACGGAGGGAAAACTATAGTTCAACCAGCTGCGGCTAACTGTTACGGAGAAAGTCTGACAAGGTACCTAGTGCCGGAAATATACCTTGATTATGAAATTTAGGAATTGAATAGGAAATATACCTTGACTATGATATACCTTGCGTGTTATATTGCACCAATGGGTACGGGAAATGGGCTTTTTGGCGGAATTTTGTTGGAGACGGTTGTCTTCTTTATTTAGTTTTCCTAAAAATTGTATACTGTAGGTTTTGGTGTATATCTGTGATAGTTTTTTAAGTGACAAGTGCCTACTAAAGTGTATATTGTGCGGGTTAGTTAAACAAAAGCGTGTAACGACTCTACCGAATTGTTCCAAATTGTGCCTTATTAAATCGACATTAAACCTACTATCAGTTTAGTGCGGTGTTAGCTGCAGTGTGGATCACCGAATGGCATTAGTTGTGCCTTAAAGGCCGTGCTGCGGTTTAATGTTTTCGCGATTTTAAACTATGATTTGACCTATTGACTTGTTTCCAATTGGCCGTATAACTATATAAAAAATTGTACGGCAAATTCTTGCATTGCATGGGACCTTGTTAAAAGTAAATGTTTGTTTCGACAGAGACCTCCTGGCTGGGCTGGAGCAGCTTCGAACGCTGAGCTCCACTCTGGACAAGACATGATCGCGGCGGCACTAGAGCGGCATCCAACTAACATCACACATTTATTTAATCGTATGGCGTTCATTTACAAATAGGTAAAAATTAGCTCATAGGTCTGTCCTGGAGCCAGCCGGCAGCGTCAGGTGTGACGATCAGGTCGGCAGGGGATCCAGGATCACAGCGGGCAGCACTGGATGATGTGTTCCATCATCTGGTCCTCCTCGCCGCAGTCGCACAGGGCCGAATGTCTCCATCCCCATTTGTGCTTGATGTAGCAGCGGCCGTGTCCAGTCGGGTGAGCCGGCACCACTGTCTCCGGGGTAGCTCAGAACCAAGGCCGGGTCAAACCGAATGCAGCACGGCTTAGCACGGCTTATGACGTTGTAAATCTATGGAATATTAAGGGAGAGGACACACCAACGCACGATGCTGCACGGCGCTGCGCAGCTAAGCGCGGATCCGTGCGTCAAGCCACGCAGAGACAACGTCGCGCGCGCGCCGTGCCGTGGTGACGTTGTAATCGTATGGCTCTCACTAGTTGACGTCACACCGATTGCGTTGCGGCGCAGCACGTCGCGACAAATGGCCGGTGCGACGTGCTACGCAACGCGCTGCGCTGCACCGCATACGCATTCGGTTTGACCCGGCCTTATAGCTTTGAAACAATACCACAATAATGTTTATTTATTGCTATTTCCACATCTATGCTCGATGTTTTATATATTGGATCATTCATAAAGTATGTACAGTGCTACGATTTAAGTTAAGCATTTCGGCAATCTTCGTGGTTCCAAACATGGACGAAGATTGCCGAGCCGCACAGCTTAAGTAGTCCCTACACGATCATGCGGCATGACATGCATTACGTGCAGTCACTCATGCATGACCGTTTAATTGTAGTGATTGACGTGCAAACTACGTGCTGGCCTTTGCTTCACTGTACTGTGTGATTGATAACAAGCGTGATGGTCCATCATGCAGCATGATCGTTCACGTAAACGTAACGCATGTCATGCCGCATGATCGTCTAGGGACCGCTTAACACTTGTTGCCGATTGTTATACATTCGTGGCCATCAGAGCAAGTTTTAACGAACGTAACGGAATGCAATGTCGTAAGGTGTATCCTAGACACACGCGGTCTGCGGTGGCGGCCTGTTGTCTTCCCTATGCAATGTATGTGAGACCACAGATACGCGCGGCCTGCGTTTTCATATTGAAGCTGCGGCCTGCGGTAGAACGCCACCGCAGACCGCGTGTGTCTGGTATCCCCTTAAAAAAAGGTAACTGCGGTGTGGACGCAAATTAAATACTCATTTATTTATTGATTTGAAAAGTAATTGTATTGTAGTAATAATTGTTTGTACGGTCGACCGCACGTCAGGGGAAACAAAACCAGTATAAACTGGTCTCTCATAGTATTGAAACTCCCTAATAGACTAGGCCAGCTTAAGGTCAAAATGTTTCCACTGACGTGCGGTCGACTGTACATGAATTGATACTGTGGACCTTCTTACAATGAATGTCATTTTATATCCTAATTATAATATTACTAGCTGATGCCCCGCGACTTCATCCGCGTTATAAAGCATACTATTTATATGTTATTCAAAATATTTTTACCCGTTCTAATCATGCCCAGTTTCTTAGTTTTAAAGTTTGTCAGTAGATGGCGTTAGGTGTCTTTTACACCCCGCTATCATTTGGTTCTTCGCAACATAAACTATATAAACATAAACATATAACATATATGATAAGCGTGCAAATTATCCACCAGTTTTTACCTCTTTATTATTAGTATACAGGGTGGAATTTTGTAATGCCACCTGGAGGGAAGGTACTCTTAATACTGTAGATAGAAAATTTTACTCAAAGAAAGCATTCCTTTATTTTTGAAAGGAAAGAAAACTGCATTCAAAGATTTTAGTCGGTTCGATTCCCGGGTGTGGCAAGCGAAATTTCGAAAATCTTTGAATGCAGTTTTCTTTCCTGTCAAAAATAAAGGAATGTTTCCTTTGTGTAAAATTTTCTATCGAGTACTTTCCCTCCAGGTGGCATTACAAAATTCCACCCTGTATAATATAGATAACAGGTGTAGTGAGCCTGTTTCAGGGCTCTTTGGTATCAAATATTAAATTGAATAACTTTACAAAAATATTCCAATTTCCAACAAAATGCCGGGATTTCCACGGCAATCTGACTTTCAACTGTCATTGATTTTTCCACTCTCATTGTACCAATACCACCTTTGATATTTTATGGGCTCCCTAAACGATCATGCGGCATGATATGCATTACGTGCTGTCACTCATGTATGACCGTCTAGCTGTAGTGATAGACGTGCATGACATGCAAACTATGTGCTGGCCGTTGCTTCACTGTACTGATTGATAGCAAGCATGATGGTCCATCATGCAGCATGACATTCACGTAAACGTTGCTTGTCATGCAAGCATGATCGTTAAGGGACACTTTACCGCCTCAAATTTCCAAGGTTGTCCACTAAAAGTTTTTATTTGCCCCTTCGATCATATATTACCCAGAGACCGCATCCGTGCTCAAATAGTGGCACTACAAAATAGTGCTTAAAATACTCTAAGCATTCTTTTGTAATCAGTTGCGTTGTGAGCGTCCCGTGCGGCGCGCGTGTTATGTTTCATTGCAATAAGTCAAATCTGTACACTAAATTAAATAGATTTCGAAATAAATCATAACGCATTCGATTAGGGTTGTATTTTATATGAAAATGCCATTATCAGAATGGGCCACTGAGGCAAAATGGTAGCTCGTTATTGGTTGCTTCGTAATGAACAGTTTTTTACGACTCTGTCCAAAACTTCGATTTTTATTTTAAATTTCACTTATTACGACTAAGTTCCAGTCTCTAATATGCAAGTTCCAAACACACTTTTATTTTGTATCTAGGTCTTAAATTATTATCGAAGATTGTCGGTCAATGTAAAGTGGTCCCTAACACGATCATGCTGCATGACATGCATTACGTGCGAATGACATGCAAACTACGTGCTGGCCGTTGCTTCACTGTACTGATTGATAGCAAGCATGATGGTCCATCATGCAGCATGATAATTCACGTAAACGTAATGCATGTCATGCCGCATGATCGTTTAGGGACCGCTTAATCGGTCACAGCATGTATTTTGTAGGTATGTTGTAGGTATACGAAATCGGGTAGGGATTTCCTGTTGTCTGTATCATAATTACGATTACATCTAGGGTGTCGGAATAAATAGTTAGTATTATTTTAACATTACACGAATACACCCCGGTGTTTCGAAATATTCCTAAATAGGAAATTGATCTAGTAAATAAATACAATTGGTCGAAGAAATGCATTGAATACAAAAGATATATCAAATCAACAGCCTATTAACATGTCCCCACTGCTGGGGCTCAGGCCTACCCTCTCAACGAGGGCGTCAGGACTATAGTCCACCACGCTAGCCCAGTGCGGGTTGGTGGACTTCACATGCGCCTAAGAATTTCTTCTTCGGCGTATGCAGGTTTCCTCGCGATGTTTTCCTTCACCGTTCGAGAGCAGTCAGTAAATGTACATAAGTTTCGAGAAAAAACCCATTGTATTTTTTTTTATTTTAAACTATTTTGTGGCCCCGTTGAATACAATCACAGAATCTGAATACAGTCGAACGCGCGTCAGTGGAATTAAATCCAAACGCTAGGCCAGCTCAAGGTCAAAACATTTCCACTGACGCGCGGTCGACTGTACAACCCTGGATGACGGTCAACAGTCCGATCTCTGATAGTTTATTTTTTCAATATTTTCGTTCACCGTTTGAGTGCATTCGGTAACTTTTTTACTTTCTCGCACCCCCAGTACCGTAGGTACGGTCGACCGCACGTCAGTGGAAACAAGACCAGGATAAACTGGTCTCTCATAATATTGAAACTCCATTAGGCTAGGCCAGCTCAAGGTCAGTGTCACCACTGACGTGCGGACGACTGTACTAAGTGTATCTCAAACACACGCGGTCTGCGGTGGCGGCCTACCGCATGCCGCAGTCTCAATATGCAAATGCAGGCCGCACGTGTCTGAAGTCGCGCATACATTTTATAGGGAATACACAGGCCGCCACCGCAGACCGCGTGTGCCTGTGATACGCTTAAGAGAAAGTATTGTAATCGCGAAAAAACAGTTTTTCCAGTGCTTTATTATATGTCTGGCACAATTACCTTGATCATGTCTATATAGGAATGTCATCGATTATTAGAGTAAATAGGTTATGTCAAAATATGATCCAATATTCCCCTGTGTAAATGCTTTAAACTATGTAATTGTAAAATGAAAATAGGTAATATTTATACATATGCAATTCGATAAGCAATTCTTTCGGCGAACAACGTTGCTAGGTTATGGTTTCCAAGTGCTTTGTTGAAAGATTTGTAAGAACGAGCAAGCCTTATTATAAGACATTGTTGAATCCGACGTTTTGCCAACGGTACTGTAGTACACAAGATAGTGTTGTCTATCTAGTCTGCTGGTTGGAGGTAGAAATGAGAAACTTTAATGATCTGTCATCTCAGCCTTTTAGCGGTCAACTGCTGGACATAGGCCTTCCCCAATGAACGCCACCACACCCGGTCCTCCGCTCTCCGCATCCAGCCGCTTCCGGCCACCTTCTTTAGGTCGTCGGTCCACCTGGCGGAGGGGCGTCCCGGTCCGCGGTCTCTACACCAGAACCCGTCTGCCCCAACAGCCGTCGGTTCTGCGACAGATATGACCTGCCCATTGCCACTTCAGTTTGCTAATCCTTTCGGCTATGTCGGTAACCTTGGTTCTCCGTCTGATCTCCTCATTACGGATCATGTCCTTCAAAGAAACTCCATAGCTCGCAATGATCTGTCGATGCATGTTTATTTACATTTTGTCTCTATTTATATTAACATAAAGATGTTCGCAACAGGCGACTGTTGAGAGGAGCACTTCATGCTAGAAGAGGATAGCACTATCTTGTGTCCCCACAGTACCTTTGCGAACGGCACCTTTTGTGAAAAGTACCTAAAAATAAAGCAATTCTTTACAAAAAACGGTTACGTTATGGTTTACCAATGTTAAATAATAATAGAATAATCTTTATTGATCCACAATTACATTTGTAAATAAATATTATTAACTCAATGCATTGCCGGGCGGGTCGGATGTTTTGCCACCTTTTGCGAACTGGACCTTTTGAAGCAGTTGAACCTTTGAGGGAAAGCCTACAACATAATCATATTATTATTTTTGTCAATACTTTGCCTTCTCTCTTAGTTTCACAATGAATTTTGAGCATTGTAGATAGCGTAGAGTTAAAAATCTTGTAGAATTTCCGCTTTGCGTGTAATGTAAATAAATAAAATGTATTAATAAATGTCAGGTTATATTTAGGTATGTGCCATCGAGGCTGGCTGCAGCTTTGCGCTGAACAAAAAATATTTTTAAATAAAAAACTATTGTGTTTGGGTCAAAAGAGTTGATTTTTGCTCTGGTGTACTTTTTTATATGATTTTTTTCCAAGTAATATTATGCATTGTCTCCTGTAATTATTATACTAGTTAGTTTTTAAAATATCGTATTGGTTTCGGAATAATCGGCTTGACACTACTCTGTTCCACAATGTATAATAATAGGTAGAATAGACTTATTAAATGAAATTGTGTTGCCTTATTCAATAAATGAATGTATTAGAAAATGCTAAGGCAAATCTTGACTTGATAATTCCCTTATTTCACATACATATCTTCACGCTATGTCCCTGTTGAGGTGGGCAGAAAGAACCCGCGGTAAAAAGTAGCCTATATTCTGTTCCAGATTTCAACGTATCTCCAAACCAAATTTCATCAAAATCCGCTCAGCAGTTTAGGCGTAAAACGGTGACAAACAGACAGACGAAAGTTTCCCATTTATAATTTTAGTATACACTAGCTGTTGCCCGCGACTTCGTCCGCGTGGATTTTGGAAGTAGGTACCTATCTCTGCTATGTACAGACATACATCGTCTAGTTATAATTTTCCAATGGTAAAATGGATCATTCTAAGTATATATTATTTACCATAATTTAAGGTATACCATACCATACCTTCAGGAACAAACTATGAACACCGTATCCAATTTGGTGAAGACAGATAAAAATTTAAAAAATTGTTGTTTTCACTTCTATTGCTCATAAGACTTCTCATATCAATTTTTATTATACGTGTGTATATTTTAACTAATACAGTATGGGCAAAACCAAAACCATAGGAGATACAGGGAAACTGTCTTAGGAACCTTTAGGTATTTTTTCGTGATAACAATTTTGACATCGGAGCAGCTGGAGTTCAGGTGGCATGAATGAATAAGTAGTAAGTACCTAAGTACTTTGCACAGTCTGTTTTATAAGAAAACATTTTATTAAATTTGACTAACTTCTGCTGCTTGGATTTTTTTCTTCCGATACAATAAAATGATTCTAACATAAAACTAAGTCGATACGCATTTTTTAAAAATAATAAAAATTATTTTTCACTGGCGTTCTATGAGAAAACATTTTATTGAATTTGACTAACTTCTGTTGCTCAGATTTTTTTCTTCCGATATAATGAAGTGATCCCTACATGAAACTGAGTCGAACCGCATTAAAAAAAAAATTGTGCAAATTGTCTCATTTTTATGGACAACACACGCTTGACCAAAAAATTTCTATGTCATAAGACACTTTCCCTGCATCTGCTATGGTTTCGGACTTGCCTATACTGTCCCAGTTAAAAAAAACACTGATATCTCCTATGTCTATGACATCGTCTTGTTACGTTAAATGATTTATCTGTAAATGACGATAACTTTTTTCGCTGTCATCCGATTTCAATGAAACAAAGCCTATAAGTTGCTCCAGGCTGTGCTTAATCTACCTGTGAAAACCGCAAGAAAATCCGTTCAGTGGTTTCGGAGATTAGCGATTACAGACAGACAGAAAGACAAAAAAATTAAAAAAAACTTTTTGTGTTCTGTTACTCTTTTTTTATCGCCCACACTAATTTTTTTTTAAATTCGTTCAAAGTACAGACACGATTTCTACTCCTTTATTATAAGTATAGATTACATTTGTCTAATCCCACACAAATCCCACACTTCACAAATATAACATCCAGACCGAAACTAACATGTACAAAGTCTGTCCCCAGTGGGAATCGAACCCACGGCCCCGGGAGCTCGACTCGAGCCGCTCATCCAACGAGATAATGTCAAAAAGGATGCGTACTGGGGCGCCATATCCACTCGGCCCGCACGATTACCTCGAGGTGGGCCGGTAGGACTCCGCCCAGTACTGGTAGGGCTGCCGTGTCCGCAACAGAGCACTTCGGCAGGAACGCACGTATTTTATTATATTATTTCATATACAATTATAAGGCATTACAGATAGATTCCAAAGCGCCTTACAATTCAAAATTAAGACGTCATAAACATTGCAACTAAATCAACCAAAAGTATCAACCAATCGTCTCTGATCGCCTCGTCCATTTCCCGTGGGATAGACATGTCCAGCAGTGGACGCCATCATCTTGGCAGAGTCGCAGCCTCGTCAAAGGTCTGATATGACGATGGACCGGGGGCAGCACACAAGTTATGACCCTTGTGCCAACTTTCCCGTTATATAATGACTGTGTGAGATGACTCACGATTTCCCAGCTGTCGCTGTTATTTGGACATTGAACTTTGTACCAGCTATAGGATGAAGTACTTCTGCGTGAGCGACGTTTTTTTTGTAGAAGTTGGAAATGTGGAAAAGTATATTAAAATAGATGAATATGATAATTATTATGTTAATACATTTGGCCGAGAGGAAGTTACCTATGTTTATATTAATGTATGTAAATGACCTCCAAATGTAAGAGAGCCTGATGAAATAAAGTGATTATTTAAAAAATTGCGTTTCATTATATAGTGTTTTGAATACAAGGAGGTACAGTCGACCGCACGTCAGTGGAAACACTTTGACCTTGAGCTGGCGTAGCCTATAGGGAGTTTCAATACTATGAGAGACCAGCTTATACTGTTTGTTTCTACTGACGTGCGGTCAATCGCAGAAATAGTCAGCTGTTTTAAGGGTTTAAGTACCCACCAATTCCAACAGCGTTTGTACTGCAATTATTTATCCTCCTGGGACCCCACGGCCTCGTTTGAGGATATAAACATAAAAAATAAAACATAACTAAAACATAAAAATAATAATGATCTTAATGAATTTTTTGGCGTTCACTCAGCGTTCACTTCTTTTGATGACTAAAAATTTAAAATAAAACAAAATGTAAAACTTAAAATTAATAATAAATAAATTATAATCATAATGTTTATTGCATATCACATTGTAACATTGATGGTAAATTAATAGCAGTATCAAATGTGACACCCCGTTGGGGCACAGCAACATAGAGAGAACAAGTTCTTTAAAATTTAAATTAATTAAATAAATAAAAATAAAACATAAAACATTGTGTAGATATTAATTATTAGTCACAACATTGCCGACGCAGAGCGATAGCTAGTCATCGAAAAACTCTTGTATGCTGTAGTAACATTTCGATAGTAAATATTTTTTTAAATGGGCTTTAAATGTGGTTTCTTTCTCTACATTCTTAATTTCATTGGGGATATAAATATTCGTTCATTCTCCCAGGACTCAGGAGGTTAAAATCCTAAATATTCAAAATCCTTTCATATGAATTCGTAGATAAATTATTGTATGCGCCACAATAACATTTCACAATGGTATTTCAACACTCACTCGTGTTGAAATACCGATCTTTGTGAAACAGTTGCATATATAAAAATCTGACGAGCATAGCTGTTCTTTTTAAAATCTGACGGCCACAACCCAAAGCCTACAGAGCTATTGGTACTATACAGCCAAAAAAAACAAAACAATAATCATTATAAAATTTATTAACATAATTCATGTACTTTGTGCCTTATAAATAAAAATAAAATATATTAACGTGTATAACAATAAATAAAATTGTGAGGGAATGTAAAACAATACTTTTTTCGCAAAGAAATAATTGATCTACTTACAAATAACTTTCAGATCAACGTATCACTATTTTTACAATTTCGCACTGGACTTTTACTCCCATAACTGCGATTGACATAAGAAATAACGCTTAGAAATAATAAGATGGCTTAAAGGTCTTTTAACCGAGCCAAACAAAAACAAAAAAAGAAGTTATACCTTTTGTAAAATAAGTAATCAATAGCTAAATTCATTATTTTTTTTTATTTGAGGAGAAAGCCTTGCCATGTTTGAAAATTGCTACGAAATTCCTATCTCTGTAGATGTCGAGAAGTGGTACTTTCCGTCAGGGGTAGGTAACAGGTGAGAGATCACTTTGTGCTGTCCACAGCCAAGGTTCTCCATCAGGTGCTCAGGAGTGTATGGTGTGGTACAAGTGGTCCCAGTGCGCGGGACACTGCAGGAAGTACTTGCGGCACGCGGCGCTGAACCGGCTCTTGTACTGCTCCGGGGAGACCACCGTGGGCTGCCCGGAGCCAAGGTTCTTCTTCACCAGGTGTTCCAGCTTCTTGTCCCACGTGAACGTGCGGATGTAATCTGCAAAAATATATACAAAAACAAATATATAAAAAGTCAATAAACGTTTAAACAAAACTGGAATACAATTCTGTCTAAAACTACTCTGTTTATTATAGCCAAAGGGAAGAAACAGCAACAAACCCAAAGCACAGGGCCCTGTCTTTGTTACATACATATATCTGTTCATTACAATCATATATGTTGAGCCATCACCATAGTATAGGTAGATAAGCTGTCAGATATGATGATGATATGCCCGTGGGCGTAGATGATTTGACGGTGCTCGGAGTTTCCCTGAGCGACAGGATCCGAAACGAGGTGATCGCCAGAGAACTAAGGCCTTTGCAAAGATCAAAATGATAGTACAGAGGCTGGTCGCCTCTGCCGGGGAACCGATAACCGCTGGTGTAGACGAGTTCTCGAGTGGAGACCGCGAGTAGGCAAGCGTAGTGTAGGACGTGTTTTATCTATGACCCACAATAAATACTATTAGATTTGTTGTGACTGACCGATGACGCCGAGCACGAGCGTCTGGCGGTCGATGCCCAGAAGCAGCGAGTAGTCCATGACGCTGTGCGCGGCCAGGAAGCCCGTGTCGCGTTCCACGCACGCCCACAGCACGCTGCCCACGTGCGACTGGACGTACAGCGGCCGCTCCCACCGCACTGCCATCATTTACATAAATTTTATCATAAAAAAGCTCAAGATTATCCAAAGAGAATGCTCGGAGTTTCTCTCGAATAAGGATTGAGGAGGTCCGCAGAACAAAAGGAGCCGATATATCCTGCCAACCTTAAGTGACAGTGGGCAGATGGCCGTTGGGGCAGAAAGGGTCTCGAGTGGCGACCACGCACTATAATACTACAATGGCGTCCCACTGATAATGACTACATTGCAGAATGACTACATGGTAAAATGACTATATAAGGTTGCGAGGGTTAAATTTCACCAAATAAACTAAGTTATTCGATGTAGCAATCCTGCGATCTAGTCATTCTCATACCAACCGATCATCACACGGCGAGCGAAATAGTCTTATTTAATCTTAATTTGTGTTAAAACTATTTGATATAACCAAAAAATACGGAAGGGCCGATAATACTGCCCTGGGGTGCGCCCGGTGAAAAAGAAATGGTCACACTATAAAACTAAAGAAACGATTATTTACATACTGTGCTTGCGTCCTATATACTAGAAATGTAGTAGAGAGAGCACGCCAATTTTATATCCAGTTTTAGCACTAAGGTTAGGCATCGAAACCATGTCGAATGCTTTGCCTAAATCAATAAATGTATATCCCACACTTTGACAGTTATAAATCTCCTCGACGCTAACCTCATCCAGCAGGGTCCCGCGACCTTCACCACACCGTCGTTCCACCTTGTGGGAGGGAGGCCTGCTTACGCTGGGGGGCGCTGAAAAAAGGCTTCGGCAGCTTACAATTGAGCAGGTTCTCGTCCATGAGCACGGCGAGCGGCTGCGAGTCGTCGGTGAGCCGGTGCCGGCTGGAGCCCTTGAGGTCGAACCGCGGCGCGCGCGCCGAGCACGGGTACCACACGTTCTCCATCACG
The DNA here is from genome assembly GCA_949699065.1 of Metalampra italica. Classification (NCBI taxonomy): domain Eukaryota; kingdom Metazoa; phylum Arthropoda; class Insecta; order Lepidoptera; family Oecophoridae; genus Metalampra; species Metalampra italica. Next base: position 10,070,231 of record OX452980.1, read on the forward strand.
AGGACCCCGTTGCCGGCGCCGCCCACGCTGTACACGCCCACGATGCGGGCTGCGGCCACACAACAAAAGGCGAACATTAAATTAACCCTTTGGCTAGCGAGATTCAGAGCGCAATACCTTTGCGACTCGGACGTATATCGCGTCAGTAAGACACCCTGACGCTGTCACTCAAAACTACAAGATCAATGAGAATGTCAGGTTAATATGACATATTATCCGGCAGAGTAACTAGCTAATGGCTAAAGGTCATCCATGTACATGTAGTCCAAGAGTTAACATGAAGCCAGCTATGTGAGATGCGTCTCTTCTAAAAATTTTATCAATAGCCAACATGTCCCCGCTGTTGGGCCTCGGGCCTACCCCCTCGACTAGGACGTACGGGCTGTAGTCCACCACGCTAGCCCAGTGCGGGTTGGTGGACTTCACATGCGCATAATATAATAATAACGCGGATTTGTTTGTATGTTGGTTTGAACGCGCTAATCTCTCGGATTTGAAAATGTCTTTTTGCATTAGACAGCCCAATTCGTGAGAAAGGTTATAGGCTATTTAACATCACGCCACGACCCTTAGGGGCAGAGTAAAAAGAAGAAAACACAGAAGTTACTTGTAAAAAGCGCGCGAGGACGGGGTAAACAGATATTAAATTCACAATTGGAAAATGTGGACGTAATTTTAATAAATAGTATCAACGCCCCTCCGCCAGATGGACCGACGACCTAAAGGAGGTTGCCGGAAGCGGCTGGATGCGGAGGACCGGGTGTGGAGGCGTTCATTGGGGAAGGCCTATGTCAAACAGTAAATAATAATAATAACAAATAATGTTTAGACAAATTCCTACACGGCTGTTTAGTCCCAAACTAAGCCGAAGCTTGTGAAGATGGGAACTCAACAACTGATAAACATACTTAAATACTTATAAATACATACAAACACCCAGAATCCGAAAACCAACAGATATGCTCATCACATAAATATAAGCCAACAGGCCAGTTAACAGTGGACGTTGAAGAGCTGATATGATGATGATGATCATCTGAACACTGACCTAAGAGGCTGGGCAGCTTGTTCTGGTGGCAGTTGGTGACGTAGCTGAAGTAGTGAGGCGCGAACTCCAGGAACTGTTGCCACTCCGGCTTGGTCATCTCCTTCAGCACGTATCGGTCGTCTGTCGCAGGGAGTTACTGATGTTTTAATAATTGGCGTCACAGCCACTTTTAAAAATATTCATCAACGTCATCAACAGCCTATTAATATGTCCCCAGCCAAAGAGGGCGTATGGGCTATAGTCCACCACGCTAGTCCAGTGCGGGTTGCCGGGCCTCACATACGGCTACGAATTCTTTCTTCGTCGTATGCAGGTTTCCTCGCGATGTTTTCCTTCACCGTTTTTTTTTATAATCAATTTTGACACTGACTTTCGAAATGAAATGAATTTCATTGGTCGTCTAAGGGTTGATGGATTGAGGATCTGGAGCGAGGCATACCCTTGGTCTTGCAGAATGTGGAGCCGGACTTTCCGCCGCGCGCGGCCCACGGCACGCAGTACGCCAGCGAGCGGATGAAGCCCTCCTCGATCTCGCACAGGCTCTTGTCTGCAACAAACCATTCATACATCATCATCAGCCAGTACTAGCCCACAGCTGGACATAGGCCTCCCTCAAGGCGCGCCACTGAACCCGATCCTCGGTTCTCCGCATCCAGTCACTGTCAACCATTCATTACAAGATTTTAATTAACTTCACATTTATATGTTCAGTTCAAATCTTGCAAGCATGATATTAAATTAATAATAATTATTATTTAAATTATTATTAATAATTCTCTGTTCTTTTGTATTGTTTGTTTATTTTCTGTGTGTACAATAAAGTATTAAATAAATAAATAGCGATAAGGCCGCCTTTTGATTGCACACAGTTTAGTAAATTATCATAATGTAAACTTTTGATATAATTTGGTGCTCAATAAAGTATATTTGATTTGATTTGATTTAAATAGCCTATAGAATTGGGCAATCAAATGCAAAAAGAATGTTAATTATATGTCAATACTTCATCTCACTTTGGTCTCTAAGAACAATACGGTAAAGGTACTAGCGAACTGGTCTCACTCTCGCTCTTCTCCCGTCCGTCGTCGCAGCAGCACCTCCCCCTGTCGACCGGCGCGGGCGCAGGCCCCCCCCCCTCCACGAGGGGGGTGCAGCTGAGCGGCGCCAGCAGCAGGTGCCGCAGCCGGTGGAACTGCGGCGCGTAGTACACGCGGCACAGCAGACCGTCCTGGGCGGGACAACCAAGCGAGGTTATAGTCAAAGTCAAACTATTTTATAGCATGTAAGTGTTGACAGTGATGGCATATGGTACCGAAACTTGGTCGCTCACTATGGGCCTCATAAGGCTCTCAAACAAACAAACAAAAAATTAAATCGGTTGACTGAGAAATCGGTGAAAATACACAAAAGGAAAAAAATATATACATACAGCCGAACATAGTACCTCCTCCATTTTTGGAAGTCAGTAGGTCACACAGAGGGCAATGGAGAGAGCTATGCTCGGAGTTTCCCTGCGAGATCGAATCAGAAATGAGGAGATCCGCAGGAGAGCCAAGGTCGCCGACATAGCTCAAAGAATTGCGAAGCGGAAGTGGCAGTGGGCTGGGCACACCGCTCGTAGAACTGACGGCCGTTGGGGCAGAAAGGTCCTCGAGTGGCGACCGCGTATCGGAAGACGCAGCGTAGGCCTCTTACAAGGTGGACCGACGATCTGGTGAAGGTCGCGGGACCCAGCTGGATGAGGTTAGCGCAGGACCGGTCGTCGTGGAGATACCTGGGGGAGGCCTTTGTCCAGCATTGGACGTCTACAGGCTGATATGATGATGATGATGATGAGATAATCAACTATTTTATAATAAGCTTTCTTACAAAGTCGAGTTAATCGACGGCAAACTTCTTAAATAACGACCTTGACTGCGCAGAAGCGAATTACAGGTCTATTTGGTGGCGGGGTGCGACGGTGTCAAGCGCGCTATTGGTAGATCAGTCAACATTTGCAGAGGATTGAACCTTTGCCTGTGTACATGCGCGAACTTTCCCCCACTTCCAACAGGACATGACTAAACTAATTTGACTTCCAAAATTCATGACATCTCTTTCTTATTTCTACAGATAACAATGCGGCAAAAACGGTCATATCTTCTGACTGCGATGACTTAGAAGTCTGATTTTTTCACGGCTCCAAGGGACTGCAGAGCTCAGTATTTGATATTAATTTCAACTTGATACCTCCACGCGTTCCTGAGAAAAATGGTCTTGACAGACAGACAGACAGACGGACAACGGAGTGATCCTAATATATTATAAGGGCTTCTTTTTACCTCCTTTGAGGTACGCAACCCTAAAAAAGAGCAAAATAGACTGAATTTAGTTAAGGCGTGCCACCTTATTCTTATTCTTAGACGGGGGTGGCGGTCCCTGCACCGACTCCACGAAGACGAGTTTTGTGCGATTCCCCCCGGCCGTCAGTCCAGCCATCCCAACTCCTTGAAGTAGTGGAGTAGGGCTTCTGGCCGACGGCAGCACTGTTGCAGGTTGCTCGTTGCCGAGAGGTCGGGATCTATTGCCAGGCCATTCCGGATCTGAATTCCTGTGTTGCAGGACAGTGAAGCACCGCATGCTCCACCGTCTCGCTCTCCTGCAGACAGCCCCTACACAGGGGGCTGTCTGTGATGCCCAGATTGTGCATGAGTTTGTTCAGGTTACAGTGACCTGTTATGATGCCGACCAGGAGTCTGAGGTCGCCTCTATTGCGTTTTATTAGAAAATTGAGTTTACCATCGCTGTGAGGGAGCATGGAGCGTGGAGCGATGCGTGCGAAGGCGTGCCACCATCCGGATCGACACCGTTGCCTCTGGTGGTGTCTTACCTTGAGCAGCACCTCGATGTGGTCGCTGGGCCGCGCCGCCCTGACCGCGTCCGCCCTCTCCTTGCCCGCGCTCGAACACTCAGCCTCCTCTTGCTCCGTTTGAATACTGACAACAATAACACTTTATTTTTAATACTTAATTCTTATTACTGTAAGGTATCACGACATATAGATTATAAGTAGTATGTATGTGGGTAGTGGTGTTTCTAATATACATTCAGTCAGCGACCAACTCCGGTGTTTCATTGACGTCCCAATTACATCCATATATAGGTGGTGGTTACATGACACCCTGTTAGGGTACTATTAATTTCAACATTAGCTATTAAAAACATTGAAAAATTGATAATACTTAATTTTTAATACTTTATTCTTATTACATCCATATATAGGTGGTGGTTACATGGCACCCTGTTAGGGTATAGTAATTTAAATATTATCTATTAAAAACATTGAAAAAAAGAAATACAAAACTAGACCACATAGTAATAAACTAAACTAACATGTACTGAAGGTTCTGTTGAAATTTAATGGTTAAAATTTTTAGGGTTAAGATTTATCCAGTCTGTATTCATTAACGCTATAGTAGGATTTCTCTTTAAGGAATTTTTTTACTTATTTTACTTAAAGTGCATACAAAACTTAACTATCAGTTTGCAGTTAATTAGTGTCCACATCGAAATTTCGACACTCTCCTTTGACACTTAAAATTAGTCACGGCGCAGGAATCAGCTAATTCCATCACCATCATCATTCAACAGCCCATTAACATGTCCCGCTGGGGCTATAGTCCACCACGCTAGCCCAGTGCGGGTTGGTGGGCTTCACATGCGCCTAAGAACTTCTTCGGCGTATGCAGGTTTCCTCACGATGTTTTCCTTCACCGTTTGAGAGCAGTCAGTAAATGTACTTAAGTTTGGAGGAAAAACCCATTGGTACATGGCCCATCCGGGGATCGACCTTTCGATATGATAGGCCGCGTCTTATTCCCGAGGCCACTGACGCTCTTATTCACCTAACGCCTTCACATCGCCGCCAAAAAGATTTATGGGGGCTACACTGTACAGAGAGCGTCAGTGGCGTAGGGGATAAGACGCGGCCTATCATATCGAAAGGTCCGGAGTTCGATCCCCAGCTGGGCCATGTACCAATGGGTTTTTTTCTCGAAACTTAAGTACATTTACTGACTGCTCTCAAACGGTGAAGGAAAACATCGTGAGGAAACCTGCATACGCCGAAGAAGAAATTCTTAGGCGCATGTGAAGTCCACCACCCCGCACTGGGCTAGCGTGGTGGACTATAGCCCGAACGCCCTCGTTAAGAGGGTAGGCCTGAGCCCCAGCAGTGGGGACATTAATAGGCTGTTGATGACACTGTACAATACAAACGTGTGTTTCTGCGCCCGCAGCGTGCGCTGGTAGGTGACGGAGGCGAGCGTCGCCGCGATCACGGAGCCGATCTCGCCCGCCATCACCACCACCGGCACCAGACCGCTAGATATTATCATGCCGCACTGCAACATACAACATATACATAGGTGGACGGATAATTAGAAACAAGGCAAGATTTTCATACAATCGAGGTCACTTTGAAGCCATGGCTCTCCGTGAAGACATGATCGGGGCGTGATCTGATGAGGGTCATCGAGAAAGTAGATGGAGGACTTTTAGATCGCTATAGACATTTAACTGATCAGATGAGGCGTTTGGAAGCAGCATCGTCATGATTCCTTAACTTTAAGATTTCCTTACATTTTCATGCCATTTTGAAGGGTTTTTTCTTCACGACGATGCTACTTCCAGACGGCTCATCTAATCAGCTGGATATCTACAGCGATCTAAGAGTCCTCCATCTGCTCTCTCGATGACCGTCATCAGATCATGCCCCCATCAATCCTTCACGGAGAACCATGGCTTCAAAGTGACCTCGATTGTATGAAAATCTTGCCCTGTTTCTAATTATCCGTCCACCTATGTAAACGCTTAATATAGGTTCTCGACTGGCCACAGCGTAGGCCTTCCACAAGTTGGACCGACGATCTGGTGAAGGTCGCGGGACCCGGCTGGGTGTGGTTAGCGCGGGAGGGCGTATTGGGTCCGTTCGCGATTCGTCACATACACGTATTGGGCCTCGTTCGCGATTCGTCACGTTGGCGTATTGGGTCCGTTCGCGATTCGTCACATACACGTATTGGGTCCTGTTCGCGATTCGTCACATACACGTATTGGGTCCTGTTCGCGATTCGTCACGTAGGCGCATTCGGTCCGTTCGCGATTCGTCACATACACGTATTGGGTCCTGTTCGCGATTCGTCACGTAGGCGCATTCGGTCCGTTCGCGAATCGGTGTTTCGTTGAGTTTTGTGACAACCCTCCCGATATAAGTCTGATGTACCTACACACAGCTTACCTGATTGGCCGGCTGGTTGTTGGACAGCAGCTGTGACAGTATCTGTCGCACTGTCTTCTTGTCTCCCTTCTCCTCGTCCTCTTCTGTGCCTTTATACCAGTAAAAAATAAACTATTACAAGAAGGTAAGTATTTATTGTTAGTTTTATAAAAAAAAGTTTTCTTCAATAGTGCTAGTAGTAAAAAATTAATTAAAATATGAACAATAAGGATCTCTTTCACCGCTCGTTTCACACCTCAAGTCTCTGGTAAAATATCTAACAAATAATAGCTAAACAGATACTAAGAATAGCCACTTCATCTTGCTGTTAGTTCATTTATCTGACATATAAGGCAATCAGATACCTGTGAAACCAAAAAAATAGACTATCCGTCAGATAACCTGCAGATAGGGTATCTGGGACTTAATCAGCAAGCGGTGAAAGAAGCCCTTTGTCTTTTTATATGTGAAAGCTACATATAGTGGATATTACTTTTAAATTAACATTTGTGTGCCATGTATAAACCTATAAAGGTTTTTTAGCACGCACTAATGTACGATTGTATTATTACCTATGTATTGAACAATAAATAATAAATAAAACATCCATCACACATATGTGTGGGGTGGTAATACCCCCACTTATTCTATCTTTAAGTTGTTTACTAATTTTATTGTTTAGTGCACAAAATAATTGCAAAAAAAAAAAAAAATTTGTGTATCCCACCCGAGCTGTCGTTGCCAACGTCCCCGGAGGAGTCTTCAAAGTCCGATTTTTCTTCCACTGCAACAGAAAAGTTCTATAATTATAACTCATATTATTTTTAGGTGAATAAGTATTCATAACCGTACCAATTAATGGACAGGACAAAAATACATTGACAGCGCATGCAGCGAATGTGTCTGTCTGCCTAGTCCTTCGAAGGACTTGTGTTTCCCTATGAGGCTGGCATGGACATATATAGTCCAAAGCCTCAATAATAATAAAAAAGATTAAAAAAAAAGCGCATGTGAAGTCCACCAACCCGCACTGGGCTAGCGTGGTGGACTGTAGCCCGAACGCCCTCGTAGAGAGGGTAGCCCTGAGCCCCAGCAGTGGGGACATATTAATAGGCTGTTGATTTGATTTTGATTTGTTCAATCGACACATCTTTTTTTTTTAAATAATAAAGTTTTACCGATAACGGGAAACTAAAGTGAGATATATTTATGAACCATTTATTGCCAATGATCTGTACATGTACGAAGTCGGGTAACGACTGTGACCTTATTGTCATATGACACTTCCTGTGTGTGCTACACGTAAAGAGAGAAAGCAATAGAGGACGCACTAATATAACAATAATAATCAGAGAGGGACACACTTATTACAAAAGTGGTAGTAAGCTAGACAGATATAATATCTTCTATCTCTTTCTACGTATGCGAATTTTTTGTTGGGGTGCAGTTTAACTGTCAACAAACAACAACCCGACTAAAATAGATAGTGTTTGCTCAGTTTGACCCCGCCATACAAGAAGCGTCTTCTCAAATTATTGGGGTAAAAGACTATTGCTATTTCATTTTCATGCTATATGCTGAGTGCAAATCTATGGTAATACTAAATCTATGGTTTTTTTTTGTACCTTGGCACTCCGGTTGCGGCTTGGCCGGCCGGGCGGGGCTGGACCACTTGTCCTGCGCGTCGCGGAGCATCTTCTCGCCGGATATTATACGGTCCGATACGCTCCACAGGCTGCGCACCACAGCTGCGGTCATTATTATACATTCTATAAGGTCAATCAGTATAGCCTATCCAAAAAAAAAAGAAATTTCAAAATTGGACTGCTCTGTAAAAAGTTATGCGTGGTCATACATAAAAAATATAAATATACGGGTTGAAATAATGATGATTCGATAATAATGATATGGAATAGGACAGAATGTAGTTGGGCTAAGCCTGGATTCTATTGGTGATGATGATGAACGTAAAAACGAAGATAATTGAACTGAAGATGAGAAAAACTCGGACAGGACAGGAGACAAACAATGCAGTACAAAGAAGAAAGATACAAGAGAAAAGATAGAAATACGGACTTAAAAAGACGGTTAAACATTGGTTACAGAATTTGACATAATGAAACCGAATATCTACTTACATTATTAAAATAATTGTTTGTCATTGTTGGTACGCGATGTCTCGACTGCTGTGGAGGTCCACTGTCCCCTGGTATTTCATTACCTAGCCCAGGCGCCTGGAGTCCAACCCCTTTCGCTGATTTGTACAATCTACTCTTATTATGTATCTTTAGCTCGATTGTACTCATTTTTGAAATAAAATTCAATGATTTATTATAGTTCATGAGAGAGGGCAATGGAGAGAGCTATGCTCGGAGTTTCCCTGCGAGATCGAATCAGAAATGAGGAGAACCGCAGGAGAACCAAGGTCACCGACATAGGTCAAAGAATTGCGAAGCTTGAGTGGCAGTGGGCTGGGCACATCGCTTGTAGAACTGACGGCCGTTGGGGCAGAAAGGTTCTCGAGTGGCGACCACGTATCGGAAGACGCAGCGTAGGCAGGCCTCCCACGAGGTGAACCGACGATCTGGTGAAGGTCGCGGGACCCGGCTGGATTAGGTTAGCGCAGGACCGGTCGTCGTGGAGATCCTTGGGGGAGGCCTTCGTCCAGCAGTGGACGTCTACAGGCTGATATGATGATTATAGTTGAGCGACTGAGTTTTCGGACTAGACTCACTATCAATCTAGTTTCAGAGTTTTTAGCAATAGATTGATATATATATATAGCGCTCACCGGCTAGTGTGGTCTGCTGGTGCAGGTGCGACGAGGTGAGCGCGAGGTGTATCTGCTCCATGTGCTGCTTGAAGGCCTGGTAGTCGCGCTCCGCCTCGCTCTCACTCACTCCGGTGAACGTCTCGTGTCCTGTTCACACAACATTCGTTGCACATATTATTATTTTGCTGCGACGTAAAGAGAGAAAGCAATAGAGGACGCACTAAAATAACAATAATAATCAGAGAGGGACACACTTATTACAAAAGTGGTAAAAGTCAGCTAAACACATATAATATCTTCTATCTCTATCTATGTATGCGAATTTTTTGTTGGTATGCAGTTCAACTGCATCCCAACAACCATAACTGTCAACGAACGACAGCCCGACTAAAATAGATAGTGATTGTTCAGTTTGACCCCGCCATATAAGAAGCGACTTCTCAAATTATTGGGGTAAAAGACTATTGCTATTTCATGCTATACGCTGAGTACGGTTCTATGGGATACCAGTTCTACCAGTGCTGCGAGGACTTTGCCGCCATTGAAGCGTGTTCCGATTTGAAGGGCCAGAGACAATATAATCTCAAAAAGATTTTTATACCCCTGTTTTTTAATTTCCCACCCTTAGAAGTGTTTTTTTATTCAAACTGAAATGGGACCAATCTGAAAGTATATTCTATCAAATGAAAAAAAAAACCAAATCGTTTTCTAGTCGTTCTCAAAACCAGCTCAAAAGTCGATGAAACATTATCGATAAAAGTGCTATCTTTGACATATCTTCACGCTGTGTCCCTGGCGGGGTAGGCATAAAGAACCGCCTACCTTTTTCTTTGAAATCGGTTGAAAATGAAAATCAAGCAAAATCATCTCAAAAGTCGATGCAACATTATCGATAAAAGTGCTACCTTTGAGCATGAGGTCGTTGAGTTGGTTGATGAGCGAGTCGCGCATGTGCTTGGTGTCGTACCGGGTGCAGATCACGTCGGGCGGCAGCGCGATGTCGAACGTCGATATCTTGCTGAATCTGTGCAACAAACAGAGCGAGTCAGCATTGTGGATAAACACAAGCTTGGTCAGGTGACCCATTCCAAAGCGCTAATCAAAGCCTATATTAGAGCTTGTTTTTTAACGCAATATCTTATGCTAATAGGAATAAATAGGTCTATCATAATACCTGTATAACTTGCTTTGTAAATGCTTTCAAAATGGGTCTGTCAACTTAATTATATATCACTACTCTGCGGTCATTGTCTATGGACAAAACTCTCTGTGCCTACTTTGTCTCTGCTCTCTCATCTGTCATCCGCAATTCTGCTCAACTGTGTTTCTCGAAATAAAATCAAAAGTTAATCGTGGCTGCTGTTATTATTTCTGGCTATAATCCATCAGCCTACAATCTCAAAACTACGACCGAAGCCTTAGCACTAAGTAGAAAGAATTTACGCATACCAGTGAGAGCACTCACCGGACACTGTGGTCTGAACAAACACATGTTCAACCTCAACCTCCGGGACACTAAAGTGCCCAGACTCTGCCAAGAGGCAAAGGAAACACCATTGCACCTACTGTGTGAGGTGGCCCGCTAATATGCGTAAAAGAAACACCCATCTGGGCGACTACTCACTACAATAGTACATTTTAGACTTTCGCGCTTTGTATTCATAATTATATAATTATTTACGGGTCTTACACACGAATAAGTTCCTTCGCCCGACGCTTCCACCAGGTTACACTGGCCGTGGTCACGAGCTGACTGGTGTCGAGCTGACTGATCAACACTGACAGCTCGTCTCTCCAGTCAGCTCGTGACCACGGCCAGTGTAACCTGGTGGAAACGTCGGGTGAAGGTAAATAAAACTTATTCGTGTGTAAGACCCGTAAATAATTATACTCACTACAAACTGACGAAGTAAAACAAACCAGCGCCAAAATCGTGCTGAAGTACCCTAGATAGATCAGCAACGGTCGCAGTGATACAAGGCCCCACAAATAGTACCTGAAGCATGCGGTGGTGAGCCTGGAGACGAAGGCGTGCGCGTGTGCGTGCACGGGGTGCGTGCAGGTGCGCGCGCGCACGTACCGCGGCGCGCAGCAGCGCACGCGCACGTACTGCGCGAGGGAGAGCGCCAGCGCGCCGCGCGACAGCCGGCTCGCGCGGCCCACCGCGCCGCACGTCTCGCAGCGGGACCAGAACATCACCTGACACAATAGTTTTTTTATTAAGGTTTCTCGCTTGGCTACTAGACCTTTAAGCCATGCCTTATTTAAAATATCATCAGCATCATATCAGCCGAAAGGCATCCACTGCTGGACAAAGACCTCCCCCAAAGATCTCCACGACGACCGGTCCCGCGACTTGCACCAGATCGTCGGTCTACCTTGTGAGAGGGCTGCCTACGCTGCGTCCTCCGGAGGTCGCCAATCGAGAACCTTTCTGCCTCAACGGCCGTCAGTTCTACGAGGGATGTGTCCTGCCCACTGCCACTTAAGCTTCGCAATTATTTGAGCTATATCGGAGACCTTAGTTCTCCTGCGGATCTCCTCATTTCTGATTCGATCTCGCAGGTAAACTCCGAGCATGGCTCTCTCCATTGCCCTCTGGGTGACTTTGAGCCTTCTTACGAGGCCAATAGTGAGCGAGCACGTCTTCTATGTAAAATATAGTCTTATTGAATCCTTATAAGAAACAGAATCGATTGATTTCATAAAAATGAAACGTGAGAAAGCAGGTAACATTTAATGTCAATGGTCATACTTTGCTTTACATACGGGGTTTGGCACAACAGAGGATGAAGTTGATGAGATGAGGTTAGCGCAGGACCGGTTCGTGGAGATCCCTGGGGGGGCCTTTGTCCAGCAGTGGACGTCTACAGGCTGATATGATGATGGCACAACAGATCCTGTAGGGTCGAAGTGTCGCCAGGTATTCCCAGCCCTCTAACAGGGTAACAAGATACTTAACATACCTGTTTGGTCTGCTCCTCGCTGAGCTTGTCCACGTTGCTGTGCCCGACCGTGTTACACGTGATCGTGATGCACACGTCTCCGTGCACGAACCTGCAGAACGTGCAATGATAACTCGAGATACACGCCGGCTCCCCGGGGAGCCAGCAAGATCAACCGTTGGTATCTCTCTGACAAAATGTCATACTTATTACTCATTTTGCGTCAGTCAGACACCTGACATTGTCACTCATGAACTCTTGAATTAACTGTCTGATATCCTTTTGAAAGGCCTACAAAATTGCATTATAATCTCCCCAAATACGTATATATGGACAACCATGTATTTTATCCTTCAATTGCAATGTGTGTCCCAATTTCTTGCAAAATGCACACTGTCGGCGATAACATGGTGCAGTTTTGTTGGAAGCGGCTGGAGAGGTGGGATGGGTGGGAGACAAGCCTATGCCCAGCTGTGGGCGTCAGATACGCACCTCCTGAGGTGCTGGTTCATGGGCACGTTGCACGCGGAGGAGGTGCACTTGTAGTCGCCGTTGAAGCAGTACTTCTCCAGGAACGCGCCCAGAGAGATGTCGTGCTTGCCGTACATTTCCATAGTCGCAATCCTGCCCAGTAAAGTATTATGTTATTAATTTAAGGAATTACCACTATTTACAAAAAAAAATGACTTCTTTGTAAAAATAATATTATTTATGTACATCGATGACTTGTTTACTTTAATTTAAATTTTTATGCAACTTAAAACAAGTGCCTTTTAAAGTGTGTATTGTGCGGGATAGTTGAATAAAAGCCTGTAACGACTTTAGCGGATTGTTCCAAATTGTCCTTTGTTAAATCGACATTAAACCTACTATCAGTTTAGTGCGGTGTGAGCTGCAATGTGGATCACCGAATGGCACTAGTTGTGCTCGGAGGCCGTTCTGCGGTTTTATGTATTCGTGATTATAAACTACGATTTGGCCTATTTTTTTAGGACTTGTTTCCAATTGGCCGTAAATACAAAAAAAATTAAAAATTTGACGCTCACCAAGGGTTGACGCAGAAGTCTGGCACGTTGGCGGACTTATTGCTGTAGCTGTACAGCAGCAGGCTGAGCCGCTGGTGGTTCTCCGGCGAGAGCGGGTCGAGCGGCTCGCGCGCTTCGCTCGGCTTCTCGCACTCCGCCGCGGGAGCCGCCGGCACTTTCCTCAGCACCGTCGGCTTGTACATGCCACACTCGGCTGGGGACATCAAATAATGTTGTTTTTACGTTAGCAGCTATACACGGTCTCGCCAGGTCTGAGCTGGCTGTAAACAGGGTGTAAACCTTGAATCAAACAATTTAGCCACTCCCATATGGATCAGTAACAAAAGCATTTTAGGGGTGTCAAAATCGTGTCAAATTGTTTACAATATTGTAGCTCACTCACACATTCTCATTCTCAAACTCCATATAAATTTGTATTAGCAACCTCCTCCCGCTAATCCGCTTCCTTTGCCGTACCATAAGTGTTGTCACAGTGCATTTTATTGTAGATTTGGCTACGGTAAATATGTTTAGTTCTTTAAAGTTTTCTCTCAAAATAGTCTAATTAGTGCTGAGTTTCTGCCACTAGGGGCGCTGGTGATGGTGAGAGTGTTCACTCACGCGTGTGCGCGCTGTTGAGCAGGCGGCAGCCGGTGGCGCGGTAGTGCGCGAGCGCCGCGCGCAGGGCGGGGTCGTCACACGTCGTTTTTATTGGCTGCTCGATGAACGGGTGCGCCTCCTGGAAGCCGGAAAATTTAACCAAACTAATATGGTATCAAAAGGTATAATATGGTATCATAGGTCTCAAAACTTTGTAAATACGTATCGTATCGAAGTGAAATGGAAACTATCTGTACATATATGATAAAAATTGACTTTTTCACTTTTCCCACCCTCATCATCATCATATCATCATTATGTGATGTTATCTCATCATCATTATGTGTAGACGTCCACTGCTGGACAAAGGCCACCTCCCACCCTCATTGAGATCAAAATGACTATTATTTTATTTTTTTTATTTAAAACTCTATTGCACTAATTTGTACAAAAGGCGAACTTAATGCCAATGGCATTCTCTACCAGCTGACCTTTGGGCCATGCAGATAAATTAGTGGTAGTAGTATTTATGTACTACCAAGCAGTTCCCATAGGGTCGGCGCGGGGATGGTATCAGAGCGCCGCGCATGCACATACGGTCGACCGCACGTCAGTGGAAACAAAACCAGTATAAACTGGTCTCTCATTGTATAAAAACTACTGATAGGCTAGGCCAGCTCAAGGTCAAAGTGTTACCACTGACGTGCGGTCGACTGTACCTTGAGTATGACGTGGCTGTGCGGCCGACTGAGCCTGCGGTGCGCGGCGCGCGGCGTGTGCGGCGGCGGCGCGGCGGGCGGCGCGGCGAGCAGCGGCCGCGGGAAGTGCGCGCGCAGCGGACACTTGCGCCCCGCCTCCGTCTCCAGGTACGGCGCGGGGATGACCACGTTCGGCGACATCGACAGCACCACGTCGTCGCTGCACCATCTGGGGGTTGCGCGGAAATACAAAATGTGACGAGATTTCATTTAGATAAGTGTCGGTGTCCCTGATCAGGCACACTTGAGAAAAAGTTTAAAGAGTCGGTGGGTCTGATCAGTTTGTTGTTTATTTTTTTGTGAAAGTTGCTTTACACTGCGTTGAGGAGACAAAAATACAATGGCAAGAGGAATAGACGAGACAGATATCTGTCGCGAGCTTCATCTATGGAACCAAACAGGAAGATAGATAACAAGTAATTTCATATACTATGTTATTTAGATAGGATTGGTTTTAATGTTGGACCCTCTCGATTGGTATCATAAAAATACGAAGGCGGACTCGTCGTCACACCAGCTTGTCACACTGGTGTTACTACGGGTAATTTTTTTTCGTTGTCGTCACACTGTACTTACAGCTACACCATTGTGCTTACTAGGTACGGGCATCTATCAACAGGTAAGTTCAAACCATTATAGGTTACTTAAACCCCCTTTTTTCACATTGTTGTTGCATTCCCGACTCAAGCAGTTTTTTTTAGTCTTTGAATGCTGTTGAACTTATTATTGGACATAAAACGAAGTCTTGAAGTAAAATTTCCTATCGTCAATATTACAAGTACATTCCCTCCGTGTGGCATGGCCGTGGGACACCCTGTACAAGGCCCAAACACATTCCAACTCGAGACTTTATCACTGGTAGATGAATAAATGAATAAACTCTATACAGTTTACCTAAATTGAAAACATGTTCATATAAGCAATGTTGGGATTTCTATTGTTAGACAATGGCTAAGTGTATGTTAACGCAAGTAGCCATGTTTCCCCTTGTGCCCACCTCCCAACCAAAAGGGAGTGACAGTACTGTCACCGGTCGTCGTATATCACTCAGCCTGTCAAATTGTTAATGCTATCCGCAGCCGCTAAAAAATAAGCTCACCTGTCACCATGTGCATCATCAGCTTTCAACTTGGCCTCGATTTTGGGCAGGAACACGTCATCGTCCTCCGACCTGGTCGCGCGCAGGGGATCGCTGAAGTCCCTGATGGGCACGCCGCAACTCAGGTTCTTGTCGCTGTCGGCTTTGCGGACGAACGCCTTCGCCTTTTGCAACGGATCCTCGATCTCAACAGTCTTCTTTGACTCGTCATTGGTTTTTGTAACACTGTCATTGGGTTTTGTAGCGCTGTCATTGGGTTTTGTAACACTGTCATTGGGTTTTGTAACGCTGTCATTGGGTTCTGTAACATTGTCATTCAATTCTGTTACATTGTCGTTGGTTTTTGTAACACTATCATTGGTTTTTGTATTATAAGTACTGGGTGCGTCGTGGGTTTTTGTATTTTCAGTCACATCTGTATCAATATTTGAAATAGATTCGTTATTTTTAACACCAGGCGCCGCAGTAGGTCTAATATCGGTATCGAAAGCTCTGAAACTTTCATTAATTAATTCATCATTCATTTCAGCATAGTTGTCAGCTGCACCGTCTCTATTTTCGTTAGTTTTTGTCGCGTCATTTTTGTCGTTAAATACGTCATTATCATTATCGTCATCAAACGTCATTCCAGGCTCGGGCAGGATAGCTTCGATGTCGCCCAGGAATGTCTTCTCTAGTTTCCAGTTGTAGCACGCTAGCAGCATGAATTTGACAACTTTCTTCACTCGAACTAGTTCTTGTAGGGACGCGCCTCGGAGTAAAATGCAGCATCCTAGGTGTGGTTCAGAACAGCCTTCTAGAACCATTAGGGTTTTGCTTGAATCTGTGAAAAAAAGGGTATTTACATACATAAAATTAATTCTGCAACATAACATTCTGCAAGTATAAGTTAACATTATTGAGTTGACATTTTGAAATTATAAAGCGTAACACACACAGCGCGGCGGCGTTGCGAAAGCGTTGCGGTGGCGAATCTGCGGAAAGCGAATAAAAAGCGGAGCCCTTCAGACAGGAATACCGCTAGCGGCGGCGGTGCGGCGGCGGTTTGTATGAAGACCGCTCCGCACCGCGCCGGGTTCTCATACACTTACAAAGGAATACAACGCGCCGCCGCCGCTCCGCCACGCCTGTCTGCGCAAATCTGTCAAATCAAAACGTCAAATCTGTGCGCGCGGTTTTGTCGCTTTCGCCGTCGCACCGCCGCCGCGCCGCTTTGATGTAAAGGGCTTCATACTATTTCAAACATTACAGAAAAAAACCGCAACGCTTTCGCAACGCCGCCGCTCAGTGTGTGTTACGCTTAAAAGTAAATTAATTATAAATTGAAATGTTATTATTTTAAGCTACTCTTAGGTAAAATTATACTGGATGAAAATATTGTCTAAAAAATAACCTTATTGTATAATTTAAGGAAGAAAAAAAATTTCTCTATTTTTTTTGGTGGTAGATAAAATACCCAGCGTACCTACTCACTCATACACAATAAAATATTTAGACTTTGATTTTTTTATTTATGGAAAAAAAAACATTTTCCGAGACATCACAGGAAAACTAAATAGCAAAAACCGGAACACCGGTCGTCGCGGAGATTCCTGGGGGAGACCTTTGTCTAGTGGACGTCTTTCAAATTCAAATCTTCTATTTCTTCTCAAAAAGTCTTTCGGCTAATAAGATGTTGCTGACAGGAAAACTAATATAAAAAAATGTTCCTGCTGACTCACAATCCTTGACATAGAAGTTCTTGCACGTGCCCAAGCGCGGCGTGCCGATCCTGGCGTCTATAGACGTGACGGTCTCGGCGCGCGCGCACCGCGCCGCGCGCCGCAGCGCGCGCTCGGGCACGCCGGCCGCCAGGGCTACGCCCTCCAGCCGCAGCGCGTCCTGCACGGCGCGGGCGGCAGAGCCCCGGACCAGCACCACGCGGGGGCGAAGCGCCGTGATGCGCGCCGCGCAACGGACTAGGTATTCTTGCTCCTAGTGAGACCAATAAAAGATACACTAAGGTCATAGCGGCCAATGACGTCATTGTGAAGTTCTAGCACATCGCTAGAAAACTGACGCCTAGGAAGCGGTGGTAATCAATCAATCAGCAGCCTATTAATATGTCCCCACTGTTAGGGCTCAGGCCTACCCTCTCGACGAGGGCGTCAGGGCTATTGTCCACCATGCAAGCCCAGAGCCAGTTGGTGGACTTCACATGCGCCTAAGAAGTCCTCCTCTGGCGCACGCAGGTTTCCTCACGTTCTCCATCACCGTTTGAGAGCAGTCAGTAAATGTACTTAAGTTTCGAGAAACACCCATTGGAACTTGACCTCTCGACATTACAGGCCGCGTCTTCATCAGCAAATGCTTCCTTCCTTGAACGTAACCGCGATTTAATTTGTTAAGACAAAGTATGGCAATGACAGGTGTCTGAGTGACTGCTAACCGAATAATGTGACATATCAATAGGCGGAGCAACTTGCTAGCTGTCATCCTGCTACATGTCTAGCTAGCTGTCATCCTGCTACATGTCTAGCTAGCTGTCATCCTGCTACATGTCTAGCTAGCTGTCATCCTGCTACATGTCTAGCTAGCTGTCATCCTGCTACATGTCTAGCTAGCTGTCATCCTGCTACATGTCTAGCTAGCTGTCATCCTGCTACATGTCTAGCTAGCTGTCATCCTGCTACATGTCTAGCTAGCTGTCTTCCTGCTACATGTCTAGCTAGCTGTCATCCTGCTACATGTCTAGCTAGCTGTCTAGCTACATGTGTAGCTAGAGGGTTACCTGCATCAGGACAGGCTCCAACGAAGTGAGTTTCCCTTCAACTCTCTGGTACGCGATGGAGCAGTCCAGCAGTAATACTGTGGGGTTGGAGATCTGCTGGGGCATTCCTCTGTGGAACAATATCATTTGATGGATTACAGGATCAACAGCCTTGGTACATTGGGTCGTGGGTTCGTTTCTCAGTGGAGAAGCTGATATCATTGTACAAATTGCGAATGCAAGAACCATTTTACTCAAGAGTGAGATTGGGGTGGTCCTCTTGAAGCTTCGATATAGTGAGCATACATTTGCACATTGTACAAGTAATTATGCCTTTTTCGCCTTCGGCTCACGTCGAAACTAGCTTCCTCTCTCGGTTACCCGAAAAGGCGAAAAGGTTTTTTGCCAGTTGCGTGAAGTTGGCTGATTTCTGCGCAATGACAAATTTTAGGTGTCAACGGGGAGCCGGGCGGGGGGTTCACTAGAGAGACGCCCATTCAATTTCAAGAAATAATTCATTGATTCGAGCAATCGAATCAAACTTTCAAGTTTTTGGACATCTCTATGTATCACACTATCTCGCCTACGCACACATGTACTATAAACACTGCCAGCGATGAGCAAACAATCTGTCACTATATCATTCGGCCGCCACGAAATTCTACGGGGACTATATTCGGTACGAAATATACTAATTGTTTCGATGTTTTGTGTAATGTCTTGGGAGAAACGGGCGCAGGAGACACCAAGACACGCTTAAACGTCATTGTGACCGTGCGCGCGCGCACCGTACCGCACAGTAGAGCGTCAGTGGCGTCGGGGATAAGACGCGGCCTATCATATCGAAAGGTCCGAAGTTCGATCCCTAGCTGGACCATGTACCAATGGGTTTTTCTCGAAACTTAAGTGCATTTACTGACTGCTCTCAAACGGTGAAGAAAAACATCGTGAGGAAACCTGCATACGCCGAAGAAGAAATTCTTAGGCGCATGTGAAGTCCACCAACCTGCACTGGGCTAGCGTGGTGGACTATAGACCGAACGCCCTCGTCGAGAGGGTAGGCCTGAGCCCCAGCAGTGGGGACATGTTAATAGGGTGTTGATGATGCGCACGCACCTGTGCGCGACGTTCTTGGTGATGACGACGCCGTGCACGACGCAGCTGTCGCGCGCGCCGCCGCCGGGCACCTTCTTCACCTGCACGTAGTTGCGCACGTCCATGTCGTTGCCGTACAGGTCTGTCGGACACACACACGCACAGTTACTTCTGTATCCAATTGTTGTCTACCAGCTGTTTCCCGTGGGAACAGCTTGTCCCGTAGCTAATTCCATGGAGTGACTGATGGCTCAACATAGATAAATATTGTAATGTACAGTCGACCGTATGTCAATGGATACACTTTGTCCTTGAGCTGGCCTATCCTATTAGGGAGCTTTAATACTACGAGGGACCAGTTCATACTGGTTTTGTTTCCACTGACGTGCGGTCAACCGTACATACAAGTTTGTACGGAACCTTCGGTGCGCGAGTCAGACTCGCACTTGTCCGGTTTTTATTTATTTATCGTATGGGTATTCTTTTTTTTGTACAAGCTATAGGTATGAAAGCAGGGCCCTGTGCTGTTGGGTTTGTTGCTGTTTCTTCCCTTCGGCGACGTACACGTGGAAACAGAGTAGTTTTAGTTTTAGACAGAATTGACGTCAAAACGAGAATATTGTATTCCAATTTTTTAATAAACGAATTTTCATTTCCATTTCATTCCGAGGTATCTATGGCCTATTTGTTATCACTGTTAACTTTCATCAAAAACTGCTCCGTAGTTGTTGCGTGAGAGAGTAACAAATATAGTTACGAACTTTCGCGTTTATAAAGGTCATATTACACTATAACGGCACGGGTCCAGCACGGCTCCAACCCAGCATTTACTTGTCACTCAAATTAGAGCATTAAAACCTGTGTCGTATAATATATTTCGTAATGTCAATATAAAAAGCCGCCGGCGGGCGGGCAGCGCGCCTACAGCTACCATACTACTCGTCGCGGAGCCCGCGCGCTGCAAGCGAGGAGACCGCGTGCGTACAGTGCGCCGACTGCGGGACATGCGTTAGCATACTAGTTTGTGGCGCGCTGCCAACGAGCTGGCACCTCGCGGGCGGCTAGCGGTAGCCGAAATTTGAGGCGGTGCTGTGGTGCAGCTGTGTCGTTGCCGTGCCGCAACCGTACCGCTATAATGTAATTCGACCTTTATTCTGATTGTTGCCCGTGGAGACCGGTTTTCGAACTGTGGTCGTCACCTGGCATGGTGATCTCGGCGGCCTGCTGGCAGAGCGGGTACAGCACGTCGAGCCAGGAGGCGGACAGCGACTCGCGCGCCAGGCACTGCCGCATCAGCAGCTTCAAGTGGTCCTCCCCAGACTCCACTATCGCCTTGCAGATGTTCTTCGATTCTGTGTAGCCTGCAATACAAAAAAGTTCACGATATATGATATTAAACTTATTGGGTTTAACCCAATAAGTTTAATATCATATATCGTCAACAGCCTATTAACATGTCCCCACTGCTGGGGCTCAGGTCTACAATATCAACGAGGGTGTTCGGGCTAGTCCACCACGCTAACCCAGTGCGGGTTGGTGGACTTCACATGCGCCTAAGAATTTATTCTTGGGCGTATGAAGGTTTCCTCACGATGTTTTCCTTCACCGTATGAGAGCAGTCAGTAAATGTACTTAAGTTTCGAGAAAAACCCATTGGTATATGACCCAGCCGGGGATCGAACTCCGGACCTTTCGATATGATAGACCGCGTCTTATCCCCGACGCCACTGACGCTCATTTCTTTCTCTTCATATGCACCCAAGAATTTCTTCATCGGCGTATACAGGTTTCCTCACGATGTTTTCCTTCACCGTTTGAGAGCAATCAGTCAATGAACTTAAGTTCAAGACTGCGCCGACGCTCTGATGTAACATGTTAAGGTATAGTTTAGACGGCGCGACTGGAAATGTCGACAAAAACAAGTCTTACCATCGCTGTGTTCCAAAACCGGATTATCCTCTTCACTCGATGGAGACGATTTTGTTTCTGAAAATTTATAGTGAATAGTATTTGTGAATATACCTATTTAATTTTTAAAAAACGTAGTTTGTAGATATATTCTTTAAAGGTTCTGTAGTCAAGGAACCATTAAAAGATCGTCTATCTTTCCCAGTTATGAACCGAAATGCCTCATCTAAGAAAATTCGTTGGTACCTCAAAATTTTTTTATTGCTTTGTAAAACGTCACCTGCTTTAGGCGCTTTGATAAGCCTAGCAGAGCTGTCTCCCAGGTTCAAATCCAGGCAGTACGAAGACACACTCTCCACCATCCTCTTGCATTCTTCAGCTGCAAAATAATTACACTTGCATATTATTCTTTCGTCAAATTCAAATTCAAAAGTATTTTATTGCATGTAAGTACACTAGGTACATTTATACAACGTCAATTTTTTATCTACCACCGCCTCCAAGGTGTTATATAGAGCTGGGAAGAAGAAGCGGCGCAACAAACTTCCGCAACACATCTTTTAAAATCAAGTTTGTACATAACATTATTTTGTAAAGATTGTGCGAGGCTGAAGTAACATTAACACCAGGCATCTTTGTCATTTAGATAATCGACTGTTCTATAATAAGCTTTCTTACAAAGTTGTTGTTTAATGTGGGTCTTAAATTTTCTGTCATTCATATTTAAGATTTCTTCTGGTAGTTTGTTGTAGAAGCGTATACATTGCCCCGTGAATGATTTACTGACCTTACTAAGCCTTAACTGTGGTGGTACAAGTTTGTTTTTGTTTCTTGTAACATAAGCTGTGTTCATGTCACAGTGCCTCAAAAAGCGAGATATATTTTTGCGGACATACAAAATATTCTCAAAAATGTATTGACTGGCAACGGTTATTATATATGTGTTATATGTTATTATGTATTATTCTATTGACAATACACTATGGTACTAACGAGCTGGTATGATGATGGCGGCAGGAGGCGGTCATAGGAACTCAGGAACTCCTCAATGGCTAATTAGGAAGCCTGTAGCTGCACACAATACGCACTGAAGATAGCTGCACATGCGCGGACCCATCGCGAACAATATTATCAGCTGCACTGATACCTCGCTAGTTGCGAACCTCAATTTTGTACTTATACTATTTTGTTCTTCTACCCAACTAGTCCACACGAGTCCCTGTTTTCTACAATCACCACCACCACCATCTCCTAAAACCGCATTGAGTTTGACTCATCCCAACGAGTGTTTCACTCGGTTATTCGGAGGAGTGTTTTTAATTGTATTTCTTTTTTAGACTCACGTGAATCCTCCTCGTCGTCGACCGGCCGCGGCGGGAGGACTATAGGCTTGTACAGCGCGTAGTCCGCGAACCGCGGCAGCTCGGTCATGCACTCCATGTAACCGGCGCTCAGCAGGTTCTGACATACCATTGTCGCTTGCACCCTGGAATTTCATCGATTTACGTAGGAAATAAAACGAAATAAATCCTATAGTACACACTAGTAATATTATAAAGGCGAAAGTTTGTAAGGATGTGAGGATGTCTGGATGTTTGTTACTCTTTCACGCTAAAACTACCGAACAGATTTTGATGAAACTTGGTACAGTGATAGCTGATATCCTGGAATAACTTAAAGGCTACTCTTAACGCTAATACCCCCTAAGTAACAGAACACCTATATAGAGGGCGCTGTTTCACAATGTACACGGGAAAAACTTTTCTACGCGGCCGAAGCCGCGGGAAAAAGCTAGTTATTTAATAAACTTGTGTGACTCAAAAATTTTTGAATACAAATATAAATAGATAAAATTGCAAATATCTGGCCGACTCTCTGGTTGGTGGACCGGGGTGGCTATTGCTCTTAATGACCTCCAGACAATTTTAACTAACGCGGAAGCCAGCACATGACCAGTCATTACGGAGATCTTTGTCCAGCAGTGGACGTCTTCCGGCTGATGTGTTGATGATATCCATATTAACCTCCTGAGTCCTGGGAGAAGTGAACGAATTTTTTTTTTTTTAAGTTTTACATTTTGTTTTATTTTTAATTTTTAGTCCTCAAAAGAAGTGAACGCTGAGTGAACATACAATTATTATTATTATTATTTTTTATGTTTTAGTTATGTTTTATTTTTAATGTTTGGCATAAATTACGTGAGCCATGTCCTCCCACGCTCATTATTGATGACAAATCTTCAACACCGCCCCTCCGCCAGGTAGACCGAAGACCAGAAGGTGGACGGGAGCAGCTGGATGCGGAGGGCGGAGGACCGGGTGTGGTGGCGTTCACTGAGGAAGGTCCAGTGGTGGACGTTGTAAGGCTGGTATGGTGATAAATCTCCAACAACAACCGTGGTCACAAAGGAGGTACTAACCATTGAGGTAATATAGAGTAGCTGCTTCAAATAAAAGTTGTGGTATATAATTATACACAGACCTATGTTATGGTATAACTAGATGACGGCGGGCGGGGGTGTCTCCGTTCTCATAGATAATATTCAATGCGCACAGATGCGACTTTGTCTGAATATGAATGAATTTCACCGAAATAAGGCCGCCCCCCCACGTGAGTTGGTGCCAATGAACACCAACTCGTGTTGCAAACAGTCGATTGGGGTGTCTTCTCTAGTACGTAGTACATATTACCTCGATGGTACTAACCAGAGAGTTGTTAGTATACATAGAGCGCGCGTTAGCAAGTCTGAACTGTAAGCACGGGTCTGAACAGTCTCGAAATGTTCGGGGCGACGCTACTAGTCACAACACGTCAGTAGCGCTGATTGTTGCTCTCGCCGGTATTTATTTAGATTTGGAGTAATCATGGTGAAATGTGCCGTGCCAAGCTGTAAACACGATTCACGGAAAAGAACGATCTAGAAAAAATCTAAATAGAAGCGTCCATAGAACACCTGCTTACACTTGGCACAATGGGCAATGAGCGATGCGCGCGCTCTATAGCTAGTATACTAACTCTATGGTACTAACCTTGTTTTATTGTTGGTGTTGTCCATGACCCACTGCAGCACGTCGCAGCCGCGCCACACGCCGTTGTAACGCACCAGACGATACCTGCGCAAGAACAATATGAATGTAGCTGCACACAGTACCGGCTGAAGTTAGCCGCACTGTCCGGCGCGCTGCGCTGTGATTGGTCGGCACATTTCCACTTGAAACTCGCGATATATCGGCACACTACTTCTAAGGCTTCACATATTCCGAAACAGTTGAACAATATGAATGTAGCTGCACAAAGTATACGGACTGAAGTTAGCTGCATTGTGCCGCGCGCCGCGCTGTGATTGGTCGACACAGTTCCACTTAAAACTCGCGATATTACGGCAGGCAATTTCCCCGGCTTCAGATATTCCGGAATAGTTGCAAGACAATTTTGCCGAATTAAAGAGAGCTGTCGTGGTAAGAATACCGTTTTCTTGTACAAAATATTAAAGACTAGCTGTTGCCCGCGGCTTTATGTTATTCCAGGATATAAGCTGTTACTGTATCAACCAAGTTTCATCAAAATCCGTTCAGCTGTTACAGCGTGAACGAGTAACAAACATCCTTATAAACTTTCGCCTTTATAATATTAGTGGGAAAGAATTTGAAATTGTTTTTGTATTTGTACAAAAACATCGTATAAACAAGTGCAACAATCAGGCAATAATCGAACGTCGCTTGCAGGCAAGCATTGACGAAGCTACGTACAAGATATTTGCAATCAGATTTGTTATATTTACACTTAAATAAATACGTATAAATATTTACAACAAACAACACTGTATTTATTGACAAGCTCCGGGGATTTTCATGGCGAAAATTTTAATGCATAAGGATTGAACGCTATGTTCTCCTTCAACAGTGTCGATACTGTTGTATACTTACTTACAACAACATCGATACATCGATCATACATTGTACATCGATACTGTACAATCAGTAGGCATCGATACTGTCGAAAGTCGATAGAATACTACGTTCAATCCTGCGTTTAAATTTTCGCTATGAAAATTTTAAAGGCTGTTATAATGAAATGATTTAGAATACTCTTGATTCTTACTAGTATTTTGATATGACTTTTTGAGCAGGAACTGTGCTGAAATATCGGTAGCTCAAAAAAAAGTGCCAAAACACTAAACAAAAAGCCATACCGAATCTAGCTTATATTCCAAATTGTTTTCTGAAGAGTGAGCAGTGCAACAATAGTACAAGATATTATTAGCAACGAGTGTGAATGAGACAAAGACACATCACTCACACCATCATTTTCCATATTCTGTTCAGGGATCTGTAATTATTTTTACATAATGATATTGAGGTAACTGTAGCATAGTATTTTTTTTTTAATTTATGACATTTTATAATTGCTCGCAATTTAAGTGTGTTGAAAACAGTCGTATGATACTCGTGAGCATTGATCATACATTACTTGGCTTCATTACATTCCAGCCTCTTAAGTAATGACCAATTTAGCTCACTTGTATCATAATGTACTATTATAATTTGATTCCTATATAATTATTCTTCCAGTATTTATTAGCCTGATTTTTTAATCACTATTCAATTTTTTTCTGGCCATTAGGTATCATTCAAAGACTCTATTTATAAAAAAAAAGATAACAATATTAAAATTTGGATAGTGATTATAAAATCACCCTGTAATGTTTTAATAGCTGGTGGAATTCCAAAAAAAAAAATCCTTTTGTGTTATGTCAATGACATAGATGTCCATCTATGTATGCAATACACGTATAGTCCCCGTAGAGTTACTTGGCGGCTTAATGAATACAGTCACAGACTGTTTGTACATCGCTGACAGTGTTTGTGTGCGTAAGCGAGATAGTGTGCTATATAGAGATGTCCAACAACTTGAAAGATTGATTCGATTGATAGAATCAATGAACTATTTCTTGAAATTTAATGAGCGACTCTAGTGAACCCCCGCACTGGTCCCCTTTGACACCTAACCATTGCGAAGAAATCAGCCAACTTCACAAAGCCGCCAAAAAGCTCCGCGGAGACAATACCTCCTTAGTGACCATATTGTTGGTGATTGATCTTTGGTCATCATTAATGGGTGTGCGGGTGACAATTGCTTACGGCATTTATGCCATACAATGTTCAGCTAACTTCACACAGCCGCCATAAAACTGTATGGGGACTTTATTACCTGTGGTGCTGCGTGGGCAGCGTGAAGGCGAGCTGCTTGAACACGTCCTGCAGCGGCTCGCGGGGCGCGCGCCGCGCGTCGCCGCGCTCCTCCTGCTCGCGCGCGAACACGAAGTTGTCGCGGCACAGCGCCGCCGCCGGCGACCGGTTCTCAGGGAACTTCACCTGCCGAACCACACACAATACAACATACATCTATTATTGCCACTATCTATACCTTGAATGAAAATAATTAGCTACTACGCGCGTGTCACCAAAGAGATTCGAACCTTCCTGATCTATACTAATAAAGAGGTTGTGGGACACAAGATATCGCTATCCCTTTCTAGGGCTAAGCACTTCTCTCAACTGTCACCTGTTGGGAGTATAGTTTTATAAATATTAATAGGGACAATTGTGAATAAATCATGCAACAATAATTATAAAAAGAAAAACTATTGTTTTTAATTATAAGTAATGAAATGAAACACTGTAACAGTTTTTTAGATGTAAGGAATAAATGGCTTGTTTATTATCTAACCTGAAGGTTGTCGTGCAGCGCGCGCAGGTCTGTGGGCATGTCGTCGCGCTCGCGCAGGTAGGTCAGCACCACGTTGCAGCAGTACGTGCACACGCGCAGACCGCCCGCGCACCCAAATATCTGACCTGCCACGTAAATACAACCTCCACATTTACTAATTAGGCTATCGGAGACCTGCATATGTAGAGCCTGTGGAGAGGATAGACGATGAAACATCTGCTGTGCGAATGCGAAGCACTAGCCGCAAGGCAAATGAGTGTCCTGGGTGTGGCCAGGACACTCATTCCCGAGGACTACAGACTCCTACCCCTTAGCTGAACAATAGCATTTGAGCAGCGGGGGTCACAGGGGCTGTCACAATAGATCCCATAGGGTCGCAGTGTCGCCGGATGAGCCCGGCCCCCTTCTACAAGATAAGATACTAATTAGGCAATTTTTTTTTATCAGACACACAGTTTTAGCTTGCGGCGTAAAAATTTTATTTATAATTTATTTATTTTATTTTAAAAGGAAGGGCAGACTATTTATCTACACTTTTTGTTTGTTTTCGACGTCACGATTCGTAACTCAAACAGGGCCGTTAAACTTCTAGGCTAGGTTCCACATGAGCTCACCCGGTACCCGCTGGCTGCAGCAGCGCGAGCAGAATATCTGTCCGCACACGCGGCAGTGGTGCCGGCGGCGGAGCGCGCTGAACCGCGCCGCGCACTCGTAGCACTCGCGCGAGATGTCGTCCGGCATCCAGTACCGCGCCAGCTCCGTGTCCGCGTACCGCGTGCCGCCCTACCATACACAAGGAAACAAGCATGGTTAAACTGAGGAAAACACACAAAAAAAACAGTGCAGTGCATGTGAAGTCCACCAACTCGCACTGGGCTAGCGTGGTGGACTATATATAGCCCGAACACCCTTGTTGAGAGGATAGGAATAAGCACCAGCAGTGGGGACATGTGAATAGGCTAGGCTGTTGATGATAAGGACACAAAAAAAAAGAAAAAAAAAACTTTATTGCTGAAAGTACATAACAGTTACAATTAAAATTTGTTACTTCTTCAGCTTGTCCCTTGGACATAGGCCACCGGTCAGTGTGGACAAAAGGGGAAATTGCTGAATTATTATTAATTGTTGGTTGAATAGGCTGTTTGTGTAATATTATCGTTGCCTTAGGTTATAAGTAAATGAAAAGTGTTCTGTTCCAATTCCAATTTCGAATTCAAGCCTTCACATTATATGGTTCAAGAAACCATGTTTGTCTTATTTTGATACATTTTTTTAGAAGTTATCCTATGACACACATCCTGGTAATAAATATTGTAAGTACTTACCCCAGATCCCAAAGCAATAAGACTGCTTATTCGTTTCAACACATTTGGTAAACTCCGCCCTTCGAATTCAACAGCGTAAGCGCCTGTTTCCGTCTTCATATCATCAACGTCTGGCTTACTTTGTTCTTCGGACGGAGAGGCGTTTTGTTTGGCGTCCGTCAAGGCTTTGTTTTGCAAGTTCTCAGCGGTTTCGCTGGGAGAAAAGATGGGAAACTTCCACAATTTATTGAAGAAGGTCGACACGCCGCTTTGTGTCGATTCCTCTTCGAATCGAGGGAATTCCGTGAGCTGGGACGTATCATATTTCTCCATCGTCAAATTCAATGAAATTACGAAGAAAATTATGAAAAATACATCGGATCGGATTTTACAGCACTTTTGTCAACAATAAAAATTCCACCACAGATTATATCGTTAACGGCTGCATGCATCAATCACAATCAGCTGTGATGTATTCTTAATAAGTTTTACGCCCCTTGAAACAATGTATTTTTAGACAGTTATAGTATTTTAAATATATAAAAAACCGATATAAGTTTTTGAGGTGGAGGTTCAGGGTGGAGGAGGTGCACGACCTAGGAATTACGTCAAGGATCCTTCCCTAATCCTTCCTCTGAGTGCACCGCTTTAAAAAAATATATGTATTACCTAATCTGTGACCACCGCTTAAACTGTCAATCAAACTTGCCTCAGACAGACTGACTGGCTGGATTGATGACGGACAGACGGACGGACCGACTAATGACTGACTGTCAATTGTCATCAACAATGTGGCCAACTTAGTGCTTTCGGCACTAGATCTGGTGCATTTTTACAGATGTCAGCGCTCAAAATTTAATTTTAGTGCCTAGTGCCCTTTTTAGTGCATTTTCAGTCACCACGTTAAATCATAATAATATCGTAGTAGTATCCGAAATCCGAATTCATGTATGAAATCTGGAAGAATCACAGCTTCTGTAGAAAATTTCATTCATCATTCACATTTTCTATGAAATCGTCGCGCCAATTTCAAATCGATCGAGGCAGGCAATACTGTTTTCTTTTCTAAATTCCTTTACTCATATATATTGTTGCGTTTTTTTAGTTTTAAAAATCTAGTGCTCATTTCTTGAAAATCCTGTAAATCTGGTGCTTTTTTAGATTCGTTTAGTGCTCAAACATCCAAGGGAGTTGGCCACACTGGTCATCAATAATTTTTAGTTTCCTCTCCTTGTTGAAGTTAGTTCAGATTTTCATTTCTCACGACAATTTAAAAATACTTCGTATTGACCATGGGAGAAGTTTCTCTTGAGACCACAGCTTATGCTAAAATAATTCTGCATGCGGCCAAATATCCGCACTGCGCTGTGAACGGTGTGCTGTTGGCGGATGCGACCAAGATCAGAGAGGGAGCGAAGCACCAGGATCTGGACATTGTGGACACAATTCCGCTGTTCCATCATAGCCACAGCTTGTCTCCAATGGCGGAGGTGGCGCTCACACAGGTAATTTTTATTTGTCCAATAGTTCTTCCTGTCCAAGGCACCGCCAGTTTCAGAGAAAAAAGTATCTAGTCATATACCTATTCCACTATTCAAATTGCAGATAGAGATGGTTGCACAGGCCGACAACAGAATCATTGCCGGGTACTATGCTGCATGTGAGAACTTCAGAGACAACACGGTGGAGAAGTGTCCCGGCCAGAAGGTAGCCGAGAAGATTGCGGAGCTCTTTCCGTCGGCTGTGTTTATTGTGGTAAGGCTTGACTTTATAGCCAAACTATGTGACTTTCAAAATAAAGCCCTTTATTATTATTATAGCTATTTAATGCAGAGGTTTGCATTCGAGTCGCGACTCCGACGTACTAAACTCACGAGTATCCAAAGCCTAAAAATTAAATAGGGACCCCGAGCGCCGCCCTCGGTATGTTCCAGTCTCACCTGTCATTGTTAATGTTCTTGATTCTAATTATCCTCTGCTTGTCTTGCGACATAAGCCTCTTCCAGAGCTTTCCAGTCAGTTCTGTTCCATGCTTTTTGCATCCATTGTTCCTCCTGCAACCCTTTTCATGTCATATTCCCATCTACAGTATTGTCTCTTTCTTTTTCCATCTCTTGGGTACCATTCTACTATATCCCTAGTCCATTTTTCTATCTTTTGTCTAACCATGTGTCCTGTCCAACCAATAAAGCCCTACCTAATGGTAAAAACAGTGCTACACTTTCAGTCATAGGCCTTTACGCATTACAACTTCCAGGGATCCATAAAGTGGAGCTTTTTGAAACTCTAAAGAGATGAAATTTAGAAGACATGTAAAAGATCATTTTTAGCAAAAAGTTATTTTCTAAGATATTTTCAGTAAAACTAAAGTACATGCTTTTTCTATGAGCACTGTGCTTTGAGCTAGCACAATGGTAATTTTGCCTCTGGTGGCACTGCTTGCAAAATAAACCTCTACATTCCCGCCCTGTTAATAAGAGAAAAAAAACATTTTCTGCAGGTGGACAACAAGAGGATGCTGCAACACCTGGACACGCCAGCCATCAAGCTGCACAATTTCGCTGAGGGCAAGTGGAAGCCAAAGGATGCCAACAAAGTTCTATTCCGTGAGTAAAAACATGCAAGAAATATAACAAGGTCACCATATCATTAATGTTGGCCAAAAGTATCCTGCTCTGTAGAGCTTCAGTGGCGTCTAAGATAAGACGCGGCCTATCATATTTATTATATTATTATTTATTTTATTTTTAAATGGAAAGGCAGCTTATAGCTGATGCTTCCATATCAGTTTATCGAAAGGTTTGAAGTTCGATCCTTGGTTGGGTCAGGGTTTTTTCTCGAAACCTAAGTATATATACTGACTGCTCTCAAACGGTAAAGAAAAACATTGTGAGGAAACCTGCTTAAGTCGAAGAAAAAATTCCTAGGCGCATGTGAAGTCAACCCACCCGCATTGGGCTAGCGTGGTGGACTATAACCCGATTGCCTTCGTTGAGAGGGTAGGCCTGAGCCCCAGCAGTGGGGGCCGTTGATTTGAAGGTCCTGCCTAACCAACTGCAGTGAAAAGACCCATTAGTAATGAGTAATGGGCCATTACTCATTGACTGGACACCCCACACGTAACAGTTTAATAAGGTCTAACGATGAATTCTCAATAATATTCCTTCCGCCCTCGCTTTCAGAAACTCCGTACGTTTTGGAGACGGTCTCCCATCTACTGCAGCGCGGCGTCCAGAAGGATCTGGTGGACTTCGACAATTACCTGGACGACGTGACGCAGGACTGGACGAACCTGGGCATCGAGAAGCTCATATCCAGCATCGACGCGTCCAATATGTACAGCAAAGACAAGGAGAGTCGGTAATCATTTTGGAGGGTATACGGGGTGGGTCATGGAGGTAATAAGATAGAATGTGATTTCGTTGTGAATGGATTATGATGAAGGACGTATTATTTTTTATTTGTTAAGTTTGTGTATAATTTTATCTTGAAAGCACTTGAACTATTAAACAAAATTTACTTTCCTCACTACGAATGATACAGAAGAGAAAAAAAAAACTTTCCTCACTAAATCTTGTCATATGCGTCATCTTGGCAGAGCCACGGCCTCTGATTTGAAATCTGACTATGCAGAAGAAATGTACTCGAAAATTATTATTAGTACCTCAGCCGATTAAAAGTTATAGAGGTCTGCTGGAGAGGTCTGCGGTGGCTCTGCCATGATGACGTCAGCGCAGTAGAGCCACGCTATATCTCGAAAACTACAAAGATATCAAATTTCTGTAAATGCAGAAGAAATGTACCTCAAATGTTCATCTTCATCATCGATATTGGCTTATTTACCCGCTTGCGCGACTTTGTTTCATAAAAAAGTTGCCGCGCCTCTCATCGGGCTAGTGTGTGAGATGCATAAAAAATGTGGACCACAATACCTACTCCGTTGGGTCCGCGGTTGTTTCGGCCCGCAACAACTTTGGCCCCAGAGAGTTGTTAGTATATATAGAGTGCGCATTAGCAAGTCTGAACTGTAAGCACGGGTCTGAACAGTCTCAAAATGTTCGGGGCGACGCTACTAGTCACAACACGTCAGTAGCGCTGATTGTTGCTCTCGCCGGTATTTATTTAGATTTGGAGTAATCATGGTGAAATGTGCAGTGCCAAGCTGTAAACACGATTCACGGAAAAGAACGATCTAGAAACAATCTATATGGAAGCGTCCATAGAACACCTGCTTACACTTGGCACAATGGGCAATGAGCGATGCGCGCGCTCTATAGCTAGTATACTAACTCTATGTTTGGCCCGCTGTCCCAAACAACCTTAAGTGGTCCCTACACCATCAATCTGCATGACATGCAATTACGTGCCGTCACTCATGCATGATCGTCTAGCCGTAGTGATTGACTTGCATGACATGCAAACTACGTGCTGGCCGTTGCTTCACTGTATTGATTGATGGCAAGCATGATGGTCCATCATGTAGCATGACCATCACGTAAACGTAACGCATGTCATGCAAGCATGATCGTTTAGGGACCGCTTTACTCCAGTGTTTTCGAGAATATAAAAAAACATAACGTTATATTTATTTGCATTTAACTACACAATAAAACAACATTTATTAACGTGTAAAGAGTATAATTAATTTAAGTTATTAAAATATTCCTCGACCAGTTTCTTGCATTTATTTATACCGCCCATGTCGTTAGCTTTACCTTGAAACTTGCCGTTTTTGAACGCGCCTTTGCCTTTTAAGAGGTCCGTTATTCTGAAAATAAAAATCATAAATAAGAGAGACATCAGGGAAGAGATAGATCACAAGAAAAAAATAGAAAAGGAAATCAGAAAAAATAGAAAACATGCAATATTTAAATTAATGAAATTCAATTTCAAAATAAGGAAGTGCATTTCCTTGCGTGCTGTTGTGGTGATTGAATGTACGTGAAGCTAAGAATATATAAATAAACGCGACACAGGCATTAGGTAGGATCCTTCCTCCCCGTGTCGCGGGTGCCATAGACACACTTAAACACAATCACAAACATCCAAGACCTGAGAACAAGCATATAACGGTCAGAAGATAAATGCTTGCCCCGGCCGGGATTCGAGCCCGGGGCTCCGAGCACAGCAGGCAGAGTCACTATACCAACTAGGCTACTAAGGCGACAAAAAAAGAATGGATCCGTTGTAGAGTCGACCGCACGTCCGTGGAAATACTTTGACCTTGAGCTGGCCTAGCCTAGGAGGGAGTTTCAATAATATGAGAGACCAGTTTATACTGGTTTTATTACCACTGACGTGCGCTCGACCGTACTATTTCAACTTACTGTTGTCCCAATGCTTTGCAGTATTCCTCTGGACCTTGTATTATTATCTGTCCCTCTTTCGGCTTGTCCGGGTCCTCCGATGCCAGGAATATGAACAGTCCCTCTCCGTCTAAACCTATGGATAGACACATAAATACTTTATCAACACCCTAAGTCATTTTTCTGTACAACGGTGCGCACGAAGACACGAAAACAACAATTCATAAAAATACACAAATACATTTAAATAAATACTTAAATACATACAAACACCCAGAATGTGAAAACCAACAGTTATGCTCATCACACAAATGTTGAGCCTGGGTGGGAATCGACCCACGACCTTTGGCGCAGTAGGCAGGGTCCCTCCCTACCACTACGCCAACTGGCCAATTCCCTTATGAACCTGGTTCACTTCACATGAACTTTGACTGTACTTTATGCAGATATCGCTGGCACATGCTATATGTAAAGAATACAAACCTTTGCATATAGCCCGGTTGAAGTCCGGAGTGGCTTCCTTCTTAGACATGAATACGTATTTCGGTTTGGGTTGTGCCGTTTTAATTTTGTCAATTTCCTGCTGGGCCAGCTCGGACAGGACGTTTTGGAGGTTCTTGGAGGCGACTTTCAGGTTTTTCTGCAGTTTCTGGACTAGTTCTTCGTGTTTGGTTGGTTCGTTTCTGAAATAACATTAAAAAAATACAATAAAAAGCTACCAGTAATTAATGTCGAATTTCGAAAATGTTCAATTCTCAAAAAATTTTTGTTTATAGTGTTGTTTTTTTTTCATGATCTCCTTAGTGAAATCCCAATATTTTTGTAGTATAATTAAATGGATATGATAACGGTGATAAATACAGAAGAAATATTATGAAAAAATCTATCCAACGACCTTTAAAATATAACTTGTATGTATGTATGAAAACACTTTATTGTAGGTACCAAAAATTTACAAAAACAGACCGTTAAGAATAAGACTATGATACAAAGGCGGACTTATCCCACTAAGGGATCTCTTCCAGTACACCTAATTATATTTATAAAACTTAATTATTGTTGGCGGCATATGGAATAAATTAAACATTTGAAAAATGTCAAATTTTCACGTCATTAATATAGGTAAGTACAGCACGCCAGCGGAAACAAAACCAGTATAAACTGGTCTCTTATAGTATCTAATGATTATATTATAGGTCGAAACAGCCCTATTGAGCTATTTTCCTGTAGATACTTTAGTCTAAAGTATGATATACTTACTTGAGTAGTCCAGTCAGCACTTTCTCCCGGTCGAGCATCCGTTGCATGGTGTCAGTGACGCGACCGCCCACCAGAAACTTTAGATTGGTCTTCCCCTTCTTGCCGGGCTCCACGCCCGTCAGTTTTATCACTTGCAGCTGGCTGGAACAGTTGGTGTAATGCACAAGCAATCGTTTATGTTGTCGAGTTATAACCAAACTGACTAATCTGAAGGTCGCGGGATCCAGCTGGATGAGGTTAGCGCAGGACCGGTCGTCGTGGAGATCCTTGGGGTAGGCCTTTGTCCAGCAGTGGACGTCTACAGGCTGATATGATGATGATAACCAAACTAGCTTTTTCCAGCGGCTTCGCCCGCGTAGAAGTTTTTCCCATGTACATTGAAACAGCGCCCTCTATTAGGTTTTTTGTTACTTAGGGGGTATTCGCGGACGCCCCGCGACTTCGTCCGCGTTAAAAAGTAGCCTATATATTATTCCAGGATATAAGCTATCACTGTACCAAGTTTCATCAAAATCCGTTCGGTAGTTTTTGCGTGAAAGAGTAACAAACATCCTCACAAACTTTCGCCTTTTATTAGTATGAAGTGGGATAGTACTAAGTGGATGTAAAAAAAAAAAAATTAAGAAACTTAAAACTAGGGTCTAACTATTACTAGAAACTAATTTCGTTGTTTTATAATTTAATTCAGAGGTCAAAAGTAATAATAAGCTTTTAAATTCATCTTGCCAATTTAATTATTCATAAAATATGGGGGAATTCTTACATGTAGTACAAAATTTACGTACATTTTACGGGGTGTCTTCACATCTTACCAAATCTCACCAGGGTCCAAATATTCACCTCACAGAAGCCCCTACCTAGCCCTTGTGTTTGGGATCAAGTAAAATGTAATGTGATTGTAACCTGAGGTTGGAGACGTGAGTTCCACAGCACATGTTCTCGTCAATGTCACCGATGCGGATTATACGGATTGTCTGCAAACAATCCTTCGGCAGCCCTCTGGTGTGAGCCTGAAACTAAACTGTAAACGAGAACCAAGTCTAGCTCAATGTTCAAGTCAACGGCTGGGGTAAACAAATTCTCGAGTGCAGCAAGCATTGTGTGTTACATGGATGCGGAGAACCGAAGATCGGGTTCAGTGGCGCGCCTTTGGAGACCTGTGTCCAGGAGTGGACCGGTGCAGTGTTATCTTCTGAGGGGGCCAGGAATACCTGGCGACACTTCGACCCTATGGGATCTGTTGTGCCAAACCCCTGTCCGACAAACGGTGCCCCAATCCGTTTTTTTGGTGGACTTCACATACGCCTTAGAATAGTAAATACCAGTCTGTGGCTGGCGTATACAGGTTTCCTCACGACGTTTTCCTTCACTGAAAAACCTGTGGTATTGTAATAAACCGTACTTAAGTTTCGAAAAACTCATTGGTACGGGCCAGGATCGAACCCATGGCGTCATGAACGTGAGGCGAGTGTTTTTGCTTCCGACTAAGTATTTACAACATACCGCATCCAACTCGGGGTCATCGATGCTGCAGAACTTGACGGCGACGGGCATGGCCTGCCGGATGAGCTCGTTGCAGCGCCGCTCCGCGCGCGCCGCCACCTCCTCGCTCACGGCGGTCGAGTCCAGCTCCACGTGGCTCTCCTCCGCGCCCAGCCACCAGCTCGTCGTGGCCAGACCGTGCTCCTTCTCCAGGATCGCTGACAGGAGGTGCTGCCCTGCGGGGTGCATCGCAGGTGACATTTTAGTGGCGATTCGAGATGGTGATTGATGTTTCATTCATAGTTTTTAAAAAATATTTAATCACTATTTGCGATCAGTCCACAGGACTCTAAGCAAATCGTATGTGTGTAGAGTTTTGACGTTAGAATGGAGCCAGTCCAATGACTGCTGCTTTCATAATTTGTTACATAATTATTTTTATTGTGGTAGTTAACAGTTAATGCTTCAATTATATATAATAATAATAAATAATAATAAAAATGTTTATTTCCAATAACAACAGCACATTACAATGTTTGCAAGGACTCCGTTCTAAGTTTAAACTTATATTACGGTAGTCCACATCCGGGTTACGACTATTTCTATCAATTTCACAATAGCAAGTAAGATAACACAGTAATTGATGAGATAGTTATTTAGATGGGAATCGATCAGCCAAGTCTACGACTTTGTATCTTTTCAAGTGACTGAATTCGTCACTCTATGTGAATAGAGATGCCGCCAGCTGGTTGCTACATAAAGTTGCGTACGAAGGCGTTCAGCGCGAGGATGTCTCGCCGCGCACCGCTGCTCAGTGGCATATTGGTTTGTGTTGAGGCAATTTCCTAGCAACGAATTTTCGTTTGCTTTGTATGGAGCTGCGTCCACCTGTCCGCACCGCACGCACCGACCTCCACCATACAATCCTTTGCGTGCGGTGCGACCAAGTGAACGCGCAGCTTAATCCAGTGTATTTTTTTGGCACTGTTAACGACTAGTGCAATATATCTCGCAAATTGTATGGTTGATAAAAATTTGTTGTATGGAAACACTGACTGATTTAAAAACACCTGTTCAATGATACAACATTGGTGAAAAAAAAACTAAAATCTTATATCTTAGGCCGTACGTTAAAAACAGGGTGGGCGCCTGCTTTGGGCAGCATACACAAGATTTGAGAATAAAAATTAAATCTACCTGAATGCTGCTGCATGTGGTCAAACCTCCGTTCCCAGTTGACCTTCTGTGCCACGGTGGCACCCACCTCGAGGGGCTCCCGAGTGAAATGCAGAGCCTCGTCACCTTTGCGGAGCACCTGGACCACTTCCTTGTTGTTCAGCCATCCAACGTCATGGGGCTGGACAGACATTACTGTGATTATTTCCCATACTAAGCCTGGTTTTGCCTTATCTAGCTAGAAGCCTGTTAGAAGAGCTGGTTTATTTTACAACTTTTAAAAGGTTCCGTTGAATGGAAACCTTTTAGTGACGCTTTGCTTAGGGCATCTGTCTATCTGCAAGATCACTCAAAATCTTGACCATACATTTGTGAAAAATTCTTGGTGATCGTAGGAAAATTAAGTAAGTTTCTGGAATGAGTTTTAATAGTTCTCTGAGATGATATTGATCAAAAAACCAAACCTAAAGCGCGACACAATGCGGAAGCGTGGCGGTTGTGATGTGAAGGGCGTCATACACTTTCGAACGTTACAAAAACAAACGCCACCGCCACGCTTCCGTACCGCTCTGTCTGTGTCGCGCTTAAAAAGTCAAACCCAAAAATATAAACAAGCAAAATAAATCAGACAAGGAACAAATGTTTTAACAAATGTTTTTTTAACAAATGTTTTAAGATCAAATTAATATTTAAATACCTAGCAATAATTAAAACTAGAATACCATATAAGTACCTGCCCTCCACCAGCAGGGAACAGGATAGTGTTCTCCAGCGTGATCTGGTATCCATGGAATTTTGATATCTTTCCATAATCTACTATTGGCTCCTTGGTTTCTTCACATTTCACCACTTTCGAGGAAAACTGAGACAAACAAGTACAATTTATTATTTTTAGAAGTGGAAGGACATCAGGTACTGTTTGTTAGGTTATCAATTCAAGAATAACTCCAGGTGTCGTAGACACGTACCTATATCATAACCAGGCGACCGTTTTTATTTAATAAGCACAAATGTAAAGTAAATAACCTTACCTCCTTCAGAAAACTGTCCTCTTGACATTTAAATACCATTTTAGTAGTTTATACTGAAATTACGACAAACCTAAATTTATCTTATCTTCTATCTAATTTACCTTAGCAATCAAAAGGTTACAGTCACAAATTAGATAGTATACGTCCAAGTTACAGTGTGTTTACAGGTTTTCCACAAATTAGATAGGTTTTCATTTCAAATCAAAATAAAATCATCATTTTTATATTTTTTTGTTGATTTCGTCCAATGATGGACAGGCGAAAGTCGTTAGACCATACAGCCAAGTCATATTTGTAACATATATAAAATCATCAATTTCGTCAGCGATTATTGTTTTTTTTTTTCGTGCAGTTGAGTATTTAATTATGTTTGGTTGAATGAATTGGATATGCAGGCAACGATCATGGACCCATTCAGCCTTGCGGGTTAATTAATGGTAGGTTTTTTAAAAGGGGTTTTACGGCCCTGGAAACAAAATCTGTTTAGGCCAGTCGTAGTTCATTCATCCCAAAAACTATGGACCTATTAATGCAAAAAAACCGATCTTACAGCAATCACGGCCACCACAAAAGGGCTACCTTTTTGTGGTGTCGGCGATCCACACTGGCGAATTTGTCGTTAAGTAAAAAATTTGTCCCCTTAAACAGAGATTTAGTAAATGGAAAATAGATCATTTCCATCTTCTTGGAGAACACCTTGCAGTCAGGAAAGATCTCAGAAGAGTAAGTATTAGGAAAGATAATATAAAATTATAAATAAATAAATTAAGGAGTAATTAATTTATATTTTAATAACAATAACTTTAACAACTAAGTTATGCCATGCCCCATGGGATCTTCTAATCATGTTTTTTTCGGTACTTGGCAGTTGGCATGGCACAATGATAATAATTAATACATTATTAATAATTTTTAGGATAAAGTATGATCGACTGCACGTCAATGGAAACAAAACCACTTTATGCAGGTCTGTCATAATAGTATTGAAACTTCCATATAATAATAGGCTAGGCCAGATCAGAGTAAAAGCGTTTTCACTGACGTGCGATCGACTACCTAGTTAGTGTAAACAGCTGTTACAAAAAACTGTTTTATATCTTGAGATCAAAATGTGTTATTTTTCACAAAATTCTTCAGAGTTTGGTCCAATACTGCTAAAGTAAAATCAACATCTTCCTTTGTTATACACATGGGTGGCTTTATTCGGAGCACCTGCAAAGAAAAAAAAGAAATAGACGATACCTATTGTAATTTGTGATCACAGATATAATCTCTAGTCGTCTTCATTTTTGGTCCTTCGAGCCGGATATTCAGGATCAGATGAGAATGTGAAAACAAGTCCAAAAAAGGGTTAGGCAACAATAATTAACAAAAAAAAACGTGCAAGAAAAAGCACACGGATCCTCGTAGGTAGGTAGTATCCTTTGGGTGTCGTCTAATTCATGAATGAGTAATGTGACTTGTAGGGATTGGTAAAGGTACAAGGTTACCCATTACTATGTAACTAATAACTAATCTGTAATATGTATTACTTGAAACAGAAATAAAATTGTTTTAAATAATAATAAAAATTGACGGTTGTAAAAAAACTAAATATTATTTACAACGATTTTTACAACCTGTAGGTAGATAAAAACCTGATGTAAAAACCACAGAAAGAGTGTTGAAAGTCAAATGTCCACCTTCCAAAGCCATATAATAAAAGTATAAGTGTCTCTATGAAAATAATATGGAGGGCTTGTCGTCTTGTCTTGTCGATTGATTAATAAACTGTGTGCTAATAAAAGTAATAATGGAAAGCTTGGTCTATAATTAAACTACACCATACAAAATATCAACAGTGGTAGCAGATCGGTGGTTTCTAACTTTCTACAAAAGATTTTGGTGTAAAATAAAAAAAAACAAGATGTCGACCACGTCGAAGGAAAAATTTCCAATTGTGCCGTTTGCAGGGAGCAATTTTAGTGTATGGGCATTTAGAATGAGGAGTATTCTGAAAGAACATGGCGTGTTGAAATGTATTGAGGACCCAGAGTATGCGGCAGACGCCGCCAATGCATCGCTGGAAGCGAAGGCGCAGGCGATCATCATAGCCGGCGTCGCAGACAGCCATATTGAGTACATAAAAAAGAATTCGGCTTACGAAATGCTACAAGCCTTGGAAAACAATTTTATGAAGAAAGGTGTGCGGTCCAAGTTGTTTTTGAGGAGAAAATTATCGGAAATACGATACAATGAAAGTCAGGCATTAATGCAACATTTTGTAAAAATTGAGGAAATGTTCTCCGAATTGAAAGATGCGGGGGCAGAACTAAGCGAAGAAGAGAAAATTAATTACCTATTACTATCAATGCCACGAAGTTACGAAGGAATAATCACAGCCCTTGAAACGATGGAAAATTTAAAATATGATTTCACCAAAAATAGGCTTTTGGGTGAAGAAGAAAAAAGGAAGAAAAATGAGCCTCCAGGATCATCACATGACAATCATGCTTTGACTTGCTATACCTGTGGAGGCAAAGGGCATAAAAAATACCAATGCAACAGAGGAGGAAATTATGAACAAGGACGAGGAATTTATCAAAGTGAACGAGCACGAGGTGGACGAGGACAGTATCAAGGACGAGGACAGTATCAAGGACAAGGACAGTATCAAGGACGAGGACAGTATCCAGGACGAGTACAGTATCCAGGCCGAGGACAGTATCCAGGACGAGGACAGTATCGAGGACGAGGACAGTTTCAAGGACAAGGACAGGATCAACAAGGACAGTCATACGCAGCAGGGAATGATAATAACATTATGTTTTTGTGTGAACAGGTTAACGAAGTTTATAGTTGTGAAAATGAAAAGGAACAATTAGTTTGGTGTGTAGACTCTGGCTGCTCTGACCATTTAATCAATAATAAGGACTTGTTTACAGACTATATTGAATTAAAAAATCCTAAGAATATAGCTGCGGCTAAGAATGGTGTGATGTTAAAAGCAGTAGGTATAGGAAATATAAAGGTGAATTGCTATGTAGGCAGGAAATTAACACCTTGTACAATAAAAAATGTTTATTATGTACCTGAGTTGAGAAAAAATTTGTTGTCTGTATCTAAAATGGAATCCAGTGGCTTGAGGGTTTCTTTTTCAGATGGAAAGGTAAGAGTATATAATTATGACCAGTTAATTATGATAGGAAACAGTAATGGTTCATTGTATACAATTGAAATGGGAGTAAACATTCCGGATTGTAATTACACTATGTCAAAAAATGATAATGAGTTAATTCAGCTGTGGCACAGACGTTTTGGTCACTTAGGTATGACAAATATTAATCATCTAGCGCACAAGGATTTTGTAAGGGGCCTAGACGAGTTAAAAAATAAAAAGATTGAAAATACATTGTGCGAACCCTGCTTGTTAGGAAAAATGTCACGACAACCATTTAATAGAAAAGGATATAGGGCGACCAAACCTTTAGAGTTAGTACATACTGATGTATGCGGGCCAATTAGCCCGGCTACCAGAGAGGGCCATAGATATTTCGTGACATTCATAGACGATTACACACACTTCGTCATGGTTTATTTGATTACACAAAAGTCTGAAGTATTTGAAAAATTTAAACAGTTTTATCATCATGCAACTAGGCATTTTAATATGGATTTATTGAAGCTTCGATCGGATAATGGCCGTGAGTATGTATCAGGAGAATTTCATAGATTTTGTGAAGAAAAAGGTATAGTATTGCAATATACAGTTCCGTATAACCCTGAAATGAATGGTGTCGCAGAGCGGATGAATCGAACATTACTAGAGAAAGCTCGGACAATACTAGCTGATTCAACTTTAGGAAAAGACTTTTGGGGAGATGCTGTTTTATATTCAGCTTATGTTACTAACAGAAGTCCAACAGTGGGCAAAGACAAAACACCAAGCGAATTATGGGTGGGTAAGAAACCAGATGTGTCAAACATGCGAGTATTTGGTAGCGTAGCGTATAACTATGTACCTAAAGAATTAAGACAAAAGCTTGATAATCATGCAAAGAAGATGTTTATGATAGGTTATAGTACTTCAGGATATAGGCTCTATGATGAGACAACTAATAGAACAGTGAATGCAAGGAATGTAGTTTTTGATGAAAACCCGAAGAAGGGAGAGCAACATGTTTTCTTACCATCCTACAGCGACAATATTAAACAAGGGGAAGACTTTTCACAAGAGAAGACTAAAGAAAGAGGATATACAATAGAAAAAGAACGGAATACAGAGCAAGTGAAAGATCAGACAGAAGTAATGCAAGAAAATGTAACAGGAGGTTCAGATGTTGAAAACCAAATAAAACAGAGAGCGAAAAGAACAATACAGAAGCCAAAATGGCAAGAAGACTACGATTTAAATGATGAAAGTGATGAAGCATTATTTGCTCTACTTACATGTCATGAAGATGTACCATTGAGTTTCGAAGATATAGAAAGAAGAGAAGACAGAGTTCAGTGGAGAAATGCAGTAAAGGAAGAATTGAAAGTTTTACAGGAAAGTGAGACATGGAAAATAGTTCCAAAGCCTAATAAAGAAAAACTACTAGACAGTAAATGGGTATTCACAAAAAAGGATATTGGAAATGAGAAAATGT
Source organism: Metalampra italica (assembly GCA_949699065.1). Lineage (NCBI taxonomy): Eukaryota > Metazoa > Arthropoda > Insecta > Lepidoptera > Oecophoridae > Metalampra > Metalampra italica. The sequence continues at coordinate 10,113,405 of OX452980.1, forward strand.
GCAAGGCAAGATTGGTAGTTCGCGGATACCAACAGAAAGATAATTTTGAAGATATTTATTCACCTGTATTAAAACTTCAAACCTTGAGGGTGCTCTTATCCATAGCAGCACAGAGAGAATACCATATACATCAGATGGACGTCAAAGGAGCATTCTTATACGGAAGGATTGATGAAGATGTTTACTTAAGGCCACCAGAAGGATTGGCAGTACAAGATGGATATGTTTTGAAACTGACAAAATCATTATATGGTTTGAAGAAGTCACCGAAATATTGGTATGAAAAATTCAATGATACTATTACCAGATATGGATTTAAAAGATCTGTAAATGATTATTGCTTATATAGTAAAGGGAATATGTATTTATTGCTGTATGTTGACGACTTATTGTTGCTAGGGAATAATTTACAGGAAATAGAAGCAGTTAAAGAATTTTTGTCAACTCAATTTCGAATGAAAGACATGGGCAGTGATAATTTGGCGTATTTGGGAATTGCAATCAATAAACAGTCAGGACAAATACTTGTAAATCAGACTAAATATCTGCAAAGCATGTTAGAAAGATATGGCATGGCTGATTGTAAGGGGTGCGATACTCCAATGGATGTAAATTTTAAATTGGATGAAAACAGTACTATTGACATGAGCTATGAACAACAGTGTAGGTCATTAATAGGTTCTCTTATGTATGCCACTATAGGCACAAGACCAGATTTAGCTAATGCTGTATGTTATTTGAGTAGGTTTCAGACTAAACCAAGTGAAAATTTATGGAAATCTCTAAAAAGAGTCCTTAGATATGTAAAACAAACTGTTAATTACACTCTTGTGTATTCAAAATGTGATGACAATACTTTATCACCACTGATAGGATTTGCTGATGCCGACTGGGCTAGAGATCATGATAGAAAGTCAACGTCTGGATATTTGTTTAAACTTTATGATAATTTAATTATGTGGAGATCTAAGAAACAGACCACAGTAGCCCTAAGTACTACTGAGGCTGAATTAGTTTCATTATGTGAAGCATCTGTAGAAGCTTGCTGGCTTATTAAATTGTTGACAGATTTAAAGGTTAATGTTCAAAACGTAACTATATATGAGGATAACCAAAGTACAATGAAAACTGTAAAGAACCCAGATCAAAAGAGATTAAAACATATGGATATTAAGTTTAATTTTGTTAAACAGAAAGTAGAGGAAGGTCTGATTTATGTAGAGTACGTTAGGACTGAAGATCAGTTAGCTGATGTTCTCACAAAGCCTTTGGCTAAGAATAATTTTAATAAGTGTGTATCTAAGTTTGGTTTGAAAGATGGACTTTGAGGGAGAGTGTTGAAAGTCAAATGTCCACCTTCCAAAGCCATATAATAAAAGTATAAGTGTCTCTATGAAAATAATATGGAGGGCTTGTCGTCTTGTCTTGTCGATTGATTAATAAACTGTGTGCTAATAAAAGTAATAATGGAAAGCTTGGTCTATAATTAAACTACACCATACAAAATATCAACAAAGAGCGTAGCGAGCGGGAGCGTGGCGATCTTTTTCCGTGTTTTGTGGTAAAAACTGCCAAAGTGGACTCAAAGTTGACTAGTCAAAAAGACAAACATGAAGGGAATCCCTTTGTACACAGGATTTACTAAGCTACAGATTAATATGGAAAACTTACGTTACTGTAGCGTCCTCCCCGCCCTATTAGAATTCCAAAATCTTTGATAGTTTCATGTATTTCTGAAAACTTGGCCGCGTCCAATGGATCTTTAGTGTCAGGTTTCACTAATTCAATGCCTAGCATCAGGCCTTTGCCTCTGACGTCGCCGATTATTGGATGTAACTTTTGCAATCCCACCAATTGTTCCACGAAATATTTTCCAATAACTTTACAATGTTCCTGAAGTTTTTCTTCCTCGATTACCTGAAATTAAGTTTCAATTTGCTATTTTAAAAAGGTGGCCGGAAGCGCCTAAATGGGAAGAGCGAATAGGATCGGGTGTGGTGACGCGCATTAGAGAAGGCCTACGGCCAGCAGTGGACGGAAAGACTGACGATCAATAATTTTAAGGATGGCACTGGCACATTGTGTAATCTAATGAAAGCTGACAGTGAAAAAGTCGGCATCTTTAAAAATCTTCGCAAGCCATAAAGCCCAGTAAAAAAAAGGAGTAAATAAAGGAGGGGATAAGACGCGGCCTATCATATCGAAAGGTCCAGGGTTCGATCCCCAGCTGGGCCATGTACCAATTGGTTTTTTCTCGAAACTTGAGTACATTTACTGACTCTCAAACGGTGAAGGAAAACATCGTGAGGAAACCTGCATACGCCGAAGAAGAAATTCTTAGGCGTATGTGAAGTCCACCAACCCGCACTGGGCTAGCGTGGTGGACTATAGCCCGAACGCCCTCGTGGAGAGGGTAGGCCTGAGCCCCAGCAGTGGGGACATTAATAAACTGTTGACGATACAAAAAAGAACTATAAAAAATTACAGCGATGACATTGCCAGTATTCAAAAGACCATTCGCAGCTTTCATTTTAGACAAACGCACACATTGTTTTATTTTAAAACTGTAACTGACCTCCAAAACAGCTTTCCCAGCAGTCGTTGACAATGGGCTGCCACCGAAAGTATTGAAATACGTGGCTCGACTGTGAGCTTCGGCTATTTCCTTGGTGGTGACCACGGCGGCCAGCGGGAACCCGTTGCCGATCCCCTTCGCCATGGTCACGATGTCGGGCATAACACCATGGTTCTCGAAGCCCCAAAAAGCGTCGCCAGTGCGACCAAACCCTGTTTGAACCTATAATCCAGTAGGAAATTTATAAAAAAAAACTACCATAAACAATAAGGTACCTAACAACTTGTAACTTTTCAGGAATACAGTGCGTCACGTCCATATTCACTTCCGGTTTATAAGAAAATCTAAATCTAATCGAAAGCTGTGAAAGTTTTCTCAATATTAATGTTGAATTATGAAAAGACGCATAAACCTACCGGACATATACGTATGAATATGTTAAATTGTGTAGGTATGTTAACATTATTGTCTGTTGAATTATTAAATACCTACGAGTATTTAAATGTATAGTGCCCATTTATTCCAAGGCAAAGGGCAACTGATAACCAGCACAGTCTTCAATTGTATTCATAAATCCATAAAATATGAGTCGAATCCAGAAAGACATAAGTATGAACCGGGGCGGCGGATTAGACACTGTCCATATGTAATACTCGTCATTAAAAGTGCTATAAAAATAGAGTTCAACTTTTCAATTTTGACTACAATTATATACCGTTATTAATTTGATTGTTAGCATTAAATGAGCCGGGCTTCTCTCTGTCAGTTGTGACTATTCCTAATATTTTGGTACCTACTTATTTATTAAGTAAATGAATATTTTCACCTCAGCATCTCGAACAGGCAGTTTTGCTGTGACAAAAAGCAAAATCGCATTTTGCTCATCACTGAATGAGGCAAAGTGATTTGAATTTCGAATGTCGTAGATTGTCATTTCTCATGCCGGCTCTGTCTACTTGTAATACTTACTACGCTAAATATTTTATTGTATAATAAAATTTTCTTATTCGTTCGATTCTCTTCGAAAATCTATTATTATTTTTTATTTATTTATTTATTAATCAAATACATATGCATAACAGTATATATTTGTCCCCCAAAACCGTCTTGTCGGTTTGACTGGGGGATCGTACAGTCTCATCATCGATTAAATTTAGTTAGGTACAATAAAAATGATTTGTTTTCTGTTACTTTCTATGGACACATGTTCTCTAATAAGTATAATTTTAACTTTTTTTAAATTTTTTTCTTGTTTGACTCGTCTTTAATATCCCCGGGCAAGTTGTTAAGTAGATAGGGTAGGCGTTTTTTACAGGTTCTATCCCCATAGTAATTACCCACCCTATGTACCTCGTACCTGCCCGAGTCTTCTGAAACCCCTTTTCAAACTTTAAAGATCTTACCTCATCTGAGACGAATAATCCACCATTTTTCTTAACCAAAGCATGGGCTTTTTTCAAGTATCCCTTCGGGAACTGAAGTGTGCCGTTCACTCCTTGTATCGATTCAGCGAATAATGCCGCCACGCGACCAGCTGGCACTGAGTTTCCTAGAAGCTGCCAAAAAGATTTGAAGTTAAATACAATATCTACTGATCCCTGATCTACTGGGCTTGAACAAACGAATGTTCAACCTCAAGCTCCGGGACACTAAAGTGTGCACACTCTAAACATTCACCGCGTTTAGCGCCCCAGGACTTTCCTGCAAAACCGAATTGGCGGCAGGAAGATCCTGAGGTGCAGCGTCCGGGGGCTGCTGGGCCCATAACCTGTTACAGTTTATAATTAACGAGCAGATTATTTTAATAGGTAGTTCAATCCTTTTATTTCCTGCTCTTATATTTATAAACTCCAACACTCTTACACAATACTTAGTTTTTTTTCGTAAGACTATATAGTGCGTCCGCCAGGGAGCAGAGGAAACACCATTGCACCATCTGTGCGAGTGTGGCTCACTGACGCGTAAAAGAGACACCCATCTGGGCAACGATTCACTTGAACCTGATGAAGTGAAGCAAATCAGGGCCAAAAGCTTGATATAGTTCCTAACTGACGCAAAGCTGAGCACTGAACTGCACTGTAAAAGGTGGCGATCACAATAGATCAGCATTGGTCGCCCTGATACAAGGCTGAGTAATCATAAAAGAGAGTTGAAAGAGCCCCATTACAAATAATAATAAATACAGAAATCTCAGGAAGGTTGCTTTTAAAATTTACCTCATCGAGTTGGTGGGCGTATTTATCAGATGTGACGCAATCTCCTGAACATGAGCATGCTCCAGGGACTTGGGAGATAGAGTCCCTACACCCGCCCCAAATACCACGATAGGGGTCTGGTAACATGGCCTGAAAATTAGTCGACATTGCATTTATTAAGCTAGTCACGTTAGTTTCTTATCAGCAAAAAATTTTTGTTATCCACGCAATTCGAAAAACTGTTGTTCGAAAGTGTTAGTCGAAAGTACGTTATGATGTTAGGTTGAAACCTTGTTTTTCTCTCTTGGGGTGAAATCTTCATTTACGAGATACACGTCCTTGGGGGAACGCACAGTCATTTGCGACTACGAGATTTAGTATATATGTTGTGTTATTGTTTGACACTTCGGAACAGAATAAATGTGAATTTAACAGGCCACCTAATGGTCTAATTAACCCAATTGGGAGTGCGCTCGCCTTGAGATCGGCGATCGTGATGGTGTCGAGGTTTTAAAACCGGGCCTCGCTGTCATTGAGCTAAAAACATTATAATATTATTTACGTCAAGCCAATATTAACTAAATCATGCGCTGAAATAGAAACTCTAAAGCAGTGTGTAGAGTATGGTTCATTGAAAACCTTTGGTCTCCATATAAATAAAAGTACAGAGACAGGTTGTAGAATACTATATTTTACAGTGTGAAGTGAACGATCAAGTAGCATCAGAGGATTCCCGATATGGCAAGGCTCACACCGTGTCGTCCATAAAGATTGCAGCCAATGGCCACCTTCGGGACTATCTTAGAATGACTTTTACTACATGCGTAAAGACAGAGAAAGGAACTTACATGATGGAATCCAGGTGGTACAGGAACTGGCAGACGATAGGATTGTGTTGAAGTCAGCCCCATTATAGCACTGGAATACCCGTGGTAGCTGCTTTGGAACGAGATAATATCATTGTTTCCCGTGTAAGTCTTTGCAAGTAAAATTGCTAAGTCGTTGGCTTCTGTGCCACTGTTTAAAAGATAAACCACCTAAAATTACAAAAAAGTTAGCAAAGCCTATAGTTTTATGAAGGCAATCTCTTGGGAGGGGCATGCCTACCCCTACCCTGCCATTGGCATACAAATAAAAAAACTCCTTAAGTTCTGACGACCAATTGCATGTTGGCAAAATATCCCCAGGACTTTACTGCATAACCGAATTGGCGGCAGGAAGGTCCTGAGGTGCAGCGTCCGGGGGTGGCTCGTTGCTGGGCCCATAACCTATTAGAGTTTTTAATTAAGGAGCAGATTATTTTAATAGGTAGTTCAATTCTTTTATTTCCTGCTCTTAGATTTATAAACTCGAACACTTAAACAAGATAATAGTTTTAGTAAGTTTACTATAGTGGGTAAATAATTCAGTGGGTACCTTCAAATCACCAGGCATTTTTGCTGCCAATTTCTCGACATATTCATAGAGTTTTGGATGTCGATATATATTTGTTGTGTGCCACAGAGTATGGATCTGTTCATTCAAAGCTGAGACAACTTTCCTGTAAGTAAACAGTTTATGTGAGATTGAAATGGGTACCTATACCTAGATACCTACCTAATTCAAACATTATAATATAAGTATGCTAGTACCTAGTACAAGCAAATCTATAAGTGTGGTCAGTATTTCATAAATGTAAGAGATACTTACTAATAACGAAAAAGAAGGAGAAAAGAGAATAGAGACAAAGGAAAGAAATGAAATAAAAGAAAAATAAAGAATAGAAAGACTATGGAATATTTCTTTCTTCTCACATATAGAAAACCGACATGTGCCGCATTACAAGGACTCACGTCGAACAAGCATAAAATTTAATTGAAAGGTTTATTTTTTGTAATAAAAAATTGACACTTAGGTACATTGTTTTTCATTGACCTAGGAGAGAGTTATTTACCTACACCTAAAGATAATGTAATTTTGATATCAGTTTTTTAAGTCTCTTAATATTTCTTAAAATAAGGAAAAAATGCTCCAATCTCTCGGAACTAAATATTTGTTTTACCCATAACAAACATTGGATTTAAAAATTGATTATGCAGGTAACGAATTCTATAAAAAGATATTTAGCAAACAGTATTATTTTATCTTATCAACGTTGTAACTACGAGGGGAAAACTACACAGAACTCAGAATCAATAGGCACAAGGAATAACACGCTAAATTGTGCCAAAATTGTGTATTTTATTAAATTATAACATAAATACAAAAAATTACAGCTTGAGCAAGAGCGACCGCTGCAACACGGCATTTTCACTTAAAATTTCAATTATATTATTTAACTGGTGGCTTATACGTCACCTGTGCGGCGAATTATCGCCGTGATCGTATGTTTTATTTTGACTCCTGCTGAATTCATTCTGAGTTTTGTTATTCTAAGTTCTCCTATTCTGAGCTTTGTTATTCCGAGTTTTGTTAATCTAAATTCATGGCGACCATTAGATCGTATGATTTATTCTGACTCCTGCTGATTTTTTTCCGAGTTTTGTTATTCTGAGTTCTGTTATTCTGAGCTATATTATTCCGAGTTTTATTATTCTTAATTCTTTGAGGACAACCGAGATAAAAACTTACGGGTGGCAATGGCCCACGGAGACGGTAACAATGCCTCCGAATAGATCTAGATATCTCTTCCCCTCATGGTCAAACAGCCACTGCATGTGACCTTGGTGAAGAAGAACAGGCTTCTTGTAGAAGTTAAATACTGCGGGGGGTATATTTTTAGATTTTATCTTATCTGTTTGTTGTAGAGTTGGCCCCTGAAATATGATGAATGATATAAATGGCGAGATAACGTATTTCAACTAATTTATCTAATGCGAAAGTGTATATTTGTTTATTTGTTTGTCGCCCAATCAAACTACGACGGCTGAAATTCGATAATAGCTTTTATCCTGGCCTGTTGGCGTAGTGGTAGTGACCATGCCGATTGCGCTAAAAGTCGTGGGTTCGATTCCCACCCGGGACCAAAATTTGTGTGATGAGCATAATTGTTGGTTTTCGGATTCTGGGTGTTTGTATGTATTTAAGTATTTATTTTAAAGTATTTGTGTATGTTTATCATTTCAGTTGTTGAGTACCCATTTACAAGCTTCGGCTTAGTTTGGGACTAAACAGCCGTGTGTCAATTTGCCGAAAAACATTATTATTATTATTAACGAAGTCGCGAGGCGTCCGCCAGTCAAAGATAAAACCATTGCATTTTATTGTTTTTACTTATTTTGATAGTGAGAAGAATCTCATCTTGATACCTAATATCCTGCCCTGCTATTCTGTAAGCGTATTTGTGCAACTCGATCCTGAATCCGCAGTGAGATCGGTCTCTAACTAAATGATTCACAGTTCAATACTCACTTTACTTCGCAAGTGAAGTGTTTATTGTGTAACTTGTATTTGTTTACACAATGCGACATCAAGGTCTTTCATGATCGGATGCGAAGTGAAGTGAGTGAGTTGCGATGTGATGGTCGAGTTTTAATTCGTACTTTACAGAATCACACAGCTGGTCGCAAGACCTCACAACCTATGTTCGACATTCGACTGAATAAGAATAACTGAATATTTTAATCTACACATCATAGTTAAGCTTTCTATTTATATTTTCTTGCATTTTCAATAATAATAATAATGTTTGGACAAATTTACACACGGCTGTTTAGTCCCAAACTAAGCCGCAGCTTGTAAATGGGTTCTCAGCAACTGATAAAGAACAAAATATATGCTTTTTAAATAAATACATACAAACACCCAGAATCCGAAAACTAACAGATATGCTCATCACACAAATGTTGGTCCCGGGTGGGAATCGAACCCACGACCTCTGGCGCAGGGTCACATGCCAGTCAATGCATTTTAATACATAATAAGTATTAGTCTATGAAATACCTACCTACTATATAAAATACCTAGGTCAGGATGAGTGGAACAAGTAGGAGAGGCTTTGCCCAGCAGTGGGACAACTTGTGGGTTAGATATAGTATTATAGTAATACATTTAAAAATATTAATAATTAAATCTCACTTGATATTGCCGGGGCGTAAAATTAGAATGCGGCATCATCGGGGCAGTGCCATATGCCCGTATAGTTGTATTGAAACAACGATTTACAACTAAAAACAAAATACGATTAGTTAAAAGTTATTTGTTAATTAAGAAGTTTAGTTAGATTACATTATTTAGGTCCACTTATAAAATTTGAAATTCGAATAACTTGCACACTCGCTTTTTTGTAGCTAAGTGAAAAAGACAGAGCATAAAATGTTTAAAAATTTCGAATTTTGTAGTCAGACCTGAGAAATGACAATTTGCGACATTCGAAATTCAAATCACTTTGTCTCACTCCGTGATCAAAATTATGCTCATCAGCGAATAGATGCCTGTTCGAGTTGCTGAGGTAAAAGAACAAGTATGAAAATTTTATAACAATGAAATATATTTCATAATATATTAATATAGTCATGAAATATTAATATATTTAGCGTAAGCATTATACCTATATATTTAGCGTAAATGTATACTTTTTATTAATCTAAGGCAGTTTAAGAAACTTAGCTACATAGAGCGTAATCTTATAACAAAATAACTTTGTAACGATACATTCAACAACGAATCGTTAAATGTTTATATTTGTTAGTAAAAAGTACTGTTATCCAAAACATCTATAAATTATTTATAAAAAGATAAGCTTATTTAAATAATGTTAATACCTACATAATTTAATCATGGCATCGAGTTATTCTGCAGTACCTATTTAAAATCTATATGAAATATTTAATTTTATATTTTTTGTGTTCCCATTTCTGTTAATTATTAAAAGAGAAGCCTATATAAATAATGTTATTAATTAATAAATCATCCTCATCGATGTTACTTTAAAAGTACAAATAATGCATATTTTTATTTAAAAAAACAAGATATTTATGTACCTCTGGTTGCCATTACGAACAATGTTACTGCCGCCCGACGATCGAAATACGACTGAAGTTTATGTAATTTATATAATCAAACGTATGACATGGCAAGTGCTCGCGTTGATTATATTTACACAAATTAAACACCGAATGGAATGAAGTTCAGTGGAAAAGACTGAGGGTTCTCGCTAGATATTAAAAAAAGGTAGGTACATCTTAAAATTATTGAATAAATACGAATGCAGATTTAACACAATGATATTTTAATCAAGTTAATTATAAATTTACTACCATATCTTAGAGTAGAGTCAGAGTGAACTATGGTAGAGTGACCGGCAACATGGTAGGTATTTTTGTTGTGTCAGTCCCTGTGTTTACCTGTTGCTCTCCTCCCCAAAGTTAATTAAGGGGTTGTTATTAGCCTATCGATATCGATTATCTAAATGACAAAGATGCCTGGTGTTAATGTTACTTCAGCCTCGCACAATCTTTACAAAATAATGTTATGTACAAACTTGATTTTAAAAGATGTGTTGCGGAAGTTTGTTGCGCCGCTTCTTCTTCCCAGCTCTATATAACACCTTGGAGGCGGTGGTAGATAAAAAATTGACGTTGTATAAATGTACCTAGTGTACTTACATGCAATAAAATACTTTTTAATTTTGAATTTTGCCTGAAGTCCTCAGAATAGATTGTACCTGCTTAATCGTTTCGCTGTCCTCTCTACGCTCTACCCATAACGGTCTCTTAAAAACTTATGTGATACCAATTTTGTAAACAGGTAGAAAACATAAGATAGCTGGCTTTTACGCAAAAAAAGGATTCTTAAACTAGGTATAATTGTTTAATTTAATGAAACTACAAGTACTACATCTTTCTACCTACCCCGCCAGGCACATAGCGTGAAGATGTAGGTACCTATGTAACTACAAGTACTTTTACTTAATCTAAAGAAACTCCCAATCTTAACGTACCCCATGTTGCTGAACTATATATAAAGTAGGTAAATAACTTCATTGTCTTAGATCATTTGAACTATGCAACAGTTGGGAGTGTGACGTTTTAATACGTGGCAGTCATATAAATGAAACTAAAAGATGAAGATACTAGTAAATATCCAACTGTGGTTTTTTCTTTTAATGAACTCTTTTAGTGGAAGGGAAGAAGTGCCACTTGTTAACTTCCGGTTTATAAAATAAACATGACATGTGTTATTATAAATTAATAAAGAGTAATTTAAATTTATGTGACTAAATTACGTAAACCTAAAAATTAATTTTATTCGTATTGAATACACGTTAAATCAAGTCAAATAGACTCCCTCGTTTGTACCGGAATACAATCGGAATTAAACCGGATCCGGATATACAGTCTCAGTTGGTGCCGCTTCCCAATGTTGGCATTACTGTCTACGGTTTGGTAGTCTTTTCCGAAGTGAAGTCGAACTCTGTCGCTGAACTTAGATAAAATAAAAATGGATGGAATACAAGTACTGCTGAAGTTTTATTTTGAGGTGCTTCCGCACAATGATTAACTGCTTCTTCAAGTTTTCCCTAATATACCTATTTCCAGTTTTAATAAGTGACGACAAAGTAGTCCGGTGGGTTTATATTTATCTTTGTTAGTAATTTAAGCATTAATTGCCTGCCTGTGGATGTGTTTATTCATTGTACGCTACCTACTTAAAAAGCAGATTATTAAACTAACTCTAATCGTGCCCTATTTTTAAAACAACTTTGTTTCCAGGGCCGTAGAATCTATAAAAAAAAACATTCATTCCCTAGTGCTGCGCTGTCCATCTACCAAGTTAAAGTGCACAATTCTATTCGCGAATTTGTTAATATTTTCAATGGCAATTTTTCGGTAGCTCGACATAGGTATTTTAGGGGTGATTTTTGCACCTATAAAAACCATAAACTATTGAACGAAAATATTGCCTGCTGTCTACTGTTTCCGGTTTTACCGGTTTCCAACACCGCAAGCTATGCACTAGTGACAAAACATTCCACGTCAATCGAGTTGGAGAAATTTGACATTTTGTTGCCTTGATCATTTCGTGCGGCGTTGTCCGTCTGTCTGTTTAGCGAAAGTGAATGGCCTCTGCTCGTCTTTGATATTCACTCACAGGAAACTATAGCAATAAATTAAATCCAAAATGAAATTAATATATCTAACACTGTTGGTGCTTCCCGCTGCATTACTCTGCTTCCAAAGTGGTAAGTTGATTTTCAAAAATATACAAAATCGTGATTTTGGGGCTAAAGTATTCGGCTTTGGTACGTGGCATCGTATATTTTGGGTTTTTTGAGTGAAAGTTGTTCTTGTAACAGAATTTTAGCACCGTAATTACTCATTAGCATGTACTACAATATGTTTTTAGTTGGGTGTATGAGTTATGTAAAATTTATTATATTTCTTGCACTGTTAATGTAACCTCAATTCCATTACTTCTTTCAGTATATATCATTCATAGGCTACCGAAATTCATAGCCTATGAAATAACTAAGTAAACATATAAGAAATTATATAGGTAGATAGAGGTTAAATTATGTTTTAAATAAAGGACGCATGACAATCTTAAATTATTATAAAAAATTGAGTTCAGTGACCATTAATTATTGTATGTGGATTGGCCATTGATTGTTATATATTATTTATTTATTATAATGAACTAAATCACATTAGTAAAATATTTTTATGGTACCATAAGGGACCAATGTAGAATATTTTCGATTCTAACTATAATAGGTACCTACTTTTTTACAAAGCCACTTGATGTTATATTCTTCTTTTCCAGATTGTACATTTCTCTAAATTAATGTGTATTTACATGTCCCATAATTTTTTTATTTTATTAATTCTAGACAATGAACATGTTCACTGAGGTATCACAAACACATGTAAAACATAAGATAGATTAAATATTCCTCTGTATTATTCCAGCAAACATCCTTGCACGGGCGGAAGAAGACGAACTAGACGACGTAGTGGACATTGAAGGGGAAGACAACCAAGTTGTGGGTGACGATGTCGCAGACGATGAAGACTCATTGGTGAAGTCCTCGCAGGATGTAGACACAATTATACTCTTCACTAAGCCCGTGCCTAGCTTGGGTGACAATGCTTTTGGTAAGATATATGAAAATAGCTTGACAATGAGCGATTTTTATGTTGTCCCAAAAAAATTTATTATATACCTTTATCGATGGTGCTTACTGTGTCTCTCTATCACTGATGACAGTTTAGATTAATAATCAGTCATTGGAGAAACATAATCTATACCTACCTGATTATTTTAGATGGATTTATAAGATATCTGTGTAAATCAAAAGGCTATTGGAAGATCACTCCATTGTCTATTGACTCTCATAATGAATCAAATGTGAACATTTTTCTCTAAAATGTGAAAATACTTGTAGAATGAATGTCTTTTGAAATATTTCTTTTACCAATCATTAATAACATCATATTTGTAATTCTATCTAACACCAATTTAAAATTCTACATTTCCATGTCCTGAAATACACTCCATCTAGTTTGGGAGTCAAGGTTTTGGTATTTGTGATTAATAATAATTGAATTTTAAGTTTTAAAAAAATTCGCAAGGTTGTCTGGAAGAAATCGCTCTTAGCGATACGACCGCCTAGATGCAATATTGTATCAGATTTTTTTGTAATTATTTTAAATGTGAAATAGAGTATTTAATTTAATTTATTAATCATGTTTTTATATCCATTGGATTTGAATCTATGTATAACCGAAATCTTTTCACAGACCTCCAAGCAGGATACCCAGTGGAATTCCTTGTTGGTTTCGTCAACAAGGGAGCGGAGGACTATATAGTGGAATCCATGGAGGCCTCCTTCCGCTATCCAATGGACTACACGTACTACATCCAAAACTTCACAGCTCTGCCGTACCACAAGGAAGTGAAACCGAAACAAGAAGCCACTTTTGCTTATTCTTTCATCCCAAATGAAGCGTTCGCTGGAAGACCGTTCGGCTTGAACGTACAACTTAATTATAGGGATTCCAGTGGAAATTATTATCAGGTTAGTTTTTACTTATTCTGATGTTTATCTGTGTACTTTGCTGACATCCAAGTTTGGTCCTCTGGAAGGGCAGAGGCTTAGATGTTTTTGTGTTCAGATATCATTGTTGACATTCACTGCTAGGTAAGGCCTTCTACAATTTTATCTTTCGGAGAGAAACATCCTACGTTGCGCCTACCGCTCCACAATCTCTACTCTTTTTTACTGGGGGGAAATCTTCCTGAGATACCCGACCTCCTGGGGGGGAGGCCGGTTTATGTGGAATTTATACCCACTAAAACCCCCTTGGTGGCCACCCTAAGTGCACATTGGGAGTCGCCAGGCTCTCCTACTGAACTCGCCGGTTAGGTTGCTAACAATCTCTACTCTAGACAGAACTTTTCTGATTCAACGGCCCTCGGTAATACGATAGCTATGGCCTGCCCACTGTTACTTCAGCGTGCATTCGACTACGTATGCTGACAAGTCTGACGCTTATCTAAGGAAGCAATCAGAAGCGTAGTTGTATAAGAAATGCATCGAGGAAAATAGGCAGCCTTGGTTTAATTAAGTTATAAAGTTAATGAAAGCATAATAGGTAACAAAAGTTCAAGCTTTGGGAAAATGTTGGAAACGATTTTTTATTAAATCAAATTATTTTTACAATGTTTTTCTACTTTTTCTTGAGCTGTACCATACCATAGACTGTAACTGTGTTAGTTCAGCTGGTTATGTACAATCAAGAATTCAAGGTACAAACAGATTTTAATTTGGTACACACAGATGGAAATTTAAGTTAAGCGTTATTCCAATTAATCTCCACAGAATGTATTTAATTTAATTTGAATACTTATATTTTATACTTATAATTTTCAGATGCCAACCATGAAATTATTTAAAAATTTATACAGGGCAAGAATGATGAGTCCATTTTACAACATTATGGGTCTTATGACCTATAATACATTCAATTGACACTCAGTCTTGATAAGTTTTTGTTTGTAATATTGTTTATAATTATTTAACAATTTCTGGGAGTTTAATTAAGTTATTACTAGCCTATTAACAGAAATTAAAGTGTAGTATTTAATTAATGTAACTTCAAAAAACGACTCATCTGCCCCTGGACCCTTTATATGCAACATGAAATAATTTAACTTGGCCTATCGTCCCACCAGGAAGCGGTATACAACCAGACGCTGAACATCGTGGAGGTGTCCGAGGGTCTGGACGGGGAGACGTTCTTCCTGTACCTGTTCCTCGGCGCGGCGTGCGTGCTGGCGCTGGTGCTGGGCCAGCAGGCGCTGTCGTCGCTGGCGCGCCGCCGCTCGCCGCGCGCGCAGCCCCGCCAGATAGAGACCGGCACCGCCAACGACGTGGACTACGACTGGCTGCCCAAGGAAGTCGTTAATCAGCTCAGTATGTATTGTTTATTGTAATTTTTTATTTTATTTAGGAAACTTACAGTCTAAACAAGGAAATACTATAATAATGAAGACAAATAATAGAACATAGACAGTTTCCACAGATTACAAATCGGTCATCAAAGCAGCCTCATTATGACCCTGTACTATTATTTTTTATTGCTACGGGGGCAACAAGCAGGCGGGCCTCCTGATGTTAACAGGTCACCGCCAGCCTTAGACACCTGCAACACCCGGGGGGTGCTGGTGCGTTGCCGGCCTTGGTTCAAGGGCTCTATTGACTCTCTTCTTGCCACCTTTCAGCTTTTGTCTCTCTTCCAGTCGCCTTACGCAGATCGTCGCTCCATCTACCCGGGGGGCATCCCACACTACGCTTCTCGTAGACCCCAGCGGTTATCGGTTCTCAGACAGTTGTGACCAGCCCACTGACACTTCAACGTGCTCACTTTCAGAGCTAGTTGCAAAGTAGTTGGCCTGGTTGGTTGTAATTGGCCGGTTTAGAAATTATCATTTTTTTTTATTATTAGCAGTCAAATAATGGAAACAAAATTAATGTTGCACTTTTGTTTCGCAGAGAAATCCCCTAAAACGCCGAAACAGTCGCCGCGCATGAGGAAGGCGAAGAGATCCGCGGGAGACGACTAGACGAGTCGTTGGAGCAACTCGAGAACACCGAGCACGCCTCGGGGCTCCGCCCTCCGGTGCGAGTGAATATATACCGAGTGAAATAACAATATGCCATAGATGTTGCTAGTTTTATGCGAAATCAGTGGGTACACTTAGAACTTTTATTGAAATTCAGCGAAGTCAACCCTCCTTCGTGCATTCTCCGCTAAACGTTGACATTGGCGGATTTATTGTGCCCTAAAAGCATAGTAACAAAGGCCAAAAATTTTTTTTTTCTACAATTTTTTTTTTAATTTTTAATCAAACTGTTGCATCAAAGCGGCAGAATTTGTTCCGAACATAGGAACAAAAAGTTTTTTCCTATACCTCAACGAAGGTTTGTCATTTATTTAGGGTGATTTATATATTTAATTACAACGGTTGTTTAAATTAGTCGTATCTAACAATATTATGAATTTTATGATCATTATATCTATTCTTTATTTTAACCATTTTAACTAATTATAATGAATTGAAAAGGTAAAGCATCTACTAGGCATATTGTTGTTTTAGCCGCAGTGTGTACATACAGACACTGTTTGTTGTATAAAGTGTGATGTGAGAGTAAGTTATGGAACAAAGTGTGGCTTGGTAACAACGTGCGCGATAATAAGACATTATTTATTTAATAAAATGTTACATTTTTCATGGTTGGTTTCATTTTGAAGTCCTGGAGAAACTTAGAAATTAATATATATCAGTTTTTAACGATAAATTTTAATTGTTTTTGTGTGCTCGCACGTTTAAATAGGTGCGTCCAGACCGGGCGATCGAAAAGTATCGAAAAGTATCAATAGTGTCGAAAAGTATCGATAGTATCAAAAAGTATCGGAAACTATCGATAGAGTCGAAAAGTATCTATAGTATCGAAAAGTATCGATAGTATTGGAAAGTATCAATCGATGATATCGATGCTGACTGTTGAGCGTGCTGTCGCTGGTGCGAAGCTATCGATACTATCGATGGTTTTGCTCCGTCATTAGTGTTGTCATATCTGTACTATCGCTACTATTGAGTCTCATCAATACTATCGATAGTTACTATCGATATTGGCCTATCGATCGGCAACACCAGTGTGTAGCAAAATATAAAAACAAAAGCTGTCTAGGCTCTGAGCAAGTATGGCTCGGGCTGCTCGGGCGAGGCAGCCTCGCTGTGTAACATTTTCCGACCACGCATGGCGTTTGCCTCGCGAGGCGGGCCGCGGCCGCGGCGGCCCGGCCGGTGTGGACGCGCCTAATGACTAAGCAGATTTTGATGAATTCTTAGTGATTTGTAAGTCAGCAAAAAGGGAGGGTATCGAATTCAAGATGCTACCTACCATCTACCAGGGTAGGTAGCATCTTGAATTTATTAGGTATTTTTGGTCGGAACCGAAGTGTCATGTCGTCTCTTCAGTAGACTGAGAAACCGTTTGCGGTCGCTTTATTTTATTTTTCTAGAAAATGTATTGGAGTTCCAATCTCGTGAGTTTGTATAGGTACGTAGGTAGGTACGATTACAGGATTACAGGCCGTTCTGTAATCGCTGGTTTTTGCATGGAGCGAGGTATGAGCATTTTAGAACTATAAGGGCTTAAAAGAACGTAGTTTCTGAAGCCGTAAAATTAATTTAAAAAGCAGGAATATTTTTACTACCTGGCAACATTTGCAATGAGCCTGGCACTGGCAGCTTTGATTTCCGGTGATTAGCTCTATGGTCACCTTTAAGGCACCCTGTAGACGGTCATGCCTGTGTCATTCAAAGGCATCAGTCATGACTGATGGTTGAATGATGAAAAATATCATGTATGCAGATTATCGTCACTCATCGCATTACACGATCATTAATCTGTCAGTCACCGCCTGACTGTGGTAAAACCATGGTAAAACTGACACCAAAACCTAGCGTGTACGGGGTCCCTTAAACTTATATCGTAAACAACCGATTGGGCACATCACTACAACTGTCAAACTCTTTTCGCTTCACGCCAGCTTCAGTGCACGTGTATTCTCGTCGTTTAGCTGGATTTCTAAGCTAAAATGGATAAGCCGAACGTTCTCGCTCGCGTGGTGAAAGTCCTCGGCCGCACTGGCTCCCAGGGGCAGTGTACCCAGGTGAAGGTCGAGTTTATCGGTGAGACCAGCCGTCAGATCATCAGGAACGTGAAAGGCCCGGTGAGGGATGGAGACATCCTGACCCTGCTGGAGTCTGAGCGTGAAGCCAGGAGGCTAAGATAAACGGTAACAAGCAGTATTTTATGCTTAGTAGCTTAGATGTGGTCATCCTTATTTATCTTTTGAGGTTATATTGGTATTTTAGTACCATTCAGCACGAAACATATCCCAACTAGTTTGTAGAAATAACAAGTGATTACACAAGGAAACATTATTAAACCTTGGCCTTGGATATTGTATTTATAATTTTGTAAACATACCTACATCACAGAAAATAATAGTACTACATACAGGTTTTGTCTGAGTTTCAATTATGGAGAACTCGTATAGGGTGGATTGACAGTAGGTTGCCATGTGTACCAATCAGTTTGACTACCGGGAAGGGCCGCTATATAAATCCATTCATTATAATAAACTTTCTCTTAAGGGTTACACTGCATTCTACAAATTATAATAACAATTTTGTTTTGTTCCAGGTCTCGCTGTTTATACTTCATTAGGTTAAGGCTCATGTATCTATCCAACTCTTTATGTTAAAAACAAGAAACCGTCAAAGATGACCATCTCAATGTCAACAGCTCGTAATAAATTACTGTGTAACTAACGCTTTCTTTTATTTTCTACTCTGGTCTGCCTTTTATTTTTCTATGTTGAAAAGTAACCCATCAGGGCCTGCCTGCATACAAAGTTCCATGTTGATCTAAAGAGTTGTAAAAGAAATATCTTAGATATTATTATACCCATAGAGAAATAAACTCTTTAGTCGTTTCTCGCGGCCCTCTAATTTCGAACCTTCCTGATTATACCCACATCTATTGTAGAAATTCACCACACTACAGCTAAATGACTGCCAGCCTTCTGGTTTATGAATGTTTAAAGTAAGAAAATGACTACTAGAAATTTCACAATACTTCCGATTTTCTGGAGTCAGTGCAGGGACCGCCACCTAATAAGATTTTTGTATCTTGAATGTGAGAATTCTGGACAGTGACTAAATAGATGGCTTCCTGTAGTTATAGTTATACTGAAACTGCTATGATGACACATGCAGTTTTTGAGTATGTTTCAGGCTTAGGGGAAATTTATCAATCCATCACCTCTCAGTCCACTATTGAATAACTAATAATAGTGAAGGTTTTTGTCATTCCAGTACCAGGCCACGCCCTGGCAACGCTGTTGCCAGACACTTGTATTCATGGCTTAGACAGAATGCCATTATTTCCAACACAATGTGAAGAAATCATCATTACAAATCAGTTATCTTTTATAATAATACGTTAATTTCTTATCTTTATAAAATATCATGACTGCCTGTTCACATCATCACAGTTGAAGTTAATGCAATAGGTAGCAGGTATGTAAAAAAATTGCTGTTTTGAGTGAACATCTAAATACAATAAAATACTTAGAAAAAAAAATCTTAGATAATTAAAGGTATTAGTTACTTAAATCTTTTTTTTTCTAAAATAGTTTTACTTAGAGTTATCTTATTTAAAGATAACATTGAATCTAGACACAACAACTTATATGATTTATTATACTTGTTGCGACTAATGTATGATGACAATACTCTACAGAAATCCTTCAAAGAATGCTTTCCGACTGTGTCACTATGTTGGGCAGCTAGAACACCTCAATTGGAAGAAAAGATCATCTGTGGGAAAGGAATAGAAAACAATGAGTAGTTTATTACCAAATTTTATTTTCTTTCACATAATAAAATTACTGATAAGTGCAGAATTGTGAGACTAGCTGGTGAAATACTTATCAACTATTACTGGCTTCTACCTTCTTTCAATATAATGGGAACAGACCGCGGACAGTCAACTTACAAAATATTCTATGGAGTGCTAGCTAAACTAGTATTAATTTTAACGCTTAATTGCTGCAAGTCTCCCAACTCTACACCAATCGTCAACAATAACTGTACAAACAAATTCATATTGATCACATTTAAAAAAATAAAAACAACAATTGAGATACATAAGTACAGATCGGCATGTATTGCGTTCCATTTGGACACTTCATTACATCATTAAGCAACAATTTGAAGTGTAAAAATAAAAATCTATTTATTTACATAAATATACAAAACATAACTTCATGGTTGCCTGGCGGACTTGGATGACAAACTGGTTAAGGAGCCTGTGGCGCTGAGCGGTTTGGGTGTTCCAGCTGGAACACTTGGCTGTACTTTTGAGCACTTTGGTAGACTCATGGAAGATTTCGTTGTGGCGTTTACGTGATTTAGGTGTCATACTTCTCGCCTTCGCAGTGGCTCGCCCAAAATAAACAGTTTCCTATGCCGCTATAACAGATCAACAGTACGGCTACCAGGAACACTACACTGCACACTGTACACGGCTTTCTCTCGAGAAAGAATCCTATCAGGTACAACACCATGAACATTACATGCGTGTTTACTAGGGCTGGGTTCACAGGCTTCGGAATCAACAGCACTGGGATCAGCCATTGCAAACAATACATTTCGCCGGCACGGGATCAAGTAGAATACTTTATCGCACAAGACTGTCGCGTATCAATTTTGCAATCCACATGTTTCGTGTGATATAGATAATTTCATTATCGTATTACCTATCTTTAATATTAATATCGGAATGGAATAAACTGCGATTTACGTTGCAATGCGATTCTTTTTTGTTTGACAGATTACTTTTTTTGATTGTTGATTTGTCCTCCATTGAGGACGGGCAAGGGAAGCTTCGTCCATACAGCCCTGTCTTATTTAATGTATTATTTCTTATATTTTATTTAAACCGGCGGTTACAGCACGGCCTCCACAAAAACAGAGCACGACTAGAGGTCGGCGATTTCCAATAAAACCGCAGCTCGGCCTCCACGAGGGCACAACTAGTGCCATTCGGTGATCTACACTGCAGGTGCATGTCCGCATTAAACCGATAGTAGGTTTAATGAAGAATAACAAGGGACATTTTGGAATTTCAATTTCAATTTGAACGTGTGACAGTTGAACGTTTGGGTTGCCATACGTATACTAAAATTTCCCTAAAAAAAGCGAAAATAAAAACTCATCATACAAATGTTGATGTGAATCGAACCCACGACCTCTCGCGCAGTAGGCTACCAGGTCACTACCAACTATGCCAACAGGCCAGTCGATAAAATTAAGGTGAAGTTAATTTTAATAGGACTGGATAATTACAGTATTCGCAAAGCTTCTAAAGTTGATTTACAAACAAACGGTAGGCAAACGTTGATTGGACATTGTTTTAATGAGAAACTGCTACCGCCGCGACGTATTTAAGAGCCCAACAAGAAATTTTCCGTGTATTTGCAATATAGGACATTAAAGGATACGTATACTTACCTATGTATTGCTCAGATGTATATATAATCCTGTACATAACACTCCACGGTACAGTCAATCCGCACGTCAGTGGAAACTATTTCAACTTGAGCTGGCCTAGTCTATTATGGGGTTTCAATACTAGGAGAGACCAGTTTATGCTGGTTTAATGTCTACTATGTGTGCCCACAAATTGCACACAAATGTATACAATACATGCATCTTCACGCTATGTTCTTGACGGGATAAGCAGAAATCCTACCTTATCTGCGGATCCTACCTTACCCTGAGGTGTTTTAGCTTAACGCATTTAGCTTAGATTAACTATTCTGCCGTGCAATTTATAAACGCAGTAAGGACAATTTGACAGTTTTGAGTAAAACGCGTTTGAAAATTTGATTGTACGTTGTGTTGTATGGTAGTCTGGTGTTTATAGTTTTTGTTTTTTCTCACTTCTATTGCACGTAGCGAAAAACAGGTATTTGTTTCTGAAAGATCTCATCACAACGATGTGAAATATGTAATAAAATTATAAACGCAGTAATGTCTTACTGCGTTTATAAATTGCACGGTTACCCACTTGCCCAATAAAAATAAACATTCACGCCCCGAACAAAAAAAAAACAAATGGTTCGGTTTAACGTTACAATGGATTATCGACTATACGACAAGTCCCGATAGATAGGTTATCGCTACAATGTCAAATGTCTCCCTATGAAATATCATCCCGTGAATTTCGTTCTTCAGTGGGTAAAGCAACACTGGAGGGGAGTCGCCAACCAATACTCACGCGTTCGCCACTGCCAAAGGTGCAAGACCATTTGGTCATGCGTCGTATCGAATAATACGAGAGTTTATTAATGTGTTGGTTTGGAGTAGATCCCCGCCGCGGAAAATGACAGGGGGTGTTTCGAATCAGAAGAAAAAACGCGCTTCCAAGCGGCAAAATTGGAAACAGAAAGCTTGACAATTAAGTAGGTATCTGGGATGAATCTTTTCGGGACCAATATGGCGTCTCCAGATCGAGTCGTTATGTCTTGTTGCTCTAAGCGTATAGGGTTACCGAAACGCGCATGCGTTACCAAGATGGCGTCGTCCCACCCCAATAGTAATTTCCCGCCAGTGACGTCCGACCCTCGGATCCGCTGCGATCGCCCTCAACCCACGCGACAAATAAAACTAAAATGTTAACCCAAAAACCCAGTGACTAAACATCGATTCACCAAACAGTATTCAGTGAGAGCCTTAGTCGATAAAAATCGACGGTAACACTAAAAAAAATGCTCAACAGTAAATCAATAGCAATACCATTAACGCCACAGATTTTGAAAGTCATTAATTTCACGTGGCTATTAATGCTTTTCATTATGTGCCACGACACGGAGAACGAGGATGTCTAAAAATTAGTTATTTATGACAATAAATTAACGACAATAACTATAAAATAACGCTAAAGATGGCGAACACAGCACATTTGATGAGGCGACAAAGCTCGCGGGATCTCTACGCCCAACGCTCCGTAGACCGAATGGAGATGAAAGAGCTGAGGGGTAGACTAGTCACTATGGAGAACGGTCACCCCTCGCACCGTCACGTAATGTATGGGGCGACGAACGAGGCTTTCGAGGACACGAGCCCTAATCGAAGATCTTCAGAAACGCCAACAAGCAAAGCTAGTTCGGCAGAAGACAGAGCGGGCGTGAAACCCGAAGGAGGGGAGGCCGAAAGAGAATCTTGGGACAGCAAGCTGACATTCCTCTTGGCTACAGTGGGGTACGCGGTCGGATTAGGCAACGTTTGGCGGTTCCCTTACCTCGCCCAAAAGAACGGCGGGGGAGCGTTCCTGATTCCTTATTTCGTGATGTTAGCGATCGAGGGGATACCGATTTTCTATTTGGAGCTAGCGATCGGTCAGCGTTTGAGGAAGGGGGCGATCGGAGTGTGGCACCAAGTATCTCCGTATTTGGGGGGGATCGGGATCAGTTCCGCGGTGGTCTCCTTCAACGTGGCGTTGTATTACAACTCGATTATCGCGTGGTGCTTGTTCTACTTCGCGCAGAGCTTCCAAGCGGAGCTCCCGTGGGCCGAGTGTCCCAAAAAGTACTTCAGCAACGGGTCTTACATCAGCGAGCCGGAATGCGCTGTAAGTGATCTTTTTTTTATTAAAAGCACTCCGGGAATTTGACCTCCATTCCTTGTAGAAAACCAGTATTCTATCAGCCAGTTATCTAGCAGGAATAATTATTTTATGTACAACATACCTACATGCCTTTCGCTGCCCATTTTTATTTAAGTTACACTTACGTGCTTCGTAATTTGTTGACAGGTGGAGGTAGCGCAAGGCATGTACTTACTTATTATACAGAACTAGCTGTTGCCCCGCGGCTTCGCCCGCGTAGAATAATTTTTTTCCCAGCGGGAACCGTTTACCCCGGTAAAAAGTAGCCTATATGTTATTCCAGGCTATAAGCTATCCCTGTACCAAATTTCATCAAAATCCGTTCAGCCGTTCTTCAGTTATATGTGGTCTAACTAACACGACTTTGTTTTATATATATTATATAAGATTTGTAATCATTCTAGAGGCATTTTACCTACTAATCTTTGTATACATGTGCATTCGTTTTATAATCACGCCATACGGTTCGGTACCACAATATATTTCAGTCCTAACCACAAAGTATCCTTAACTTCTGAAGCGCCCTTTACGTAACCATTATAGGTCTCTGCTATCTTTATCTCACAGAGATTAAGCTGTAAGATTAAGGCAGACCTTACTTGACGCTAATGAATCTTTTCAGTACATTATGTAAGAAGCATATTTAGGCCTCACCATTGTCTCCTTTGATGTGTAATGATCACTTACTTTCAGCGGCTCAATGATCTTTGTGGATCTTGCCTTTACAGTTTGCGTCCATCTGTCGAGATCACACGCCTTGATCTACTATATTATATACTCTATACTACTTAAAAATTTGTAACGGGAGTATTTCTGTACGTTGAAGGGATTTAAAAAAACTTTTGGAGTAGGTACGTTATTTATATTTAAAAAACTTATTGTACGTGGTTGAAGCCGAGGGAAACAGGTAGTATGTATTATAAAATATCCGTGTATTCATATTTATTATTATTTTTTACTAAGAAGATATCATTGTCTAGATTACAAATAGGTCAAACATAGTCTCAATTTATTTTGATATAATTTAGGAGAGATTTCGGACAGTCCTCTAGGGAAAGAAGTAAATAAGGTCCCACAAATCTCTCGGTTTTTTAAAATACGTACAAAAAGAGTAAAAACGAAGCAAACCCTTCGAGACTGTGGGTGCACAAAATTGAAAAGAAATCGCCACTTGTGAAGTCCATTAGAAAAATTTCATTTCCAACGTTTCTTTGCTAGCATACAAAGTCTTGTACCATTCCTTTTGTATTCGTTCTTTCTTTTTCAACTCATTTCACTTGCGCTTCTGCCGTCTTTATTCGAAATAAAAGGTTACTTGCAACTTTTGTACTTAAATAATGATGCTGGGAACTGGTGCCAAGTGTTTCTAAGTTACCTCTGGTCTGAGACGAAGCGCGAACAAAATAAAGTAAGACAGAATTGTTACGAATTTCAAACTTGAGACAGGCGTCATTCATCAAAATACATATATATATATATTCGTATTAAGTTTGAGTTGTTTCTAAGTACCTAATACATTAAGTTACAGGTATGTATCACTTAAAACAATACTTAGTTTTTATATAAACATAGATTTAATGAATCTGATAAGAATCGGGGCTATATGGCACTTTATAAGGTGTCATCAATATCAAAAGATTAATCCATCATCTTAATGATGGAGTGTCAGCGAGAAAAAGCGAAAATGGTGTCTTACAACCTTATATATAGCTATCTATATTAAGAAGTATATAGTTTTATTCCCAGTGTGCGATATCTGTAGCTATATTGTGTCGACCTCACCTGAAAGTCGAATAAACTTGATTAACTTACGGATAACCCCACCCCATACCACTTCCTATAAAAAGTATTGGTGTTTCTGAGTTTGGATGTTTGTAATCACGCTATACCGGCTGAACGGATTCTGATGAGTATTTGTACAGTGATAGCTATTGCTGGAACAATTATTAATAGATAATGACACTTCTTAACGCGGACGAAGTAACGGTAGTAATAAATAATTAAAAGAAACGCACTGCGTAGTATAAAACGTCAAGTGATTGACATCAGTGACTGTTTTGTATGAAAGAGACACGACTTTTGGAAACAAGTCCTTATCTATAGGCCAAATCGTAGTTTAAAATCACGAATACATAAACCGCAGCATGCCCTCCGGCAACTAATGCCATTCGGTGATCCACACTGCAGCTAACACCGCACTAAACTGATAGTAGGTTTAGTGTCGATTTAACAAGGGACAATTTGGAACAATTCAGTATAGTCGTTACACGCTTTTATTTAACTATCCCGCACAATATACAGTTTAATAGGCACCGACTTCTTGCGCAATCAGAGGTCAATGTACTGCTATGCAGGTACCAGTGGCACGTATAGTGTGGTTGGTAGCCGGATCCGAATTACCACGACACCCAGGTTTCCTGTGGATGGTAGAAGGCGACTGAAGGATAAATCCAGGTGCTTTAGTTCAACAGTCGACTATTATTTGCTACTGTACTGTTATCTGTTTCCACTGGTAATTATCCACGACCTCTGATTCCGAACTGCTAAATACCCTGTCACCAGTTCAACATAAATTTCGATTTTATGGACATTCTGACAAGATGACAAGCGTAAAATATTTTATTCGAAAGGCCGCTTCTGTTCACGGCATAATGCCCGTAATGGCGTGATAGAGATTAATTATGCCCAATATTTGTTTGGGTAACCCTTTCGCTTCATAGCGTATCGAGCGAGGTTACATATACCTAGCTTGTGGGTAAAGTTGGGACACAAACGAAATGCCAATTTAGGTCAAATAAGCTGGGCCTAGGACGGGCTAAGAGGGTTATTACTGAGACACAAGGTCACTTAAAACTGAGTTGAGACCCTTTTCGAGGCAACAGCTACAGACCTAAGAAACCTAAAAGTGAGTTTTAGTAGGATCAGCGATTTTTATGCCAATTCACGGATTATTTACTCGTAATTGTTAAAAATTATGGAATTTTAATTTTTACTTTATTCTCCGATCTATAAACTACTTACTTAAATCGAAGGGAACTTAAAAAAAACCGGACAAGTGCGAGTAGGTGTAAACTTAAATAAATAAATAATTAGAAAATCGTTAATTAAATTTGTAGTTTAGTTACACATAATGGTACTAACTTGAATGGATAACTTGCTTATACGTAAATTTAAGTTTGTTGGCATACACGAAGAATTTTTTTTTTCGTGATGCAACTACAAATTTACGGTTTTCGGATTTTTTCCTTGTGCTAAGACCTTGCTTCTTGCCAAATTTCATGATTCTGTCAACCAGAAGTACCCCATAAGCCATAAGTTTTGATTACCAAGTTCCTGAAAAATGTGGCAAAAATGGCCATATCTTTTGACTGCGATGACTTAGAAGTCTGATTTTTTCACGGCTCCAAGGGACTGCAGACCTGAGTATTTGATATAAAATTCAACTTGATACCTCCACGCGTTCCTGAGAAAAATGGTCTTGATAGACAGACAGACGGACAACGGAGTGATCCTAAAGGGGTACTTTTTCCTCTTTTTTAGGCACGGAACCCTAAAAATACGACGTATTTATGCAATTTTTATAAGTATCTAGAGTTATTAAATCGAAAATAAGTTATTTTATTATTATTGGCTCAACGAAGCGTAGGCACGGAATAGTGGAGGAGTGTGTACATAGACCGAGGTCATGGAGAGATGCGACACAGATCAATAGTATGCCTATTGATATTGACAGAAAACAGTATTGAACGTGACTCGAATACAGGGTGGAAAAAGAAGCAGCGGTTATACAGAAAGTACCCTTATATTGACGACAGCCAATGTTACCAAAAGGAAACATTCAATAATAGTACATTGTGCATTAAGGGTAGTAAGTAGGATATTACTAACGAGAGTCTGTTAGAAGCCCGACGCCGAAGGTGGAGGGATTTCAATGACTAGAGTTTGTAATATACCCTTACTACCCGTCATTGCACACAATGTTTTTCATCACATTTGCGAGGAAATAAATACCTATGACACAAGGGAACAAATCTATTATCTTTGACTTTGCTGAAATTATTTAAGTTTATTAAATTAATTTAGTTAAATGAAGTTAAATTTAATTACCTTAATATAACTCAAGTTAACTCAGTTTAACTCAAATTACCTCAGTTTAACTCAGTTTAACACAGTTTAACTCAGTTTAACTCGAGTTAACTACTCAATTTAACTTAATTAATTTAATAAACCAGTTCAGTACAGCCAGCTACACATTACAGCCCCTAGAGGTATAATATATGTACTGATTGTCATTATTCTCCCCGCGGGTATATATAGGCCATTGTGTTTCTGTATGCATGCATATAATAAGACCCTTAACGATCAAGTGTGATGAAAATTAATTTTCAAAAATGAGCCAAACTGCATTCAAAGCTTCGATCACCATATATGGTCGAATAAGACATTTGAGATTGCCTGGAATTTCCCAGTAACACAGTATATGTAATAGGACCTAACTTAAATATATAATTACGATCTTTTCTGCGCTTCATTTACCAAATTATGATAAGTATTTACCTACTTGGTTTAGAAGATATAGGGACAGATGAACGTACATACACCCACATACATACATACCTACTGGTCAAAATCATACCCTCCTTTTTGACTCGCCGTAGTCGGGTAATAACGATCTTTTTAATTTGAAGACTATTACTTACTCTGTGTAATAGCATTTGTTTCGTCAGTCATTAAAGGGCTCCTTAAACGATCATGCGGCATGACATGCAATACGTGATGATGATCTCATGCATGATCGTCTAACTGTAGTGATTGATGTGCATGACATGCAAACTACGTGCTGGCCGTTGCTTCACTGTATTGATTGATAGCAAGCATGATGGTCCATCAAGCGGCATGACATTCACGTAAACGTTGCATGTCATGCAAGCATGATCGTTTAGGGACACTTTTAGAACTTCTAGTCCACCAAACAGATTTCGCAAACAGTTGGGAGGGCGAGAGGGTGAAGGGCTCAGATTATCTGACCTATCACGGAAGACGCAGTGTAGGCAGGCCTCCCACGAGGTGGACCGACGATATGGTGAAGGTCGCGGGACCCAGCTGGATGAGGTTAGCGCGGGACCGGTCGTCGTGGAGATCCTTGGGGGAGGCCTTTGTCCAGCAGTGGACGTCTACAGACTGATATGAATAAGTTTATTACTTAACAGATTTCGTTCGTTTTTGTTTTTCAAATAGCGATACCTGGTTCGTGAGTCCTATCCTTGGATATTCGCATTAATAACAACTTTGTAAGAAAGCTTACTATAAATAGACGATTGTTTGAATGACAAAGGTTGACTTACAATGTTACTCTCGCTCAATCTTTACAAACTTAATTATAACTTGATTTTAAAACACGTGTCGCGGAATTTTGTTACGCCGTTTCTTCTCTTCTCAGCGCTAACAATTATATAAGAATTTCGGGAAACCACATTTTGCGTCAGTTTTTAATGCCACAACTACATATTTTAAGAATCTAATTTCTGTCACGCATTCCCGAATAAAAGAGCGAGAGGATAAGACTGGCCTGCTGTGTGATTCTGTAAAGTACGAATTAAAACTCGACCATCACATCGCAAGTCACTCACTTCACTCCGCATCCGATCATGAAAGACCTTGATGTCGCATTGTGTAAACAAATACAAGCTACACAATAAACACTTCACTTGCGAAGTAAAGTGAGTATTGAACTGTAAATCATTGAGTTAGAGACCGATCTCACTGCGGATTCAGGATCGAGTTGCACAAATACGCTTACAGAATAGCGGGGCTGTTGGCGTAGTGGTAGTAACCCTGCCTACTGCGCCAATGGTCGTAGGTTGGGTTCCCACCCTGGACCAACATTTGTGTGATGAGCATATCTGTTGGTTTTCGGATTCTAGGTGTTTGTATGTATTTAAGTATTTATTTAAAAGTATTTAAGTATGTTTATCAGTTGTTGAGTACCCATGTACATGCTTCGGCTTAGTTGGGACTAAACAGCCGTGTGTAATTTGTCCAAACATTATTATTATTAAGACGTGGCCTATCATATCGAAAGGTCCGAAGTTAGATCCCGACTGGGCCATGTACCAATGGGTTTTTTCTCGAAACTTAAATAGGTACCTACATGTACTGACTGCTCTCAAACGGTGAAGGAAAACATCGTGAGGAAACCTGCATACGCCGAAGAAGAAATTCTTAGGCGCATGTAAGTCCACCAACCCGCACTGGGCTAGCGTGGTGGACTATAGCCCGCACGCCCTCGTTGAGAGGGTAGGCCTGAGCCCCAGCAGTGGGGACATGTTAATAGGCTTTTGATGATTCCTGAATAATTCCGCTACTATAGTCTAGGTACAGTCGACCTCACGTCGGAGCAAACACTATTCCTTGAGCTGCCCTAGTCTATTAGGGAATTTCAATACTATGACAGACCAGTGTTATTGGTTTTGTTTCCACTGACGTGCGGTCGACCGTACCTACGTTTCTGGACGTAGAATGTTGAATAATGCTGAACAACTTAGTACTTGAAATGCTACTTAAAACTTGAGTTGTGGTCTAAGTTATTACGTAAGTTAGGCTTGACGTCACCTCACTTAGTGGCTTTACTTAGCTATATATGTTAAGTACTCTAAAGCGGAATACAGACAGGGCGGCGGCGGTGCGAAAGCGTTGCGGTAATTTTTTGTAATGTTCGAAATAGTATGAAGCCTTTTACATCAAAGCGGCGCGGCGGCGGTGCGACGGCGAAAGCGACAAAACCGCGCGCACAGATTTGACGTTTTGATTTGACAGATTAGCGCAGACAGGCGTTGCGGAGCGGCGGCGGCGCGTTGTATTCCTTTGTAGTGTATGAGAACCCCTACACAGAGAACCCCTACGGGCGCGGCGCGGTGCGGAGCGTTCTTCATACAAACCGCCGCCGCGCCGCCGCCGCTAGCGGTATTCCTGTCTGAAGGGCTCCGCTTTTTATTCGCTTTCCGCAGATTCGCCGCCGCAACGCTTTCGCAACGCCGCCGCGCTGTCTGTGTTACGCTTAAGTGAGTATACCTTCTGACTGCTCTCAAACGATGAAGGAAAACATCGTGAGGAAACCTGCATACGCGGAAGGAATTCTAGTCACGTGAGAAGTCCACCAACCCGCACTGGGCTAGCGTGGTGGACCATAGCGCGAACGCCGAGAGGGTAGGCCGGTGCCCTATAGACGGGACATTTTGTTAACGTGTTGTGAGACGTATATCTGTTTTTAATGTTTTTCATAATTTTGATTGTTGTCAAATAAGTAGAAGGCTTGTATGTACTATTATAATATTCTGTGATGGAAATGCAAATATATTTAGTTTGTATCTTGATTGCTGGTGTATGTGGATACAGAGAAAGAGTTTTCTTTTGCACTGCAATTTATTATAGGTTTTTCTACAAGTAATGGAGGCGTACAGACAAGAAGGAATGGCGGAATTGGCGGAGCGAATGAATGAGTGAATTGAATGATGGTTGAATGAATGAATCACAAACAATAGAATTATAATTTATTAGGGAGGCACAAAAAACTGATATAAAACATTATGATAAAAAATACAAATACTACGTATCAAAGAGACCGCCCCGGGTCTGACCTGGGCCAAAGGTACCGAAAACGCTAGCGGCATTGCCGCGCTGCACAGCTATCGATAACCTTTGGACCAGGAAAGATCCGGAGCGGGGGTCTCCTCCTCTCTCTTTGAGTCTGCGGCCTATGTCTCTGATGAAGGCCTTCGCCTCACTGCCCCAGGGCCCCGCTGTCTCCAGGGCGACGGGCACAAACATATAGGTGGACTCTAGGGCGGAGTACTTTGCGTGCTTGTGCCTGGCCGCAGTTTCCGCAGCCGAACCTGCCAGCTGTGTGGTATTGGGCAGGTGCGAGGGAGCAAAGGTGGACACGCAGGTGGCGTCCCATATAAGGCAGCGGCCCTTCTCCCAGGGGACCAATGTCAACCCGTCCGGCCGCTTCCCATCCGAACGGCTTAAACCGGGGGGCTCTACAACACAGGGGACGTTTGCAGAGACCAGTGCTCTACGGATGACGTCATTGAGGGCGTGGTGCCGCGGAAATCTGCCCGAGCAACGAAGACAGCTAAGCGCGTGATGACCGTCGGCCTCTACCATTGAGCCGCACGTGCATAAAAGAGGTTCGCACACGTTGCAACCCAATCGTAGCGCCACGGCCACCCGCAGGGAGTCGTGAATGAATGAATGGAACAATAGAATGAATGGATTGTGTTGGCTGGGTTGCCAACATATTTATATAATTTTGTTTTATCTTTGCTTGTGACTGTATATTTCCCGGATTTTTATGAAACATCTCCATTTTGTAAAAAAAACTATAGAACTGGTTCTTTATGTCTTTATTATCAATCTTCGAGTATTTTTAGTATTTATGTATTCTGTGGTATTTTGATAAACCAAAATTGGCATTAGATCAGTTGTTGTGGTACCCCTTTACCTCTAGTCGACGTCGACCCCTAACTCGTATTATAAAAAAAAATCGTATAAAAAGCAATAAGTAATTCAGAACAAAAGCGTGTTAATTACACTTCGTTTGCGGCGTAGGCGGCTACGAGCTACGACCGTGCTACGAACCGTAGCGGCGTAGGCGGGCCATGCGAGGTATATTCCGTCTAAAAAGCAAAATGCCTAAAAACAAGGTCTAAATTGTAAAATGCCTAAGTATTAATTGGCCTAAGTGCTGTGGTTCCCGAGATATCCAGGTGGCCACCAACAAACCCCTGTAACTTTTAAACGGCGGACCGACAAAATCTAGTTTTTTGCGACAAAAATACTTCATAGTGCTATATATCTCTATTCGACTAATTACTAAAAACAGAGTTATACCCACGGTATATACCCATGGAGCTAAAATCTCTGGTGGGCGCGATATACGTATAAGTTTTTACATACTATTTGTCAACCCATGGTCAGAGAGTTGTTAGTATACATAGAGCGCGCGTTAGCAAGTCTGAACTGTAAGCACGGGTCTGAACAGTCTCGAAATGTTCGGGGCGACGCTACTAGTCACAACACGTCAGTAGCGCTGATTGTTGCTCTCGCCGGTATTTATTTAGATTTGGAGTAATCATGGTGAAATGTGCCGTGCCAAGCTGTAAACACGATTCACGGAAAAGAACGATCTAGAAAAAATCTAAATAGAAGCGTCCATAGAACACCTGCTTACGCTGGGCACGATGGACAATGAGCGATGCGCGCGCTCTATAGCTAGTATACTAACTCTATGACCCATGGTAGACTACAGCTATGTATCGTTGGTACGGGTGGGAATGCAAAACCGAGCTGAATCTTGTACAGTTCAAGAAACACTTAGACCTTGAGCTGGCCTAGCCATTAGGGAGTTTCAATAGTATGAGAGATCAGTTTACACTGGTTTTGTTTCCACTGACGTGCGGTCGAGCGTACTATTATATATTCTGTGGCTGAATCCAAATCCGGACCGGAATTTGGGGCGTGTATACGTAACAGATGGAAGTATAATTCACAAAATTAATGTTGCTCTGCCCACCTCCATCACGCACGAGTGTCAGGCAGGACCTAACCCCTTAACGAGATTCTCACAGAAACGTTTAGGATACTAACAGTTTCCCGCGGCTTCGCCCGAGTAAAAAACTCATCTCTCTGCTTCACTATCGAAGCATGAAAAAATTACTATTATCATTTTTCTTGACATATTTGACATTATTTTACCACATATGATAGCTTATTACGCTTCAACATATCTGATATGATATTAAAATGCTGAACTAGGTATTTCTAGAAATTCATCATCATCATCAACAGCTTATTTACATGTCCCCATTGCTGGGGCTCAGGCCTACCCTCTCAACGAGGGTGTTCGGGCTATAGTCCACCACGCTAGCCCAGTGCGGGTTGGTGGACTTCACATGCGCCTAAGAATTTCTTCTTCGGCGTATGCAGGTTTCCTCACGATGTTTTCCTTCACCGTTTGAGAGCAGCCAGTAAAAAAATTCTTGAAATTATTTGGAGCAAACTACAACCCTTTACCAAATTATTACCACTTGGCGAAGGAACTCCGAATTCCAGAGACAAAGGTATTCCTGGAAATTCCAACTTCAAATGAAACGATAAACCTGGCATGGTGCCCGTAATAAGATAATTGTTCGCAGCTATTTGATTAGTCAAGGTGTATGTAGTTCTGGGAGCGTCAGTGGCGTCGGGATAAGACGCGGCCTATCATATCGAAAGGTCCTAGTTCGATCCCGGCTGGGCCATGTTCCAATGGGTTTTTC
This sequence comes from Metalampra italica, assembly GCA_949699065.1. NCBI lineage: Eukaryota > Metazoa > Arthropoda > Insecta > Lepidoptera > Oecophoridae > Metalampra > Metalampra italica. The sequence continues at coordinate 10,147,224 of OX452980.1, forward strand.
TAGAAACTTAAGTACCTACATTTACTGACTGCTCATACGGTGAAGGAAAACATCGCGAGGAAACCTGCATACGCCGAAGAAGAAATTCTTAGGCGCATGTGAAGTCCACCAACCCGCACTGGTCTAGCGTGGTGGACTATAGCCCGAACGCCCTCGTTGAGAGGTTAGTACTGAGCCCCAGTAGTGGGGACATGTAAATAGGCTGTTGATGAAGTAGTTCTTTATCAAATTAATTTAATTTTCATCTTTATAGTGGTTTTAAAACCTATTTATGCACGCGTCTCAGGTTCATCAGCGATTGAGTATTTGGGACTTAATTGTAAAATTGCCCAAAAAATATGAAGATGATGACGAATGGTGTTTGATGATGGTGATCAAGGTCTGAAAATGAAGCCAGAAGTTGATGACTAGAACTCCTCAAGAGCTTAACGTAAAACTTTCGAGTTTGGGCTCGTTAGATTGGTCTTTATGAGTAGTTTGCTGATAAATGGTAATTAGGGTGTAATGTTTTTTTGTATTTTGTTAAAAACCATAGAGTTATTAGTAACCTTACATAACAGTGGTAAAAACTTATTTTTAAAATATTTTCTAAACTGTCATTTTTTTAACTTGAACTTTCTATTGTTTCAGGTAAGCAGCCCTACACAGTACTTCTGGTACCGAACCACCCTCCAGATCTCCGAAGACATCAACCACCCCCAGACCTTCAACTACAAAATCGCTCTAGCCCTCGTCATAGCTTGGATCCTCGTCTACATGTGCATGATAAAGGGCATAGCATCATCAGGAAAAGTCGTCTATGTAACCGCCACCTTCCCCTACATAGTCCTTGTGATATTCTTCTTCAGAGGAATAACTCTTAAAGGAATGGGTGATGGTCTGATGCATCTTTTCACGCCGAAGTGGCACACGATTCTCGACCCTGTGGTGTGGCTGGAAGCTGGCACGCAGATCTTTTTTTCCTTGGGCTTGGCTTTCGGAGGTTTAATTGCCTTTTCCTCGTACAATCCTGTGGATAACAACTGCTACCGAGACGCCATAATGGTCTCTATGACGAATTGCTTAACGTCCATGTTCGCTGGGATTGTAGTGTTTTCAATAATCGGGTTTAAAGCCACGATGGTATACGAAAAATGTTTGGACGTAAGGAATGAAACGTTGCTGGATGTATTTGGACCGGCGTACAAGTCCATGGTATTCCCTGATGCTGGGGAGACGGTGGCTGTGAACTTGCATGGAAATATCACTAATTTAGTGATGCCTCATCTGCCTGAATGTGATTTGCAGAAGGAACTCGACAATGTAAGTTTATTTTCGCCTGTAATATGTTTCGTGTAGCGCTCTTAGAACCAGGCTGCGGATTTCCGAGTCGCTTATCTCTAAAGCCCGTGTAGTACAGCGGCCGGAATCATGTTTCATTTGTCATGAAATGTTAGAGTAGGTATACATAAAGCTTGCTACGTATAATCTAAGCATGAAATGCATTTAAAAGATTTTTAGATAATCTACGATCGATCGAGAAAGACAAAAGGTATATCTATCACCCGCAGTATATTTACCTTGGAAGGTTTGAATCTATTTGGTGGCGCGCGCGCTCTAGCAAATTTTTTGGATTCATGATATTTACGGTGACTTTAAAAGTACCTACCTATCATTGACAAAGAAGTGCTAGTGTACGTGTAAAATTTGTTATAAATCTCTAAAAAACTAATATTTTTAATCATTTTTAAATGGTTATTACAATATCACACAAATGCAATAAGATGCACAGAACTTTCTGGTGTTAATTTTATTTTAAATTTATTTAAATAATTCTTAAAAGAATCACAGATTAGATTTAGTTAGTAATATTCCAAAAATTTTCATTGTTAATGTTTTTGAAATAAGTCTTGTTCAAATTTCGTTTTAAGAAAGGTAGGTACAAATAACGGTCTCAGCCGCAGGCCTAGTCTGTTCCAACCAACGTCAGTCTTGACTTATAGTATTAAAGATAGTTAAACATAGTAAATACAATTAAACCACCCCACACTGGGGCGGCAAAGCGCGGCTTTGGCTCCATACAACAATTAAGACGCAGGTTGCGCCTTGCCCGCGTCAGTGTGGCGCCGTCCTTACAAAAACTAACTATGTTTCATACCTATATGATATTTCAGTTTCAAATTAAAAGAAAATCAAATCTGCTACCTACCTACTTTTAAATAAACTGAGATTAAGAAAAATGGGGACATCTGTACAAAATGAAAATAGAAATGCTAAAGAAATATAGGCTCTCAATACTGGGGCTATATTTAAACCGAATGAGGCTTGCGAACGATTAGCGAAACACAGGGGCGGATCGACGGTTGGACTTTCTTAGGGGGTTGTGAAGTTCCCTATTTGCTGTGTGGGTCACGTTTCAAATACTTACTTGCTCTGTCATCCAAAACAAAACCATAGGTATAATACACCTATGATTTTGTTTTTGTTGTTGTTTTGGCACAGAGCATACATGGTTTTGGTTCTGGAATTTTATAATTGCATGGTTCGCTTAGGGAAAGTGTTCATTTACTGACGTTCGTTGCCAGATTTTGATGAAATAAAAACTGTTGTGTGTGACAATGACAAATTGATAAAAGGATTAACTTCACTCATTCAAATCCCCAATCAAAATTCTCCAGAGATTTCGTAAATGAAACAACCGTGTTTATGATTACTTTATTCTGTGTAAGTGAGCAGATTATTGAACTGAATTGAACGCATCACTATTACAATAAACATAGCAAGATTATTTTACCGATTGGCACTTATAGCATTTGTCTGTTTTAATTATGAACCTGACTAATAAAATGTTTAACTTAAAAAGGGACCGTTAATTTGACGACGACCCCTCCTTTATTCTCCGAAGTCCGCACCTGCCTAACCAATTTGATTTATCTTTGCAGACCGCCTCGGGGACCGGCTTAGCGTTCATAATATTCACGGAAGCGATCAACCAATTCCCGGGCGCCCAGTTTTGGTCCGTCCTCTTTTTCCTGATGCTGTTTACACTCGGAATAGACTCACAGTTTGGGACCTTGGAAGGAGTAGTCACATCTATAGTGGACATGAAGCTATTTCCAAATCTGAGGAAGGAGTATCTGACAGGAGGGATCTGTCTAATCTGCTGTCTGCTGTCTATGGCCTTCGCTCACGGATCCGGAAGTTATATTTTCCTGCTGTTTGACATGTACAGCGGGAATTTCCCGCTGCTGATTATAGCCTTCTTTGAGTGCATCGGCATCGCTTACGTGTATGGAGTGAAGAGGTAAGTTTTTAAGGGAAAAGGGTCCTTCCTTGCATGAAGTTGCTGATTTTTTTCAGTTCGGATTAAATTCGATCACAGAAGAAAAAATGTATATGTCATCTAAGGCCTATATTACACTATACTATATATAGGATCCTATATGTATGACTCATATATATATGATAGTCTAATACCAACATATGACTACTATCTGTCTACGTCATATAAATAGTATCCTACTTGACAGCATGTCGTGAAATAGGATCCTATCTGAATAAGGTCTTTTTGGTGGGATTTGGAGAGATATTAATTGTCTTTTTTATTTAGTTCCCAAAATAACCTACATTGAGGAATGCGTGTAGGAAACTGCAAACTGGAATACGTTTCTCCGGTAGCTAAAAACCTCAGAATGGTCAATAATCTATCCATTGGGAAAATAGGGTTTCTCAAGTTAGTCACCTGTTTGTTGTTAGGGAGAGTAATTTTTGAAAGAATATAGTTAAATGTAGCTTCATTCATACGCAGATAGGTCCTGTAAGATTTTTTGTCCTCAATTCTAAGGAAAATACAATCATAGCATCAAGTATTGTTAAATTTTGTTAATATCCATAGACAAAATAGGATCATATATGTATTATAGTGTAATATAGGCCTAAGATAAATAAATTATATTAGGTAAGTATAGGTAGTTATTTTTATTAGCATTTTCTTTGGGTACCTAGACGATGACATCATCACGGAATTTTATTCCATGGATGACACTTACTCTGGCATCAATACCTACCACAAATGAAAGTTCCTAGTTGATTTCTCATTTTCATGTAAAACTTCGTAAATGACTCTCTTGATTCAACAAAAGATCATAATTGTAATTAACAGATACCTACTTAGAAGTGAATATGTGTTTAAATGCTTCATTCAACCAATATAAAATGTACCTAAATGTCTTAGTTATAATGTAGGTCCTACATTGTAGGATAATTTGAGAGAATATAAGGGTGCGCTCACACAATAACAGTGCTGCAATGTTACGTAACATTATGTTACGTATCCGTACTACTTGCCTACTTTGATGGTCTGACTGAGGGTCTTCGCCCCCGATAGTAACTTATGTAACGTTCAAGCTCGTCCTCCTTCCGCCGTTACACTTCGAGAAAATGGAAGAATATCGTGCAACGAACAGTAACGTAACAGTGATTAAATTAATTGAAAGATTGTATAAAAGTAATCGTATCGATTGTTTTTTCAGTCAATCAAAAAGTTAAGAATTACAATACTAAAAAGACCAGAGTTTTATTGGTTAATGATTAATCAGTTTTTAAACACTTACTTTTCCCTATCTGAGGAAAACATTGCGAAATACCGAAGCCATGCGAGCAACGCCGCGAATGAAGACAAGCAATATTCACCTTGAAGAGGCAAACTTGATAAAGAATGAGCATCCTTCCAACCATGAGTATCGTTATGTAAACTGAACTGAAGTGTCCTGAAAATACACGCACCCGCTTGAAAGGGATTTTATCCATCCCTTCTGGTTTGTTTCGTTCACTAGTGACCATTTCAGTTGCCTCTTGTATTGAATCTTGTTGTTATTTTAGGACTTATACCTTTTTGGGAAGCTCTCCTATTTATTTGTGTTTACATATTTTAGACTAGAAAAAACGAAGACTTTTTACAAAGATTTAACTTGAGTTAAGTTAGCGCGATTGGTACAAAAATGTTAAGCAATCCGATCAATCGTGGAGTCATGAAACGCTTAATGTATTTTCTTCAGAAAAAACAGTTCTATTCTCACATACAAGATATTGTTTTAAGTTAAACTAGATTTAAAGAATTTCCCGCACTATCGTCACCTTCACCATTAAGATGACAGATTAAAAGTAATACTCCGTCTAATTTCTAGGTTCGCAGACGACATAGAGCTGATGACGGGCCAACGCCCCGGCATCTACTGGCTGATCTGCTGGAAGTACCTCTCCCCGCTCGCAATGCTTGCCATACTCATATCCTCATTCGCTGAGCTGGCGGTGGGAGGGGCGGGGTACGATGCCTGGATCAGCTCCGAGGGCGACACTCAGCGGAAGCCCTGGCCGGCCTGGGCGGTGGTGCTTGTACTAGTGCTGGTGCTGGCGTCGGTGCTTTGGATCCCGGGATTGGCTATTTGCAGGTACGACATTACTGTTCGTCTGTGCGTTCAATTCGTTTTGAAACAAATGAATTGAAATTTAAAAATGTTAGGAAATGAGTGATTTTTGTTACTGGTCGCCAGTTATCGAGATGTTTTGTAGCTTATATGTTGGCCAGGGACTTGGTGTTCATAGACATTATACTTATTATCAATGTTATTTACAGGTATTTCGGTATACCGATAATAGAGGACGAGGAGCGGGCGTGGTTCCCGGCAGACGACCTCCGCGACTTCCACGGCATCGAGCCGCGGCCCGTCTCCGCCACGGAGGCCCTGCTGTTCTGCACCAGGCCCGACGGCAGTGAGCGCTGTTGCTGGCCAGGCTGCTGCGAAACCGACGACGATGAGTAGACTCTGAAATAATGGACCTTCCAATTCCAGATTTATTCTATTTTTTATTCTGAAGTCACGCACATTACTTAATTGTTATTTGTTTGAAATTGATTGCTGTCTTCTAGTAGGTACTGTCAGTTCTAGTGCTGGCAGACAGTCTAGTAGTTTGGCTCTTCCAAAGGTACCTACATTTAAGTTACGGAAAACACCAAAATATGAAAGTACCTAAGTTCATTGTTTTGTTACTAATACTATTGATAAATATAACTGAAATGAGATGACGAATATAAAGAGACACAATTTCTCTAATATTATCTCTGAATTTATATAAAAAAAGTTGATTTTCTGAAATGGTACGTAGGTAATAATAATAATTATTATTATAATACATGTCGTCCATTTTAAGTAAAAGATAATTCATTTTTTAACCTACTACAATTTTTAAATTATCTTTTTAAACTTAACATATCTAGAACATATGAAATGTATGAAAAACATATCCTAACATAATCATTGTTTTTAAGTTGTCTCCAAAAACTAAGTAAAAATTATATATAATTATTGTATTCAGCCGTTTATATTGCATATTTCTCATGTTGAAACTATATAACAAACTAAAAAGATATTGCGCATTTTTGTATTATAAGGAAACAATACATGTATGTAGTATTTTGAACGAATAAAATATGTGAATCTTTTTGCTATACATTTAGGAAATATTTACCTACGTGTTATCTTAGATTGTTTAAAGCTAAGCATCTCTGCGGTTACTCAAAATATTTTATTGTATGCTGAGTTGGAAATTTAACCGATGCCTGTGATATTTTGTTTGTTTTGTTTATTTGGAACTTTAAATATTTATAATATTTTTCTCATGTGACAAAAAATAAAATACTGACAATAAAATCTAGGCAGCTATACAATTTTATCTTTTAGTAGATTTCAAAGTTATTTGTTGAATCCATAGATTCAAATATATATAGTAGAATATAGCTGTCATTCTAGAATTGTATATAGCTTAATACGGTTTTAGAGTTGTTAAAATATTAGAATGAATGACAATAATGAACTATAACATTTTACAACCAATAATTAGTTTTAAGTACAAAAATAAACACCTAATATATTTGTTTTACAAATCATAGCATTTTATTAGAATTGTTAAAAAGAAATCGAAATATTGATTTCAGTATTACAAAAAGAAAACCAAGACAATAAAATACAAGCCAAAATATTGTATACATGTTAAAAAAATATATTTGTAAAGTATTCTTCAGATAAAAAATATCGTATTGACATTTTCTAGATGTAAAACACGGTAGGTGTTATTATACATATCTTATTACAAAGCTTATTAATTTATTTAAAATTTGCTTTAAAATATAGGTGTTGTTAAGCTCGTATCCTCAATATCAATGAAAACTTATGAAAGATCTTGCTAGTTTCAAATTGACTACAAGAAAATATGTAGTAGGTAATAAGAATCGATGTGATACTATCTATTGAACGATTGTTATTTTTTCGAAAAATATTTCTAAGTTATTTAAATTGTATTGTATTGTACCCTGTCACGTTTTGTAGCTTACCTACTTGTAATGTATACTTGTTATGAATTGTTGAAGATAAATTGTCTTTAAAAATAGCTACATATCTAAAATTTTATCAAAACATTGTAAACCAATAATTTAAAAAAAAAAACTTATAAAAACAAAGTTTGATACCTGATGACGAGGTAATATAACATCTAACTTGAAAACGCGTCCAGCAGAAACGGTATTTATTTAAGAAAAACATGAATCTACGATTAAAGTCAATTATTATTATTGTATAAACGATTCGTACGTAATAAATAGCATTGTTGGCTTAAAGTTATTGTAAAATCTTTTAAGAAGGTACCTATCTCGTGGAATCAGTATTTGTTCTAGTGTAGATAAACAAGAGAAATGCTTAAGTATGTCGCACAAAAATACTTCATATTTATTTCAAATTACGTGTCACTACTGCATTGTCATTTGTAATACGTCATCCATCACAACTAGTTTCTAATACCTACTTGTCATTGTATAATTATTTGGACATATACGTAGTTAATATTATAAAGAATATAACGAACACCTTTGCCTTTAAAAAAAATATTCTGAAAACGTTACGTAACATTGTGTTACGTAGGTTGGTACATCACTTTATCAGAAAGTGTGAATCAGCCTTTATGTTATTTATTTTAATAAACATTTACCATTACAGCATAAATACTTAGAAAATTATGAGCAAAATGAAAATGAGTATAATTTTTTGAATATCAAAAAGTTTGGGAAACTAAAGTAGGTATGTCAAAGAAAAGTAACTCATTACGTATATCATCATGTGATTTTACGTCCGAAGGAATGAATGGAATGATATAAACGCACAACGAAGTGAACATAATACTTGTGTAAGATTGTTCTTGTACCTACGCGTGTTTAATATAAATACTTATAAAATATTCCCAGCTACGGTGATTCTTTATTAGCTCGAAAGATACTAAATTTCGGCCATACATAAAAATTAAATTTTAATTTGGCGGGTTTAAATTTGTGCTGCCCTGTAACGGCCTGGAAGGAATACGTCGAATTACAAGTACCTAACCCTGTAGACTTTCCATGAATTCTGCAGTTTTGGCGGCTCGTGCTTATCACGCAGAGCACACTATCTTCCATCTTGTTACTTCATTCCGAAGACAATAATAAAAAATAGAACTCTATGATGACGCATAGTTAGGTACTTCATTTTTTAGGTAACTGGTAAATAATATCGGAACAACTTAGATATTAGAATTAGGACCAGTGATCGGATCTAATCGGATCGGATGCAATTTGGGGTGAACGACCTCAAACGTTATGCAAAACACGGATGTGACTCGGGCTTTCCCGGGATTTTGGGACATGGGTTATTTATAATAATTAAAGAAACAAAATTAAAATGTTCAGTCTATAATTAGGTCATTTATTTTAAATAATTATAGTTTTAAAACATACTTTACATACGTCGGGTAATAAAAGCGTTATGTTTATTTTACATTTACATTACTAATCTAAAATAAAAATAATGCTTTAATTATTCACATTTATATCTAACATCTTTTTTCTATGAGTTTTGATTCCCTTGAGAGAGGTAAGACTCGCGGGATTTTTAAGTTATATCCATGTTAAGGTAACGGACTTAAATTCCGGGACATTGCATCCTAGATCTGATCACTGATTAGGACAAAGTAAATATATCATATCAATACAGGGTGTTCTACAAAGGAAGAATATAAAACATCAATGACTCAAGTCCACCACAATGACGACATTCTACCACAGGCCTATCGACGTATCTCTTCCTAAAATAGTATGAACAATATTTGCGCTGTATCTATTTATTTGTAAAAATACCAGATTTTTGCCTACTTACTTATTTACAACAATTTGTAGGTTTCGTAAAAAAATCTTTAGAAAATGTCAACGTCGTGTAACAAAAAAAACATCGCAGTATTTTTTACCTACTTATTCCAATGGCAATTGGAAACAACAAAACCAATCTATACAGTTCCATATAATGTTAACGTGGTAGCTAATGACCTCAGTTGTTGAAGCGACCTTAAATAAATAATTAAAAAAAAAAAAAAACGAATTGATCCTTTAAGTGTACCTTTTTTCCTTTTGAGGTACGGAACCCTAAAACGTACTATTGTTCAGTTTTTACGTTTAGTGGTAGATGCAGATGATATTAAAATTAAAACAAAGATTTCCACCAACACATATTTACGACTTCCTTTGCTGAGCATCTTGTATTGTCAATTTATAAGTTAAAAATATTTCAGGTCGGCTAGATATATTATGTAAGTAAATAGCCTGTTATTAAAAAATAAATAACTATACGCATAGTAACTTTAGAGACAATAACTGTTGTATAATGTAGGTATTTACATCTGAAGGATTTACATGGCATGTGTACTTGACGTCTTGCGAGCCGTAGGCTTGGATTTAAAAGCAGAAAGATTTTTCTTTTCCTGAAGCAGGCATGTGCATTGTAATTCTGGCAAGATTTAGGGCCCCTTTCACCGGTTGCTGAGTTACAGATAGAAAACGGCCAGACAAACTAATCTATCCGATAAATCTGTCTGATATTATTTTCGTGTTTCACACCTCAAGTCTCTGTAATATGGAGAAGCTAACTACCAGCGACTTATTGGGGTGTCGGTTGGAAAGGCAACGTCGAATACCTGTGTGAACTTTCCCTATTGCGATTCTATTTATAATCAGCTTTGGGCGTCGAGGAGTATCATATTATTTCTAATGTCCGTGACCCCAGCGGACCACTACGTCAGATCTGGTGATACTGTACGCCAATAATTAGTGTTTAATTTGTGCCCCAAAAATCAGAATTGTGCACTAGTAGCTTCAGAGATGTAACGGTTAGAAGGTGGTCCCGGTGGGGTCACGCACATATCTGTTTCCACCTGTATTGTACAGTCGTCGGCACGTAATAAGTAGAATCAAAACCAGTATAAACTAGCATCTCATAGTACTTATTGAACTCCATAAGGCTAGGCTCAAGGTCGAAGTGTTTCCATTGACGTGCGGTTGACTGTGTAGTTCACAAGAAGTTTTATGGCGGCTGAATGAACATAGTCACAAATTGTTTGCACATCGCTGACAGTGTTTACAGTCTATGTGTGCGTAAGCGAGATAGTGTGCTACATTGTCCAAAAACTTGAAAGTTTGATTCGGTTGATCGAATGAATGAACCACAGATTTATAAAACCATGGGAGCGTAGCGAGCTTTTTCCGACGTTCTGTGGAATGAACCATTTCTTGAAATTGAATGAGCGACTCTAGTGAACCCCGCTCAGATCCCCCTTTGACACCTTATTTTAGTCATTGCGCAGAAATCAGCCAACTTCACACGGACGCCATTAAACTCCGCGGGGACTATACATTATGTTTAATTTGTATTACATCCAACTTCAAGGTGTTTCAAGTACACACGCACGCAATTTGTAAACTTTCGCATTTGACTTGTTGTTTCTGTATAATAAATCCTAAATGTTAACGTGTTGATGGTAAAATAAACGCTCCAAAAAATTTTGCGTATTTTTAAGATATATATTTTTCTTTTTGGACCATATATAAATGAAATAAAAATTAATTTAAATTCTTTATTTTGTACCAGGGGTTCTGTCGAACATGTAAGCTTTTATGTCAAGTTGGACAGGTCTTTTTGATGCACTTTACGTGACAAGGCAGAACAATTGGTTTGAATTTGGCCACAAAAACAAAACACTCTGGTCACATTTAAATTAAAATCCAATACAAGCACTGACCAGCGATTTCGCCAAACATCGAATCGTCAAAATATTCAATAAATCAATTTATTTGGTAAAATATTTTACAAGTCAAATTTACATAACATACAACATGTTTTTTTACCAAAATGAGCGTGGTTTGGTCAAAGGTGTGATTCGCCCAGGTAGGTTCGAATCTGTTTGGTGGCGCGCGCGCTATGGGAGTAGCTAATTTTTTTGATTCATGGATTCACCAAAGTTTATATAGACTGACATAAATCATACTTGACGAAAAAGGTAATTTGACCAAACCTAATTTGAGGAAAAGCACCCTTGACTATAAGCTGTTTGCCAAAGGCACTTTTGGCAAAATTGTACTTTGACGAAGAGCACAGACCACCCAACCAATTGACTGCGCATGAGAAGGCGACAGCATTCACCGAACATAAGGCCAACTCCGCTTCGGAATTTTACCGGCATCAAGCCACAAATTGTTTGTGTGAGTTTGATTTTGCCTAAAGTAAGGAACAAAGTCCCCTTGCAACACAAATAACTATTGCTATATAATTTAGGCAAAATCAATTTCACACCAAAACAAGTATGATTTGACGCCGGTAATATACCTAGGCGATGGCCTTATATTCGGTGAACGCTTTCGCCGTTAATGCGCAGTCAATTGGCTGAGTGGTCTGTGATGAAGAGCAAGTTTGACACACAACCCCGCCATAGCGAAATGCCGGCAATCGAGTAGGCACAAAAACTAAAATCCGTCAGCCAGTCGTATAACCTAGGGCTGGTCATGACATGCCAGGCATTATAAATATCTTCGATGCCAGTATGATACACGTCTAGTATGAAATCCTAATAGTTCTTTTGCTCAGCACGGGTTGAATACTGTACGTACACATTCCCGTGGCAACCCTATATTTTCCCATGGTAAAAGTAGCCTAGTATTTCTAGAATTTATTGTAGTTTAAGGCTGTTTTCCACATTTTTTGGCAAAGGCCTCCTCCAACCTCTTTCACTCCTTTCTGTCGCTTGCCGTCCTTGTCCATGTTTTTCCTGCTATATCTTTGATTTGGAGGGCTTTGCCAAAAATGGACAAACAGATAATAATGTCGGTAACTGTTTATATATCTGAAAAAAGGCCTATAATAAGGCTGGTTTCACAGGCTGCTGGAGCGGTGACACACGTGAGGCGCTAGGGCATCGTTTCACAGCGACTCGGAGCATCTTGTGAAACCACTCTTAGATACACTACTATTGTAACATATTTATGTATTTAGCGGTATCTCAAAGTAAAAGACCAGTCTTCTTAATTAGTTTCTATCTAATAACAATAATTCTTAAATAATAAAGAAAAGGCAGGCCTCCCCACAAGGTGGACCGACGATCTGGTGAAGGTCGCGGGACCCGGCTGGATGAGGTTAGCGCGAAACCGGGCGTCGTGGACATCTTTGGGGGAGGCCTTTGTCCAGCAGTGGACGTCTTTCAGCTGATATGATGATGATGAAAAAGAAAAATTTGCTTCATAATAATTGCCAAATATTTTATATCCATTATCGGAGGTACAATACTAAATGTTATAACAAAATTTGTTATAAATTCATTTAAACGTCAAATGTCAACTGAAACTTTTTCTGTGAGTCAAGTTAGAACAAACCACAACGCTAGCTTCACTAATCAAATCCACAGATAATTATTTCAGTCTATTTGAAATTAACTAAACTACAATTACATTCCTAACTACATTTCCGTTGCAAAAACTAAGTTTGGACGTCTGGATCAATATTTGCTTTGTCAGTCTCCACTTTCTTCATTTTCTTTGCCTTTATATCTGCCATTGTCTGCTCAATTGAACGCTGATCCTTTTTATTTTCACTCGGTACTTCACCGTAACTTTTATTTACGTTGGTTTTATGTGCAGCATCTATTGCAGCCTCCTGTCCTATTAAATGTGCATATTTTTGCTTATAAAAGGTTCCACTTAATTCTTCTTTGCCCCGTTTGCGTTTTCTGTTTTTCTCCTCCTCTGAATCTAAGACGGCTTGCTTTGCTGCTTCAATGTGCTCCAAAGCCATTTCAGCAGCTTTATCTTCGTTCCAAACACCATTAGCTCTACGTACTGTCAATTCATCTTCAGAAGGACCCTTCGCTTTGGTGTAAACTACCGAGTAACGATCAACACCCTCTTGACCAAACGAAAATACTTGCACTCCGGCCGTTTCCGCCACATCTCTGATGATAGATCGGTGCATTTGCTCCATTGGTTCGAATTGTATGTATGGTTTCGTGCCGTCTTTTATGAAATTGCTAATCTTCTCTTCAACACGCTTTCGGAATTTAGTGATCATGTTTCTCTCCTCTTTCTGTTTACGTTCCATTGCTTCCTTTTGTTTTTTGGCAGCGTTTTTCTGTGCATCGCTGGCCGATGGTGGTTTCTGCATAGAATTAAGTATGGAATCTAGTAGATCCATGTTTCAGATTTGGTTTTCTGAGCAAAAGGATGTGTAGGTTAGAATCTCTGGTATTCTTAGCTGCCAGTTGGCAGAAATTCGAAAATTGTCTACAAGAGATTCAGTATTTAATCCCTTGAAGGTTAAGACGTTCAACGAAGTTTCGATTAGGGCACAAACTTCACTTCCGAATGTCAGGGTATCTTCAGTGAATTCCAGAAGTGTTTCCAATGATGGCTGGTAAGGAGAGCCTTTCACAAGTACAGTATGTTGTTTAAAGTCTATGTCATTGCAACTCTCTTGCAAGACTTTATGTTTATTGCAGAGTTTGTCGAATAACTCTTCTATGACACTCCTGAAAAAATAAGGAATAACTTGATAAGATAAGTAATCACAATTCAACAGCCTATTAATATGTCCCCACAGTTGGGACACAAAATCTCTCAATGAGGGTTATTCTCCCTGGACTATTGCCCCAGGGAGAATATGAGCTTTAGTCCACCACTGTTATAGCCGAGTGCCAATTGGTAGACTTCAAAAGGACAGGGACAGATGGAAGGGGCTGGAGGAGGCCTATACCCAAAAAGAGGTCCTTATGGAAACAAAACAAAAATTTGGTGTAAAAACAAAACTATTTTTTCAATTGTGTAATGAATGAAACACTGTAACATATTTCTTTTAGATGTAAGGCATAAATAAATGGTTTATTTATTTATTTAATAATGGAGAGCAGTCAGTAAATGTACCTATACTTAACAAAAAACCTTTTTTTTTTCATTGATGCATGGCTTGACCTTTTTTTTTCATAGATACATGGATGGAACCACGCCACCGACGCTCTCAATGAGTAATGCAAAATATTATTAACACTATCAAAGAAACTGCCATGATTTAGGAATGAACAAACTTGCCAGTAACTATAAAGCAGTCAAAAGCTATGAAGCCTTTCCGGTAATATTTGTTCACATCAAACATAGTAACGGCCAAGTAAATTAGATTACCTACTATAAAAATACTTACAGATTACTCCGTATTTCCCGGATTTCTCCAGATATTAAGTTGTGTAAAGATGCAACTAATTTACTCTGAAGCCCGTCGAACTCTTCCAAAGGCGTTCCGGTCACGTTCGCACTGAAATAACATTCCATCAAAATAACGCGCCGAAACGTAATAAAATACGATTGCTTGGATTTTACTCACCCTTTTATCTTTATGCATCGGCCAATATGTTTATTTATAACCGCTGCGTAGTTTTGGCAGACTTTCAAACGCGATTTCGATGAGTTATAGAATTCTTCGAAGAAAGAGAAGTAGTCAATGATTTGCTTTTGTATCTTTGCTTCCATTATACGTTGGAAAATCCATTACTTTCGCATTTAATAATTGCAAGGGAAAAAATAAACGGAAAATCAAGAAATGCAATAGCTTTTGCTTTTACTAACTGACAGCTAGACATAGACAAATAGACAATTTTGACACTTTATTTTGACATTATAATTGCGTTTACGGAGTTAGTTTGAGATCTTGTGGTGACAATTAATTTTTTTGTTAAATCGGCTTCATATTATTTAATGTCTACAGCAAGGGAATGTTGGTAAACTACAGAACAACTACAAGCAAATTGTTTTGAGCGATAGACAAAAATGTTCGGCATAGTGACGTAGTTAGACATTTTCATTATAACCGGTTATTTTCTGAAAATACATTTTTTGGGGAAATATGAAATATTTCTCTAGAGATAAGTAAATCCTAAAACAAGTAACTATTTGCATCTTTTAAATTCTTACCGATTTATTATTTCATTAATATTTAATAAAAAATTGCAGGGAAAAGGCTTTTTCGTTTCTTCTCGGATGTCATCGGCACAATTCGGCCGCAGGTCGATTGCGATCGGGTGACAGTCACTGTGGTGCACCAATAGCCAGCCACCCGTGTGCCCTCAAAAACAACCAGTCTTCACTCACTTTCGACGCAGAATGTATGTCGCGTCTTGTCGCGGTTTATTCGATGAAAACACGTCGCAGATTAAATAAAATAAAAGTGGAACAAGGAATATTCTGAGTTAATCGAGTGACCGAAAATGAGTGATATTAAAATTGTAATTTAGTTTAATTCATTGAGTACAAATTGTGTCGATTATAGTTGATATAAAAATGAATGGTAAAATGCTCAGTGAAACCGGCGCTTTCTCGGCAGACGGCATGCGCGCCGAAATATTGAACCCTTTCGTTCATAAGTTGGAATTAGATAACACATACGACAAAATAAAGGTGGGTATGAAAATGTTTGGGAGTCAGGGGGTAATAATGTGGCTTGAAAATGAAAGTTATCCGGATGTATCAGATTAGGAGAGGCGAAGTTACGTCTGCGCAGGCTCGGTGGGCGATGGAAAGCGAATTATTAAATTATCCTCAATTGATAAAAACAAGCAAGAAGTCTGTAATTGATAGGTCAAACGCATAAAAGAATGGTAGAGCAAAAAAATTCCGAGACAATTTTTTTTATAGTTTAGTCTTATAGACTAAAATATAATTGAGATTATTGTAGATTAAATAATAAAGAGAGAATATAATTGAGATTGGTTTAAGTACCTACATAAATAAAAAAGTAAGACAACAATTAAATTTTAAAATTGAATTGCGGATGAAGTCAATAGGTATTTGTTTACAAAATATGAAACGTCGAATCAAATCAAGGAATTTCATAGGTAAAACAAAGGTACCAGATGATTAAATTATTTTTACCTTTTGATGATGCATAAATAGTCATATTTTAGATAAAGTATAGACGTTTTACGTAAGAATATTACATATAATATTAATGCTACCCGTGAGAGAAAGTCAAGCAATCAGTGTTGGTACATACGGATGTATACGACGTAGCTACCTGGGTACCTACAAATGATGCACAGATGAAATAGGTATCAGAGAAGTAACTCAACAGTGCTACAAAAAACAAAAACTCCACCTGCCACCTTTTTTCTAAAGTATTTGTAAAATAATATTGCAGGATGTAAAACGATGGCAAAACGAATGTTGAGAGAGTTTTATAGAGTTACTAGCTTTTTCCCGCGGCTTCGCCCGCGTAGAAAAAATTTTCCCGTGTACATTGTGAAACAGCGCCCTCTATGTAGGTGTTTTGTTACTTAGAGGGTATTAGCGGACGCCCCGCGACTCTGTCCGCGTTAAAAAGTAGCCTATATGTTATTCCAGGATATAAGCTATCTCTGTACCAAGTTTCATGAAAATGTGTTCGGTAGTTTTTGCGTGAAAGAGTAACAAACATCCTCACTCACATCCTTACAAACTTTCGCCTTTATAATATTAGTAGGATAGGATTTAAAACAATAGATTAAAATTTGCTTTCGCCATTTATTATAAAGTAATGATTTCCTCGATAGGTAGGTGCACAGAATCAGAAACGTGTTTGTGGCAATTTCGTTGCATGAAGTAAGCTATAAATTGCCGACTTAGAGAAAGTTCTCGGGCTGGTACAAATGGGGACTTTGTTTGCCACCATGCCATAGCATACACGCGATTGTATATCGACGGAAATATCAACCGCAGTTATTATATTGATCTTTATTTTATGAAACGCTAGTCAAAAGTTGTATCACGTCAGATTAAGCATATAAAATGATCTTCATTTTATAAAACGCAAGTAGAAAGTTGCATCAGATTATGCAACGAATAAATTATTTAGTAATAAATGCAGAATAATGGAATTTAATTAACAAATTTACAGAAAACTAAGATGAAATCATTGATTTTAAAGGATATTCACAATGTCCTATCTATATATGTTGATGATTTATTATTAAGATAATACATACAATGTTCTAAATGATGCCGTAAAGTCGTAGGCTATGTACTAAAATAAAAAGTGCACGCACGCACGTGTATCTATCCGACATTGACCTTTGTGAGTGCCAAAGCCAAACATCTGATCTCGAAGTATTTTTAAACGGTACACTTTCACATTCATTATACATTTGGCGAACGGTTATGATGCGGATTGCCGATGCACCTGAGTCAAATTAAATACAATCAACGCCGTTATTCATTTTAAAACTAGAAATTACATTAATTTATACTGAAGTTAATTAAAAGTGACATACCTACCTACGAAAGTCCTGGTATTCTGCCTTACATACAATATAACAATGGTTATAATAAAGTTCATCTCTATCTTTTTGTTTCCTAATGGTTTCATTACAAAAGTCTTTTGAAATCCCAATAATATTTGCTTTAACTTTAAATCTTTCCCTTTGTCATTGAAAGTCCGTTCCGTACCCTATCAGAGTTTTTTTCACAGTGTAAATAAATGCAACTTTGACTTGTTCTAGACTGCGATATTCACGGTGATACTGTTGCCGTTCCGCGTCATAGTCATCTGTTACCTCATCGTCACCGCTTGGTTCCTCGCTTGCATTGGCCTCTACGGGCTCAGCGAGGAGGACCTCAGGCGGCAACCCATGACCGGGTGGAGAAGGTATGCAAAACGACTGAAAATGCCGCCAATCATCTACATCAATCATTTCTTGTGTTTGGGTTTTACTGCTGATACAGTCATCTAAATCCCAATCATCCAAATCAGTACCTTAAAGACTGATAGGTACTTTATCTACCGCAAGGGCGGGATTCTCACAACCATTCTTGTTCCACAATAGTCACCAGCAATTATGAAAAGTATTTAGTCTCTGCAGTGGTATAGCTACCACTAGTATAATTCCAATCGTTTTGAACTGTGAAGTAAGTGGAAAACAGTTTGTAGAAATGAAGAATGTTAATGTAATGAAGAAATCCTCGAATCATATTTTATTTAGGCTTGAAACGAATCATGTTGATGAATGCCTATTCAGTCAGTCGAAAGCTCTATTTATTGAGTTTTGCGAAAGTAATAAAAATATTGATTCTAGTTTGAGATTCAATCTAATAAAAATAAAAATATTTTTAAGTGACGACATACAACTAGGTATAAGGGTAGTTCCTTTATTACGTTTCGTGTTCGAAAATTTCATAGTTTTTATTTTGACTACCTACCTAAATAAACCACAATTTTAACTAATTAGCTGTAAGCGTAAGTAGAGGAGGCCACCATCTATCATCAGAGAGACAGAGAGATTTTAATTAAAAATAGAAAAAAAATTGGCGATCTTTTATTTTCTAAAGACGAATAACAAGTTGCGACTAAAATTGATCAAAGTGACACTCAAGTAGGTATCGAGTCTTTGTCTTAAAGACAGACAGTTACAGTGATTTTAGACTTGAGAAATAGTTCAAGGCACTTTAAAAACAATAGGGCAAAGCCATGAAGGTCTTCTATTTAATTTTTAACGATTTCTACTTTTTGTAATCAAATGAATGTCAAAGTAAACTATTCAATATGAAAACAAGACGATAAATTAGTAATTACTATTACTCGTATTTTGTTTTAATGTAGATTTTTAGGTAAATTTACAATAACCTTTTTTTTGTATTTATCCAATTTTACGAAGGTCCTTCTTAACTATTTCAACAGAATACTTAAGCTATTACTTTACGTATTATATAGTCTATAACACAATTTAGGAGTAAGTACTTACGTATTTTTATATTACTGTTTTACCTATGGACATCTGTATATTTGTAAATTATCTATATAGGCATAATTATATATTTCTAAAAGCTTTGAAGTAGGTAAGTATAATTGTGACAATGCATATCAAACTACAATTCAGTGACACAAAAATCGTAATAAGCGTCAAGAAAGGAAACCGTAGTGCTGCATCTATCGCGCCAGTCAGCGATTGTCAAGTGACCTTGATCACACAAAAACTGACATCGAGACCAGAACAGTACGTGAAGCCCCATCTTTATTGTTCACCCAATGTTGTATGCAAGACAAGAGTACACTTTATTTCGTAACAAAAATGCGTTTAGATTTGTAATTTCTTGTGAAGAAAATATACTTATGCGAAAAACGCTCAACACATGAAAGAAAGACCTTGATCGAAATTTACTAATAGCACAACATTGTGTTTAACTATAGGCACCATGCGTATAATATTGTCTGTTTTTATTATATAAATGCAAATAACTGTCTAATCACACAGTGGGTGGAAAATGACATTTACTTTACAATCGATCGAATGTCTATGCTTCTCAGTATGTCACACCCATTGTGTCATTTTGACAGCGATTAGTTGTACCACGCCTTTAACAATAATTAAGATAACCGGTAGTTAGGGTAAAAACCGGTTTTTGTTTGCACATTTTTAGAAGTTGGCGACAAGTCGGTCTACATACAGTCGACCGCACGTCAGTGGAAATAATTTGACCTTAAATTATGGAGTTTCAATACTAGGAGAGAGTCATAACTTCATTTCACGGACCCAGCAGCCGAAGAGAAATAGCTTCCGTGTCGTTCTATTATAAAACAATTATGGCTCACTTGTTAATTAATCATGCATGAGTAATAATGGTGTAGGTATTAGGAACAACCGTGTAGGTACCTACTTATAAAGAGCTAACATGCAGCGCGTGTAGGTAGCTAACTCATTTTTGGTTAGATAAATTAACGGTAAACTAAACAGGTAAGTCTAAACTGGAAAAATCCACATACAACACACATATTTACTAGGCACAGGTAAGTTTTACCTCAAGCCCATTGTTTTAAACCGAGTTAGACATAATCCTAACCGAAGTTTTGCAGTTGGCCCAGCCCGTAACTCGCTGGTATCGGTCTCACCGCTATGATTAGGCCGAGGATAGAAAGCAAGTGAGAAAGTCCAATCTTGAGACTCGAGTACTTAGTTCATTTGACACACATCTGAGAAATGGTAGCTTTGCTTAAACACCATCGCTGTTTGCAGTTATAAATTAGGCCTAATAGTAACGTAAGTAATAAGCAGAGGTCGGAGGGGGTGTGCTGTTTTCAGTTTTTGCATAACATGGACATACCTTATCATTCAATGATAAATGCCCCATGTGCAATTATAATAAACTAAAGAAATGATTTTTTTAGGCTGCCAATCTGCTAGCTTTACGTCGCCATCAAAACAAATGAATTTTATTAGAACCTATGGAATGTGATTAATGATATTAAACTCAAGGCGAAACTCATAAAAAATTGAAAATATAGAAAAAAATATATAGTTAATTATTACAATAGCACAGATAATTTACAAAAAAAAACAGTTATGTCTTCTTTTAATATTTCTTTAAGGATCTTATCCATAATAATATCTACAAGACACAACTACATGACATTAATGACGTAAAAACAGCACAACAAACAGCGTTTACAGGTGCACTACAAAAATCAGTTTACGAAAAAAAACTCCAGCAAAAAATTTATGTAATTACTTATTTCAAATAAGCACTTAAATCGTTAAGGGTGCTTTTCTATTTGCAATAACAAAAATCTCTCTCAGTTTCAAATGTATTTTTTTACAGTCAAGATTACTCGAGCTAAGAAATTCAAATTAAAATCTTTATTAGACAAACGTCCGGGTGTTTTACCATGTCACTATTTTCCTCTCTTTTTCTCGAATACAAAAATATCCGGCATACACACTTGTAAATATAGGTGCTAACTAACAATATTATGTGGTATTTGACCCAGTCTTTCTATGTAGGTAGTAGTGCCTACTGTCAATAGTAAAATGACCAGTCACTTACAAATCATTTCACTACCTTTCTAGAGGTGCTACATAAATGTAGTTTAAACTTGAGTGAGCCTCAGAACGCAAGTGTTCTGACGCTTGAGCGTTTATTCAATTAGTGTGAATTTCTAGTTCAACTATACTTGCTAGGCAATTTTACCATTCGCTTTCCCAAATGTTCGGCAAATAAGGCAAAGTGTATTTGTGTGTAGTACTGTGCGGTTATTCTTACGCCGGTAAGAATATCCGCACAGTACTACACACAAATACACTTTATCTAAACTATTATTACTTTTACTAAACTATGGGATACGTTAAACTCATACAACTAAAGCAGGCTTCACAGCTGTACGGGAGACCCGTCCCCGTCCGTAGCGATGATGATGAATGTGATGGCCTTGTACGGTCGGACGCACCTCAGTGGAAACAATACCAGTATAAAATAGTCTCTCATAGTATTGAAACTCCCTAAGGGTTAGTTCAGACCAAGCGTAAATTTGCCCGAGCACTTTATTTTGACGTCATTGTCAAATAAACCAATAAGGTTCATTTAACAATGACGTCAAAAAGTGCTCGGGTCAAAGTCAAAATGTTTCCACTGACGTGCGGTCGACTGTACGAACTCTACCCGGGGCATGCCCCGTAGGGAACAATCCGCGTCTCTGTGAAGCTGTGTTCTTGCGCCTCGAACGGGTCTCTCGTACATCTGTGAAACCAGCTCTAAGAAAACCTAGACAGAAAGTAAAATGTAAATTTCCCTTGCAAATTATCTGTTACATTTAACGAGTGTTACGAAAACCGGTTATTATGTTACTCTCGATCTCATTATGAAGGTATCCGATTAAGATATTATGCAAGGAAACAGGCCTGTTTCTATTTTAGAAACCGGTCATTTATAGGTTTATCTTGTTGATAAAGCAAAGCCGCAACAGGGCGGTAATAAGGATCGGATCCTGGGGCGCTAGAGTTTCTAAAGCAGTAATTTAATTAGGAACTTACGTACTAAAAGAGCGGTTTGAGTCGCGCAAAACAATGTTAAATAAATTAAACTCGACTTTACAAAGAAGCGATTCAACTTCTTTTGAAGTATAAATATTATGTTTATTATTAATTTGCTTTTCCCGCGAATAAACTTTATGTTAAAATAAAGTGATAATAAACATAATTATTTATTTAATGGATTTCCGCAAAGTAACGCCTGATCTTCGATCACCATATACTATAGTATAGACGATCGCCGCGTCTGATACAATAAAACTCTTTTGAAGTAGGTACCTATATTTATTTATTTTATGGAGTTAATTTTATAGCAATACATTTGAATTATTATTCTTACAGTAATTCATAAGCCACATGATGTTTATCATAATAATAATAAATCATTAGATCAATATTACGAAAGAAATGTACAAATTGGGTTGATTTTAAGAATAAATTTGTGTTTGGTCTTTGTTACAATATAAGTCTACTTTGCAGCGAGAAAATCCGAAAACAAGCTGCGATTTGTCTTTCGTTAATTATTTTTAATCTTGACAGAATACTTTTTTCAATCAACAGCAAACTCCGCTTCTCTATACTAACTCTAATGCGGCTGGTGGTGGTGACTGCTGGCTTCCACCGCGTGAGGATCTTAGGCCGGCAGCACGTGCCCAGTGGCTCGAGGGAGGCGCCAGTGGTGGTCATAGCGCCCCATTCGTCCTTCTTCGACGCCATCGCCATAGTTTGCCTGGGGGCGCCCAGCGTCGTCGCCAGAGCCGACACTGCCCGCCTGCCGTTCATTGGACGTAGGTCTCTAGGTTGATATGTCAGTGACACTGTGTTTCTATTTACGTAAGTCTGTTTCGGATACTAGAGAGATGTTGTAGTATTAAAAAAAAACAAAGTACCTATCTATCTTCATGGAAAAAAGGGGTTTACTTTGCTGTACCATGCTAAGCGATAAGAGTACCTACTGTTAGTAGGTACTAGTAGCGTAATTTATTATATTTTATTTCTTTCTTTAAAATAGAGTGTTATGCATCGTATGACAAAATACAGGGCAAGCATTTTTGGGGTTTAACAAACGTTATTTACTTATCTTTATTTTCATAGATAAGACTTCGATACGTCACGGTTCTACGTAGGTATCTGCTAGAACTATGGCAGGTAGAGATTCGAAGATTAGTGGAGATTATGCTGCGTAGCCAAGTGTCTCGAATACAGACTAAAAAGGTTAAAAATGCGATACTCAATCGATCTTCCGACCCGATTTCATGCAAACATTCCGTCGTGATTCCGTATGTTTAACTTTGTCACAACCCTAGATAACAATCTCGGGTTTTAAAGCCGAATCTTTTAGTTTAAATTCATTATCATCATCAGCCTGCACGAGCCCACTGCTGGTTTTAGTCCTTAGTTCTATAGTCCAAGGCGCGACCGACACTAAACCCGATCTTCGGTTCTCCAATTTTACTATAGTTTAAATATTTATTACGAAAAAGAGTTAAACCTTTGGAATTCACATTTCTTATCTCGACGAGATACTTGTTGGCATTTATATTGTCTACTCAAAATGATAAGAGAATGTTTAGTTACGATCTAATTTTCTGTTCATTTTCATGGATTTTTTTTCGATTCCGAAATTTTAAATAGGTACTTTATTTTGTGCCTTTCCTTTCTCCCTTTTCGGATTTCATAGTAACCACTCCCAGCCTGATGATTGGGAATAGCATCGTCTGTCAATGAAACCCTATAAGGTACTGCGATTAGATTAGTAACACTACGGTACCAGTCTGACACTGAGAGCGTCAGTGGCCTCGGGGATAAGACGCGACCTATGATATCGAAAAGTCCGAGGTTCGATCCCCGGTTGGGCCATGTACCAATGGGTTTTTTCTCGGAACTTAAGTACATGTACTGACTGCTCTCAAACGGTGAAGGAAAACATCGTGAGGAAACCTGAATACGCCGAAGAAGAAATTCTTAGGCGCATGTGAAGTCCACCAACCCACACTGGGCTAGCGTGGTGGACTATAGCCCGCACGCCCTCGTTGAGAGGGTAGGCCTGAGCCCCAGCAGTGGGGAGATTAATAGGCTGTTGATGATGACTACCAGTCTTGTGAGAGGTCTGGTCCAATCTTCACCTCCCATTTATTTTGGGAGGGACCCAAATTGACCGCCTATAGTTTTTATTTCCGGATTGTTTGTATTAATCATTATTTAACTATCATCAATCATCATTAGCAGCTTGTCCAAATTTAACTAATAGGTGTTACTCGGGAATTCGTTATTAATCCTATAGTTAATAATAATAACTATACGAAAGTGAGATTCTATTTGTTAGGTTTTCCCGGCTCGACTATTCAACCGATCTCTATAAAGTTTTGTTAACACATAGCATGCACCGTGGAGATATAATACAGAATATAGGTAATGCTGATTTTTACCATGTGGAAAACTCTTGCGCAAAGCCGCAGGCAACTCCAAGTGACATGAAGCTTAGTTTACAAATCTAGTTACGAACCCTAGTTACAAATATACCAATATATTACTTAGTTACTACAAATAAATAGGAAAATACAGAATTGGTTACAAATAAATAGGTACTTAAGTAAATACAGAAGTGCCTAAAAGGTAACTTTTGTATAGACTCTATCTCGTACATTTCATATAGATCGAGTCCACCAGCCAACCTGTTGAGATAAATTGAACCATAAAGAGTTAAGTATCCGATCACAAAACTTACGTAAGTAGAAACGTGCAGTTTAACGTTTGTGCTCTTTTGTGTGTGATGGATGTTGCGTAAGCATTTGTCATTCATTATTTTATACTCGTGCATCTCATGAGATACTCAAGAGAAAGAAAGAGAGAGTGTCACGGAAATGCAAGTCATTTTAACTAAGCACATTTTATATGCTTTGGCCTCAGATGAAACCAAAGGCGCAAGATACAGTACACAGCATGAACGAAAACTAGGCTTAATCAGCCAGTTGATTGGACGGCTAGCCCGTGCAATGCCGGCATTAAACTCAATGCCTAGGCCGGTCGTTGATTGAACTAGGAATTAGGATGACTCGACGTTTAACGAGTTAGCTGATTGAAAGCTAGCCTTTTGAAACTGGCTGGTGGTGATAGAGCAAGTGAAGTGAGCGACAGACAAGACCCATACATTTGGTTAGGTTTAATGATCGGGCTAGACATCCAAACATCAGGATGATTTAACGAAGTGGCAAAACAAATACACTCACACACAGCTGATCAAACACAACAAATCAAAATTGCGTTCGCGAGTACAATCATCAGTATTTGTACCTATTTGTACGTACAGCTTGTTCCTCTACGTAATAATAAGTAGATTAACGAACGAATGTATAATAACATGCAATGCATCAAGCCGTCATTCGGGGTTGGACTGTAAAAGCACTTGGTACTTGATATTGTAGGACCATTTTCAGTAAATAGACAACCTATCTTATCTTCTTTTTGGTTTCATCTATGGCTTTAGCACATTCGCCGAAAATTGAGTATATTTTGATGAAACAAATGCTTACGTGTGTCGGTAACAGATAGTTCCTCGCATGTCGCTAGTTTACTTCTGTCGTCACTATGTCGTGTTTGCCCCACACCGATCAAACTTTTCGAAATTTGCAAACTTAGTTTCCGCTTCAAATAAAGTAGATACCGTTCATTGCTTTTTCAATGCAAGGTTAAGTTGGTTTATGTATATTTCAGCTTTTGCCTACGTCTTTCGCCGCGTTTGTTTGTTTGAAAGACTATTTTGAAACGTTCAAATTTCAGTGACTAAAATACCTATAGCAAACTTTAGGGCAATGATACAGGTTGTACCTTACCTTATAAATATGTGAGTAAAGTACAATAATATTATATTTACCCATATTACTTGATAGAGAAAAAGTTTCTCCATCCAGTCAAATATAATAAACTATGTAGTTAGATTTGCCCCTAGTTAGAATTGTCCCAATGCACGTACCGTAAGATGGGGCTATTTGGAACTTATGGGGCTATTCGGAACATACCAATTAATTATATTTTTAATATTTTTTTGCAATGGTAGAAAAGCAAAGCAGGCAATGGTTTAACATGTACAGATCGAAAAACTTCAAATTACTACTTGAAATCATGAGAATTGGAATATTCCAAATAGCCCCATAAGTTCCAAATAGCCCCATCTTACGGTACTTAGTATTATTGCAAGACACTTTTATTAAGTCTTACATTATCGTAATTTTTTTGCGTGTATATTGATTATTGGATTTTTAATTTAATTAGACTACTGTGTAATCAAATTTGATTGTTACACCCTGTAAAAGTAACTGCCAAAGTTTGTGTATGTTTTAAAGCTAGCATTGTAGACAAGTTTCATCAAAATCGGTTCAGCGATGCAATATGAAACAATGAATCGATTATGTTGAATTATTGTAAACAGACAAGTCTTAAGGCGGTGTATTACACTATGCTTAAGGCTAAGTCGTAGTCTTAAGGCTTGTAGGGTAAGTTGTTATATTTTTGTAGTCTTGAAGTTTGGTACATATTGTGTTGTTTTTTTTTGTCATCAGCCTTTTTGTGTTTCCAGCATGGTTTTGATTCTGTGGCACTGAAAAACCTTAATAGATGTTGATAGAGTAGTTGTACTATAGGTTTGGGCGTGGTAGCTTAGTTGGAAGTGCATGCGCTTTGTAGAGTCTAGGGTTCAAACCCGGGGCCTTAAGTGTATAGGCACCAATGAGTTTTCTGAATTACTATAATATAAGTATTATATTTACTACTTATACTGGGGTTACTGGTTGCCCAATTCCCGTTAAGGGTTTATTGTGAATAAGGAATCAATTTAAACCTTATGATGCATCAGTCACTATAGAACTATTTTTACCCGACTGCGGCGAAGTCCAAAAGGAGGGTTACAGAGATATTTGAGTTTTTGTGTTTTGCGGAAAATTGGACATGCAACTTTGAAAATTATTATTAAAAAGTGTGATGCAAGACTATAATCTTTTTAGGGTCCCGTACCTCAAAAGAGGAAAATAGGAACCCCTAAAGTATCACTTCGTTTTCTTAGGTTAGTCAACATTCTAAAATATACTAGGTATAATATCGTAAATTTTAAAATTAGGGCTTAAAAACTTAGGAAGTTACAAATTTAACTTAATACGATAATTTCAAAAAATTCGCTTTAAAAAATGGCACAGAAATTGGCTCATTCTATTAATTTTTAAAGCACCAAAATTGAAGATTTATTTTTACAAATTTTCAAAATTCAACATACAAGCGAATTGTTGTGGTACTGGTACCACAACATCAGCGTTTTAAAGATTTTAATAGTATTGTTCTCAAATTTGCAAATTTTGACATTTCTGACATTAAAAGTTACTGGAGATTTAAATATAAGGTACGCAATGCGTATGTAGATACTGGTGTTTTGTTACACCCTGCGTAATATAACTTGATGAAGTCATAATTTTATATTATCCACGTGGGTATTTAAGCAATAAATAGCAAGGGTTTCATAATGCTTCGGTACAGAACCAAACTCTTAAAATGTCGGTAGCAGAAAAAATATATTTTTCTTTAATAAAGATATACCTACCGAGTAAATTTATTTAAAAATAGCTATAGATCGCCGTATCATTATTAATATCAGACAACCATCTGTGTACACTGATGAAAATATATGAAGAGTACAAGGAAAGCACGATCTATGTCACAATTTAATACTATAGAGTTTAAATTACATTACCACAAAGGAGTATCGCAATTTATATATGGAACTTATTGATTGTGGTACTTAGATCGTTCTGTCCCTAATTACCGAAAGTCGGGCCACCTGTTGGTCCTCAAAGGATCTCTTCTACTGAATCTAGGGGGTGGCCCCCTTTACATACGAACTAGTGGTTGCAGCTTTTTACTTTGGAAGAGTCCTTTAGAAGATGTCTGTAATAAGTCCGGTAGATTTCTTCTGTTGTTCTATGTTGACCCCAAAATAGAGCGACCTACTAGTAGGTTAGCTCTTTAAATAAAGAAAAGAAAACCTAATTTAAATCGCGATTGTTTTTCGTTGATTGATTTTCCCAGCTTTTTAAAGTATGTACTTACCTAGACCGGTCCATTCAACATTGGCCGAAGACTTCCGTTCTTCCACCTCGCCGAAATCATGCAATCATTATTTTATAAGGCCATTAAACAATAAGTTTTCTTTATTCAAGTTATAGTAAAAAATCTAAGTAAACAGTTCTAATGGATGTAATTTTTGACAGCTCTGGTGTCGATCTTAAAGTACCGCTTCGGAAGAGAGAAGAAACCCACCGGCAACATTATACCTTGTTTTCTTCATTACAGATCCCTCAAGCCTATAATATGCTTTATTGGAAAGATGTCGTACCTCGCCGGTGGCATGGCCATCTCCGTCCGTGGTCGCCAGGCGAGTCGCAGGGAGGCTCCGATCCTGGTCGTAGCACCTCACTCGTCGTTTCTTGACAGCTGCATAGTATACGCTACGAGGATGTCTTCCGTCATCGTGAGGAAAGAAAGCATGGACAACTATGTCGGAAGTAGGTGATTTGGTACAGTCTTGGTGTTTCAGGTTTTTGGTGGTGGTTGCTTTTTTTATTATTGCTACGGGGGCAACAAGCAGGCGGGCCTCCTGATGTTAAGAGGTCACCGCCGCCCACAGACACCTGCAACACCCGGGGGGTGCTGGTGCGGCGCCGGCCAAGGTTGGAGGGCTCTTTTGACTCTCTTCTTGAACGACCCCATATCGTAGCGCTGTGGCAAAACGTCAGAGGGAAGGTCATTCCACATTTTGCACGTTTTGATTGTTTGTTAAATTTAAGAGTTTTGACGGATTTTCTGGTGGTGGATAAGGTGGTTGTTTCTTTTTAAGCTGTGGTGTGGCTTTTTGGTGGTGGTTTAATGACAGGTTTAAAACGTAAAATATAGTAAGCTCAACACCACGTTCACAGGACTTAATTTCGCACGCGTCTTTTCACGGGCGCGGGCGTTTTCCCGCATAGGTACCTCGTAAAGCAATGCACTGAAAAATATTCTAACATATCTTAGTTACTTATTAAATTTCCACGCATCTGTATATACTAAACATACCTCTAAGAATAAACATTCTAAGATCTTTCTATACAATACTACTAGTCTTTCCAAATATTTTTATTCAATAATACATTCAGAGTAAATTGAATGTATTCTGTTGCATTTCCAATGAGCTTGACTAATTTTCTTTTGACTGGTCATTACAGAAAACATATTGTACTTAAGTCTTCCTTAAAAGATCAGCATCTCCTTTCTCAAATTCATTCGGAAAGACAGTTACTAATGGTATTTTTTCAAGCATAGTACTCTATTGTCAAGACATTGTTAACAGTTGTTTTCTCTCTTTTGTCACATTGTACTTAAGTGTGCATACTATTGTACGATATTGAGAACAGGCTTTTTACTACCAACGGCGTCGTGACTTAGTGGTTCGGGCGATTGCCTGCTGTTAGTAGACGTAGGTTTATCTTTAACTGTGATGTGAGCCTTAAAGCACCTATTTGTTTTTGAAGCTTTGTATAGTCGAATGAAAAACTATTTTACCGATTGAGCTGAAAGGACAATGGACAAAAATATTTATGGGTTTGGTCCAAATGTTCAACACTAAGGGTCAGTTCAGACCAAGCGGAAATTTGCCCGAGCACTTTTTTACGTCATTGTCAAAAAAATAAACCTTAACCCTATAGGCTAAAGAACAAAATCGTTTGAATGACCTCGAGCGCGAGGCGACGCCGACGTGCAGAAGTCATTTTACGATTTTGTTCTTTAGCCTATAGTGATATGGTTCATTTGACAATGACGTCAAAAAGTTCGCGGGTAAATTTCCGCTTGGTCTGAACTGACCCTAACGAGTATTAAGTAACTTATTATAGTCCACTAAATACCGAGTGGTTTTTACGAGACAGCCGTAAAATAGCTGTCATATTGACATTGACATTGAAAAATCATATTGACATGAAATGTTTATATTATACAATGTTGTACTTATACAAAAATTAATTCTACACAACTATTGTTGTAACGAATGAATAAATGAAATGAAATGTCAGTAAATATCCGTATGCTTAAAACGAAAAAAAAGCATAGGAAATAAAATATTTTCTCTGATTTACATTTTGCTGACATTTTTACATTAACATCGATTAAGTAAGCCGATACACTGTATTTTTATGTTAATTATTTATTTGTGCCACAATTACTTCCATGTATGCTCGAGTTATTTATAATTTGAAAGTAGCTTTATAGAATGTGGAATTGTCGGTACAAGACGACATTGGAGTACACGACATAATTTTTTATTAGCTACAATAGTGTAAGCTTTATAAAACATATAATAGTTTTTCCCTTGACAGAGGTATGGAAACCTAACAATAGTTTATACTATACTAGCTCGCGGCTTCGCCCGCATGGGATGAGTTACCTTTTAACCACCCGGAAGAAATTATCTGATTGACAGTGAAAACCACATTAAAATCCGTTGCGTAGTTTAAAAGATCTCAGCGTACAGATTGACAGACATTGTTTTATTACTATGTATGTAATAAGGATAAGAAGGAATAAGGAAGCCCTGCGAGATCGAATCAGAAATGAGGAGATCCGCAGGAGAACCAAGGTCACCGACATAGGTCAAAGAATTGCGAAGCTGAAGTGGCAGTGGGCTGGGCACATCGCTCGTAGAACTGACGGCCGTTGGGGCAGAAAGGTTCTCGAGTGGCGACCACGTATCGGAAGACGCAGCGTAGGCCTCCCACAAGGTGGACCGACGGTCTGGTGAAGGTCGCGGGACCCGGCTGGATGAGGTTAGCGCAGGACCGGGCGTCGTGGAGATCCTTGGGGGAGGCCTTTGTCCAGCAGTGGACGTCTACAGCCTGATATGATGATGATGAAGGATAAGGAAGGATGTAAGGAGCTGTTGCACGCGGCTTCACTCGTGTGGGAAACGTTTTTTTACCGCGGGAATAGTTTACCGCGGTAAAAAGTCCTATAACAGAGCTACTTTCCCAGTTATAATATTAGTATGGATTATTTGTCACTATATCACTTACGTGTGCCATGCAATGGTATGGCTTCCCAGCTCGAACCTAGGCGTTGTTAGAATAGGCTAGAATCAAGGCCAGGCTGTCACGAATATAGCCTTGTGGCCTTCCAAGCTACAGCTTGTTTATACGGCCTATATGAGTTGCCTTTGTTTGATGAGAAACGGTTTTTGATTAGGCACACTACAGATAATAATTAATAGAACGCTTTGCATATTTGTGGTTTGGACACTTTAAATTCGTTTGTTAGAGCCTGGTAGTCTAGTTGGTTGTGCACTCGCCTCACGTTCAGAGGTCGTGGGTTCGGAGCTTTGGCCCGTACCTATGAGATTTAATAAAAACCACAGGTTTTTCGCTGAAGGAAAACATCCAATGATGAATTTCTATTCTAATGTGATTGTGAAGTCCACCAAAACATCTGTTTGGCGCAAAAAATCCCCAAAGGGTCGAAGTGTCGCCGGGTATGCCTGGCCCCGTAGATGACAAGAAAGTCGGTTCTTTATGTATACCATGAGTCCAATAAGTTATGAATTATGGGGGACGTTGCGTAACGATTCTGTTCGTTACTTTCGCGATGCAGTCCCGATGCAGTCCCGATGCAATCCCGACGCAGTCGCGATGCAGTTGCAATACAAACGTGCTGCATTGCTGCCTACGCACCCCGAGGCACGTGGTAAGACCCACCCGCCTCCGCTCTTCTCTTCCCCCGATGTCGCCCAATCCAGACGCGCGTTTGTTTCGCTACTAAAAGTCGTAAGTGGCAAACGCACTTGTCGAACTGACTGCACCTACCTGGTAGGTATGTGATTGTGAACGCGCAAGTGAATGCTCAATTCAACATAAAAGTGCGTATATGCTTAGTGGTCGGCGGTGAAAGAAAACCTCAACTTTCACTTAACGTATCATGCGCATCGCAAAGTCGAACATGTGACCGTCATTGTTCAAACGTTTCTAATATTTAATTATTTATCTTTCGACGTTTTAAAAAGTTTTAACATCGCACGCGAATGAGGGTGGGAAAAGTGAAAAAAAGTTAATTTTTATCATTTATATACAAGTACTTCTCAGTACTGTAGATAGTAGAGAATAGTTTTCATTTTACCTCTTTAGGAAACTACTGTAATAGTGCATTCGATAGGATACAATCCTATCCTTCCTACTAATATTATAAGGGCGAAAGTTTGTAAGGATGTGAGGATGTTTGTTACTCTTTCACGCAAAAACTACCGAACAGATTTGATGAAACTTGGTACAGTGATAGCTTATATCCTGGAATAACATATAGGCTACTTTTAAACGCGGACAAAGTCGCGGTGCGCCCGCTAATACCCCCTGTAACAAAACGCGTACATAGAGGGCGCTGTGTCACAATGTACACGGGAAATACTTTTCTACGCGGGCGAAGCCGCGGGAAAAAGCTAGTACCTATATCATAAATTACTAAGAAACTAATTCTTCTAAGTTACCTACCTTCATAGACAAATTTCATGTTTGAGAGTTGGCGCGTCACCCGAATAATATCTACTATTTGGGAACTAGCATCATTACACCAGTAAGTACATACATGAGGCATCTATGAGGTCACAGACTGCGGCTTGCGTGTACAGCTTGGCCTGGCAACAGCATGTTTTATTTAGCTTGAATCGCATTGCTTCCACCGCCTGCACGATACCACCATTTACTAACTGTATTATAAATGTAAAGGTCATAAACAAAATGAATAAAGATTTTTGTACAGTAGGTACCTATACCCACATGAAAAAAGGCACCAAATCTGGATGGTCATAGGCAGACAAAAGTTTCTCTAGCACGAATTTTTATTTATTTAAGGTGAATTATTGTCGATTTATAAATGGCAATTATATAGGTACGGTCGACCGCACGTCACTGGAAAGAAACCAGTATAAACTGGTCTCTCGTAGTATTGAAGCTCTCTAATAGCCTAGCCTATTCAAGGTCAAAGTGTTTCCACTGACGTGCGGTCGACTGTACCTATCTTGTGTTGTATTCAGTATCTATACCTTGCAGGGTGAGTTTTTCAAGTGGGCGTGGATGAACAACTAAACTAAACTACAAGCAATAGCGAAATATATCTAAAACTGCATCATTACATTCTTGGAAAAATAATTCTCCTAGCCGGGAATCGAACCTATTGATTTAAAAAAAAGTACACATGATGCCGTTTTATTACGCTATCCGATAGTGTCGCTAATAAGGGTCAAGTTATTGAAAGTAAGTGTAGCTAAAATCAAAAATGACTATCGAAATTGACAATAAAGTTCACTAAAAGTTGGTACTAAATTGTGGTTCGTGCTAGAAAAATTTCAATGTCTAGTCATAGAGCTAAAATACTAATTAACACAATCCAGACGCGGCGGTCCGTTTCGCGAAGTAGATGATGTTTATTGTCATTCAATAAAATGCTTGAAGTGGGATTTTAAATATTCCAGAGCTAATTAACTACACGCAGCCGGTGTATGTGTGGCGGGACGACCCTAACTCCCGACAGAACACCATCAAAGAAATCATTGAAAGAGCTACGTCGAAGGAGGACTGGCCGCAGGTAAGCAGAAAATAATAGTACATTGTGCATTTAGGGTAGTAAGTAGGATATTACTAACGAGAGTCTGTTAGAAGCCCGACGTCGAAGGCGGAGGGATTTTAATGACTCGAGTTTGTAATACTCTTACTACCCGTGATGCACACAATGTTTTTCATCACATTTGCGAGGAAATTAATACCTACGACACAAGGGAACAAATCTATTTTCTTTGATTTTGCTGAAATTATTTAAGTTTATTAAATCAATTTAGTTAAATTAAGTTAAATTGAGTTAAATTTAGTTAAATTTAATTACCATAATATAACTCAAGTCAAGTGAAGTCAAGTTAGGTCAAATTATAAGTCAAGTCAAGTTAACTACTCAATTTAACTTAATTAATTTAATAAGCCAGTTCAGTACAGCCAGCTACACATTTCAGCCCCTAGGGGTAATAATATTGTACTGATTATCATTATTCTCCCGCGGGTATATATAGGTCATTGTGTTTCTTTAGGCACTCATATAATAAGACCCTTAACAAGCAAGTGTGATGAAAAATTCCTTAGATTCCTTCAAATACTACCTTACCTACTTAATTTCCATTTCCCCGTTTCAATAGCAACCAGTTTCCGCTGAACCGCAAATTCATACAAATCTAAGAAAATGCGAGCCCATCTTCTGTGCTAGTTAGTTTCCGAGATTAGTAAGTCAGTAAGTACTATACTAACGTACACAGATACATGCACAGTCATACATAAAATAAAGGGATTCCACTGGTTTTAAAAATGCCTCGGAACCATGCTGAACCGGTGAACGGAAAAAACCGTGCGGAACTGATTTTCAAAAAACAGATACTTACCACGTTTTACAATGGTAGACAGATTATGAAGGCATTATTATATTCTCAGGTGCTCATATTCCCCGAAGGAACGTGCACGAATCGCTCGTGCCTGATCACCTTCAAGCCTGGAGGGTTCTACCCAGGGGTTCCAGTCCAACCGGTCACCATCCGGTATCCCAACGCGAGGGACACTGTCACCTGGACCTGGGAGGGGCCTGGCGCGTGAGTGTATGAGCTGGAGGGTTCTGATAATTTCTGGTGTAGTCATGAGAAGGTTTGGGATGAATGAAATGTGGATTTAAAAGACGGTTTGTTCCACGTAGATACCAAGTTTGATTTACGTGGATTATTTTTTCAAGGTAGGTAAGCAAGTTATGAACGTGAGAGTCCTCGTTCAAGCCATTCAGACTACCAGTATCTAGCTGAAGTCAATTTTCCGTGTAACTAGTTACCACGTTGACTGGGGAGTTCCATATAGATAACCAAGGATTTTTTTCTTTTGTCATAGTAGACTTTAACAGTCATCGTTTCACAAAATACAGACTCAGTGTCCTAAGGAGGACATGCGAAACCAACTGCCCGAAACTATCCACATCGCCGGGGACACGACCAGAATAGAGCTCGTAGGAACCTTCTGTGGACTACGCGGCATCCTCAGAATTTACAGTAGACTGATGGGATTGGATTGAGAAAACGATCTGTTTCATTTCTCGAGGGACCTAGTAGAAGTACCGAATGGGCTGTCCAACACTGACTGTCTATATGAACAAAACTGGGGTAATGAAAGCAATTTAACTTTTATTTCAGCTTAAAGCTGCTATGGCTCACCCTGACCCAAGTGCACAGTTCGTGCGAGATCGAGTTTCTGCCAGTGTACTACCCCAGCGAGGAGGAGAAGCGCGACCCCAAGCTGTACGCTAGGAATGTCAGGGATGTGATGGCCAGGTGAGAGTAACTCCTTTACCACTGCTGAAAACATGTCTCTCTAATCATTACCGCATGAGCCAAATATCGGAGTATACAGGACTGAATCGGACCCCACATTGTCCTTGGTTTGGAATTGTTCTAGTAAGCGGGAAAGATTCGGTGGCCGCACATAGCGGAAGGGCTGACATAGGTCGAAAGTCTAAGTCTCAATATTATATTTTGTTCATTCCAGAGCACTCGGCGTCCCAGTTTTGGACTACACATACGATGACTGCAAGCTGATAGCGCGAGCGAAACAACTGGGGATTCCTGTAGCATCAGCAGTGAGAGAGGTCGCTGAGTTGAGGGCACAGCTTGGGTAACTGATTCACGCATAATTAGTATATAAATTAAGCTGTTCCAAGGGAGAATTTTTCTTCTGGATTCAGTCGGAATTGTTTATTTCATGATTGTCGATTCGGTCACAGGTTTTAATGTTATCATCATGGAGCTTAATTATGAAAATACGGTTTATTGGCGACGACTTTTGACAACCGACAGGTGAGGGAGGCGGTATAACGAGCCAAATTGTCAAATCCAAATTTGGGTGACGGTAGCACTATCAACGGTGCTAGATCGTTAACACAACTTTCCAGCGTGGCTGAATTAGGGCATACTGATGGGAAGCCCACGTTCACGGGTGAAATGATACGGGCAGACGAGTTCTGGAGTGGAGACGGCGGGGTAGAACGGCTCGCTGCCAGATGGACCCATGGAAAGTGATCGAAGACCGCTGGCTGAAGAGGGCAGGACAGGGTACGTTCATCGAGGAAGTTCAATGTCCATAATAATATGATGATGCTGATCTGCCCTGCAGTCTGGAGCGGTCTCACCTGGAGCTGCACCTAGCAGCGCAAGGCGTGCACGGCCGCGCGCGCTGGCTCTCCGCCGAGGAGTTCGCGCTGCGCCTCGGCGTGCCCTACTCCAGCCACGCGCAGAGGCTCTTCCACATATTCGCGCAGGTGACACTTACAGACTACCTATCACCAAGTTTAAATGGATACATTTTTGCGCAATTTCAGCGCATGTACGCGAGGGTGGAGCCAGTAGGTATCTCATTTGGTGCCTCGATGGCTTAGTGGGCTGGTTATTGAATTCAAGTGCCAGCGGTGCCAGGTCAGAGGTCGTGGTTTCTATTCCCACTAGGGTGGGACCAGTTACTTTGCACATCTTGGTTTCCGATTTGTGTAAATTGTGGCTAGAGCAGAAATGAGAGACAGCAGTGCAATTCTGTAAAGTAACAGTTAAAACTCGATAATCACATCGCCAAGTCACTACACTTCGCACCCGATCATGAAAGACCTTGATTTCGTATTCTGTAAACAAGTACAAGCCACTAGCGAAGTGAAGTGAGTATCAAATTGTGATGAGAAGAATAGTGAGTGACACATTAGAGAATTTATGTTATCGATGAATCGATTTTATCTTTTCAGCATAATTTGGTAAAATAATGGAGTGAAACTTCAAAATATATGTTTCATTTTGATTAAAATTTCTTAGTCTAGATAAAATAGTGTTTAATCAACTTCAAATAATAAATAATGTGATAAATGAGCATGAATGTAATGCAATGCAGAGCTCTTGCCTCCCAATTTAAAAAAACAAAACAAATATCATAGATATTGTCATTGATTTGTCCTCTATTGAGGACGGGCAAGGGAAGCTTCGTCCATACAGCCCTGTCTTATTTAAAGTATTATTTCTTATATTTATTTAAACCAGCGGCGGTTACAGCACGGCCTCCATAAAAACAGAGCACGACTAGAGTTAGTAGGCGATTTTCAATAAAACCGCAGCACGGCCTCCACGAGGGCACAACTAGTGCGATTCGGTGATCCACACTGCAGGTTCATGTCCGCATTAAACCGATAGTAGGTTTAATGAAGTCTATCAAGTGACATTTTGAAACGATCCGGTAGAGTCGTTTACACGCTTTTATTTAACTATCCCGAACAATATACATTTTAATAGGCACTTGTTGCATATAAAACTATCACAGATATACACCAAAACCTACAATATACATTTTTTCGGAAAACTAAATAAAAAGACAACAGTCTCCGACAAAATCCCGCCTAAAAGCAAAAAAAACATAGATTTTCCTAGCGGCTTTTTGGCGGGATTTTGTCGGAGACGGTTGTCATTTTTGTTTAGTTTTCCTAAAAAATGTATATTGAAAGTGTATATTGTAAGTAAGTAAGTAAGTAATATTTATTTGCGGAAAACATGGTATTTTTGAAGATGTCTCACAATTATAAAAGTTCTACATGTTTCACCATATTTATGGCATGCAAAATTAAAATAGGAAATACATTAATAGAATTTACATCATGTCCAAGATTGTACAATATTATTAGTAATGTCATCTAAATTTATAATTGTGCGGGTTAGTTAAATAAAAGCGTGTAACGACTCTACCGAATTGTTCCAAATATTCCCTTGTTAAATCGACACAACACCTACTATCAGTTTAGTGCGGCGTTAGCTGCAGTTTGGATCACCAAATGGCCCTTGTTGCCGGAGGCCGTACTGCGGTGTAATGTATTCGTGATTTAAAACTACGATGGCCTTTAGTGACTTGTTTCCAACTGGCCGTTAAACCATTAAAAAAAAACGAATGACAAGATGGCTGACTTCTGTTTGTCAGCTGTCATTGTCATTTTGTTTTTCAAGATGGCGGCGTAGGCACCCCGTACACGCTAGGTTATGCTGTCAGTTATATCAAGGTTAGGCGGTGAGTGACGGATGAATGATCGTCTAATGCAGTTATTGATGAAAATCTGCAATTCAGTGTTGCCATATATACAGATTTATCTATATCTATACAGATTTTCGACTACCGATACAGATACCAGATTTTGCCCTACTTTTATACAGATTTTTGTAATTTAACGTAATCTATGTTAAATATGGTTAAAATAGAAGTAAAGAATAGAATACATGGATTACACGGTGATTTACATTTGGAAATAAGGATTCGTTTTAGTTTTGGGGTGTTTTTTTTATTATTTGTTTGGGTAGGTACTAAATTGTTTTATTATGGCAATCCTAACCGGTGGCGTTTTTTTCTATGAAAAGCCTTCGTTCGAAAAAAGTTCGTTTCAAAAGACTACTACTAATTCATTGGATTTTTAAAAATCAATATACAGATTTTAGAAGATTTCAGTGGATTTTATACAGATTTTTAGACTATCCAATACAGAATCACGGGTTACAGATATGGCAACACTGCAAGTCACTGGTCACTACACTTCGCATCCGATCATGAAAGACCTTGATTCCGCATTCTGTAAACAAAACAAGCCAACTGCGAAGTGAAGTGGGTGTAGAATTGTGAATCGTTGCGGTAGGGACTGACACATTACAGAATTTATGTTATCGATGAATCGATTTTATCTTTTCCTGCTTAATTTCGAAAAATTAATGCATAGATCTTCAAAATAAATGTTTTATTTTGTTTAAAATTTATTAGTCTAGATAAATGATAGTGCAAATCAACTTTAAACAGTAAATAATGTGATCATTGTAATGTCAAGCATAGAGCTTGTGCCTCCTAAAAATAATAAAAAAAAACAATATAAACAAACATACCTAGTCCAATTTGATTTCATTTGTTTTTTTGATCAGTTTTCCTTTTAATTCTTTGATTTTGGTGTAATTAATGCTCAGTTGTTTTTAATTAAATCTGTATTAGAAAAGGAGCGTGCTTTAGTTAATTACCAAATGCGTCCGACAAGCTGATGGAATACAAAAATTATCATGTCAAGGATTAATTCACTATATAAAGATGATAAGTCCTCTATTGAAACCTATGAAACGTCGAAGCAAAGGAATTTCGACTCGAATAAAGGTAAAGTTCCTTGCAATAACCTAGGTATGTGACCACTGTTAAACAATACATATTTTGTGCACTACACCTAACTATAACTGTTCAATGTATTTTTCAGGTGACTCTTGGCATTTTACCTCGGTCTATGCACAGCGAGCGTGTTCCTCATGACGCCTATAATAACTAAATGTCCAAGAAAATACTGCAGACCTCACTCCAGAAGCATCTCATAATCAGAGACACTCGACCCGGTGGAAGGTACAATTGGTGTTTCAAAAGGTCGTTTTAGATGCATAGTACATAGAGTATTGGGATAAAGAAATATAAAAAGTGGTGATTGTGTACCTAACCTATTATGATGTGTATAATAAACATTGAAATATTTTGTAAAAAATAATGTTTTTGTTAAAATTTTATAATAAAGTTTATTATAAGTTAATATTTTGCAATTGATCACATACTTATAATTTGTTTATTTTATATATTTGATTCACCAACAGTAAGGTAGGTACAGTAAGGTATTATGAATAAGTATAATAGAAAACCAGTATCGAGGAGTGTGCAGTGCAGTCCGTGGATGCCTCCACTGACTGGACGGCACTGCACACTCATTCAGTAGAATAAAAACAGAGTGTTTAGCCAATAGTCTGATACATTTATTTATTATAATTTATTGTAACTGAGTGTCGACTGAGCTGAGTAACAAACAATTTTGAGTTTTGCATTTATTACATAGTAGAAATCTAATTAAAAAACCCGACGCGCGCGAGTAGGACTCGCGCCCTGAGGGTTCCCTACAAACTTAATTAAAGAAATAATTAGAAAATCGTTAATTTCATACCTACGCAAAGTTAAGTTTGTTGGTACAAGAAAAAAAGATTTTAGACAAATTTATGGTTTTCGAATTTTTCCTTTACTTGTGCTATAAGACCTTGCTTATTGCTAAATTTCAAGAATCTAGGTCAACCGGAATACCCCATAGGTTTTGATGATCAAGATTCTAAAGAATACGGAAAAATCGGCCATATCTTCTGACATATGCGTTGACTTAGAAGTTTGATTTTTTCACAGCTTTAAGGGACTGCAGACCTGAGTATTTGATATTAATTTCAACTTGATACCTCCAAGCGTTCCTGAGAAAAATGGTCTTGACAGACGGACAACGAAGAGATCCTGTAATGGTACCTTTTTTCTCTTTTGAGGTACGAAACCCTAAAAATCAATGCAACAACAAAAAATCTGGAGTATTACTTTGAGTAATAGGTATATTAATCAGTCAAACAAAATAATCTGTCATATAAAAAACTAAGCTAAGTAGGTAGGTACATAAAACATGTCAAAAACTTAATCTGCTATATTGTAATTTTAATAGGCTATATTGTTATTTTAATTCTATTCTAGTTTAAATTTACAAATTTTATTTAATTTTAATTCACTCTCCTGGCTATATATAGGCGTCTTCCGTCATATTAGGCCATCAAGCTGCTCTGGTTCCTGAAATTATAAGTACATTTTAAAACAACCTACAAGAAGTTTAAAATACCATTACATAAATTTATTGTCCTTTAAGATGCTAGTCATGAATCAAAAAATTTTGCCACTCCCACGCGCGCGACCAAAGAGATTTGAAACTTCTTGATAGTATAGCAAACCCACCCAAAGGAGTAAAAAGGTTGTTTGCACAGAGGATTTTATTAGGCTCTGGTACACTGTACCCTGTACCTAACCGTAGGTAAAATGGTAATAGAACAATTTTAAAAACACGTATAATACTTACTTTAGGTTTGCTAAAAGCTTACAAAGCCACAAAACTTGCATGTTAAAAAAAATTTCACGTCTCGACAATGATCTCGCTTACAAAACACTAACTTTTAATTTGACAGATACATTCGAGATAGAAGTGCGTAGTGATGGTCGAAGTGAGCGCAGAATTCCACTACAGAATGCCACTATAAACGTCATACCATACTAACAAACGTCAAAATCTCACCTGCTGTAGTTCAACTCGCCGCCACGCGCGCAACAGCGGCGCTGTTGTAGAAATCGAGGTCGAGGTCGAAATCGATGTACAAATACGCTTACAGAATAGCACTTTTGACAGATTAATTCGAATATGAAGTGCGTAGTGTTGGTCGAAGTGAACGCGGGATTCCCTTACAGAATTCCACTTTAAACGTCATACCATACTAACAAACGTCAAAATCTCACCTGGCTGTAGTTCAACTCGCCGCCACGCACGCAACTGTAGCGCTGACGTAGAACTCGATTATTGTTGAATTTTATAGAATGCCAATTTGTAATCTCACTGCGGATTCAGGATCGAGTTGTATAAATACGCTTACAGAATAGCACTGCAGTCCTCTAGAGAGGCGGACCTTTGTTGAGGACTATATTTACTTACAGTTAAGGCCTGATACTTGGAGACTATTAATTCATCTGTGTCTCTACTGACATCCTCCTTACACACCCCATTTAGTCCTGATCTGCATGAACGATGTGTTGCTACCCTCATTGTGTTGCCACTTTGTGTTATCTTGCGGGCATAAAATTGAGTTATCTGCGTCTAGCTAAGTGATTACAATTGCTCTTAAAGGATATGGTAGGGCTTTGCAGATCGGGACCAATCGGGGCTGAAGTAGAATTTAGAGACCTTGGATTAACCGGAGATATCATACTACCTGTCCGAATACTGGCTTAGACTTCCAATATCAGATTTTGACAGGACCCTGGTCCCTAGATCCGTGCAATGACCGCACATCAACAGCCTATTAATGTCTCCACTGCTGGGGCTCAGCCCTACCCTCTCCACGAGGGCGTTCGGGCTATAGTCCACCACGCTAGCCCAGTACGGGTTGGTGGACTTCACATGCGCCTAAGAATTTCTTCTTCGGCGTATGCAGGTTTCCTCACGATGTTTTAAATGTACTTAAGTTTCGAGAAAAAACTTATTGGTACAGGGCCCAGCCGGGGATCGAACTCCAGACCTTTCGATATGATAGGCCGCGTCTTATCCCTGAGGCCACTGACGCTCTACGATCTCTACGATGTGGTAGATTTTTACCCAAGTTTGACATGAGGTGGCAGAGAAGAGTACTCCAATAATTGATATGGCTTGCCTGATGATAATTTGTTTGCTTGTTTTTCAGGGGTCGAGCGGTTTGGCGTACTTTCCTGACTACCTCCTTTGTGCAGCTTTCCTATCGCTACAGAATGTGCCGTTGTCCCAGCTCTTGTCATATGCTTTTAAGGTTGGTTAAATTGTTAACTGAACGCATTATAATACTGAACGCACAGGGCGTCAGTGGCGTAGGGGATAAGACGCGGCCTATCATATCGAAAGGTCCGGAGTTCGATCCCCAGCTGGGCCATGTACCAATGGGTTTTTTCTCGAAACTTAAGTACATTTACTGACTGCTCTCAAACGGTGAAGGAAAACATCGTGAGGAAACCTGCATACGCCGAAAAAGAAATTCTTAGGCGTATGTGAAGTCCACCAACCCGCACTGGGCTAGCGTGGTGGACTATAGCCCGAACGCCCTCGTGGAGAGGGTAGGCCTGAGCCCCAGCAGTGGGGACATTAATAGGCTGTTGATGATGATGATGAGGGCGTTGTGCTGCTTTTGGGTGTAGTTCACCCACAGGACATAAGAATAAGACTTGTCCTGAACGTTCCAGTTGTACGACGGGCACGGCACCGGGCGGCTGACTTCCACCAGCTTCGAGGAGCTGGCGACCCGCTGCCTCGGCCTGTGCCAAGAGGATGCTATGAACACCTTCCGGCAGGCCGACGTCGACGAGAAGGGATATCTTACTTACGGTGGGCTTTCATAGAATCACAGATACCACATCTGTGGGTGACACATTGTATTCGAAGTACCTACACTTTACCGTTTTTAGGGTTCCGTAGGTACCTTTAAAGGAAAAAGAACCCTTAGGATTTCTGTCAATACATGGTCAATACTCTTTTTTTAGGAACGCGTGGAGATGTTAAGTTGAAATTAATATCAAATACTCAGGTCTGCAATCCCTTGCATCTGTGAAAACTCAAATTTCCACGTCAACACAGTCGAAAGATATGGCCGCTTTTATCGCATGTTTGAGTATGATGGTAATCAAAACATATGGTGTACTTCCTGTTGACCTAGAATTATGAACTTTAAGAAGCAAGTCATTACTTGCTTTGAAGTAAAAGTGGATAGAGTGAGCCAGCGTGTCCTACTCGCACTTGTCCGGTTTTTTAAATTTATCAATTTTTTATTTATTTTTATTTTTAGCCGTAATTATCTAAGCAGGTTTATTTTTAAGTTAGTAGGTACTTAAATAATTGTCATTTAAATCTAAGTATTTATATGTTATATTTTTCCAGATGAATTCATAAGCTACGCGCAGAAGAAGCCTGATATGTCTTACATCTTCACGTGTGACTCAGCGCATCCAAAACCGAAGAGCCAGTGAGGGTCGCCCGTTCACATCCCGACCGTGTGCAGCCACGTGCCTTGCGGTCGGGATCTGAACTGCGGAAGTCTGAATTGTAGGTCTGAAAGGTAGAACCGTATTAATATGAAAGAAATGTACATTTAGATTTATAATGATTGTTTTGGTGCAGTCATCGATATAAGGAAAACAAACGGTAGATTGGTTACTATCCTCTAGCGCTTGGAACTCACAAATTAGGCCACTTCCTAATCGACTCACTTCGTCTCGCTCGTGCGCCACCTGTTTGCGTCATTCTGTCTCCCTCTGTTGGTATCCTTATCTTTATCTATCTATACTATTATTAAAGAGGTAGAAACTGGTGGACAGTTTGCACGCTTAACATATATAAGTTGCGAAGAACCAAAATTGATAGCGGGGTGTAAAATACACCTAACGCCATCTATTGACAAACTTTGACACTAAGAAACTGGATGATTAGAACTGGTTAAAAAGTTTTGAATAACATATAAATAGTATACTTTATAACGCGGATGAAGTCGCGGGGCATCGGCTAGTAGATAATCAGGTCCATTGTTTGAGTACGTAATGAAAGAAAGTCACCCATTTACCTCTCGTTTTTTCTTATATCGATGTGTGTACTCAATGTTTCTGGGTAGGTACGTCACTGGGTGGGGTACGTCACTAGATGGCGCCAGTAGTCTAAAAAGTAGTTGTTTTTAGGGTTCCGTACCTCAAAAGAGGAAAAAGGAACCCTTAAAGGATCACTTCATCGTCCGTCTATCTGTCCGTCTGTCAAGACCATTTTTCTCAGGAACGCCTGGAGGTATCAAGTTGAAATTAATATCAAATGCTCAGGTCTGCAGTCCCTTGGAGCCGTGAAAAAATCAGACTTCTAAGTCAACGCAGTCAGACAATATGGCTGATTTTGCCGCATTTTTGAGTGTTGGTCATCAAAATCTATGGGGTACTTCCGGATGACCTAGAATCTTGAAATTTGCCAAGAAGCAAGGTCTTATAGCACAAGTTAAGG
Source organism: Metalampra italica (assembly GCA_949699065.1). Classification (NCBI taxonomy): domain Eukaryota; kingdom Metazoa; phylum Arthropoda; class Insecta; order Lepidoptera; family Oecophoridae; genus Metalampra; species Metalampra italica. The sequence goes on from OX452980.1 coordinate 10,192,131, forward strand.
ATAAAATCCGAAAACTGTCAATTTGTATTTACAAAACAAACAAACTTAACTTTGCATATGAAATTTTATTAACGATTTTCTAATTATTTCTATAATTAAGTCTGTACGGAATCCTCAGGGCGCGAGTCCTACTCGCACTTGTCCGTTTTTTTTAATTTTCCTGAATTTATTTGGAATCAAATAATCGATACATAAACGTACCTACCCTTTTAATTGCAGTTGGTAATGAAACAAACAAGGATTAAGTACCTAGTTACGTTAATATAAAATAATTACCTATTTACTCACAATAACATAATCTTAGGGACAAAAATATGTTGATATAATGAGATTACAAATTTTATTTGATGTACAAAAATAATTGTGGTGTGTGTCTGTCGGTTGAATTGATGTCATTAAGAGGCTAGGTAGAAGAAGAAACTCTTTAAAATTTAAGATATACGAGTAAGATATTAAAAAAGAAATATACTAAAGAAGAAATTAAAAAGACAGTGTAAATTTGTATTTACATCACAAAAATTTCTTTGTACAAAAGTACCAACAAACATAACTTTGCGTAAGAGCAAGCCACCCTTAAAAATTAGTACAATGACGTAAATAATTGTTGAAAGAATTCCCTAGCGTCTAGAAATTTCTTCATTACAAATCAATAGGTATTAAATAATTTCGTAAGATTTTACAACTAAAGGTCTATCTAAGTCTGGAAATAAAATCACTTAGAATAAAATGAATAACATTTGACCATTAACCTCAGATTAAAACTAATCTGAGCCATTAACATAAACACGTGATTTAGCATTTGACATGACATGCAGGACTTGTCAAATTTTTTTTCGTTCACTTTATTTATTACTTACGGGAAAGTCAAAGGAATCTTAGTTCATACAGCCAAGTCTGAGGTTATGAAAATTATGGGAGCTCGTCTATAAAATTGTTCTTTTAATAACGATTTTCGAATTATTTCTTTAGTTAAGTTTGTACGGAACCCTCAGGGCCGTCTTGTCCGGTTTTTTTTCCCGTTTGAAAGCAGGCTCCGAAACGGTCCGAAGGGAGCGCAGAGTTTGCATTAATTGTGATTTACTATTTTACATTATAGCATTGTGAATCCACCTGTATAGCCTTGTATGTACCTATTGGTTTATGTTATGTTGGTAATCGTTAATTTTATTTATTGTTGTGAATAGGTAGACGTGTTCTACGCCTTACTTGGTAGGTTTAAGTAGAGCTTAGTATGCCATTTTAATGTGATAATTTTAAGTATTTTTTTAATGAGGCTTTAGGTATACCTTAGAATTATTTTTACTATTTTAAGTGCCCTGTGTGTATGCCTGATTGTTGGTCCTTCTGAGGCTAAGTTATCTTAATTTATTATAACATTTGATATTGGCGTTTATTCTCTCATCCCCAAACGTTTGTTTTTGTAAAAGGTTATCAGTTGTATCCATTTGTATTTCTTCAAAGAGTTAAAAATACTACATTAACAAGCGCGTGCTGTTCGGCGGCCTTGCGTATGAGTGTGTCCACTTTCCTATTACGTCCACCCATCAAAAATGGTTTAGTGATAGTTTTCCTATTGTTTTTTAGGATAGTGTGGTTTAAGACAGTATTTAGATGGATTTTAGAGGTCTTGAGAAACGAGAACATAATATTTTGTAGGTATATATTTTAATATTATATTGTCTGTCTGGCTTTCACGCCTAAACCACTGTATCGATTGTCATGAAATTTGGACGAGTTAGAAAAGTGGACGTATTCGACCGGAAGGGATTTTTAAATTTAATAACAACTCTTATCAGGATTAATGGTGAATAAGAATTCCATTAATGTAACTTCTGTGAGGCTTCCGTTTATACAATAAACAATGTTTGGAAATAAAGGTAAAAATAATTTTCGAAAAAGTGTATAGTCCCCGTAGAGTTTTTTGGCAGTTGTGTGAAGTTGGCTGATTACTGCGCAATGACTAATTTTAGGTATCAAAGGGGTGCTGTACGGGGTTCATTAGAGACGCTCATTCAATTTCAAGAAATAGTTCATTGATTCGATCAACCGAATCAAACTTTCAAGATTTTGGACATCTCTATTTAACACACTATCTCGCTTACGCACACATAGACTGTAAACACTGTGCAAACAATCTGTGACTATATTCATTCAGCCGCCAAAAAATACTACGCAGACTATAGTTAGCATAATTTTTTTTGCGAACTTCCAACAGTTTTTCCATCATCGTAGTAACATGTGTTTTATTGCCTGTAATTAATTAGTTAGAAACGAAACCTTGTACCTTATTACTTTGGTCATAGATCTTCCGTTATAGCTTCCAATTTTTGATTAAATTGTTAAAGAATTTTGTGTAGTTTGTTATTTTTTACTCATCATGAAGAAAAACACAAAGCATGACATGACTGAGGCATCAGAACCCTCATGGAACCTAATTATAATTACATAGTTACAGTTCGGGCCATGACGAAAAATAAACTGACCTATCCTCTGTGAATGTACGGCGGCCCGCATTAATCTTAAAAAGATAGAGTAAACGGCAGCTTCTTCATTTTCCTATCATTTTTTTTCACACAATTTTGTATTGAAATATTTTTTTAAAATTTCACTTATACTAATAAAGTCATGTTGTAGACCAATAAATATTATAATACCTATATTATTCGTAATACTTGAAATTTGGTCCCGATCGGACCAAAGGTTTGGCCTCCAGAGCCAAGCATGACGGACGGACGGACGGAATTGAGTTATGTAGTTTTTCGGTATGTGTTATCGATAAAGAACAAATTTTCGCAAAAATTAGAAAAACTTTTTTTTTGCGATTACAATATAAAAAATCCTCTTACCCTTAGTAGGAACATAGGTTACAAGGGTGCGAGAAAAAAGGGGGCCACGCATGGTTCGGGTATTGTACTTCTACATCTTTTTATATGTGGGTAATAATCCTATACTATCCTATCCTACTAATATTATAAAGGCGAAAGTTTGTAAGGTGTGAGGATGTTTGTTACTCTTTCACGCAAAAACTACCGAACAGATTTTTATGAAACTTGGTACAGTGATAGCTTATATCTTGGAATAACATATAGGCTACTTTTTAACGCGGACAAAGTCGCGGGGCGTCCGCTAATACCTCCTAAGTAACAAAACTTACATAGAGGGCGCTGTTTCCCAATGTACACGGGAAAAACATTTCTACGCGGGCGAAGCCCCGGGAAAAGTTAGTCTACAATATTCCGCGACGGAGCGCAGGCCACCAATTATCTTCGTTTTGGTTTCATCTATAATAATAATAATGTTTGGACAAATTTACACACGGCTGTTTACACCCAAACTAAGCCGAAGCTTGTAAATGGGTACTCAACAACAGATAAACATACATAAATACTTTTAAATAAATACATACAAATACCCAGAATCCGAAAACCAACAGTTATGTTCGATTCTCACTCACACAACGTTGGTCCCGTGTGGGAATCGAACCCACGACTTTTGGCGCAGTAAGCAGGGTTACTACCGCTACGCCGACAGGCCAGTCAAAAAAAAAATAAAAAAAACATACAGCCGAACATAGTACCTCCTCCTTTTTTGGAAGTCGGTAAAAATTGAAGTTACCTGTATACTAGTTATCCAAGATGTGGCTTGTCGTACTCCACTTCATGTGCATCGTCGTCCGCTTTGTTTAACTTCATCAAATCCGGAATTCTGCTTTTGATTTGGAACATTCTTTGAACCAGGAACCGTATATCGATGTGCGTCGCTACAATCTTTGTATAGACCATCAGAAACCAAAACACGCTTCTCCGTCGCTGGCCTCTGGTTTGAAGTTTCCTAATAGTCGAATACAAATTTTCCATCTTATGTCTCATTTGCATCAAAGATCCGTATTGGGTTCCGAGTAGGTAGAAATAGCTGTTTGTATACAGCTTTCTGAACTTTCTTGTTCGGAGCAGATTGAATCTCGTAGCGTAGAGACTTTGTTCAGTCATACTCTTCAATATAGTTAAAGCTTCGGCGTCATGGTAATATGCTTGATGCCTTCCCTTATCTCTTCTGCTTATCACAGGATTTTTAATTTCTTCCGCCGTTTTCTGTTTACCCATAATTTCGACTATTTTCTCAAGGGTGTTTAGATCTATGGTGTCAAGATTGAGCCTTGTTGGATCCCCCGCGTCCAGGTCTGAAATAATGTGAATGATTGGATTATTAGGGTTGTTCCCAACGAATCATATGATCCGTTCGGAGTTGCATCTGATCACACAAAAAGTTCCCAACGGATCACATGATTCGATGGCACTAAGAAATTGTGCTTATTTTGTCTCAACCGATCATATGATCCATTAACATCAACATGCCGTGGGAGTAATGGATAACCCGGTAACTATGTATGGGTCTTTTCACGAGGTCTTATCGTTTGTCATTTCTTATATCTTTGAATTAAATGTAAAAAAGACGCTTTGATGATTTTTATTGGTTGTTGTAAAACCAAACGTGGTGTTCCAGTCAAAGGGACCTTGTGACGGCATTCAGTTTCCGAGTTATTTAAAGTTTTGTTGACTCAAACGACGGCACGACGCGGTTAGATCACTATAAAAAATTTAAAAAAAAACAACCTTATGCCCATAAGAAGGTTGGTTCTTGAATCTATGGTTAGTTATATTCAGCAGTTTTGAGCCCTGTAGATAACTCAGTTCCACCGTCATTAGATTCCAAGATAAATAAAGTTTCGTAAAACGACTCAAACGTGGACACAACACGATTGGGTCACTACAAAAAAAACATAAGGGCTAGCCATCGATGTTGATTTTTGGACCTATGGTTGGGGTATTTAGTTAACCTGCAGATAACTCATTTTCGCTTTTCCGCCTTTTGAGTTGGTCCGCCACAAATATACTAGACAATTTTGTGACGTTCCAAATGAAAATGACTCAATCTTTCACCTGTGATGTTGTCAATCAGGTAGTTGACTATGGACCCGCCGTCCACATCTGCGGATCTTCCGAGGAGAGGCAGCAGCATCCGTTGCAGCTCCTTAGCGTGATGTATCGGCATGTCATCGCCAGGTGCTACGTGTACAGCGAATACCGTTTTTACACCTGAAAATTGAGCTTTACTTCTGTCACTCTTTAGTTCAATCGCACTTTAAATTCTGACTCACACTGACTCTCAGAGTTTAAACTTTTTCTTGTGATAACAATTTGACTCAACGATTTGACGATTTTTGGTCAAACGTGCGTTGTTTCCCTGTATCTCCTATAGTTTCGGTTTTCTCCATACCTACTGTTCTAGTTTAAAAAACCCACCGTATACTTACAGAATAGAATACTTGGAATGATTAGCAACATTTCCAAGCAAACCAGATTATTTGCTTTCGTTGTAGTTATAGGCTTCCTCGTCAAAAAAAAGTGTGCGATTTTGTGGTATAATTTAATTGATATCTAGGTACTTATGTACTTAGTTACTTATCAATGGCATTTAAATTGATGACTAATTAAAGAAACAGGTGTTAAAAATTCTATTTGCATTAAAATTGTGTTCAGTACTTAGATGGAACTAAAATCTAAGGCTAAAAGTGGCCCTAAACGATCATGCTTGCATGACATGCAACGTTTACGTGAATATCATGCTACATGATGGACCGCCATGCTTGCTATCAATCAGTACAGTGAAGCAACGGACAGCACGTAGTTTGCATGTCATTCACGTCAATCACTACAGCTATACGGTCATGCATGAGTGAGAGCACGTAATGCATGTCATGCCGCATGATAGTTTAGGGAGCCCATAAGATCGGCTCTCAACACAAGCGAACGGGAGCTCTATTTTTGAATCGATCGCCTCGTTTCGAGCTGTCGATTCTACTGATTTTTGTATCGGATGTCGAAGGAAAATCAGTATAGAATCAACCGCTCGAAGCGAGGAGAGCGATTCAAAAATTGCGCAGCAAATCTAATTCCCTATTACCACTACAGTTGCACAGGGTTCCGTAGGTTTGTACCAAAAAAAGGGTTGGTGGACTTCACATACTCCTAAGAATTTCTTCTTCGGCGTATGCAGGTTTCCTCAAGATGTTTTCCTTCACCGTTTGAGAGCAGTCAGTAAATGTACTTAAGTTTCGATAAAAAACCCATTGGTACATGGCCCAGCCGGGGATTGAATTTCGGACCTTTCGATTATGATAGACCGCGTCTTATCCCCGACGCCACTGACGCTCTTAAAGATTACGTCACTTGGTTTTCTGCAAGGAATAAGCTAGGTCTTTGCGTTCATGTGGTTTAATATATTTCTAGTTTATGCTTTAGGTATAACAATATAGTCTAAGGTAGTGGCCACAAACTCGGTGGTGGTGTGAGGGCTGGTCATCCTCACATGCGTCCTCTCGTGATACTGCTCATGCAGCCTCACCAGCACCCAATACATATAAGTGAACTGGACATGCAACTTGGCTGCTCTGTGATGCATTTTCAGGAAACCCATAATCCTCCTTTTTATTTCAGGGTTTCTTTCTGTTTCCTGGCGTTGGTGGTGCATCCTGGAGTAAATGTCCATCAATCTCTTCCATATTCTTCTAATTTTCGTGTACAGGTATCCGATTCTGTAGGCCGTGTCTTTTGGATTGAATAAAGGCTGGTTTTCCAACTCCCGAATTTTGTGTCTGGCCATGTAGATGAGTTGTAGCATGGTATCTAACGCTTTCACCTTCGAGTAATGTATGTGGGCCATTTTCCATTGTGGTATCACGTCGCCATGAATCGGTATCTGCCTTCTATTGTCTTGGCTCTCATCGGTGTGGTTGAACAGCTGTTTTTCGACGGCTTCCATGCTTCTTCTGAATTTCGTCATGTCCAACTTTTCTATGTCGAAAGTTATGTTCTGGACTACAGCGCCCTGTAAGTAAATCGAATTATTCTGCTAATTATTCAGAGGCGTATGACCATACAGAAGGGAAGTCGTGAAGCGACAACGTGTTGCCCCGCCCTCGAAAATCGGTTTCAACACAGTAGGTACCTACTTAGATGTCTTCTATAGATATTATTGTTTCTATCGACAGAATCTACAGTATTTATTAGTTATGGATACTTAATTTAATAAAGTTAAAGAGTTTGTTTGTTTGTTTGTCATGTTTTGCCACTACTCGGGGACTGATGCGGTATCTGAGTAATATATGACGGAATAATTACCTTATATTCTAACGGTATGTTTTCTTGCGCGAAAGATGGAAACAGCTCTGAAATGTCTGGATACTCCTGGTCTATGACTACGCAGCAACATGGTGCTAGTAGCGCCCAATCTGGAATAACAAGAGACAAAAACAAAACGGGTCATGGTCATAATCATCATTTCGTCTGAAAAGCAATTTGCCTAAAACCCAAAATGCCTATAATCTATGTCCAAATTGTAGAATGCCTAAGTATTAATATGACTAAAACTCAAGTTGCCTATATAACTCGTGAAACGTCTGAAAAGCAATTTGCCTAAAACGCAACGTCTTGTGACACGCTCACCGTGCCAGAAAGGTAGTCAAGGCACACCTCAAAAAGTTAGTATGTTGAAGTGGCAGTGAGCCAGTCACACTGTCGGAGAACCGATACCCGCTGGGAGTAAACGAGCTCTCGAGTGGAGACCACGGCGTAGTGTGGGACGCCCCCGGTTCAGAACACATTTATAGCCCCCGGCTAGATTTAGCGACACTACGTGAGGCGGCTGGCAGCGACTGGATGCCGAGAACCGCAGATCTTTGGAGAACGCCCATGTCCAACAGTGGACTGGTGCACGCTGAAGATGATGATGAATTATTTAATATAAATATTTATGATGAAAGAATTGACAAACTTACACACAAGAAATCTCAGTGCCATTTCTAAGCTAAATACTCTTGTAAAAATTAATTAATTTTTTAATTGAATTCAACATGAAATCATCGTAAAATTAAAAACTTTTATGTACATACCAATATAACCACAGAATATATAATAGTACCAGATTTAATTAGCTTATTAAGTAGGTACCTACCTCTCATTAAACCAAAAACCTACTTTAAATATTAATTAATTACAATTAATTAACTAGTAGACTTCGCTCTTACGGTATTCGCTCTGTTCTTTTCGTTCGCATCAAGTAGCACGAATGAAGATAATATATTATTATGTACCTACATAGGTTTATGTAGGTTAAACAAAAAAAACAATAAAACAGAGTAAAAAAACAGAATTAAAACAATTTAATTTCATACTCATTCTAATCACTGCGCAGTAACAGTGCAGTGCATTGCAGTACTGATAGTATAGTGCAGTAACTGTGCAGTACAATACAATTTTTTTTATAATAAATTAATTCTTCTTCTTGCCAAAATCTAAAGGATCCGGCTCAGCATATACAGCCTTGAGAAGATTAATTGTATCCTTTACATCAACGTCCAACCGAATCACCTTTTGGGTGATTCTCAAATTGGATATGAAATCCAGTGTGTAGTAGTCTTTATCTTTATGCAATGCGATATTCATTAGCTTCTTCTGATCGTAGTTTATTCGCCGTAACCTGTTAACAGCACACGACATAATTTTGACTTAATATTTTCAGAATGTAGCGTGTAGTACAAGTGCAGTATAGTGCAGTACAGTGCAGTGTAGTGCAGTACAGTGCAGTGTAGTGCAGTACAGTGCAGTGTAGTGCAGTACAGTGCAGTGTAGTGCAGTACAGCGCACTCGCAAATAGCCTTTTCTGTGCCCTGTGCGAGCTTCTATAACTGCGCCATTGTTTTTTAAAGATATTATAGGTACCCTAGAGCAATGCTATGTATGTGTAGGCCTACTTTATTTCATTCAGGGTGATAAGATCATAGAGTAACTTAAATACTGGCAAGATAAAATAAAGCACAAGAAACTTGGTGTTGGTGGACTAATTATCTAATATTTTGGAAGAAAAATCAATTTTTTTAAAGAATGATGCCTAAGATTTATATTTTGGGCCAGTATGGTCTTCATACTTCTATAATAAAATACAACCCAGCAAAGTTTCAGTAAACTGTAAATGAATATAATTTTAAGTACTTGGTATGGTAGAGTTTTGAATAAGGAAGGTAGCATAATCTAAATTGCGTTTAAGTATGAATTGGTAAAAAAACGTTAAATCGAGCACTAGGGGCGCAGTGGGAAAGCAGACCGCAATCTAATCTGAATATCTTATCAGAAGCAAATCGATCAAATAATAGTCCTGCCTGGTCTGGCCATTCTTGCGCCCCCTAGAGTCTACGCCCTGTGCCTGGGCACCGGTGGCACCGCCCTATTTACGGCACTGGTGCAGTGTAGTGCAATGTAGTGCAGTGTAGTGCAATGTAGTGCAGTGTAGTGCAGTGTAGTGCGGTGTAGTGCAGTGCAGTACAAATATACGTAACCTGTTAAACAGATATCCCAGTTTGTATCTCTTGTCTTTTCTGACCATCTCTCTTTGTCTTAAAGCCGCGTATATTTTGTATCTTGCGTGTATCAACCACTGGAAGCAACTGTCTACAATCATCTTCTTTTTCACGTGCTCCATTGGCTGTTTGTAGAAATAAATGTCGTCTGGATCGTTCCAGCCGCCAAAGTGTATATATTTTCTCCTGCTGTTATTCATCAGTAGTCTCGAAATTCCGTTGAACTCGGCGGTGTCGAAGGAATGGCCCGAATTGTTTTTGAATATCAATTCTTCTATTTCAATCAATTCGGGTTCCGATTCCGTTTGTTTGTTCGTGAAGTTAGTTTCTAAGTTGATGTCGGAAAAATCTATTTTGGACAGGTCGCCGTGCATTAGATAGAATACGTCATCTATGCTGTTCACGTAATACTCTTCCGAGCGTATTTCTGAGAAGCCTAAAATATGCGTACAGCTTAGAGGAAACCAAAAGGAGAAAGACACGTTACTTACTGAAAATGGTCCAACAAAACAAAATACTTTCAAAAGGTTTTGTCTGCGACAAATGGTGACACATTTTATGTAGGTACTTACATAAAACTACGGTTAAAATTTTGAACTTGGTTTCAAAGTGCATGTTGTTCTGTTCACTTTGTAGTACCGCATGTACTTAAGTATTTACTTCATAGGTAGTTCTAAAACATTATAATGGCTAATTATATACAGTTTGTTAGGTAAGTAACCACATAAGTAAAAAGGACATAAAATTCATTTTATAGCACCCATGTTGATTAAACTGATATACTTAATTTTTTATTTAGGAATGGCAGCGTGCCCGGCGGGTCCCTTGTTACCGCATCGGGAAAGGCCTATACTATATCCAGCAGCGGACGGCGTTAGGCGATTTTGATCTTAGATGCCATGTCCAGCAGCGTTGAAAGCCTCACGTCGTCGAAAACGATGACGATCACTGCGTATAGGTCATCATCATATCAGCCTGTAGACGTCCACTGCTGGATAAAGGCCTCCTCCAGGGATCTCCACGACAACCGGTCCTGCGCTAACCTCATCCAGCTGGGTCCCGCGACCTTCACCAGAACGTCGGTCCACTGTGTATAGGTACTCGTTCGAAACTAAAAACACAGTTATCTAAATGTGAAAACTTGTTATTGGCATTTGTTTATTCTATTGTGTTGTTTTGTATTAATGTTGTCATTTGTCCTGTTAGTTTTCCTAAGAGTAAATAAAAAAAAAAAAAAAAAAAAAAAAATGCTTTTTCATTACTCATACTCTGAAAGTTGGTCTGAAGTTGCCTGAGTAGCGGGTTGAAAGTAATACATCTCAGCCCTAGGGAGAATCGCTTTCAACTGACAGCTGTCAAATTATTAAAAAAAATACTAGTAATATTTTGACATTTCTATTGGACCATGTTCCAACTGTCTATACAGCCACTCAATTACAGCGCAATGTAAAATTGAAATAACATAAAGTTATGTAATAATTAAAGAATATATTTTTTAAAATGACTTTATTATAATTATTACTGTCAACTATTTCTTTAAAATAACATAGATTTGGGCAAAATATTTATCATTTTGTCAATGATGGAAATGAAAAATAATGGCAGAATACCTGGCCGGCCACAGAAAAAAAACAAAATAGACGGGAAAGCGGCAATCCGATCTTCATTTGTTTTTTCGAGTTGTAGAGTTTTGTTTATACTTCCGTATAGCAGAGATTTGTATTAACACTCATTTTATGTTTTTGTTTTTACTTTCAGTGTATTCTTAATGAAAAGCACAGTGTTTCCCTCGGGTTCAAGACTTATTTAGAGGTCCCTCGAACTATTGGCGCCCTCGCTACGCGTCGGGCGCCAAACCCCGTCTCGGGACTTAAATAAGTTACTTTCACACCTAGGTTAACAATGTACTATTAATCTACAAACACTTTGTCAAACTCTTTCTTTCTATCCTGCACCACGTCGTGTAGCATCGTTCTGCAAACATTGTCATTGTATCTGATCAAGTCCACGAGCAGGTCTCTGTCGAACCACAGGTCCAGAAGTCTCTCCTCGGCCTCTATTATCTCGTATGCGTGAAACCGTCGGAGCGTATTCTGTCTAAAAAGACTGCAAGCTTTGAAAGCCTTGTAAGCGACAGAACAAAATATCTTACAGGTGTGATCGGTCTTACTAAACAAAAACCCCATTTTGTATAAAGCTGAACCCCTATACTTCTTCCGCAATCGCTGCATTATCACCATTCTGTCCCTCGTTTGGTAAATGGCTTGCTTCATTAGTTCCACAAACCTTGGTTTTAGTAGATAAGGATCCCTAGAGCGGTCCCACGGCGCTAATACTCCTAAAGGACTGAACGTTCTGCGGCCGTCTTTTGAGTATACTTTAGCGTCACCGTTCTCAACTTTCAGTTTTAACAAATCATCTACTTCGTCAATGCCGGTGTACATTTTGTGGAATCTCTCCTCCGCAGTCCAGTTGGCTGTTTGTGATTTTTCATGTTTCTCAACGTTGCCCTTCACCGTGCCCGGTTTAAATTTTTTCATGTACCCCTCGAATGTCCACTCGTGATTTTGTTCGTCTTTGTTTTTGGCATCAATTTTAGGTATTTGCGACTTTATGTCTTCTAAGAAGTCGTTAAAGTTTTTCAAACTTTCTTTGAGATCAATTTTAGTTTTTGGCACGTCACCAGTCTCTACGTGAAGGTGATTAACTATTAGTGTTAGAACCGAAGCTTCTGAAAGATATAGAACAGTGTTTAAAACATTAAGTTTAATGCACATTCGATGCTGCATGACATCCGAAGATAGGAGTTCTGAATTCAGCCTAACATCGTCCACTGCTGGACGCAGGCCTTCCCCAATGAGCGTCACCACACCCGGAATATGTGAAGGGCAAAGGCCCGACTACCGCAACCACAAAATCTAGCTTACTATAAGGCAAACCATTGAACTCGCGGGACGCCCGCGGGGCAAGAAGTAGGTGGAGGCGGAGGAACTCTTGGGCGTTTCGGAGGTGAAGGCGCGCGCGCGCGGCAGGGAGCGCAAGTGACGTTCCTCAGTACGCTAGCGGCTCCCGCGGCGTGCAGTCGGTTTTTTGTTTACGGACGCTCGGAACAAAATCTACATGAGATTAATTTTCCAGAGATATTTCCCCAGATGAACGCTCAAGATGGACGGTCCAACATTTTTTCTAAGAAAATTAACAAGCAAGCCAAACAATTAATATACAATACAACGTTTATTCTTTCTTTCAACAAGAAATATCTCCATGGCAACCAAAATGCACGCAAATCGGCAACTGACTTTCTATATGAAGAAAAGGAATTCATGTAAAAAGTAGAAGACTTTATTTATTATTTAGCAAAGAGTATAACACATAAATATTCGATGCCATTTGATCTGGTGGTACTATCACGGGCAACGCATGTTATATCATTTTCTAGGTTCTCGGGGGTGCTGAATCTCAGTTTATTTTTTGTTGTGTTCGTAATTGTTTGTTTGTTTGTTTGCTGGTTTTTTTGCGGGTTTGGTTGGTTGGTTGGTTTGGTTCATTCAATCCATACGGATTGAATGAACCTTATATAGGGAACCAGGAGGTGTTGACCGATATATATTATATTTTCGACTGTTTATATTATGTAGGTAAGTTGAAAGTTCACGAAACGAAATATGTTTTAATAGTATTTGATTCACCACTGTGTATTGAATGCAACTAAATAGAAGGCTTGTTTAATCTTGTATTTGAGTATGTCTGGATCAGCCTACAGAAGGCAGAGATGACATCGGCCACATCGGTGACAGATAAACCTCATATTGAGCAGCCCGTTGTCAAAAAAGGTAAAGATTGTCAAGTCAAGTTGTCAAGAAAGATTAAGTTGTCTCTAAGACTGAGGTCTAAGTAACATGGCAAATAGTATTCCAGAGGCTGGCATTGATTTTTTGGGTCACACGCCTGAAAAAAATGCAAAAAGTATACTTACGAATTATTTTGTAAAACATTTGTTAGTGGTTTGTTACTTGCTTATTTCTAAAAGGATTATTCCCACCATAGCGTGAAGATACGCTTTGCACACTACTATTGTGATTGATTATTAGTTTCTTTTTAATGTATGTTATATTACATTGTTGATAGGTTGGTAATTGATTGGCTGTAAGCTGTAACAATCATTTTTTGATTAGGTAATTATATAAAAAGCCTTGTTTAATTAATTTTCATTTAGAATGAAACTAGAAAACATGTAGATATAGCTGGTAGTCTTTTAAAGGTACCTAGTAAGGTAAGTCTTTGTCGAGTTCTTTGACGAGAAATAATATCGATATAAAGATATATTTTTTAGTTCCATCCCTAAGGTTGAAATAGCTAGTTAAATAGATAAACATTTAATATTGCTTACCAGAAAGTAAGCCATGGGATCTAATATTTATTTGAACAGACAGAAAACTTGACCAGGCAGCCTAGCAGTCGTCTCCCTTGCTCACTCTAAGCATATTCCAACATTTTCCATCCCGCTCTGACTTTGCCTGAAAGTTACAAAGAACACGTTTACAATTACGGCTTAGATTATGCCTACGGGGTTATTGCTTTGAGAGTGCACTGTAGTTATAGCAAGTGCATATTATTATAGTTTTGTGCATTAAGATAATTTAACTAAACTTTACTCCACAAAATGAACAATTACTTATAGATGCATATTTAATTATATATTAGGCGCGGGACAAACTCATGTGGCGCGGCGCGGGCGAGGCGCCCTCTCATTCGTGTTTCATATGAATTGCACCCCTCTCAATCATGCACCCCGCCCGCGCCACGCCCGCGCCACGCCGCTTGTTTATGTCCCGCGCTCCGCTGCTTACAATTACCGCCGCTATACAATTCATATGAAAAACGAATCTCGCCCGCGCCACGCCGGCGCTGCGCCCGCGCTCTACGTCGCATGTATCTGCCCCGCGCCTTAGAGGCGGACTATTATATGGGATACAACAATTAAATGGGTTTCATCATCATCATCAACAGCCTATTAATCTCCCCACTGCTGGGGCTCAGGCCTACCCTCTCAACGAGGGCGTGCGGGCTATAGTCCACCACGCTAGCCCAATGCGGGTTGGTGGACTTCACAGGCGCCTAAGAATTTCTTCTTCGGCGTATGCAGGTTTCCTCACGATGTTTTCCTTCACCGTTTGAGAACAGTCAGTACATGTACTTAAGTTTCGAGAAAAAACCCATTGGTACATGGCCCAGCCGGGGATCGAACCTCGGACCTTTCGATATGATAGGTCGCGTCTTATCCCCGAGGCCACTGACGCTCTTGGTTTACTCTAAATGGGTTTACTTGCAAATATGCAAGGAAATGGATGGAAACGTAAACAAATAGTTAATTAGAAAATCTTTAATTTCATAATAAATGGCCCCTTAACAATAGAAGATACCTACCTTCGTAGTACCGTTCTTCGCCCGTTTGCTCTATGACACGTAGTATATCGGAGCGTAGGGGTTTCCTACGGCTCGGTGGCAGTACGACAAGGTGCGCTCCGATGACGCAACGGGTCCTCTCCTCCCCAAATATAAACACGAATAAAATGTAGATGAATTTTACGTACGGCAGTCACGCGACGCGGCACCAACGCACGCGATGAGTCGACATTTGAAAATTATAAACTGAATGCTTTATGTGTTGGCGACATTTGGTTTTTGTTAGTTTGTGTTCTCGAGAGTGCGGTGAGGTGTAAATAGTTTCCCGAATACTGCTGGCCGGTGAAAGCGAAATAATCGAAGGTAAGTTTGGATTCATTGGAGAAAGTTATACCAGGTGGAGTAAGTTATACTGTTAAAGTCAAAGTCAAAACTATTTTATTGCATGTAAGTACACTGGGTACATTTATACAACGTCAATTTTTATCTACCACCGCTTCCAAGGTGTTATATCCAGGTGTCCAGAAGTAGTTGATAACCCGTTAATTGAAAACGGTGAAAATCTCACAATTTCCGATATAGATAACTTACCTATGGTATTTTTTTTCAACAATACAATTATTTAGAAAATACCATAGGTAATTTAGCACATCATTTAATTTGAAATTGTGTGGTTTTTAGTGTAAATTGTCGTTCCCGGAAATTTATTTTGTGTACCTATTCTTCTTAATAAATAAATCTACTTATAAAAGAAACAGGAGGTAGGTACCTACCACACTTAAAAACATATTATAATTTATCACAAAATAAATTCAAGAAGTACCTATATGTATAAATGAAAAAAATAATTGATACCCAAATTTTATCCAAACTATAATATTATTTTGAAAACGGTGATGAAAAAAGTCATTTTACCATAATCCGATAGGTAATGAAAAGACGAATAGACCTTACCCAGTTATCTGATTAACCAATACACACTGCGTATCTTTTAAAATCCGATAGGGAGGTACCTACATAAAGTAAAATAGTGTTCTAATCTAGTCTAATTCACAGTATTAAGAATCATCATCATCATCAGTCTATTAACACGTCCCCACTGCTGGGGCTCAGGCCTACCCTCTCAACGAGGGCGTTCGGACTATAGTCCAAAACGCTAGCCCAGTGCGGGTTGGTGTTCACATGCGCCTAAGAATTTCTTCGGCGTATGCAGTTTTCCTCATGATGTTTTCCTTCACCGTTCGAGAGCAGTCAGTAAATGTACTTAAGTTAAAAAAAACCCATTGGTACATGGCCCAGCCGGGGATATAACTTCGGACCTTTCGATATGATAGGCCGCGTCTTATCCCCGACGCCACTGACGCTCTTGTATTAAGAATAAGTAGTACGTACCCAAGAACACTGGAAAAATATATTGGCTTACTAAGTACGTACCTACTACATCAAATTACCAAGTTTTTATTTACAGCAGTAATAAAAGCAAAGTATCCGAGGTGCCGAATCATGCGCCGACCCAAACACAGGGTGGTTGAAAGAGCTCTGCCCATTAACTTTTTGCGAAGGTCCCATTATGAGCGCTCCGACGCTTTCCGGCCACCCTGTACATAAATGTTTATACCACCTGTATACAGCTAATTAATCTCTTCTGGATACTTTGCCTTTAACAGGGTTCTTGTCACGAAAGTCTACATAAACGTATAAATTTTAACTGACTGCCTCATGTAAAAGCTCAACCCTCTAGCATAATTTATGTATTCTGTGCCTCTAGTCAAGGAACTTGAAATTTCGCATAGAGGTTCCTCCAATATCGCATGTTATTTTCTTGAGAACACCTGGCGACACTTCGACCCTTTTGGGATCTTTTGAGCCAAACCCCTGTCTACCAATGGAGCCAGAATCCGTTTTTGGTGGACTTCACATACGCCTTAGAATATAAATTCTATTTTTTGGCGTATGCAGGTTTCCTCGCGTTGTTTCCCTTCACCGAAATTCCTGTTTTATTATAATAAACTGTACTTAAATTACGGAAAATTCATTGGTACGGGCCAAGGGTCGAACCCATGAGTTCATTAACGCGAGGCAATGCACAACCAACTAGGCTATAGTCCCCACGGAGTTTTATGGCGGATGTGTGAAGTTGGCTGATTTCTGCGCAATGACTGAACATAGGTGATAAAGGGGAGCTGTGCACTAGAGACGCTCATTCAATGTCAAGAAATGGCTTATTGATTCGATCAACCGAATCATACTTTCATCGCTATGTAGCACACTATCTCGCTTACGCACACATAGACTATAAATACTGTCAGCGATGTGCAAATTATTGAAATGATGAAATGAAATGATATTTTTTATTGTTATAAATGTGGTACAGCTTAAGATGGTAAATTACAATTATGTGTTCAACACATCCAGTCATTTCTGACATACAATAATTTCTTTATATTTGTGACTACATTCATTCAGCAATCAAGAAATCCCGTGTGGACTACACTACGGCTTCTTTTTCCTCAAATTTTGTAGAGTTCACATGTTGCTCAGAGGTTCCTCAAAAACATAGTGATTTTAAACAGCCATATTGTATTTATCTTTATAAATTACCTGCAACATTTTTGTAGGTATATTGAATAGTCTGTTGAACATTAATTGCTTTAAGCAAACATGACTTTTGAGGAGTCCTTAAATCCAATTATAAAGTGAGGGACAGGACTCGAATTCAATTACGTTCTCTTTACTTAAGATGTGTAAATAAGGAAGTACCAAAGAAAAAATATCGATAAAGCGTTTCCCAAAAATTTAAGACTGGAAAATTGAATGATTTCTTGTCTATTTTTATTCTTTATGACTTTATCGTTGTATGTGCCATAGTCCACCAAGCAGGTAGGCTGCTTCCTATGGGTTACCCTGTTAAGAGCCGTGGTAGCCTTGTTGGTTCATGAGGTCCTGGGCTCGATCCTGGCCCGTACTAATGAGTTTTTCGAAACTTAACTTAAAACGGTTTATTATAATACCACAGGTTTTTCGGTGAAGGAAAACATCGTGAGGAAACCTGCATACGCCAAAGACTGGTATTTACTATTCTAAGGCGTATGTGAAGTCCACCAAAATAACGGATTGGGGCACCGTTTGGCGGACAGGGGTTTGGCACAACAGATCCCATAGGGTCGAAGTGTCGCCAGGTATTCCTGGCCCCCTATGAGGATAATATTAGGTGGGTTACCCTGTTAAAACCCTATGATCACCCAAGTATAAGTCATTCACAAAAAACTGCGATTATTCCGAAGTGCGACCCCGAGTCTATACGATGTACGATTGTGCGACATAACGTCATTTGTGCAACTTATCGTTCGTGCGATATACGATTATGCGACACGTCATTTGTGCGATGTGCCGCTCTCAAATAGAAAACAGAGAAAGAGGTATATAAACTAAATACATTTCTTACTGGTTCCGTCCGGCCGTGGATGACGGCTGAATTATTAATGGAATGAATAACATGTATTACTCTCCATTTTCTCGGTGAACGAATCGATCAAAGAGGGAATTAATTCGATCATGAATTACCCATGTCTCGTCTCCTGAACGGAGCGTGAGCTATTTCAGCCACAAATCGATTAGAAACTTTTTGAGCGAATACTTACCTTGAACGAAGACACAAATAAGGTACCTTGGTACAGTCGCACGCACGTCAGTGGTATCTTGAGAGGCCAGTGTATACTGGTTTTGTTTCCACTGACGTGCGGCCGACTGTACCTGCTTAGCTTCTGTTTTCTTTTATACTTTATCGCGATACGTCGATCCTTTTGCGATATTTTGTGCCAAACCCCTTTCCACCAACGGTGTCACAATCCGTTGGTGGAGAAATTCCAATTAAATGAAAATTCGTTTATTCAATATTTGAATACTATATTCTCTTTCTTCTAAAACTAAAACTACTCTGTTTCCACCTGTAGGTATGTCGCCGAAGGGAAGAAACAGCAACAAACCCAAAACAGCATCTTTCTCATCAATCTCTGGCATACGCAGGTTTCCTCACGATGTTTTCCTTCACCGAAAAACAGTTCTTACGTGGTTCCTGAAAAACTCATTGGTACAGGCCAAGGTTCGAACCCCCGACTACCATAGAACGTTAGGGATGTTTAACCAACTAGGCTACGACAACTTTTATAAGACCCGAAAGTTGAAAAACTTGCTTTCTGTTCGGTGTATATTTTGCGATTGATTTTAAACTAACTTCCTTACTTGGAACTTTAAGCATAGCTTAATGGCTGACAATGATTTATTAACTCGCAGAAAAGAGTGTCTTTTAGGTAAATATACATAGGTGGACGGATAATTAGAAACAGGGCAAGATTTTCATACAATCGAGGTCACTTTGAAGCCATGGTTCTCCGCGAAGGATTGATCGGGGCATGATCTGATGACGGTCGTCGAGAGAGAAGATGGAGGACTTTTAGATCGCTATAGATATCCAACTGATCAGATGAGCCGTTTAGAAGCAGCATCGTCATGAAGAAAAAAACCCGCAAAATGGCATCAAAATGTATGAAACTCTAAATGTTAAGGAATCATGACGATGCTGCTTCCAAGCGGCTCATCTGATCAGTTGGATATCCGTAGCGATCTGAAAATCCTCCATCTTCTCTCTCGACGACCGTCATCAGATCATGCGCCGATCAATCCTTCGCAGAGAACCATGGCTTCAAAGTGACCTCGATTGTATGAAAATCTTGCCCTGTTTCTAATTATCCGTCCACCTATGTATGTAGCATATTTAAAAGTAATTAAAATTTAGCTAGGTATGTAAATACGTGGTTACCTACCTAACATTTAAAACGAAAAACGTGGGTCGTATGCAATAGATATCAAAACAGACAAACAGACGGACAACGGAGTGATCCTTAAAGGTTTCCTTTTTTCCTCTTGAGGCACTGAACCCTAAAAATAGTAAGGAGGGTAGGAAAAGTAGCTATAGGTAAGAAAACCCAATTTATTTTATATTTAGTTAAATCTTACAAAATTTGCATGACAAAATTATTTATTTTATAGGTACTTTTATTTATGTACATACCCTAAAAGCGAATAACTGTCAAATTCACAGCTATGTACAAGTAAGGAAAGATTTGCGGACCGGGGACATAAATCTCCCAACATTGCCCGTTGATGAAATGTGTTTTTTTTCAGTACACACGAATAACATTGGATTCTTGATGAAAAACTTTTGTACTTGGCTCGTCTTATTGTAATCTGTACGGTTATCAAAAAGCACGTCCGCGCCATAAAAAGGTTTTGTATGAAACAGACACGCACTCAGAACCGTCCTTGGTAAAGCCTGGGGGGTCCTATTGTGTTTATTAATTTATTTAGTTTGTTTCGTAACTTACGAATATACTTCTATCATAATCATCAACAGCCTGTTAACATTATGGTTGGGGCTCAGGCCTACCCTCACAACGACAGCGTTAGGGTTATAGCCCACCACGCTAGCCCAGTGCGGGTTGGTGGACTTCACATGCACCTAAGAATTTCTTCTTCGGCGTAAGCAGGTTTCCTCACGATGTTAAGATAATTATGATGTTTCGAGTTTTAACCCTCGTAAGGCCTATGCCTCATTAGTGCGTTGCGTTGCAACGTCGCAGCCACATTAATGCGTTGCGTTGTCGCACGCGGCGTTTCAACGGACCGACCGACGAGAGACGAACCGGGTGGGAGGGCGCAACGTAAGAGGGAGAATCACGCACCTCGGTCTATGGAACTGTCCGTCGTCGCACCTTCTTCACTCTCTTCTCTCACTTCACTCTTCACCCTCAACCCTCCCCCCCGCTTCGTCTCTCGTCGGTTGGTCCGTTGAAACGTCGCGTGCGACGACGCAACGCATTAATGTGGCTGCGACGATGCAACGCAACGCACTAATGAGGCATAGGCCTTACGTATGGGGGCCCACCAATAAAACATCATGTCTCTAGACTAGACACGTTCTCAGGGTAGCCTCAAAACATCACCCCCCTAAGGCACCCTGAGTGCGTGCCTGTGAGAGACTTCCAATGTCGCGCGACCCGCGCCGTCACGTCGCACAAAGGGCCGGGCTGGAAGAAATGCCATTCGGGAGACATGCGACCCTCGTGCACGTAAAAACGTGTCGTAAAATATTCGCGCGGAGCAAGATGTGGGAAGGTCACTCACTCATATTCGGTATCTATATACTAGTTGTTTCCAGCGGCTTCGCCCGCGTAGAAAACTTTTCCCGGGGTATCTAAATCCTATGTGTTATATTACCTACTGTAAAGATTCATCAAGATCTGTTCCGTGGTTTTTGCATGAAACATCCAAACATACGTCCAAACGATTTACTATAGGTACATCCATTCAAACATCTTTACAAACTTTCGCCGTCTAATCAAAAATAATAACAAAAAGCGTAAAATAAAAAAAATATATATAAGCACTTGTCACATGCAGGATTCCTCATGATGTTTTCATTTCTAGCAATCTAACAGCTGAAAACGCTTATTTGATAACCCAGTTAAACGAAGTAATATTCCTTTTTGAGAACTGGTTGTCTAGGAAGAATTTCTATAGGTACGTGTTTGAGATCAACAAGGAATTTTCACACGGGGATATAGATCCCACAAAAATGATTGGATATGAAACTGAATCAAGTCCGCTAGTAATTTATAAATAAACATCTCTAACTCTAATGCAAAAGTTTTGTGAATACCACCTAAACAAAGTGATATTATAGATCTGAAGCTACGAACTGACCCCAGACGTACAATGTGGCATCGTGTAATGGCAACACTGACATCCCATTACATTACCATCACAATGCAACTGCTGGGACGTGACGTCCCGCACTGGCTACTTACTCGGAGGAAAACGGGAGGAACACGTCACGGAAATCCATTAGTAACTCTTGCCAGGGACGGATGCAGTAATGAAACAAATAGTGCCCAACCACTATTAAAAGTAACCTTTTTGTTATCGAAATAAACTTTTTTTTTAATGTTGTTTATAAATAAACTCCGTATTCTTTGATGTGAATGCCGTTTTTAAATGGGAGTCCCTTACACACGGGTATATATTTATTGTTTATAAAATGGTTAAACAATTTTACACAAAATCTTAATAAAACATTAAAAGAGCCGAGCAAACCGTAACTGTACCGATAGTTAGTGTGTGTCCAAAGAAGCCCCAATAAGGCACAGTGTCAGGACAGTCTAAGGTTTCACATTCAACGTCAGTAATTTAAGTCTAAGTAAATGAAATTAATAAATTGTAAGTAACCTATATGAACAAAATATGCGATATAATAATTTAAATAATAAGTACCAATGAAGAAATATATTAGTATACATATAAATAAAAATATATATCATCAAAATAAACATATACATTTTTCAAAAAATAAATCCCGTAAAATAGAATTGATAACATAAATATTTTGGTCGTACTTCCGAATTATTTAATTTACCTTTGTTACCCCTTATTTTACTGTAAATGTTGGGTTAAAAATTGACCTAACTTATTTCTTCTTATCGGTGGTCTTATTGTTATAATAAATGAACCTCCTCCACGTTTTATACAATTGCCCCAAAGCCATTACCGCCACCCCAGTGCCTGTAGAATAAATTAACTTATCTAAAGCTCTTTCTAATTTTTATGTAACAAACTTGAAATAACAGCAACTGTGCGACCCCCTACCCGTTCCCCTGAGTACGTCCCTGCCACAAACTGCTCTCAGGTTGCGTTTCATTATCGGAAAAGTGTTTCCATGTTACGAGTGGGTTTTGTTCTTTTTAATGAGGTTTTAATTGTAGTGCAGTTCTAGACTCACCTGCTTTAGTTAAAAATAAATCACAAAATGCTGGAATTATACTCAGAATGCTGCAAAATTAACGTAGGTGTATATAAAATGTTACTTCTTTTGTTAATAATTTGTTGAGTTGACTGACTGACTCGAATGACTGCCTACCTATTATTTCAATTTCAATTTATGAATTACAATTCATGGTGTCATTACAGGGGCTAATCCAATCGACAACATAATTATAACATACATATCAATCGACAACATATAACAACATATTATGTTTAGCAATTAGCGGTCCGTAATTTAAAAATATTTCTGTTTAGATGTAGAATTCGTCACAATAATTAAATAATTATTTACGGGTCTTAAACGCGAACAATTTTATTTTTTATTTCAGACAGCTCGTGACCACGGCCCGTGTAACCTAGTCGAAATATCGGGTTTTATACATCTAGTCCCTCGTAATCAGAGAGTTGTTAGTAACATAGAGCGCGCGTTAGCAAGTCTGAACTGTAAGCACGGGTCTGAACAGTCTCGAAATGTTCGGGACGACGCTACTAGTCACAACACGCCAGTAGCGCCGATTGTCGCTCTCACCGGTATTTATTTAGATTTGGAGTAATCATGGTGAAATGTGCAGTGCCAAGCTGTAAACACGATTCACGGAAAAGAACGATCTAGAAAAATCTATATAGAAGCGGCCATAGAACACCTGCTTACACTTGGCACAATGGGCAATGAGCGATGCGCGCGCTCTATTGCTAGTATACTAACTCTATGCTCGTAATATTGTCTGTCTTCCTATCGTGTATCAAAATTAATGGTAATTTACGACGATTCAGTTGACAGTGCCTGCAAACTGATCGTAAACAAGACATTTATTGGTTAGCTATCGGGCTGATAGGGGAAATCGATAGATACTGGGCAAGTTTAAACTCCTATTTAACCACTGATTTAGAGGGTTATTGTAATGTAATAGTTTAGTAGACGCAGCGGAGGCAGGCCTCCCACAAGGTGGAGCGACGACCCGGCTGGATGAGGTTTTTTTTTTTTTTTTTTTTTTTTAAATTTTTACTGAAGTTTTTCCTTTACCATAGGGTAAAGACATTGTCCACCGTACAAAGATTTTTACTTTACTTAATACTACAGCAAGCTTACTATTACAGCCATAATATTTCTTATATCTACTACTTCGGATTTTCCTTTGCACAACATATTAAAATTTGTGATCTTATTCCTATTTTTATTCTATTTCTAACTATGTAGTAAACATAAGTTTCAATATTTATCTTCTTATATATATATATATATATTATATATATATATTTCTTATACATTCGGTTTTTGCACACTTTAATTTTATACTCAATATAAGATATCAGTGTACATTTACTTAGTACTATTTCTTTTAACTACTTCCCTCGCTATACTTATGCTATACTCTATAAATTTTTCTCTACTTTTTTTGCTTTCAAAAATGTCACTTAATGTGTTTCTATTTATTTTATAATCTATTTCTATTTCTAGGTTAAGCCTTCTAGCGTCATATTTCGGGCATTCTACAAGTAGATGCTCTATTGTTTCCTCGGTCTCTGCATCACACACGCATGAGGGGCTATCTTTGCACTTAAATTTGGCCAAATATGCGGAAAAACCTCCGTGACCTGTTAGAATTTGGACTAGTATTGGGTTTAGATTGATTTTTGTTAGTAACCTATAAGCTCTTTCAACCTCAGGTAAGAACATTTTGGTTACCCCGGCTGTTTCCCCGTTACTGTATCTCTCTCCCCACTTTTTTAATGTTTCTCGCCTTATTTGGCTTTTTACGTACGAAACTGGGCACTTATCATAATCTGGTGCCTTTTTACTTTTTAGTGCTGCTGCTTTCGCCAACTCGTCCGCTCGCTCGTGAGGCTGGATGAGGTTAGCGCATGATCGGTCGTCGTGGAGATCCTTGGGGGAGGCCTTTGTCCAGCAGTGGACGTCTACAGGCTGATATGATGAATAGTTTCCTGATACTTCCGAATATGATTCAACAATATTATGAAATGTTGAATCGTTTAAGTATTTTAGCAAAAGTAATGTAGGCACATCAGACATAACATTACAAGTTAATTTTTAAATTACTTTTTTACATATATTTTTTTTAAAATCTGATCTATAATTGTCTTTTCTCCATCATGCTACGATTTTCGTAGAGACTCTACGAGATTTGTTTCGTAGACCTATAATATGGCATAGGTATTTATTTAGTATGTCCATCTATCTGAGTGTGTTAATAAGTTTTATTAATATTATTATTATAGGCCTATGTCCAGCAGTGGACGCCAAAAGGCTGAGATGATGATGATGATGATGAATGTTATTAATGATAATTAAGGTATTTTTTGTTTTTATTGTAACTTTTTCGACTTTGCCCCGCGAATAGGTCACTTAAAATAGGTCTAAAATGCCGATTGCGATGTTTTTGTGAGTCGCAAAGTTATATAAAGGTAAGCCATATACTGTTTTTTGACGCCTCGATATACGAAGAAGCTGCCTCAATATCAAAACTAGATTTGCCTATCTATAGGCTGATGATGAATCTAACAACTCACAAACCGTTGGGTCTAGTAATTTTGTATTGACGTACTATAGACATCTGTCAAAGTCAAAACTATTTTATTGCATGTAAGTACACTGGGTACATTTATACAACGTCAATTCTACATTCTACCTTCTTCTAAATTCGTCAATCTACCATCGCTTCCAAGGTTTCGCTGGGAAGAAGCGGCGCAACAAACTTCTGCAACACATCTTTTAAAATCGAGTTTATTCATAACATTATTTTTGTAAAGGTTGTGCGAGGCCGAAGTAACATTAACACCAGGCGTCTTTGCCATTTAAATAATCGACTGTTTTATAATAAGCTTTCTTACAAAGTTGTTGTTTAATGTAGGTCTTAAATTTTCTGTCATTCATATTTAAGATTTCTTCTGGTAGTTTGTTGTAGAAGCGTATACATTGCCCCGTGAACGATTTACTGACCTTACTAAGCCTTAACTGTGGTGGTACAAGTTTGTTTTTGTTTCTTGTAACATAAGCTGTGTTTATGTCACAGTGCCTCAAAAAGAGAGATATATATATTTGTTTTTTCTGTTTTAACTGGATTGTCTGAATCTTCTGATTAAAATCAGGAAACAGGCAGTAAGTTGGTTTTATGAAACCCACGGACGGTGTGCCGTTCGTTAGCGCCGCTCGCCCGTCACTGAGCGATAAATATAATTTCCAACAGAAGCGAGGATGATCCATGTAAAACTTTGATCATCAAAGTATTAATTAAACTTCACGTCAAGGACCGCGCAAAATGGCCAAAAGACAAAAGGCGTCGCTGAACTGTTTCGGATTTCAAAAGTTTCAGCAAGATGTTGAGTCTCTTAGGACGAATCGGAAACTCGCCGAATTGAAGGTATTTCGACCAAACGCCGAAAGTGATACGAAAAAAAATCGAGAGGTGTCGTGGGACACCTGCATAAAACGAAATTCCTTTCTCTAATTTTTTTTCACACAAGTTTTTTTTAATTGCTACTGGGGCAACAAGCAGGCGGGCCTCCTAATGTTAAGAGGTCACCGCCACCCACAGACACCTGCAACACCCGAGGGGTGCTGGTGCGGCGCCGGCCAAGGTTGAAGGGCTCTTTA
Organism: Metalampra italica; assembly: GCA_949699065.1. Taxonomy (NCBI): domain Eukaryota; kingdom Metazoa; phylum Arthropoda; class Insecta; order Lepidoptera; family Oecophoridae; genus Metalampra; species Metalampra italica. The sequence goes on from OX452980.1 coordinate 10,218,443, forward strand.
GACTCTCTTCTTGAAGGACCCCATATCGTATCGCTGTGGAAAAGCGATAGAAATTACTACATACTTACTTAAATATTTGCTTATTATTACAAGTAAAAAATATCTTCCAGCGCGCCACATCCAGGCAGGGTTCCCAAGACAAAAGTACTATAATAACTATAATTACAATGAAATAAATCACTGATAAATAATAACTTCGGGGAATGCTCGGCTATCCTCTGGTACACATCGCAAAGTGTCGTGTCGGTCGAAGTCTTACACTTTTTTCGGTCTAGCTCTCAATAGCCAAGTGTCCAGAGTGTAATTTGCGATAAGGAACTTCATTCTACGGGGCGTGTCTGGGGCCTTTTTTGGGAACCAAAGCGTTCGACATAGCTCAAAGGGTTAGCACGTTGAAGTGGCAGTGAGCTGGTCACATCTGCCGGAGAACCTAGAACCGATGGGGTAGACGAGTTCTCGAGTGAGACCACGACTTGGCAAGCGTAGTGTGGGACGCCTCCCGGCTAGATGGAGCGACGACCTGCGTAAGGCGGCTGGCAGTGACTGGATGCGGAAAACCGAGGATCGGGTTCAGTGGCGCGCCTTGGGGGAGGCCTATGACCAGCGGTGGACTGGTACAGGCTGATGATGATACAATAAAGTAGGATTATATTGTACTAGCTTTTTCCCGCGGCTTCGCTTGCGTAGAAAAGTTTTTCCCGTGTACATTGTAAAACAGCGCCCTCTATGTAGGTGTTTTGTTACTTTGGGGGTATTAGCGGACGCCCCGCGACTTTGTCCGCGTTAAAAAGTAGCCTATATGTTATTTCAGGATATAAGCTATCACTGTGCCAAGTGTCATCAAAATCTGTTCGGTAGTTTTTGCGTGAAAGAGTAACGAACATCTTCACATCCTCACATCCTTACAAACTTTCGCCTTTATAATATTAGTAGGATAGGATTGTACGGCCTACATAGCCGAATGCCGAAACTCTGGTCGACACTAGACAGACGCTTTTGAAACTTGTGTCGAGTGTTGTTACTCGCACAGTTAGAGATTCGTCGTTTCAGAAGAGACAATAGAGTTTCGCAAACAACTCAAATTACAAGATAAGAGCGTCGGTGGTGCAATGTAGACAAACTGACTCTGATTCTCTGAAAGGACAAACGCATGCTATAATGCATGTTGGCAGTTCCCAGATCTTACCGAAGAGTTTAACCAGTTGAACTACTGGGAATTTCTTTCCTAATAGACCACCGTGAACGTCGTTCCCAGTAGCCGCTAATCATTATGAAAATGGAAATTATAGCTCTCATCCATGTTCCTCAGCATGTACAGTAAGCTTCATAAGTGCAGTAGCACGTGAAGGGCCATTTTTCTGTAGAACGGTGCGCGCGTCAACACGAAAATCAATTAGATATAAGGAATATATTAATGGATTTGTGCGTGTGTGGGTACAGATAGAAAAGAAAGTCGTAAGTGAAACTGGTCTCCCAATATACCTATTGTCGAAGTCAAAGTCAAAGAATACAATATTCTCTTTTTGACGTTAATTCTGTCTAAAACTAAAACTACGTCTGTTTCCGCGTGTACGTCGTCGAAGGGAAGAAACAGCAACAAACCCAACAGCACAGGGCCCTGCTTTCATACATATAGCTTGTTCATTACAATATTTATCTATGTTGAGCCATCAGACACTCCATGGAATTTTATCATTTAAGTAGGTAGTCATATATCTTATAATATGCTTTTTGCACAAGTTTGATTTTACGGAAGACTTAAATTTGTTCTCAGATAAGTTGATAATTTCTTCTATTGAGTTGTGAAACTGCTACTGCATTTATGAACCTTGACTGTACTAGCCGAAATTACAGACGTTTCACGTAAAAAGTATATCGTTTTCAAGGTTTTCGTTTTGCCTGAACTCCATCAAATCCTATCCTACTAATATTATAAAGGCGAAAGTTTGTAAGGATGTGAGGATGTGAGATGTTTGTTACTCTTTCACGGAAAAACTACCGAACAGATATCCATGAAACTTTACAGTAATATAGATTATACATCAGATTAACACATAGGCTATAATATATCATGTAAATTGGCTAAATTTCATCAAAAATTGAAAAATAGCAACATAGATGGCACTGTCGGCACTGTTTCATGACATCGATTTAGTCGGTTGTTTTTTTTTTTTTTTTTTTTTTTAATTGTGGCTTGAACCCGAAAGTTATCTAGCCAAAGACAATGTTGACTACGAGAGGCGCTGCTGTCAACTCTTTGCATCGATAATAATGAATTACTATTATGGTCTTTTTATCAGCTCTTAGGCCGTTTGTGCACTCATTGATCCGTTTTTTCACGGATTAAGTCTTTTGTTTTTAAATGGTTTTACGGCTTTGGAAACGAGCATATTATGTAAATTGGCCAAATTTTATCCAAAATTAAAAATCTTAATATATAAAACAAAGTTGTGTTAGTGTTGTGTTGTGTTGTTGTGTGTGCCTGGAATAACATATAGGCAACTTTTTACCGCGGTAAACTGTTCCCGCACGAAAAATGAAATGTATCGTATGTCGGAGCTCAAGTACACAGTGGCGCCATCTCTTTCGCCGTGGCGTCAACTACTCGATGAGACTTAATAGTAGGAAACATCAAACGATACGCTTGACGTGTATTGTTTCCTGGCAACACTGTAGGAGTTGCTGATGTTGGCTAACTCTTTACGTATGTCAAATTGGTCATGTTGGCCAACACTGTACTCTGTACCTGTCATTTCGGTCGGATCGGTACCGCAGTCTTATTATAAACCGTGGACAATACAGTGTCTCACTCACCGCGCGTTTCCGAATTGTATCGAGTGTGATCGAGTAGTAGCATCCACTCACGACCCACTTGGTAGACATAGTAATTAGATTGTGAAGTGAATTAATCTGAACAATTATAACCCAGCACGGTTACGATTTGATAGTGACGTAAGAACTTTAAACAAACCCACCCCCAGTTTCCGCCTATATAAATAATGACGGGTTTTTTGATTTCACATTTTAAGGGAGAGGAGGAGGGGGTTGGGGGCAGAGGGAGGACGGGGTGAAAATGTTCACGGGAGTATCGGTTTCATTAAAGGTAACTTAAAAATTGAAAATGTATCATAAAATAATGATTGATTTTTTGGATTTTAAATTTAAAGGGGGGGGGGGGGACGGGGGACGGGTGGGCCTAGCGGGGGGGGGGGAGGAATGGGGGGTGAAAATTTATGAACGGGAGTATCGGTTTCCTAATCTGTTCCCATTAATTATAATTTATTATTTAGTCTAGATTTCTGTAGGTGGTCTGTTAAATCTTCTGAATTACTTCCTTTGTGCGTACACAAACTGCCACACTGACTCCTGACTGACGATCTGGTGAAGGTCGCGGGACCCGGCTGGATGAGGTTAGCGCAGGACTGGTCGTCGTGGAGATTTTTAGGGGAGGCCTTTGTCCAGCAGTGGACGTCTACAGGCTGATACGACGATGATGAACTTTGTAAGGAGAATAATATCTTTAGCGACGCGCTGCTAAACGTGCCAGTCATAATATTATTAAGCCAGCGGCGGAGTACAGTGATAACTTATATCCTGGACTGGAATAACATGTAGGTTACTTTTTACCGCAGTAAACTGTTCCCGCGGACAAATCTTATTCCACGCGGGCGAAGCCGCGGGCAAAAGCTAGTAATAAAATAATTTCAAAAGTGAGGTATCACAGCTCTGTACACTCTGGGGCGAAGACTAAAATCAATTTCCACTCTAATTTGAAAGGGCGAGATCTGAATTTATTTATGAATTTCCCCAAGTTACCCGCAGTAAATGGTCGGATTACGGATAAACCGACTTTTAAAAGAGTTAACGAGAGTTTTAAAAGCGTAAGTTCATGCACGGTCGGCCCCAAGTCAGTTGAAACAAAACCAGTATAAACTGGTCTCTCATAGAATGGTTATTCCCAACGGATCGTATGATCCGTTCGTGGTTGCATCTGATCATGCAAAAAGTGACTGGATGCGGAGAGCAGAAGATCGGACTCAGTGGCGCGCCTTGGGGAGGCCTATGTCCAGCAGTGGACTAGTGCAGGCTGATGATGATGATGCAAAAAGCTCCCATCGGATCACGTTATCCGATGCAACTAAGAAATTGTGATTATTTTTCCCAACCGATCACATGATCTGTTGCAACTGTTTTGAAACTCGCTAATGTTCTAGGCCAGATCAAGGTCAAAGTTTTTACACTGACGTGCGGTCGACTGTACATGTGCATGCACGAAAGCGACACTAGCAACAAAAACGAGTTTGAATTACCACGTTAACATTGCAGTCCAATTCCGCACATTAAGTATTGTTTATTTTGTTGATCCGAACGGTGAACTAAGGTTACCGACATAGCCAAAAGGATTAGCTAGGTGAAGTGGCAGTGGGCAGGTGACATATTGTGTCGCAGAACAGGAGTCTCTGGAGTGGAGACCGTGGAGTCCGTGGACCAGTACGCGCAGCGTGGGACGCCCCTCCGCCAGGTGGACCGACGGCCTAAAGAAGGTGGCTGGAAGTGGAAGACAGGATGTGGTGGCGTTCATTGGGGAAGACTTATGTCCAACAGTGGACGTTTAAGGGCTGACATGATGATGTTATTATATCCTTAAATGAAAAAAGTTAGTGCGTGCGCCACCAAAGACATTTGAACCTTTCTCAGTAATTCGGTTGTACAGTCGATCGCATGTCAGTTGGAACACTTTGTTACCTTGAGCTGGCCTAGCCTGTAAGGGAGTTTCATACTATGTGAGCATGAATCAAAAAAATTAGCCAGTCCCTTAAGGATGAGTAATAAAAGCAAGCATAAGTAATAATTCTATGGGTGTCAAAATCGTGTCAAACTAATCACAAAATTATGACTCACTCACACATTCTCATTTTCAAACTCCATATAAATTTTGTACTAGCAACCTCCTCACGCTACTCCGCTTCCTTTGTCCGCACCCCCCCGGTAAATGGCATCATAGGTTCCGATACTAAATATGCAAGATGCGATCTCCACAGGGAAATTTGAAACTTCTTGACTATGAGGGACCAGTTTATACTGGTTTTGTTTCCACTGACGTGCGGTCGTCCGTACAAAGCAGGCCTGAGCCAACGAAGTGGTAATTACTGGCTTCTTTACTTGTATAATGAGGAAATTCAGGATTCCTTGAGGAGGTTCTTTTGAATGCGAACTTTTTAATTAAAACCCCGTCGCGTCGTCGTGATGATGTACCTAAATATATTAATAAATGGGAGTTATTTAGGTGAAAGGTGACGTAATTACGTCCCCGATTCTTTTGGCTTGCACAGAAACCTGCGCAGGGTTCGCAGGGTTGAGTTTTTGAAGGGAAAACACGGTTTTATTAATTTATATTTTAATCAACAACATCAACAGCCTATTAATGTCCCCACTGCTGGGGCTCAGGCCTACCCTCTCAACGAGGGCGTTCGGGCTATAGTCCACCACGCTAGCCCAGTGCGGGTTGGTGGACTTCACATGCGCCTAAGAATTTCTTCTTCGGCGTGTGCAGGTTTCCTCACGATGTTTTCCTTCACCGTTTGAGAGCAGTCAGTAAATGTACTTAAGTTTCGAGAAAAAACCCATTGGTACATGGCCCAGCTGGGGATCGAACTCCGGACCTTTCGATATGATAGGCCGCGTCTTATCCCCGACGCCACTGACGCTCTCTATATTTTAATATTAAGGGCTATTTTTTATATGCGAATAGCCGTGGAAAATATCGTGAGGAAACCTGTGAAACATGTAATTGTAAGGCCACAGAGTAAGTAATAGTGTAAGGCGCATGTGAAGTCTACCAACGCACACAGGAAGTTGGAACAGTGTGGTGGACTATAAGCTCTTCAAGAAATGGGATGTATATATCTACCATAGTCTATTGGAGTGATGAAACGACATGTGATCAGTGTTATAATAGTTTGCTCTACTCTCTGGATACATCTGTTGCAAAATAAATATTAGGTTTAACAAGAGGATAAAATGGGCCATTATGAAACGAGAATGCGAGATGGCGGATATATATAGGTAGTGACTTATGTAATGTTTAGTCTCGAGTGAAACACTCTACTTTTCACTTCGATTGCGGGAATAGAAAATTAACGAAATGTTCATGTACACCTCAAACTAGCATTGTTTAATTATTGCAGGTGACTATTTAGCCACAAGTGGTGTATAGATTTCTATAATACACGAATGACACACTTTTAGAGCATGAAAAGTCAATAACATCACATTCCTTTGATTCGGTGTAATCGGGCAAAAATACTATCTATAGGTTACCTACCTAGTGATGTAAACGTGGCTTTGCCGCCGGTGGCCTTGGCAAGATCGACCCGCCTCTACAAATTAATGCTAGCGGTGTTGCCAGAGTGCAATAATTATCGCAATCAAGCGATAATTGTGGGGTCAAAGGATAACGGATTGGACTCAGTTGACGGGTTTCGAGCATTCCAGGGGGCCATTCCATTTAATTCTCACGTTTATCACGATCACGTTTGCGTTGGCACACGGTTTGCCAAACGTGTGGGTGCAGCAATATTTAAAGTTTTGGTCCCTTTTTCAGTGTTTGGCCCCTTGATCTGTTCACTTTAGTAACTCGGCATGTATAGACTTATCAAGTTATCTGTGAACTGAAGGGGGGCTCCCCCATCGTTCCATGCCCGTCATTCTATAATTTTGCTCTGACGGCCGCATGACATTCTGCTTAGTTACTGATTCTGCCACTTCACTTTATCTTGGTACATCTAAGTCGCTAATGTCAAGAGCGAAGCGTCCAATTGCTCGTACATTAGAGCAACAAGATGAGTAAATATGAACATGTTTATGTCGAAGACTGTTCGTGCAAAAGGCAACATCACTCAGCGGTCACCGCGGCGGCCTTGGCTGACGGTCGATCGCGCCTTCGGATCGTTTCGTAGGCCCCTCGCACACTTGCCACTTGAATTTTTAATTACATTTCCTGCATAGTTAGTGTGGTCTACACAACAACAGCCTGCACCAGTCTACTGCTGGGCATAGGCCTCCCCCAAGGCGCGCCACTGAACCCGATTCTCGGTCTTCGCTCCATCTAGCCGGGGGGCGTCCCACACTACGCTTGTTAAGTCGTGGTCGCCGCTCGAAAACTCGTCTTACCCAGCGGTTATCGGTTCTCCCACAGACGTGACCAGCCCACTGCCACGTACTAACTTTTGAGTTAAGTACCCCAGTACCTATGGCGAATGTTTTGATTCTCTGGCGGATCACCTCTTTTCGGATGCTGTCTCTCAGAAAAACTATGAGCTTGGCTCTTTCCATAGCCCGTTGAGCGACTTTGAGTTTTCGGACTAGTCCCACTGTCAGTGTCCACGTTTCGGCGTAACATGTCATCATTTAGTCATTACGGCACAAACTAATGAAGTTTCAACTCAAAAATAAAAGACTCAAAATAAAATACTGAGAAGTACCTTTTTATTTTAAACAAACAAAATATTACAAAATTATTACGAAATAAATTTCCCAACCCGTTTTGTTGGTAACAAAAAGATCAAAACCGTTTATGATAATGTTAACATAAAATCTAAAAGGAAAAGATAATCCGGCTTAGTACAGATAACTAATCCTACTAGTCCTAATAAAGACGAAAGTTTGTAAGGATGTGAGCATGTTTGAATGTGAGGATGTTTGTTACTCTTTCACGCAAAAATTACCGAACAGATTTTGATGAAACTTGGTACAGTGATAGCTGCAATAACATATAGGCTACTTTTTAACGCAGACAAAGTCGCGGGGCGTCCGCTAATACCCCCTAAGTAACAAAACGCCTACATAGAGGGCGCTGTTTCACAATGTACACGGGAAAAACTTTTCTACGCGGGCGAAGCCGCGGGAAAAAGCTGGTACCTAATAAATATTGTAATAAATATTCTATTCCATGAAAATATCACCGACTTAAATTAAATCTGTAGTAAAATTGCATAACCTTACAAATAACCCCAACTTATAAAATCATCCACAGCCCCCTGTATCCTGGCTTCAAACTTGACATTCATTTTAACACACAGAGTCGTCATTTCATCCTTCGACATGTCCGGTACATCATCCTCGCACGCAAAAATGAATGGCATCACAAACAGGGATATCATCAGACCGTAGTCTAGCCTTTCTCTGTACTGCCTCTCGAATTCCTTTCTAGGATATATGTTTTCCACATCCATGTCGAAGTACACCAGGAATTTGCTTAAAGTGTCATGGTACATTGTCTTCAAGTCATCTAAATGTTGCTTTCTGAATTGCTGGTCCGTTCCCGTGAATATAAAATATATGAAGTCATTGATGGGACATCCGTAGTACAGCAGCTGGTAGTCTACGGGAATTACTTCTGCTACTTCGCCATCCTGAAAAACAATAAAAACATTTAGGAACTCTATTCCAATGAATCTGTCTCAGTACCCTGAGTGTACGTAAAAAACTATCTATGCCTCTGTGTCTTTCGTAATTAGCCGAAAAGAGATAGCACTATTAAGTATTTACGAAAACTTTTTATATACTAGCGACTTTTACGTTGTCAACCCATGATAGGCGCATAGAACCGATGTTGTTGCAGCTCTAGTTTAAAGAGTGCTTAATTTTCTGATAGAAAAGTCGAACGTTTGATTGAGGCAGCCTGATTTTCCAATAGAGAAAGCTTGTGTCCAACAGTTGTCATTGAAAGGTTGGTTGCAGAATCTTAATGCAGAATTTGAAGAAGTTAAATCAGGTGTTGAAAATGTAAAAGAAGCAGAATAGTGGAGCTTCAGTTTATGTTCCAGAAGAAGGGAACTAAACGGCGAAAATTTGTAGCGAGTCCTGACGGAAAATGCAGGAAAAGAGCCTAGAGCCAAGTATCATGAAAAGTTATGGATCTTATATTATTCTTACTTCTAAATCTTATATTATTACTTACGATTTCTCTCATCAATATATTATTTGCCCTATAGTCCCCGTGGCATAGACAACAGCCTGTCGACGACGTGTCTTCCATGTACTGCGGAAATTTCTCCAAAAACGTCGACACGAATTTGTCTACTTTCTTCTTGGCCAAATGCTCTAATGGTTTGCTTGACATTTCACAAAAGTTCTTAACAGACTTATCCCATTCTTCACCAAATTTAAACGGCTGTTTCATTGTCCTTAATTTCGCATTAAAGTACTCCGGCTTAAGTTTTTGCAGAGCGAAAGAAAGACCATGGAACTTTGCGAGTTGCTGAATGGACAGCTCAGCAAACTTCAATGGGATCACCTCCATTCGGTGACAAGTCTTGAAATCTTTTCTGGACAAATTTTCTAGCATTATTGCTTCCATATTTGACTCGTTGTAACCTTTAGCCATTTTGAATCTCTCATCTTGGGGAACTTTAGCTTCATCCTGTATCTCAGTAAATACCTTTGAAAGTTCTTTGTAAGTAAATGATTCTTTGTAGTAACATTCCGATACGCATATTATATTGAAATTACTTTCATTTGATATAATATTCTTGATGAAAATATTGGTTTCTTTGTCACCATCGGCAGTTTTACCCTTAACATCCACTTCGTAGAGTAATCCTAAATAATTGCCACCATCAGTAGATATCTGTTTTTTATAAACGTTGTAAGTTTTATAACCTTCGTTATTTATGATACTGTCCAGAGATTTTTGTAAATGGGTTGGGAATGGTTCTTCTTCAATTGAAGCAACATTCTTGTCTTTAAACTTATATTCACAGCACTTTTCTTCGACCTGCATTTTCAAGTTTGGTTTAATGTTTGGATCCTCTCAATAACGGAATTGATATGACTTCTGGGTTACTTGTGCCTTTAATATATACGTCGGGTGAATAGCAAGCGTTAAGTGTAATTATAGCTCTGTCAACAGCACTTCATACATGCTTTTATAAGGGCTGATTCATATTGAATGGAAGTTCTAAATTACTTTAATAATGAGCGACACAGACGAAAGGTTAAATTTGAAATGGGTCATAAAACAACATGTTCATAAGTAACACCTTTTCTTACTGAGTTAGGTGGTTGAAACTATATTTAAGTTACCAGTTTTGAAAAGATGATAGAGTTACCGGGTTGTAACTATTCACATCGTCGACTTTTAAGTTGTACCTACTTGAATTGTATTTCTATTATGGGGCCCTCTTGTACAAATCTGTGTTCTAGCAGAATTAGTGGAAAAGAAACATTTCTGCACGCAACTAAACTGTCAGTATGAACAGCGCCTTCTAATGATTACATGACATGGAACGAAATATCGAAAGTCATCATCACAAGAGCTAGTTTTGTTGTCTACCATGCACAGTACTTGCTTATATTTAATAGTGTTTGTTGATTATGATAATGATAAGATCCAATCGCGTTCCTTTTGTTCATTTCAGCAAATGAACCATTGTTTGATATTTTGTCTGGGCGTGATAATTTGATATCAAAAGTCATTCTTTACCATCCATTTATTTAAAATGAAAAGCCTCTTTGTGTAGATAATCCTCGAAACTTTATACCTCTAGATACCTACTGTGTATACAACCAAGGCCGTCTCGTAATCTCGCTGGCAAAGTAGTTGTGTGTTCGTCTCGAACGCCAGAAGTCGTAGGTTCGATTTCCATTGGCGACAGGTGGTTCTAGTTTCAATGATTAATATTTGTGTTGTCCCGTCTAATTCCCTTAGTATGAACAAAGAATTCTAATTTACATGATAGTTCACCTGACCACAATCTTTTTATCGCACAATTGATTCATTTATTCACCTCAAACTTCGATCACTATATACTATAGTATTCCCGATCGCCGACCTCAAACTATAGTAGCTTATTTATTACAGATCCATTCGGTGTCGATTATGTAGTAAAATTTTGTTTTTTGTATTCTGCCACCTTTATGAACAAATTTTGTAGAACATAGTAGTTATTTCCGTTATAGTATTTCTGTTACACCCTGCATACACAATGTAATGGTGGGTGTGGGTCGTTAATTAATTAGTGCTCTTATCGTTAATTACACAGGTAACGGTAATAGGGCTGTTCATATTATCGGTTATTATAGGTATTTAATTTTTCGATGATGCATTAATTTCATTAATCCTTACTAATGAAATACTTATGAACAGTGTAATTCATATTTCGATTTGGGACTATCAGAATTTACTTGGTTATAAAAATAACTATAGCGCGAATTAGATTCTGTTTCTTACTATGGGAGTTAGATATGAACACCTTAAGACAATTCAACACCTAGATGAGGTCCAACTGATAGGTATATTGTTTGCTTTCAATGGAAATCTAACCCATCAGCAGATTTCCCGACCAAAACATCCATATTTGCACACCCCTTCCTCACTTTTTAATTATTTTATATTCTGAAAGGGCCTTTTCGTCATAAAGAAATATTTTTTTAAATTACGTACCTATAATATGTAGGTACGTGTCTAATAATGTTTAGATCTAATGATAGATTACCTATAATTAGAATTTTTGCACATAAAATAAAAGTTACAAATCATTAATGTTTAGTTTTTATATAATAATTTATTGTTTATAGAATTTATTTAATTACATTCCGTTAAACACAATAATATTAATAATAATTAAATAATCTAACTTATTGTACACACAATTAAAATACACAACCTACATTAAATAATTTATACAAGGGGTTTGAGCTTATGTCTAGAAAATTCTTATTGTCACAATGTCGTTTTAGTTTTTAATAAAAAAACATTTTTCCTTCTTTTTAATGTTATCTGGAATGAAGTACAGTGTAACATAGATGATTCCTAAATCGAAACAAAATAAAACAAGCTGAGTTATAAAATATACCTACATGTATTTAAAAGTCAGGACTTATAACTGATACACTTTCTCACATTCTATCGTTTTTACCAACCTGTAATTTTATAAAGTTCAAACAACATAGGAGTGGATACTGGGCTATTCATCAATATTTTTACTATCAGTTAATCTTGAGAGTTTATTATATACTTAGATACCTACAAATAACCCCACTCTGTAAAATCATCAAGCACGCCTTTAAGCCTTTCTTGAAACCTCGGGTCTGGCTTGAAAGTTATATGTTCCAGATTGTCTCTACCAAAATCAGGAACATCGTTGTTCGGTACAAAAATAATGGGATAAAAATATATAGCGATCATCAAGCCATAGTCTAACTTCTCTATAAAAGTATTCTCAAACTCATTTCTTGGGTAAACAGTTTCTGCATCGATGTCGAAGTATAACAGAAATTTCTCTAAAGAATCATAGTACAGATTCTTTAGGTTTATCAGGTTTTGATGTCTGAATTTTCTGTCTGTGCCGATGAATATTAGGTATAGTAAGTCGTTGACAGGACAACCGTAGTGTATCAGCTGATAATCCACTGGGATCACGTCGGATATTTCGCCATCCTGAAATAATTTACAATTACAAAGTTATGTAGAGATGGAAGATGACAGATGTTCTTACCAGAAGCTGTATTATCCCTAATCAACTAGAGTACATTGTTACCAAGGATGGTAATTGTGTGTGAGCTACTCTTGGACCAGTGAGTTAGAAGACAGTATGAGATGCAAGTCCAAGCATTGTGGTCGGGACATGCATAGTGATTTTCAAGACTAATGAGAAATACAATTAATTTAAGTAGAATGAATATTATGTAATTCGAAACTTAAGTACGAGTGAAAAATACAAGAGTACAGGGAAATAACGGTATCACAAAATCAATAAGCTCCATATTCATTATGCTATTGTTACTACCTATACTCCAGATTTTTACTATACTCCTTAATTTGTGACAAAATAATTTATACTATATCTATTCTGTGACTTAGATAGACCGTTACATTTTTTCAAGGGACTTTTTCACATGTAATAGTTTCTTACTAGAGAATTATATTACCAATGATATTATTTAAAACAAAACTTACGGTTTTCTTCATCAATATATTGTTATGCCTGAAGTCTCCATGGCACAGACAACGTTTAGCAGATTCATCCGTATTAAGATATTTGGGTAATTTATCAAAAAATGTTGGTAAATATTCCTCTACTGTCTTTCTGTAATCAGCATCTATGTTATCGAGAGTTATGTTAATTATGTTAGTAGCAGAAGCCTTCCAGCAATCATTTAAATCGAAGGGTCCTTTTCTGGATTTTATTTTCCTTTCGTAATATTCTGGTCTTTTTTTCTGTATAGCATAAGAAAGACCGTGGAATTTAGCAAGTTGTTGAATTGAAAGCTCTGCAAATTTTAAGGGTATAACCTCCATTCTGTGACAGGTTGTGTAACCCTTCTTAGATGCATTTTCAAGAATGATCGTTTCTGAGTTAGCTTCATAGTTTTTGACCACATTGTATCTCTCCTCTATAGGTACATCTGCTTCGTCTTGCAGCTCAGTAAATATTTTAGAGAGTTCTGTATAGAAATAAGTTTCTGTTAAATATGCATTGGAGATGGAGAAAAATCCTTCTAATTGTTCACCAGGTTTTATCAGTTTGGCAAACAGATTTGTTTCTTTCTCACCATCAACTGTTTTTCCTTTTACATCGATTTCGTATAGATCTGCCAAGAAGTTGCCACCGTCTGTGGACATCATTCTTTTATAAATATCTTTGGTTACATATCCTTCATTTTTAATTATAATGTCTAAAGATTTTTGAATTGTCGGAGGCAGCTTTTCCTTTTCGAAATTATTTTGAATTGTTTGCATTTTGGTAAACAGTAAACTTAGTGAATTGAATGGAATCTCAGTCATGAGTTGGCATGGAATGGGCTGTGTACATCTAAAATTCTTTTTTAAACATACGTTCACATTGTAAGGAACGTTTCACATTTGTTTGTAGTTTGCAGTACTTAATAAAGTTTGCTGTTTGCAATCGTTTCTTATATAAAGCATCACAGATTTTGTCATGTAGAATTAGGGGCGGTATAATATAAGTAAAACCTTAGATTCTAATTGAGTTAGATTTGAACCGACAATTTCGTGCAGCTTTTATAAGCTGGCCTAGTTTGTCAATTTTGACCTTTGTCTGATTGCCTACGAAAAAAAATCTTATTTTGTCTATTGTAAAGAAAATGTTCGCAGTGTTTGTTTAGTCGGCTAAATTTTGTAAGTCGAGTCTTAATTTTTGTTCATAAAGCTTGTGCTTAGAGAAGTTGTTTAGTATTTATTGGTAGTTTGACTTTGTTATTTTTTTTAATTTTACGTGGTATTGTTTATCTAAGGATCATAGTGTGAATTTACCTCTATATAAACAGCAATCCATATAGTATTTACATGGATGTTTTTATAGAACTGTTTTTGTTGTATGTCCATGACAGTGCGAAGCATTGTGTCTGTTTGTATGTATAATATTTGTTCCCGCATTAAGTATGATAAGATACAATTTTCCATTATATTCTGTGAGAATAAACGATGTTTAATGATGGGCTGTTTATATAATGTTTGTTTGCTGCGCACATTGCTATGGTTAGTTACAGTCTACACTTATATTGCCATGGGGTGATCTGTAATTCGCGAAATGTAACTAATTTTCACGTTCATGATGCTTGCATCTGGTCATTCTTTGGTAGATGAAAAAAAGTCATCTTCCTAGAGGAGAAATACATAATTATAATCAACATGAATCATCATCATCAGCTTATCATCGTGCACTGCTGTTCAGGCCTGTGCCAAATATGCGCCAATACTTGGTTCTCTCAATCCAGTCAGTCTCTTACAGCCGCCTTTTCCTTCTACACAGATCTCAAGCATGCATTCCTAATAAAAAAATCTCAGACCTTAAAAGTAAACAAAAAATTAAAATTGTTTACTATTTTATCTATTTAGTCTTCAACGTTTTCATAAATTCGTTGGCTAACAGCAATTTCATTAACTTTATTTAATTAGTTAAAAACAAACGGATATACTCGATACGTTTTATTAGATACTCTCACACCGCACTATCGGTGTTAGCTATTAGCACTTATGTACCTATGTGTTCAAAAGCTTTATGTTAATATTAATATACACCAATATTATACACATCCCGTTCCCCCCCCCCTTCTGCATCCAACCGTTTTCGCCGTAATTGTATTTATAATAGCTTAACAAAAATTAAGTTGCGGAGTCACAGTTACTTCATCTGAACCTGCCTTATATAATAAGCGTGTAGAGTAAGTAGGTACTTAAGATTTACTGATACAAAAGAGTTTTGTTCTTATACCGTATATAAAGACACTTGCAATACCGAAGTCATATCATTTCTGTCGCTAAGAAGACTCAAACTATCACAATTAACAATGCAAGTCGATAAGAAGTGCTGTGAATATACGAGTAATTTAGGACACAAAAATGTCGCTTCGGTTATAGAAGATACATTTCCATCATGTTTACAAAAATCACTTGATAGTATTATAAAGAATGAAGGCTATAAAACATACAATGTATACAAAAAACAGATCTCTACTGACGGTGGCAATTATTTAGGAGTACTGTACGAAGTGGACGTTACGGGTAAAACTGCTGATGGTGACAAAGAAACTAACATATTTATCAAAAACATCATCCCGAACGAAGCTAATTTCAAAATGGTTTGCGTGTCCGACCTGTATTTCAGAGAATCATTTGTTTACAACGAACTCTCTAAAGTTTTTAAAGAGGTACAAGATGAAGCTAATGTTCCTCACGAGGAAAGATTCACAATGGCCAAAGGTTACGAAGAGTCGAACACGCAGGCGATATTTTTAGAAAATTTAGGAAGAAAAGGCTTCAAGACATGTCACAGAATGGAAGTGATCTCCTTGAAATTTGCACAGTTGTCTACAGAGCACCTTGCTAGATTCCACGGTCTTTCCTTCGTTCTGCAAAAACTACGACCGGAATATTTTAATGAGAAGTTAAGGACCTTGAAGCAACCATTCATTTTCAATGAAGAATGGTATGCTTCTTTCAAGAATTTTAGTGAATTGTCGAGCAGACCACTAGATCCCTCAGCTAAGAAGAAGGTAGAAAAATTCGTGTCGACGTTTTCGGAGAAGTTTTCGGAGTATATGGAGGACACAACATCTACAGGTTGTTGCATGTGTCACGGGGACTACAGGGCGAACAATATATTGATGAAAGAAACCGTAAGTAACTCATGATCAATTTTGACCTTAAACATACAACCGATTTAGACAATAAGTTCCTGCACTGCGAGAGACTCAGAGGGCACAATACACAACATGAGAATACAAAGAGCCAATGCACAGCTGAACCCCTACAGAAATTTTCTAGGCAACAGGGTTGCATCCAAATGGAATAATCTGCCAGAATCTGTTGTATCTGCCACTTCTGTAAACATGTTCAAGAACAGACTAGATGACTTAAATAAATAAAACTAGCTGTTGCTACCTTGCAGTTGTTTCCTATTTCAAGTTTCTAGACACAGAGGTTTAAATTGTGGGTCGATAGACCAACCCATCAGTCAGGGAATCCTAATAAATAGAAATTTTATAAAACTATGGAAGATTTATTTTTTAATGATTTTACTGACAATGGATTTTACATTCTGTTTATTGTTTTTATTCAGGATGGAGAGGTCACAGAAGTAGTACCCGTGGATTACCAAGCCCTGTACTACGGATGTCCCATCACAGACTTTATATACTTCATATTCACAGCAACAGACCGGCAATTCAGACAGCAACATTTGGCCGACTTGAAGACATTGTACCACGAGACTCTTGGAAAATTCCTGCAGTACTACGACATTGATGTAGAAAACGTATATCCTAGGAAGGAATTCGAGAGGCTGTACAGAGAAAGGCTGGACTACGGTCTGATGATGTCTTTATTTGTGATGCCATTCATTTTTGCGTGCGATGATGATGTACCAGACATGTCGAAGGATGAAATGACAACTTTAAATGTTAAGATGGATGCGAAATATGAGGAAAGGGTGCGGGGGTTGGTGGATGAATTTATAGAGTGGGGTTATTTGTAAATGTCTTTAAAAAGAAAAATATCTTTAAGCTCAACGAAATTAATTATTTCATTGTATGTTTAATGTTACCTTCAATGTCAGATGATATGAACGATGAGGAACCCTGATCTGAGATGCAAGCTGTTAGCAACCCGCTAAACGAGCACCAGATTGTATATTTTGATGATTAAAGTGTGGATGTTTGTTGCTCAATCATGCTATAACGGCTCAAGGGATTTTGATGAAACTCAGCACAGTGATAGCTTTTATCCTGGTATAACATAGGATACTTTTAAACGCGGATGTTGTAGAGGGCCGCTAGTATCTGATATATTAAAGAAGAAATTCTGTATGTTTATAATGACATATCTATACCTAAAGTACATACTTGTAAATAACTACTTTTACATAAAATTATGTATGGGAAACTAGTGATAGATTATAGTGATGAGAAATTGCGAAAACTTGGATGTTTGTTGCTTACGCCATAATGGTTAGACGGATTTTGATGAAACTTGGTACAGTGATAGCTCCTTAAATCCGTGAATAACAGCATGTATCAGGGTACTTTTTAACGCGGACAAAGTCGCGGGGTGTTCATTAGTTTAAAATTATATGTAAGACAATCCTTTCTATGTAAATATTTGTATTAAAACAATAAACACTATCATATTATGAAAACCATCACCGTTGTTTTTGAACAAATATATTTTTTATTGTTTTTAATCTAAACTAAATATTTAAGCAGTCACATTGCGTGTCGTTATGCAATATTTATTTTGCTAAATTGGTCACATAACAATTAGAGCAACATAACAAATAGCCTACGAGAATCGTTTATGATATGAAGTTTTTCCGGGTGCCGGACCGCGTAATCTGGACTCTTTTTTGGACGTTTTTCAGATTTGTCATTTTTCAGATTGGGCGTTTTTCAGTTTGAACATTTTTCAGATTGGACATTATTACAGTAAATCGTTTTTTATATACAACTTTTTCTACAAAAAAAATTTTCTCTAGCAAAATCAAAAATATTTTTTTGCATGAAGTTACATGGAAGTTAGTACATTTCATACCTTTAGACCCAGATGATCAAGAACGCAAATATACAACGTCAATTGGCACTTCAAATTCCACAATATTTTTTCAAAGATTTGTAAAAATTAATTGTCGCACTTTTCTCTTCGGTCATTGTGACGTCATCGTTATTTTCTCTTGTATACATATTATAATGTGTATGCCGTGCAGGGTGTCGGCGGGGGGCGCGCGGGGCGCGGGGCGAATGAAACCTACGTCATAACCGGCCGCCAGCGATTTTTTTAAAATAAGGCGAGGTAGAGTGATTGTAAAAATTATGAAGTCTTATATAACTTTGTTATCGTATCGAATTAAAATGAAACTAGTATCTACATAGTAATGAGATCTGTAATTGTATCTATACCTACTATTATAAAATTGTAACGGGAATTGAAGGGATTTAAAAAAAACTATTGGAATACGTTACTGACCCAAAAACACTTTAAAAAAAAATCTTGTATGTCTGTCTGTTTGAACCCGCATCACGGTAAAACTACTGGTCCGATTTGAACCGGTTTTTTGTTTGTTTGAAAGCGTATGGCCTGACTTAAAATCTGGTGTACTTGGATTTTTAAAATTCCAACCCTAAAGGGGTGAAAAGGGTTGTTAAGGTTTGTACGGAAAAATTGCAATACCGCGGGCAACAAACAGTAAGTAACATAATAATGCGAACGAAGTCGTGGGGCATAGTCTAGTAAATGATAAAAATGAACTTTTTCACTTTTCCCACCCTCATTGTGTTTGTTTCGTTCAGTAAGTAGGTTAGCGTTTTATTTCCGATTTGTACTACCATGGCTGGTACGGTGGTACATTTGCAGATCACTGGCATTTCAACTAACTATTAGCTACAAGATACCCCTTATATTATTAAAAGAGGAATTTGCCTCTCTGAAAACAACACAGAGCTATATAATCCGTTTTTATAGCGCTTCCATCAAGAAGGCCTATTTTTGTAGATAGGGCTCCGGGAGAAGTAACGGCTGGCCCGGTGCTGGGGGATTACGCGTTGTATTAAACAAGGGTTGCGGGGACACTTGACCGAGCTCTTTATTTTATCTGTGCTTGTCTGGTATCATCAGTGATACCATGAAATTTAGATCATTAGCAGAACGTCATTTTGGACTTACAAGGAAAGCTTTCGGACCCGAAATTTGGTAGAAATGCAGTAGGTAATTCTAAGCACAAACACATATTTCATATCTACCGAATTTTTGTCTGTCTCGGATAAAACACCCCAGGAACTTCCAAACATGAACCACTTACTTCTTCTGTGTTTGAACTCTCCGAATTTTTAAACTTATAGGTATTTTTCCCCTAAAAGTCCCAATAATCTTTTTTTTTTAATTTTATTTTGATGATTGATATTTGATGATTTAAAAAACTTCCGCCAAGAATATGCTTTCTTGTTTTTTAATGTGATTCGGTTACACGAACTGGAGTACATGGACCATAAGCAGGGAAAACAATGATCATTGAGCAATGACCTCGATTGGCAGAAGTCAGTCACTATAATATCATCGTTTCTCCTGGAATGCAGTCTAAACATTCAACGGAAAAAGTAGGTTTGTGGGACACCCTCTACGTACAAAGCCTGCCAAGAGTAATCTATTAGTCATATCGGATCTGGAAAATAATATTTTTTGAGACGGACCCCTTGAAAACATGTTTGTGAAAACAAAGATGATTGATGTTATTGTTACTTGAAGATCGGGAGATTAAGGCGGGGATGGAATAATTAGCTAATTTGATTGGAGTTGGGACGCACGCTGTGAAAAATATTGTGTTGGCATGGATGAAACGAAGGCAGGGCACTGTGCTGTTGGGTTTGTTGCTGTTCTTTCCTTGGCTATACAGATGGGAACAGATTACTTTTAGACAGCATCGACGTCAAAAAGAGAATATGTATTGCAATTTCGAACAAACGAATTTAGAAATTTGACACAAGATCAGGACCTCTATTTTTGAATCGCTCGTAGGGAATTGTATCGTCGCATGCGACTATATCATATATGTCATACCCGACTTCCAAGTCTCACGACGCGAATTTTTGATTCGCTCGCGTTCGGTGTTGCCAATAATATTAGAAATGTAGAATTTTATCCGTTTCACGCAGAAAAAATAAAAACCGGTAATTACCGAAACGTAAAGCGGAACGTAAAATGCTCAGTAATGGTCGAAACCATAGAGACTGTATATGATATTATCTTTGCCTTTTGTTAGAAAAAGTGAACTGAAGTGAAGTGTCAGTGATAGTTGTCTCTTTTCTTTTGTCATATGGCATTTGACGTTTATTCTACCGCTCGGCTCGTCCCAAGCGACGATTGGTCGATACCACTCGTTGCCGTTCGAGCGGTTCAAAAATGCGGAGTCGAGGGAAAATCAGTAGAATCGAACGCTAGAAGCGAGGAGAGCGAATCAAAAATAGAGCGCCAGACACAACTTTGAACTCATTTCGCTCCGTTCCTAGAAGTCCGATTCGCAAGTCCAGTTTACTGGACTAATGGGATTCCTTCCCCCAGTAGGTCCCAAATTTATTTTGTTTAAAACTTTTTATTAGAATTAGAAATTTGGTTGCTATCCCAGGTTGCATGGTTGCTGGTATCTCAAGAAGATTCGAACCTCTTTGGTCGCGCGCGCGCTCACTGTGGAGATCGCATCTTGCAAATTTACTATGGGAAACGATGAAAAATGTGGTGTCAAAATCAGGGGGGGTGCGGACAAAGGAAGCGGATTAGCGGGAGGAAGTTGTTAATACAAATTTATATGGAGTATGAAAATGAGAATGTGTGAGTGAGTCAAAATTTTGTGATACATTTGACACTATTTTGGCACCCCCTAAAATGCTTTTGTTACTCATCCATATGGGAGTAGCTTTTTTAAAAAATTCATGTGGTATCTATATGAGTCGTATTATATCAAAAAAGGCAATCTGTCGTTTTGCCAAATGAGTTTTAAGTCAGTTTACTTTTGACTCATACGAACTATTATATAAACGTATCTTATGAAAGTGTGTTTTGTGTTTATCTTTGTTAGGTCTCAATGCTTCTTTGCATAACACATACATTCACCTGCATAGATGATTCGATGTATCAGCCCCAGTTTCTAGTTACTTCCTGGTAACTTCAAAATATTACAATTAAAGATTATTAATACATTAAATTATTTGCGGTTATGTTTGTGAGTGATTAAAATGCTGGCAACATTGATTTTTGCCACAGAACACGGAAAAATCTCACTACGCTCCCGCTCGCTACACTCTTTTGCACTGGCACAAGCAAAACTCGACTTTAAGATGAGGAACCTTTTGATACCGCGATAAACAAACTTTGACATCGCTGTCGCATTGCAAATAGTCCAATACTACTTTATCTGCAGCATGTTGTCGGTTTTGCTTCTTCACACTTCCCAAACACAGCTCTTTTTTACGACAGTGTCTGTCGTAATCTTGATAGTGATCGCTGGCCGCTCGCTGCAGGCAGCGGGATAGCGTTTCCATTTTCGTAGACATTTTCCTTATATCTATGTAACGAGAGATTGGATGAGGGAGCAGTGTTCGTACTGTATATTTAAGTACCTATCTACACTGTGTGTATTTTATCTGTTATCTTATCTTCTTAGGGGGCCAGGAATACCTGGCGACACTTCGACCCTATGGGATCTGTTGTGCCAACCCCCTGTCCGCCAAACGGTGCCCAAATCCGTTATTTTGGTGGACTTCACATACGCCTTAGAATAGTAAATACCAGTCTTTGGCGTATGCAGGTTTCCTCACGATGTTTTCCTTCACCGAAAAACCTGTGGTATTATAATAAACCGTACTTAAGTTTCGAAAAACTCATTGGTACGGGCCAGGATCGAACCCAGGACCTCAAGAACGTGAGGCGACTGCACAACCAACTATGCTACCACGGTTTTATCTGTTAGATTGTTCTATTCTTTTCGCGATTTTTGGAGTTTTTAAAACGGCATAATTCGCGTGAAAATACTATAGAATAATATTTAGTACCTACTTTAAAGTCAAATCGAACGGATCTTTTGCAAAAAAAAGTATTTTGGCAGCGGTCCTATAAACGGGATTCTTTATGCATTCGTTCTTTTTGACTCCGACGGCTATACCTTGTCTCAGCAAAATTTTATCATTCCCATAAATAATAGACAATATTTTCTTCTATTTCAGATACCGATGAAGTTTTCACCATGAGCACAATCGACATAACCATAAAAACAAAGAAAAACCCATAGACATGACTTCAAAAATAATTATGCACTGGCACTTAAGACCAAAGACATGGCAGACTCTTCAAACAAAGCTCCAGAATCCGACCAAATTTAAAAAGAAAAAGTTGACAAAATTCTTGACCACTATCGTCATCCTAGCCTTGCTGCCTTATAGCTCAACTCTGACCTTACCAAGTGGTGACCCCGCTCCGGGAAGGTCACCTGGGCCTCCCGACCTTGAAACCCCTGAAGAAGCAATCGAAGATCTCAATGTGATCACTGAAAGAGTGGAGGAAAAAGACATTGGTGACATAGCGAATGTAGACATTCGGGATGAAACGGTATATGACGAGACTACGACAAATGACGAAGTGGTCGAAGTGACAACGATTAGTGACGTGAGTGAGACCGTGGATGATGCTTGTGCCTTCGCTAGGATTCCAAGTGATAGTGATGAAATTGTCACCATAAGTGAGCAGGATAGTGATGTGAATCTGACAGTTAATCATCCTGTATTCGAAACCGAAGAACTTGTCCGGGGAGTCGTGTATGATGGTAAGTTTTCACAAACTGTTGTAAATTTGGCCTAAGATTGAAAAACCTAAGTTTTATGGAGAACAGGATAACATTTAACAGTTTATAAGAAATCTGCTAACATCATACATCAATCATCAACAGCCTATTAATATGTCCCCACTGCTGGGGCTCAGGCCTACCCTCTCAACCAGGGCGTTCGGGCTATAGTCCACCACGCTAGCCCAGTGCGGGTTGGCGGACTTCACATGCGCCTAAGAATTTCTTCATCGGCGTATGCAGGTTTCCTCACGATGTTTTCCTTCACCGTTTGAGAGCAGTCAGTAAATGTACTTAAGTTTCGAGAAAAACCCATTGGTACATGGCCCAGCTGGGGATCGAACTCCGGACCTTTCGATATGATAGGCCGCGTCTTATCCCCTACGCCACTGACGCTCTCAATCTGCTAACGCTGATGAAGAAATTCTAAGTCCTGAAGTTCTGTCTGCTTATTGAAAGGTCTACAGAATCATTAATATTGTTTGTAACTACCGTCTAATCATCAGCGAAATCGTATCAGGTTCGCCTGTGAGAGCAACTTCGTAATCCTAGTCTCTCCACTTACACCTGCAACTTGAGATATTGTTCCCAAAGTTAGATTAACCAGAATTTGCTCATTAATTTACTGAAATACACAACTGCCAGACGATTTCATTGTCAGCTGTAGGACTGAGGAAAACTTTACAACAAAATCCACTTAGAATCATCGTGTAACTATTTTAAATTCAAACTAGGACGGAATATTATTTAAATCTTAGAAATATGCTAAATTTGTCGAACCACGTGGCCGCAGCGAATAATTCAGATGTCAACAACCGGACATTTCAGTTGGAGACATCCAAGTTAAGGCGGTCTAGCCGGCTTTTACTTACAAAAGAAATTGTTGTAAAACCTAAGTATTTCGTGAATATTTTCATGACGAATAAACTACCTAATAATAGGAACATACCGTAATATATGCAGTGTTATTACATTACCAAATTCTCTAACCTATGATAACCTCCTGAGTCCTGGGAGAAGTGAACGAATTTTTTATTTTTTATTTTTATGTTTTACATTTTGTTTTATTTTTAATTTTTAGTCCTCAAAAGAAGTGAATGCTGAGTGAACGTCAAAAAATATAATTATTCTGTTTTTTTTTCATAAAGAGGTACCTATTTTAATCTGGCAACACTGCAATGGACGTGTAAAACAGGTCGCATCATGTCGAACCGGTTCCATGGAATCCGTGGACATGTTGGTAATTGAATTTTGAAATGTTAATTTAAAAGTTTCTTTGAGTTTGTGTGTACATACATAGATTGGCGACCGATTGATTTCGCAAAGTAGGGGTTTCAAAGGAGGCCTTATTGGGAACCGGGCATTCAGGTCAAGCACCTTACATAAAGACCCCATCTCTATTCCGTTTCAAATATTCATAGTATACTAATTAGCAGGCAAAGGTAAACAGGACGGTGATTAATTTGAGTCTTTGAGAGCTACGGAATGATAATTACAGTTTCAGGCTTGGGTTGACGTTCATGAATAGGTTAACTAAAGGTGCTTAAAACCATGAATGTGTAAATATTTAATGGCTCGGAATGATTGCAGACATTTAACGCAAGTATGTACAGTCAAGGTTCATATGCAGTAGCAGTTTCGCAACTCAATAGATTGAGAGACCAGTTTCACTTACGACTATCTTTTTTAACTGCACGCACAAATCATTTTATAAACGAATTTTCATTTCATTTCCACATACCTACACATTATATCCACTACCTAATATATTTCTGTCTTAACATATATTACGATGAATTGATGACTTATTTAAATGTCAATAAAGTTTGAAACACTCTATTGACTTGGGCGGTCAGTTATATCCATGAATGTGCTGCATTCGGTTTGACCCGGCCTGAATTTAAGGTGAAACTTACGTAAGTAGTAACTATTATATAGTCCTGTGTGGTGAAACTCTAAAAATAGGCTAAATGAAGCCTAATCGAGGCCGCGTGACTACTGGAGCTAATTTTATTGAGTTCTGAGAAAACACTGTAACAGTACTTAAATGTCTATCATGCCAACTTAAATATTTCAGGTACTGAAAGGGTTACGTGATTGAACTTTAAATAGGTCGGTGAATAAGATTTTGTAATTCTAAAGGGTTTGCCTTTAGACAAAAATATGAAGAACTAGCTGTTTACCGTGACTTTGCTCGCGTGTTGGAATAAGTTTTTTTTCCCGCGGGAACATTTTACCGCGGAAAAATGTAGCCTATATTATTATGTTATTCTAGGATATAAACTGGCACTGTACCAAGTTACATCAAAATCCGTTCAGCCGCTACAGTATGAAAGTGTAACAAACATCCAAACAACCCCACAAACATACTTACAAACTTTCGCCTTTATTAAGTTGGTTGAGATGGGAATAAGCAAAAAATTGAAATTATATCGTCGACATGTCAACAAAATAAATATTGAATATATGGAACGTTTACATCATCATCAGCCTGCACTAGTCCACTGCTGGACATAGTCCTCCCCCAATGCGCGTCATTGCACTGAACCCAATCTTCGGTTCTTCGGCAGATCGTCGTTTGATGTAGCCCGGGGGCGTCCACTAGTGGTCTCCACTCGAGAGCTCGTCTACCCCAGAAGTTATCGGTTCTTTGACAGATATGACCAGCCCACTGCCACTTCAACGTGCTAACATTTTTAACTATATCGAAGGCTTCCCTGGCGAATCACCTCGATTCGGGTCATTTCACTAAAGCTTTGCCAATGATACTTGTTTAATATGATAATATTATGAACAACTACTGGTTTAGCTTTGTCTACCCGCTATTTTCAATATAGTAGTCATGCAATAAGTGAACTTAGTTAACAATAAGGTCACAATATAATATCAATTTGTTCTCTTATAATATTACTAGCTGTTGCCCGCGACTTCGTCCGCGTGGATTTTGGAAGTAGGTACCTATCTCTGCTATGTACAGACATACATCGTCTAGTTATTATTTTCCAATAGTAAAATGGATCATTCTAAGTACCTTCACCATAATTTAAGGTATACCATACCTTCAGGATAAAACTATGAACACCGTATCCAATTTGGTGAAGACAGATAAAAATTTAAAAAATTGTTGTTTTCACTTCTATTGCTCATAAGACTTCTCATATCAATTTTTATTATACGTGTGTATTTTTTAACTAATACAGTATGGGCAAAACCAAAACCATAGGAGATACCGGGAAACAGTCTTAGGAACCTTTAGGTATTTTTTCGTGATAACAATTTTGACATAGTAATCGGAGCAGCTGGAGTTCAGGTGGCATGCATGAATATGTAATAAGTTCCTAAGTACATTGCACAGTCTGTTTAATAAGAAAACATTTTATTAAATTTGACTAACTTCTGCTGCTTGAATTTTTTTATTCCGATACAATAAAATGATTCTAACATGAAACTAAGTCGATACGCATTTTTTAAAAATAATAAAAATTATTTTTCACTGGCGTTCTATGAGAAAACATTTTATTGAATTTGACTAACTTCTGATGCTCAGATTTTTTTCTTCCGATATAATGAAGTGATCCCTACATGAAACTGAGTCGAACCGCATTAAAAAAAATATGTGCAAATTGTCTCATTTTTATGGACAACACACGCTTGACCAAAAAATTTCTATGTCATAAGACACTTTCCCTGCATCTCCTATGGTTTCGGACTTGCCTATACTGTCCCAGTTAAAAAAACACTGATATCTCCTATGTCTATGACATCGTCTTGTTACGTTAAATGATTTATCTGTAAATGACGATAACTTTTTTCGCTGTCATCCGATTTCAATGAAACAAAGCCTAGAAGTTGCGCCAGGCTGTGCTTAATCTACCTGTGAAAACCGCAAGAAAATCCGTTCAGTAGTTTCGGAGATTAGCGATTACAGACAGACAGAAAGACAGAAAGACAGAAAGACAGACAGACAGAAAGACAGAAAGACAGAAAGACAAAAAAATTTAAAAATGCTTTTTTGTGTTCTGTTACTCTTTTTTTATCGTCCACACTCATTAATAATTTTTTTATAAATTTATTCAAAGTACAGACACACGGTTTCTACAGATTTATTATAAGTATAGATGTGCCGTTTAAAAATATAATGTTTATAGCCGTAAACTTTCAAAGGTGCCATCAGCCTGATAAAGTATTATTTATTTTATGTTTATAATGTGTAACTGTAAGTATATTGTTTGTTATACTACTGTATTCACTTTCTTTGACGAATAAATGAATTTTGAAAAATTAAAAAAATAAACTAAAGCTTTTAGCATAGTTTAATACTTAGGCATTCTACAATTTAGACACTGATTTTAGGCAAATTGCTTTTCAGACGATATTATTATGATCATCATCATATCCGGTTCTTTCCATAGCCCGTTGAGCGACTTTCAGTTTTCCATAGAGTTAGGATCTCTTTGGTTGGCGGCCGCGGCCCCTTACAGAGGCGTAAAAGAAGCATTCTATGGGTGTCAAAATCGTGTCAAATGGATTACAATATTCTAACTCACACATTCTCATTTTCAAACTCCATATAACTTTGTATTAGCAACCTCCTCCCGCTACTCCGCTTCCTTTGTCCGCACCCCCCCTGTAAATGGCATCATAGGTTCCGATACTAAATATGCAAGATGCGATCTCCACAGACAGCGCGCGCGCGAGATTTGAAACTTCTTGTTAATAGCAAACTGTGTTGTAAATATTATTATTGTTGTTGTGTTGTCGTAGGTAAACAACAAAGCATAGCCGACATATTCGACATTGTTCAAGTCGGAAAGGGCCCATTCCAATACCTTTTGCGGTCGGCAAAGGGGTGCTTTTAACATTAAAACAGTATAGCTACCTTCATACATGTAACTTTGTGTTGAATTAGTAATTTGTGGCTATTTGACCGTCTTGTTGGCTTACTGGCTTCATCGTTGTACTGGAGCGCCAGGGGTTGTGGGTTCGATTCCCAATAGGGACAGACAAATTTTGGGTCCAGCTGGATTATCCGTAGGTATTATTATCAAACAGATATATTTAGCTATGAAGACATACGTAGTTTACTAAAGGACGCTCTGCGATTTCGTCCGCTTTAAAAATTGATTTTATTAAAGCGCACATTAATTATATATTTAATTGTAGACCAGTATTATAATTTTAGACCAATAACTTATACTGATTACAAAATGTACAGATTTTTTTAATGTATAGGTAGGTTTCACGTTCATTTAAATACGACCCGTTAAAAAGTTACCAAGTTTCATCAAAATCCGTTCAGCCGTTACATCGTGATTGAGCAACAAACATCCAATCTTACCAACATTCACATTGGACACTTTTTTCAGAGTGGACCTTTTTCAGATTGGACGTTTTTCAGATTGAACATTTTTCAGATTGGACATTGTTCATATTGGACGTTTTTCAGATTGGACATTATTACAGTAAATCATCTAAAGTTTCGCATTGTTATGGAATTTACGAAGATAATAGTACACAAGGTGGTACACTCTGGTGAAGGTCGCGGGACCCAGCTGGATGAGGCTAGCGCAGGACCGGTCGTCGTGGAGATCCTTGGGGGAGGCCTTTGTCCAGCAGTGGACGTCTACAGGCTGATATGATGATGATGATAGTACACAAGGCATCTACTTAAATAATATTTCATCATGTAAAGTGCTCAGAAAACTTTTCCTAACACATCCTACACATGCTACATTTATCGATTATGCATAAATCACTCCACTATTTATAAGGTCTGGTGGTTTAATGAAGTTAAGAAGACATCAAAGCGAAGGTTTGGGCGAAATAAACTTGCGTTGAGATCATTAAGGTGCGTGCTTCCTTTATTAAAAGCTAAGATGTATGCTCTTTGCAAGGTCAGTGGGTACACAAGGCTATTACAGCAACATGGACTGAATAGGGCTGCCCCAACTGCTAGACATCTTATAAATAATACGGTACTTATCTATCTTCTCTACTATTTTACAACTGTAACGGAAGCATTTCTGTATGTACCTACATTGAAGGGATTTTCAAAAACCACTTTTCAAAAATGTTCTTGTCTGTTTGTTTGAACCCGCATCACGCTTAAACTACTGGTCCGAGTTGCAGCGTTCTAGAATCAAAAAAATTTTTGCCAAACAATTTTTGAAAAATTTTAAACTTACGACGAAAAATTTATTTCACATTAAAGTGTTTCTGATTCTGCACATTTTATGTGAAATAAATATATCTGTAGGTCTTACCGTTTAGGCAGGCCGTTGATCAAAACCTTCAACTCTTCAAAAATGTCCATTATCATATTTTTTGCATGTAGTGCCTATTCAAAATTGCCCATACATTCTCCATACATGTATTTAGCCATTTCAACTCTTTCAAGGAGATTAATTGCGATGATAAGTCAGTGAGTGAGTCAGTCAATAAATGCAATTCACGTAAAACACCTCCGGCCATACCTAGTACGGCCTACCAAATTTTTTACGAAGTGGCAAAAGATGGCAAAGGGCAAATGTCACCCATGAAAGTATGCAACCTTTTTATTGCGGTTTACAACAATCTTAACCTATCTTAGTTATTTAGTATAAGATCTAAGTGAAAATCCCTAATAGATATAGTCAACAAAAAAGATAGGTAAACAGGTACATTACAGGGCTATAGTATAACTATACGTATCTATAATAATTTTATAGACTTTCAGAATGATTTTAAACACCAAAAAAATTAATCTAAGAACAGATAACTTTGTTGTCAGAACCGTGAAAAATCACAATTGCAGAATAGGTGGCAACCCTAGTTAGGGCTCTGAAATTACGGTCTGCTTGTGAAGCATTCCGTCCCTAAACAGATTATGATGTAGTTTTACGATTATGACTGTGCTGAGGACAGGTGTCGCGGAAGATAAAGTAATTCTAAGTAGGTATATAATACTACAAAATGTATACTAAATATTACACTGTAAACGTACACAAAAAAGTACTTTTTCACCTCACAAGCTCGGAAGCGTATACTTTCTCATTCGAAATCTGCGTGGAAAACTGCACCTGGAAAAAATCTTTTAAAAACTTTTCTTCTAATTTGTAGAAGGTGGACATTTAAAGAAGTGGTCAATTCTAATTGTGGTTATTTTTATTTGTGGTTCTAAACCGCCGAAAGGATTCAATTCACCTAGTATTTTCCTCGCTGTAGTGAGGTGAAAAATTGTGTGTTGCGCTCGGCAGTAAAGTTATTTTGCGTCTCGTACCTTGAAACCCTCGCTACGCTCAGGATTCTATCTTAGACCCCTTCGCTTGCTCAGTTTTCAATACTAGTACTCGCACAAAATAACCAACTTTGCAGCCTTGCATAACAAATAACTATTTTCCATATGAAAATAACTTTGGTTATTTTTGTTCGTAATGCCCGGGTAGATAAGTAATAAATATGAGGTTTTTTTATCTATGAATGAAGTTTGTCTGGTTTAGTCCCAACTCGCTCCCTTCCCATCTCGGCCCCCGAGAAATCATACCTACGAAAAATTCCCAACTCGTCCCCGTGCTACAAATCACTACATGGTACAGTCACGGACGGAATAGAAGTCAAATAGTTTTTAAAATAATTTGTTTAATATAATTAAAATGTCTTATCTCTAAAATTGACGAGATGGTTCCTTAGAACATATTTTTCTACCTCTCATAGTTCCGGACATTCTCATACCTACCGACCCATTTCAATGTGCCACCCTGTATAAGCCTAAAAAATGCTTCCGAGAGATTAGAAAGGTCTCTCTCAGCAAGAATAATAAGAGTACTTTTCCGGAGTAAGTCTCTTTGCGGTAAGCTCTGTGATTCTTTAGCAGAAGTCATAAAGCTACCACCACGTTGGTGTGGAAAGAGAAAAGAGCGCAGTTCCTTAAGTTTGGTAGCCCTGACGCTAACGTACCCCTATAAACGAGAGTCATTTTAACGCTATTTTTATTAAAGTAAAATGGAATTGTAAATTTAAATTTATTTATTTGAAATTAGGAATTTAACTGAATAATTAAAAGATTAAACAATTTTTGTAAGGCCGTCGCGTCGAACTAGAGCCGTGGTAGCACAGTTAGTTGGGCACTTGCCTCACGTTCGTGAGGTGGTGGGTTCAAACAATGGGTTTTTCGGAACATAATTACGGTTTATTAAAATACCACAGGTTTTTCGGCGAAGGAAAAAAATCGTGATTAAACCTGCATATTATGACGAAGATGTAAGGTTTCTTTTAGTTAAGTAATGTAAGGTTTCGTTAAGGCATATGTGAAGTCGATATTATATAGGCAAATGAAAAAAGTATGTGTATTCGATTATGGGGAGGGTAGGCTAGCGGTAACAAGGACGTGGCACGTAAAACACCTGCCTAACCGAGTGTGGCCTACCCAACTTTCGTTATTTTCGCATCATCGCTTTTAAATTTCGCATAATTTGATTTCTTGTGAATTCATGGAGACGATGCCGCGACAATGTGAGCGAAGCTTAAAGCTGTTTTTGCAATTTATCTTGGCAGTTTTTATGAGCGTGATAAGTGGATGACATACATTCTCCGGAAATAAATGTCAAGATGACTTATTGGGAGGGCTTTGGGCTTGGAAATAGACATTCAAAAAACCAAACTGCTTCAGTACGGTCAGCGTCAAAAGTAGCTGGTCACTTTAGTACCTTGTCACTCTAATGTCAAGAGCGAATGACGTGTCAATTTGTAATTAAAGTGACAAGGTACTAAGTGACCAACTACTTTTGACGCTGACTGTACAACCTAAGTACAACAGTACAATTTAATGGTAGGTATACGTTTTTGTGTTTTTTATGATTATTATATCATACATAATATTGAAGACAGCACGAAAGTGTAAGATTTACTATACCTGTACTGTAATGTATTCTGTGACTAAAGTAAGGTGGCGATCACAATAGATCAGTAATGGTCGCAGTGATGAAAGAACCCCATCACAACAATAATAATAAGAAAAAAAAGATACGATAAACTTCTTGACATTTTTTTACATTTTCCTGACAGTCAGACCGGTATTTCTAATAATTCTCGGATTTATCAAATATTTTTTTCGCCGTCGAGTTACCGGTAAGTAGGTTAGTGAAAAGTTCTCCGATCCCCGAACCGGCTCTACTTCCGGTGCCGCGGCTGCCGCGCACGCGATGCTCCATTTGTCACGAAATGTACAGTCAACGTAACAATATACATCACATCAACTTTGACCTTTTACGTAAGTTAAACTATGTATAGTATTTGTAATGTGTAATAAATAAATCTAATCTAATCTATGCAGAAGTTACGTCCACAATAAAGTGTAGTCGTAATAATACACTGACAAGAAGAACGAAGCTATTGAAGCGTGGAAATTACAAATAAATAAGTTGCGTCAATTGCAATCGAATCATTTTTTTATTATTATCCAAATCGAGTTACTTATTTATAATACAGAAAATCGTTCACGTGACAATGTAGGTAGGTATACGTTTTTACCATAAACTATAGGACATCTTGAATATGAAGGTCAAAAAATTTAAGAATTACATTAAAAACTACTTCTGTCAGTGTTAACACGTAGGAAGCGGTAGTAACATAGACGTGTATAACGGTATAAATGTATCCAATGTACACTTATGTAATAACATACTTAAATTAGCAAGATTTTAGACAAATAAAAAGAAAGACGATGAGAAATAGATTCTACTGCAATCAAAACTGGATTCTATTGCAATTGTCGTAAGGAGCTTCCTCGCGATGTTTTCCTTTACATCAAAAATTTAATAATTATGAGTACTAAATATAATAACTGTTACATGCTTTTAAAAAAGTTATTCTATCCCATTACATCCTTTGACCTCACCACCGACTCACCTGAGGCTAGCGCAATAACATTTTTTTCGGATCGACTGTACGTAATTCCCCATAATTCGGTACAAAAACTTTCACACTTAAATATAATTTTCCCAACGTTAATTTGTTAGGGGAGTTTATAGAGCAAGGACGAAGGGGTGCCACAAATACGGGTAAAGCCATGAAGCTGAAAACGTGGTTGGAGTTGTCTTTGTTCCAGATTGTTTTCGTCAAAATATTTTTTTTTACAAAACTGCGTTTCGTCAAAAGCAAGAAGTTTCAAATGTCTTTGGTCGCGCGCGCTCCCTGTGGAGATCGCATCTTGCATATTTAGTATCGGATCCTATGATGCCATTTACCGGGGGGGTGCGGACAAAGGAAGCGAAGTAGCGGGAGGAGGTTGCTAATACAAATTTATATGGAGTTTGAAAATGAGAATGTGTGAGTCATAATTTTGTGATTAGTTTGACACGATTTTGACACCCATAGAATGCTTTTATTACTCATCCATAAGGGAGTGGCTAAATTTTTTGATTCATGGTCAAAAGTGTGGTTTCGTCAAACTTGCGATTCGTTACAATATTGGTTGCATATTTTGATTTATGTAATAATGTCCAATCTGAAAAATGTCTAACAACCAAACATTGATCAGGAACCGGAATTTTGGTAGCAAATCATATCAATCGATTTTCGATTTAGACTTGGGAATATATTTCGGGGGAAAAATCGAGGCTAAAACCGACGGTCTTACTTAAGTTTGTTTTAAGTTGAGCCGGTCTGTCTTGATTATGTTCCTAAAAAGTCGTTCAAGCGAAAAAATTGAATTTGATGGGATTCATCGAACTTTCCTGGACTACTGAGATTTCAAAGAGAATTATAGTTATGATATACCTGATAATTTAAGGTTTCTACGGTCAGTTGGAGGTTTAGAGGAGGAGCTTCTAGCCCCTTAGCACCCCCTCGGCCCCTAGTCCCCTGGGGACCGCTCTCTTGTCTGGTGTAGAAATTGAATGAAGTCATACTAGTACATAATATCCAATCTCCAACAAAATCTACTTGAGATTATATGTAACACCGCACCCTTACCAATGCTGTATTATTTTCAGTGAAGATACTTTTTCTCAAACATGCGCGGAAATGAGAGCATTATTTTGGTTGTCAAAATCGAGATAAATCGAAAATGCTGTACTAGTCGTATACATAGGTGGACGGATAATTAGAAACAGGGCAAGATTTTCATACAATCGAGGTCAATTTGAAGCCATGGTTCTCCGAGAAGGATTGATCGGGGCAGGATCTGATGACGGTCATCGAGAGAGTAGATGGAGGGCTTTTAGATGGCTATAGATAACCAACTGATCAGATCAGCCGTTTGGGAGCAGCATCGTCATGATTCCTTAACTTTAAGATTTTCATACATTTTGATGCCACTTTGCGGGTTTTTTTCTTTATGACGATGCTGCTTCCAAACGGCTTATCTGATCAGTTGGATATCTACAGCAATCTTAAAGTTCTCCATCTACTCTCTCGATAACCGTCATCAGATCCTGCCCCGATCAATCCTTCACGGAGAACCATGGCTTCAAAGTGACCTCGATTGTATGAAAATCTTGCCCTGTTTCTAATTATCTGTCCACCTACGTACATGCGAGCAGGCGGCTGGAAATGTTGTATGAAAATATCTGTCGTGGTTAGAGGCCGCATAAATTACTATGAAAACTCATATCGGTCGTGTAATTTGAAAATGGTACGATTTTTTTACTCCGTAACATGGCAACCACGGATGTAACTTACGCTGTTTCTAATAATTTGTATGAGCCTTTGGTACAGTCTACCGCACATCAGTGGATACACTTTGACCTTGAGCTGGCCTAGCCTATTAGGGAGTTTCAATACTACGCGAGACCAGTTTATACTGGTTTTGTTACCACTGATGTGCGGTCGACCGTACCTACTCGAAATAAAACATATAAATAAAATAAATGTTAGGTACTCAATGTGCTAACGTATGTCTCGAAAAAGTGGTATTATTATTACGAGAATGATTAGTTTTTTTTAATTACAATTTTTTTTCTCGTCTTTATTTAGTACTAGCTGTTGCCCGCAACTTCGTATGCGTGGATTTTGGAAGTAGGTATAGGTATCTCTCCTATACTCAGAACGCGCGACAAACCAACAAAATAACCAACCAACAAACCAAAGGCGCAAACAAACGCGCGAAACGCGCGAACAAACCAACTAACCTAACGCGCAAAAAGCGCGAACAAACGCGCGAAACGCGCGAACAAACGCGATCCGCGCGAACAAACCAACCAAATAACCAACCAACAAACCAAAGGCGCACACAAACGCGCGAACAAACGCGCGATACGCGTGAACAAATCAACTAACCTACCAAGCGATCAAACGCGCAAAAAGCGCGAACATACGCGCGAAACGCGCGAACAAATGCGCGAAACGCGCGAACAAACGCGCGAAAAGCGCGAACAAACGCGAAACGCGCGAACAAACCAACCAAATAACCAACCAACAAACTAAAGGCGCACACAAACGCGCGAACATTCGCGCGAAACTCGCGTACAAACGCGCGAAACGCGCGAACAAAGCAACCAAATAACCAACCAAACACGCAAACAAACCCGCAACCAATAAACGCACGAAACGCGCGAACAAACGCGCGAACCAACCAAATAACCAACCAACCAACAAAACGCGCGAACAAACCAACCAAATAACCAAAACCAACCAAACGCGCAAACAAATGCGCGAACAAACGCGCGAAACGCGCGAACAAACCAACCAAATAACCGACCAACCAAACGCGCGAACAACCCGCAACCAACAAACGCGCGAAACGCGCGAACAAACCAACTAACCTAACTAACGCGCAAAAAGCGCGAACAAACGCGCGAAACGCGCGAACAAACGCGATCCGCGCGAACAAACCAACCACATAACCAACCAACAAACCAAAGGCGCACACAAACGCGCGAACAAACGCGCGATACGCGTGAACAAATCAACTAACCTACCAAGCGATCAAACGCGCAAAAAGCGCGAACAAACGCGCGAAACGCGCGAACAAATGCGCGAAACGCGCGAACAAACGCGCGAAAAGCGCGAACAAACGCGCGAAACGCGCGAAGAAACGCGAAACGCGCGAACAAACCAACCAAATAACCAACCAACAAACCAAAGGCGCACACAAACGCGCGAACATTCGCGCGAAACTCGCGTACAAACGCGCGAAACGCTCGAACAAAGCAACCAAATAACAAACCAAACACGCAAACAAACCCGCAACCAATAAACGCACGAAACGCGCGAACAAACGCGCGAACCAACCAAATAACCAACCAACCAACAAAACGCGCGAACAAACCAACCAAATAACCAAAACCAACCAAACGCGCAAACAAATGCGCGAACAAACGCGCGAAACGCGCGAACAAACCAACCAAATAACCAACCAACCAAACGCGCGAACAACCCGCAACCAACAAACGCGCGAAACGCGCGAACAAACCAACTAACCTAACTAACGCGCAAAAAGCGCGAACAAACGCGCGAAACGCGCGAACAAACGCGCGAACAAACGCGATCCGCGCGAACAAACCAACCAAATAACCAACCAACAAACCAAAGGCGCACACAAACGCGCGAACAAACGCGCGATACGCGTGAACAAATCAACTAACCTACCAAGCGATCAAACGCGCAAAAAGCGCGAACAAACGCGCGAAACGCGCGAACAAATGCGCGAAACGCGCGAACAAACGCGCGAAAAGCGCGAACAAACGCGCGAAACGCGCGAACAAACGCGAAACGCGCGAACAAAGCAACCAAATAACCAACCAACAAACCAAAGGCGCACACAAACGCGCGAACATTCGCGCGAAACTCGCGTACAAACGCGCGAAACGCGCGAACAAAGCAACCAAATAACCAACCAAACACGCAAACAAACCCGCAACCAATAAACGCACGAAACGCGCGAACAAACGCGCGAACCAACCAAATAACCAACCAACCAACAAAACGCGCGAACAAACCAACCAAATAACCAACCAACCAACAAAACGCGCGAACAAACCAACCAAATAACCAACCAACCAAACGCGCGAACAACCCGCAACCAACAAACGCGCAAAACGCGCGAACAAACGCGCGAACCAACCAACCAAACGCGCGTACAAACGCACGAACAAACGCGCGAACACAAATGTTGGCCCCGGGTGGGAATGAACCCAAAACCTTTAGCTCAGTAGGCAGGGTCACCACCCGTGGCTACCACTCACCATCAACTAAGCCAACGGCCAGTCACTGTAGAAAACAAATTAGTAGGTATTCGATACCGAGAGCCCCTGTAACCGGTCAATATAGGGATTTTGTTACATCCTGTATATCAGTCAGTCAGGGTTTATAATGAAAAACCTATGGTAGTTTGCAGAGTAGCCCTATCCTTTGAACTGGGCTCACTTGTAACACTTTCTATAATAACCAGGCTACTCTGACCTGTAAGTTCATACAAATTTTAGCAAATGAGAGTTTTTTATTGCTAGTTGTTATTCCTCGGCAAATTTTCGAGATTTTTGTGGTTTATTATGTTATTCCGGGATATACACTGTCACTATACAAAGTTTCGTCAAAATCCGTTCAGCGGTTTAGGCGTGATGCGCGTTCAAACAAACAGACAGACAAAAATTTTAAAAACTGTTCTAACATGTTCAGTTACTCATTTTAAGTCGCCCTGGTTGGTTTTTTTTCGAATATATTCAATGTACAGACTTTTTGGCCTTTACGATTTTATTATATGTATAGACAACCATACACTTTGACGAGCTGTAATTTGAAAACGCAAGCTAATCTAAGATGTGACCTATGTAAGAATAGTTAAATACATGTAGGAGTTTAATAATTCAGCGGCCTATTGGTATCCGCGAAATTGTACGAAGTCAATCCTGAGAATCTCCGGCGGATTCCGATTTAGATTATCGAAAGCAAACAATCTCCGTGGAAACTTCTATTATTACATTTTGCTTTCGTGTCCAAAATCTCACTTTGTTATGGAAAATCGGGATTCACAAGGGTTCCTTGTATAATTTATTGGATAAATTATTATAAATCATTTTTACTTTTCTTGTAATAAAACTAGACCCAGAGTAGAGACCGCCAGGCATTTTTACCCCTATACGGATCGCCATTTTACAAACTTGCCTTGTTAGTATGTTAGTTAGTGTGGGTCAAATCTTGCAAATGAATTTTGACCAACTTCCCGATGTTCGTTCAATTGAGCTGAAATTTTACATACTAATATTATGGTGTCATTGAGCTGATCTGATGATGGAGCCGGTAGGTGCCACGGGAACTCTGTAATAAAACCATGCAAACCCATCGAGTTTAGGCTCGTTTGATTTGCCTTGACAAGTACTCTGATCGTAGATGATATCCAGGGTCTGATGATGGAGCCTGAAGGTGGCCACGGGAACGCTGTAAGAAAACCATGCTCTATTATAACATATTCAAACCATATTCTATTCTATTCTATTCTATTCTATTCTGTTCTGTTCTGTTCTGTTCTGTTCTGTTCTGTTCTGTTCTGTTCTGTTCTGTTCTGTTCTGTTCTGTTCTGTTCTGTTCTGTTCTGTTCTGTTCTGTTCTGTTCTGTTCTATTCTATTCTAAAACCATGCTTATTAGTCACCGGAAAACAGAAGGACCCAACCAAATAGTATTACTAAAAGATACTTATTACGTAAATTGACCAATCCTAACGGAGGTGAAAACGCTGGAAACAGGTAGTATAGATTTAAAAAAATTTTTTTTTTTAATTATACAGTTTCTTGTACAGACTAAGGACCGCTAAATATAATATGAGCCTAAACACAACTCTAAATGACAGTGCACATAATTTGTAAAGTTGTTCTCACGTTAGACACCGAAACCATACCGATGATGACAATCAATTTTGTATACATAAACTGAAATATACGACAGAATGGGCTTAAAATGTGAGGGTCTTTTGATGGCTTTGTATAAAACTGTGTTACGTATAGACCTGGGCGGATCACAATGGATTCAATTTGCGGTGGCTCGCTAAACGGGCCGCCATTGTTTGAGCCCTGATGGATCATTGTGTACCTGCCCTGAAGAATGGGGCGGGAATTAGCTTGGCGTTGAGCTGGAAAATGCGGCTTGGAACGTATTCAATTACAGACGTACCGGCTTAAATGGAAGCTATTAATTTTGTAACAGAACCGTTGGGTACACGAACATTGATGTAAAACTAAAAAAACTTTTCCTTAGACCCACTAATCAGAGGTCCTCGTAGTACAAAAGAAGAAGGAAGCATCCGAAATTATAAGCTGTATATTATCCCCCAAGATGCTATTGCTGATAAGCAATAATCAGCTTAGATGAAACTAAAGGTATTACCCCCAAGATGCCATTGCTGATAAGCAATGATCAGATGAGACGAAACTAAAGGTATTATCCCCCAAGATGCTATTGCTGATAAGATATAATCAGCTTAGATAAAACTGAAGGTATAATTATCGCCTAAGATGCTATTGCTGATAAACAATGATCAGATGAGACGAAACTAAAGGTATTATCCCCCAGATGCCATTGCTGATAAGCAATGATCAGATGAGACGAAACTAAAGGTATTATCTCCCCAGATGCTATTGCTGATAAGCAATGATCAGATGAGACGAAACTAAAGGTATTATCGCCCCAGATGCTATTGCTGATAAGCAATGATCAGATGAGACGAAACTAAAGGTATTATCGCCCCAGATGCTATTGCTGATAAGCAATGATCAGATGAGACGAAACTAAAGGTATTATCCCCCAGATGCTATTGCTGAGAAGCAATAATCAGCTTAGATTAAACTAAAGGTATTATGCTTCAGATACTACTGCTGATAAGCAATGATCAGATGAGACGAAACTAAAGGTATTATTACCCAAGATGCTATTGCTGATAAGCAATGATCAGATGAGACCAAACTAATCCATCCTCTAAGATGCTATTGCTGATATGCAATAATCAGCTTAGATGAAACTAAAGGTATTATCCCTCAAGATGCTATTGCTGACGAGCAATGATCAGATGAGACGAAACTAAAGGTATTATCCCCCAACATGCAATTGCTGATAAGCAATGAAAATTTGATTCGGTGCAACTACATCGATGCACACACACACAGCTGAAATCAATGTTACGTTAGTTTATGAAATCACCAGATTCGTATGTATATTGGTTTTAATGTGAGTCATTGTGCGTTTATCACTACGCGATATTGGTGTTTTAAATGTCATTTTGTGTAGAAAAATGTGACTCATGGGACATGCGTGTGATCCTGATCAGTATTTTCCACTAGAAACAGTAATAACGAGGAAAATAAGTGGTTTTTTTTCCTCGCATAGTGTGTTGAAAAACGTCGTATCAAACGCGTGCGCATTAGTCGTATTTCATTACACTCTCGGCGTCATCACTCACTCGCCTTCGACCTTTACGTCTTCTCGCCTCGAGTGTAATAAGTTAAGAACCCACCTAACTGACTGTATCATAATATGTATTTACGTAACTGAAATTAATATATTGAAATTGAAACTGAAATTATGTTTTTACTTTGATTATTGCATGTTCACTTTGTTTATGCGCAAATAGTGGTGCGAAATATTATTATCTATTTTATTACAGCCGTATTCCTTGCTCTGTGGAAACGACTCTTCTTCGTCTAACGATCTTTTAAGAGGTTCTTGTCGGACTACGGAACCCTAAAACGTGCCTGCATCGGAAAATACACCGATTTGTTCAAATAAAATACCCACAGCCATATCCTCCTGTACTTCGACGATTGCGCAGCGGAATACAAAACATTAAAGAGCCCCTCCCCTCCCTTGGCTGGTGGTACGGAGGAACTCCGCGGGGGAGGCAGCCGGAAACCACAGGTCTTGAGGTTCTGGTGGAGTGGTGCCTGAACATGTAAACATATCATTAACATGCATGATTTCCATGAAGGTCTTTATGTGGTGAACATACTCGATATAATAACACTAGCTGTTTTCCGCGGCTTGGTCCGCGTTTTATTAGTATTTTCTGTCTTTTTGCCTTTTTTCTCGACTCGTTAGGGTCGTTGCGTGATGTTAAATAGCCTATAGTCTTCCCCAAGAATATGGGCTATCAAATGCAAAAATAATTTTTCAAATCCGACTGGTGGTTCCAGAGATCAGCGCGTTCCAACAAACAAACAAACAAACAAACAAACAAACAAACAAACAAACAAACAAACAAACAAACAAACAAAACAAACAAACTTTTCAGCTTTATTACATTAGTTTCATCACATGTGTTACATATTAAGTTAGGGGTGGAATAAAAGGAAAAGAACTTCTTTGCCACGAAGCAGAGGAAACCCTATGGCACCTTCTGTGCGAGTGTGGCCTGCTGATGGGTAAAAGAAACACCCATCTGGGCGACTACTCACTTCAACCTGATGAAGTAAAAGAAATCAGTGCCAAAAGCGTGCTGAAGGTCCTGAAAGTTGAGCACTGAACTATAGGAAGGTCGCGGTCACACCAGATCAGCAATGATCTCAGTGATACAAGACTGGGTTATTTTAGACTTTCGCGCTTTGTATTCATAATTATATAATTATTTACGGGTCTTACACACGAATAAGTTTTATTTACCTTGCCC
The DNA here is from genome assembly GCA_949699065.1 of Metalampra italica. Lineage (NCBI taxonomy): Eukaryota > Metazoa > Arthropoda > Insecta > Lepidoptera > Oecophoridae > Metalampra > Metalampra italica. Next base: position 10,259,856 of record OX452980.1, read on the forward strand.
GACGTTTCGACCAGGTTACACTGGCCGTTTAATAATACAAGATCAGCAGAGGGTAGTTTCAGAAACTACTCACAGCGATCAACAATGACAGCTCGCCTCTCCAGTCAGCTCGTGACCACGGCCAGTGTAATCTGGTCGAAACGTCGGGCAAGGTAAATAAAACTTATTCGTGTGTAAGACCCGTAAATAATTATATAATTAAGACTGGGTTAGCCTTGAAAGAATCCGTAATAAATAAAATAAATAAAAATAGCCTTTATTCTGATTCTTAAATGTACATGCATTAAATTAACTCTAGTTTATATTACTTATCTGAATTAAATGTCATTTCTTCATATTATTTCGTCATTCTTATATTATTTCATTATATAGTACCGTATTATCTATGTATATATGGTTTTCATATTTCAGCTGCTCTATTTCGAGCGTAGGCCTCCCCCAAGAACTTCCATCTCCTCCTGTCTTCTGCTTCTCTGTGCCATGTTGCGTCTGTTTCATTGTTAATGTCGTCAATCCATCTTCTTCTCGGACGTCCTACTTTCCTTTTGTTTTGTCTAGGGTACCATAGCGTGGTTCTTTTTGTCCATCTGTCATCATCTGTTCTCATCAAATGTCCAGCCCATCTCCACTTTTGTTCATGTACATATTCGGTGCAATCTATAACTTTAGTTCGTTGTCTTGTGTTCGTTTTTAATTTTGTCTATTCTCTTTATGTTGGTCATGCTTCTTTCTATGCTTTTTGGCAAACACTCAGTTTTCTTAGATGGTTATGATTAAGTGGCCATGTCTGGCACTCGTATGTCATGCACGTAAACAATCCGTAGCAAATAATAAATACATAATAGAGTACTTATCTCAAATGCACTCACGCACGCCTTTCTAGCTACTTCACGTACCTATCTTTTGCTTTCACCTACGTACAAAGACGACTTATATATCACCAAATCTAAATATACCTTGCCCTACCTAAATATACCTTTTCCGTAATTTTGTGTGTACCCTCACTAAATAACTTACCAAGTTATAATCATGGCATACTCTTACACACAATTACTACCCTTGAATCCAAAGCAGCAAAGTCTGTAATCCCATGTACTATTGCTAACAGATGATATGCCAAAGACCAGGTAACCATCATAAGTTGAGCTTCACCTCCCGTTTCTATGGGGGATAATACTAGCGAGGGAACGGTGGAGAGGTGACCGGTCAAAGGTCAGAGTAAAGTGGCACTTTAGCTCTTTGTGTGGCCGCTAGAGCAAGGCCTAATGCGTGTCAAGTGGTGAATTACAATGGAAGCTGGTTGCTAACACTTTAAGGTTCACTCATGCTGACGCGGGGCGCGGCTCAGAAGCAACGGAAGACGCAGCACGACCTTTGAGTGCAGAAAACGCTTTAAGGCACCCACGTACTGAGGCGGGGGCGGTCGCGGTGGCGGTCAGTTGACGTATGGATGACCCCACACAGCATAAAAAAGCTGACTTCGCGTGATTGAATGAATCCGTCAACGTGATAGATCGCGGCGAGAAAAACGATGTAGGCGGTGTAGCTTTTCTTAGAGAAACCTTTAAGTTAAATAAACACTTGTCCAATTCGACCTATACCTCTGTAGTGTTGGAATAAGCTTTTAATCGCGTGACGCGACGCGTGAAATCTTGGCGAATGTGGTGAAGTGGATGTATAAACTGAATTTGGCAACACAGTCTCGACTTTTAGGCACAAAAGATAACTATTATTGGTCACACTACGTTTAGTTTTATAGCCTGTGCCAGATTTCAAGCACTTATTTCTCGGCAAAGGCGACCAAGACTGTAATAGTGGCTGACAGTACTTTTAATAATACTTAAATATTTATTAGCAATTGCATACATTATGGCTGAAAGTGTATGAAGCTCGGATTTTAAATTAGTTGATGTTAATTGACGTTTACTGTTACTGGGGTTGCCAGTATTTTGATGAAGTAAAAACAATATTGTGACAAAAGAATTGACTTTACTCGCTCCAAATAATTAATTTTGTAACGTTTACTAAAGCCGTTTTATACGTTGAACAAATAGAATAAAATAAATAAAGTTTGTTTTTAACGGATTTTAGACACTCGTGAGTTATAGGTACTTACTTGAAAATACACTTCGTACACAATTTATGAACGATGGATTAAAGTGGATATAAAAATGTAAATTATGTAGTTCAATATTGTATCTTTTCAATGGATCTTAGTGGCCGGAGCGAAAGATCGCTTTCATAAAAGGAAACAACCGTGCGTTATTTAATGGAATCATTGAATCTGTGTGAGTGAACTGATTCACAGCTGAACCCAACTGAACGCATCACTTCACAACAATTCAATGTTGCCATGTTTATGGTTATAACAATAAACATGGCAACATTATTTTAAAGACTGACATTAGCACCTGTCAGTTTTGAGTTTACCATAGCTAATTATGAGGCTTTTTGGCGGGATTTTGTCAGAGATGGTTGTCGTTTTTGTTTAGTTTTCAGTTAGTTTTCCAAAAAAATGTATATTGTAGGTTTTGGTGTGTTAGTTTTTTATGCAACAAGTGCCTATTAAAGTGTATATTGTGCGGGATAGTTAAATAAAAGCGTGTAAACGACTCTACCGGATCGTTCCAAAATGTCCCTTGTTATTCTTCATTAAACCTACTATCGGTTTAATGCGGACATGAACCTGCAGTGTAGTAGATCACCGAATGGTACTAGTTGTGCCCTCGTGGAGGCCGTGCTGCGGTTTTATTGAAAATCGCCGACTAACTCTAGCCGTGCTCTGTTTTTGTGGAGGCCGTGCTGTAACCGCCGGTTTAAATAAATATGAGAAATAATACTTTAAATAAGACAGGGCTGTATGGACAAAGCTCCCTTGCCCGTCCTCAATAGAGGACAAATCAACAACAACTAGCTAATTATGAACCCGAGTTCTTGCTATTTTCCGCGATTTTATGCATATTCTTGGCAAAAGCTGCATAGATTACCTAGTACTTATTTGTTTAAGCCCAAAAGGAACACAGTTGCCATTAAAATCACGTGCCAAGTCTTAAAAGAAACTTTTACAAAGTACATTTCTAGAAGCGATCTATCAAATCGCAATGTCAAAAGTCGAAATAAAATAAAAACAAAACGATTCCAACAGCGTTCAGAAGTCAAGAACGTGACAAAACTCCACAATGGACCGGCGACGATTCTCATAAAGGGGTTAAAGGGAAAAAAGGGATTCAGTTACGCCGACCCTGGACAGGAGGAGGGTTGACGGAATTATTTAAAAAATATAAATGTTAAGAAGGTTGAACTGGGTCGGGAAAATCCTTTGACTCCGAAATAGTTGTTTCTATAACAAAAAGTAAGATGTCACTCGGACCTTAGCGATGAAATCAAAAAGCAGTAGATACGTTAAGGGTACTCATTTAGTGAAAATGGTCCTATCTCATAGACAGGTAGCTACGGGTCCGGTACCACATGAACATTTTCAAGCAACTCGTAGACTTAATAACTTTTTGTTTTTTTGTATGGGACCCTTAATTTTAAATTAAAAAAATTTTTTTTTTGTATGGGACCCATAACTAAGACATATTTAGGATGTATGTAGTTACTCACAAATACTTAAAATTACTCGCGAATTGTTCTTTTTTGCACAAATTATTTTGATTGTTACCTTGCAAGTCGCTTTTAGTTTAAAGTTTAATGCATTTTATAAATTTTTTAAAACTTTTCAGTTACACTTTAAAATAACATCCAATCCCATACAATTTTTAAGTTATTGATTTGAACCTAAGACACATTGAGATTTAAAAACGTAGCACATAGAATAATTTATGATCATAGCTAATTCAAGAATGATTACCCTAAAAGCTTCTTTATCAGCGGGTTGAAAGGGTGACGTAATGACCGAATAAATTAGGGCGAAGCACCCGATAATTTTATTTGATAAAGCCCTGCAGGTGATAGACAGTGCTTTTGAACATATTTTAAAAAGTTAGCAAAGATTTTTTTTCAAAATATGCGGGTTAGGTTAGATTAAAAAAATTCTTGAGGCAGTATGGCCCTATAGGCACCTTGTGATAATTATATTCTGTGCATATACCGACATCTGATACTAAAAAACACAAAGCACGACTTATAGTCCAGTAGAGATACGAATTTTTTTCCCTAACAATTCAAAAGTTTTTTTTATTTTTGCTGAGTGGATCTTATGTGAACTACTATTATATATACTTACTATCTACTTCTCCGAACATTTTACAGGGAAACCTATTACAGTTACAGTACATACATTGTTGTTATTTTGAGTATGCAAGCTTCTTTCGCGATATACACAATAGTACCGCTCTCGGATCACGACCGTAGTTTTGTGCAATAATCAGAATTCATTATCTGTAACCCAAAATCTAACTACGCTACTTTACCCACTTCTGTCTTCCAATTCATGTGATAAGGGTCCATGGCCACAAAAAACGGCCAAACTGATTTATTAGGGGTGACTGGGAAGCAAGATTTTCTCGGAATTTACGAGGACTGGTGTTGCTAGCTTCGCCTTCGGCACTTTCGTCCGAATTTTGTATTCAAAATTCAGAGTATTTAATACAAAGTGGGTCTGAAAGGGGAGAAAGGGCAAAGGGTTGGACGCAGAAGAGATGATGAAATAAAGAAATAATTTCTATGGGAAATAGAAAGAAAAAATAAAATACATTTTACGAATTTTTATTTTTTATTTCTCTTTATGTTTTACGTTTTGTATTATTTTTAATTTTTGTGGTGGACTATAGCCCGAACGCCCTCGTTGAGAGGGTAGGCCTGAGCCCCAGCAGTGGGGACATTAATAGGCTGTTGATGATGATTATTTTTAATTTTTAGTCCTCAAAAGAAGTGAACGTTAAAAAATACAATTATTTTAGGATTAGGTATTAATTTTTTATGTTTTGGTTATGTTTTATTTTTAATTTTTATGTCCTCAAGCAAGGCCTTGGGATGAAGGTTGTTCCGGACCTTTCGATATGAGAGGCCGCGTCTTATCCCCTACGCCACTGACGCTCTTTACGACGATGAAGGTTATTTTTTTCTTTTTTAGGGTTCCGAACCTCAAAGAGGAAAAAAGGAACCCTTAGAAAGTAACACTTTGACATTGAGCTGGCTTAGCCTATTAGGGAGTTTCAATACTAGGAGATACCAGTTTATACTGACGTGCGGTCGACCGTACCTACAAGTTTGTACGCAACCCTCGGTGCGCGAGTAAGACTCGCACTTGTCCGGTTTTTTTTCTTCACATAAATATGAGTTAGGACCGCTAATAAACATGGGTTTGTTATTTTTCAGTACTCTACAACAGTGGTGCCGGAATTGTCGGCACCTTTTCAACTGACTTCAATTAGGGGGTTTATTTTTTGCAAAAAATTATGATAAGTTTTCGGGCACTTGCGGCTTTTGGCCGAAAGAAAACCCTCACGCGTGTCGGACTAACAGCAACCTATTCGACCATTAATCAATATAAGGACCTATCTAACTCCACCTCGCTTCACACGCCTCTTAAGTATCGGAAGTGATTGCAGAACCTTACTTTTCGTTTGTTATAGCGAGTGGACTTCAAATTTTTGTACTGAGGAAACTAATTCAGATAGTTGCTCTATTCAATGAATGCCTTTGAGAAGCCTTACATTGAGTCGTAAAAATGCAGGAAGGTTCGAATCTTTTTTGAATCTCTTTGGTGGCGCACGCTCCCCACAAAATTTTTTCATTCAATGAAAAAAATCAAAAAAGTCGAAATAAACATTTTTTTTTTATGTATATAGTTACTGGTTTATTAAAGTTTTCCCTGTAAAAATTAATACTTGCGTTAGACACAAACTTACTTAAATTATATTTTCACCCGACTACGGAAAAGGAGGGGTTTTACCCGACCGGCTATGTTTATTGATAACTTTTGATCATTTTGAGCATTGTGTTTGAGTTTCACGATTTAAATCCTATTTATCACCAGTTTTTCTGGCCAAATGCAGGGGGCAATTGGCCCTGTATCCCTACTCCCTCCCTTACTAAGCACCCCCGAATTCCGCACTAAATGTACTGTGAAACAACCATTTCTTATGCATGAGACAACGCCTCCAGTTAACTCAATGGCTTGGTACTGCGGTACATTTAAACGGTAAACTATAATTTAGGCTACTTTGTCTACAGCTAATTTACTGTACGGGTAGAGGTGAAGGTCAAGTTCGTGTTTCTATTATAGAAAACTAGCTTTTTCCCGCGGCTTCGCCCGCGTAGAAAAGTTTTTCCCGTGTACATTGTGAAACAGCACCCTCCATCTAGGCGTTTTGTTACTTAGGGGTATTAGCGGACGGCCCGCGACTTTGTTTGCGTAAAAAATAACCTATTTAAGGATAATATAAGCTATCACTGTACCAAGTTTCATCAAAATCTGTTCGGTAGTTTTTGCGTGAAAGAGTAACAAATATCCTCACAAACTTTCGCCTTTACAATATTAGTAGGATAGGATAGTATGATTATCCTACAATGGATGGACCTATAAGGTTTTAGTTTTATTTTAGAAATTGTCGCTTGTTCCGCAAATTGGCGGTTATGGTTCAAAATTATTGTATAAAGCTGATGGTAGGACAATTATGAGGTTTCCGTCGTCATCACATCATCAGCTTGTACTAGTCAACTGCTGGACATAGGCCACCCCCAAGGCGCGCCCCTGAACCCGATCCTCGGTTCTCCGCATTCAGTCACTCCCAAACTATGCCTGCCCACGCATGGTCTCCACTCAACAACTCGTCTACCCCCTTTTTGAGCTGTGTCGAACGAAGGCTTTGGTTCTCTGGCGGATCACCTCGTTGCGGATCCTGACTCTCAGGGAAACTCCGAGCTTGGCTCTTTCCATAGCCCGTCGAGCGGCTGAGTTTTGGGGCTAGTCCAACTGTCAGTGTTCACGTTTCGGTGCCGTACGTCATTACGGGTATGACGCACTAATTGAAAACTTTTGTCTTCAGGCATTGTGGTTGGTGTTTTCGGAGTAGGAGTCCTCTACCAACTAGCTCTTTCGAAGTTACCAGTAAACAATTCAAAATGGATTTTTAATTAAAAAAAAAATTTTTTTTGATTTTTTTTTTGGATGTTCATCTCTGTCACGCTATTCAAAAACTTTATACTGATAATTCCATCCGTGTTCAATTGACTTTGTTCCTATAAAAGCACACATGAGGGATTTTACAAGCGACTCCTAGGCGAAAATATCTTCGGTATGATCTGAAAAGGTATCTTTTCACGCAAGTAACTTTCAATAGCGACCGGCCCTTTGAGAGAGCACAAAAGAAATGTTTGGAATACATAAAATACATTTCGCTTCGTGCCTACGCGCTTTTGTAAAGCGAATGATGTTTTAATAACCTTTGTCCGAAACGAAGCGGACCAGTGGCGCATGGATATAGGCGACAAAACTGGCGCTCTATTTTTGATTCGCTCTCCTCGCCTTGAGCGTTCGATTCTACTGATTTTCCCTCGACTCCGCATTTTTGAACCGCTCGAACGGCAACGAGTGGTATCGACCAATCGTCGCTTGGGACGAGCCGAGCGGTAGAATAAACGTCAAATGCCATATGACAAAAGAAAAGAGACAACTATCACTGACACTTCACTTCACTTTACTTCAGTTCACTTTTTCTAACAAAGAGCAAAGATAATATCATATACAGTCTCTATGGTTTCGACCAATACTGAGCATTTTACGTTCCGCTTTACGTTTCGGTAATTACCGGTTTTTATTTTTTCTGCGTGAAACGAATAAAATTCTACATTTCTAATATTATTGGCAACACCGAACGCGAGCGAATCAAAAATGCAGAAAATCAGCGTCGTGCGACTTGGAAGTCGAGTATGACTTAAGTCGCATGCGACGATACAATTCCCTACGAGCGAATCAAAAATAGAGCTCCTGGTTGAATTTACGTATTTGTTTTGTACAATCGCGTATGAAACGATCGAACAGTTCAAATTCAATTTAAATTCTTTATTTTGTGAACAGAGAGAAAAACTATATGAGCTGGTTTTTTAAAAACTGTGGCGTTCCAAATCAAAAGGGACCTTGTGGCAGAGCGGGAAATGACTTATATGTACCTAACCATAGATCCAAGAACCAACCTCTAGGATTTTTAATACATTTGTGTAGTGACCCAATTGTGTCGTCATTTGAGTCATTTTACAAACTTTAATTATCACGGAAACTAAATTTTTATTAGTATGTTCCCAGTACTGTTCTACTAGTACTAGAACCCAATTGGTACGAACGATTATTTCCGATTTCAAAAGTTGTGACAAATTGGTAGCAAAGTAAAGACAATTTGTAACCGGTTATGTATAGGAATTTTTTCTCGATACGAAGCCATTGACGATTGCGACAAAATTCCTATAAAAATGGTGTAGATGGTACTCGGTATAGCCGCAGGTTTTTTAAGTGAAACGTCTTTGTCTCCTTTTTGCTAAAAAATGTCTGCGCGAGCTAATTTTCTTTTCTGTATATTTACACACCTATACCACCCTATACTTAAATGTACCTAAATAAATAGTATCGAGTCAAGACCGACCATTATTGGTAGGTACAGCTTTTTTTAAAGTTTCTCAACAATCAGTCGAAGTTTACGTTCGTATGTATTACGACTATGCGCCATTGGAATGCACTCGCTGCAAGTTTTGGAGAACTTCAGTCCAACTTCTTCAACTTCAATTTGTACATTTTGACACTCGTGAAACTTTTTTTTAAATCTAATTTTTTATTGAGGCTTGTGACTTAAAGAAGTCAATGCCAGCCTCGTAACGCACTGTTTGCCAAGTTATCTGATATCTACATTATGACATGTTGTCAGTTCTAAACCCTATGTATGACTATAGGTGTCATTCAACTCCGTGACATGTGGCCCAAAGGTATTTTACGTCAAAATCAACATTATTCGAAAATTCAAAGTACCACAAAACTAGTTGCTAATAAACCCAATGCCTCGGAAGTGACATTGGTTATATCTGCCTCGGAGGGAAGCATTACTGCCGTCCTTGGCTACTCACTGGCATACATCCAAACCTTATTGATCACTTACATAAGAAGACATCTTTTTGTTACGTAATGTTACGTTACAATTTTATCTTGACGGTGCCGTGTCTAGGAATACAAAGGACATATTAAGTTTATGTTATTTTTGTTGTAAAGATGTGTTTTTGCCTAGATCGATAGGATGATGTATCAGGAAGTTTTTTAGTAGTACAGTCGACCGCATGTCGGTGGAAACAAAACCAGTATAAACTGATCTTATGGAAACTCCTTAATTGGGAGACCAGTATATACTGGTTTCCACTGACGTGCGGTCAACCGTACAATGTATATTCTGACATAAAATTAAATTTATTTTAATTCCCTATTTACACAGTAGACTATTTATTGACACCGATGTTATGTTTTTTTGACATAATTGTAAGTCAAGTGCTTTGTTAAATTGACATTTTAATTTATTTTTGTTTTCAATAAAATGAATTTAATTATGTAGAAGCGAAATAAATGAATGTAATCTAAATCATACAATAGATAAATGAAAAATAATACATTTTTTATTGAATATTATTACAGTACATTTATGGAGGTAATTTTGTATGGATACTGTCAATTTGGCGGTGACAAATTTTGGGCTCGTATTTATTTAGTTTATAATAATATTGTCTTTGCTATGAAAATAGTACTATACTTAGGTCATTCCATAGTGTGCTGAGTGGGTCCCGGAGGACCCGAGCCGATGCCAAGCAACCGTGTTATGCTTTAACCATCCCACTAACGTCTTTAGCTTCATAAACATGATACCTCATGTCACATCTGATAGCTCTGATATTCAAGAAGCCCCGTCAGTTCCGTTAAGGTAATATAGGGTTAAAGTGTCCCAGAATACCCCTCCCCCCCTCTCCCACTCCCAGGACGGAAGGGAAGGGAGGGGGGGAGAGTCAGGTAGAGGTTAACGACCTCCCGGCATCGATACGGGTGCATCGACTTAGCCTAGTTAGAGCTTTCGCGGCGCTGAGCTTGGATTATAAAGTGGGTGTGTAGATGTTTTATTAATTGATTTAATATGGATTAATATAATATAGACATTGGTTCCTTACCGAATTTTATTCCTATTCCTTTTCGTTACATGCGGTCAGGATGTGGAACTAACTTCCTTCTGACATACGCGACAGCCAGTCTGTGGCGATCGTTAAAAAGCGAGCGAACGAGCATTACCTCTCTCTTGATCCTTATGTATCTAATAAACATTACAATGTGTAATGTATAAGTATCAATGTATATTAATTATTATGTAGGATAAATATTAGTATGTTTTATACTTTATCCGAGCGTCAGTGGCGTAGGGGATAAGACGCGGCCTATCATATCGAAAGGTCCGGAGTTCGATCCCCGGCTGGGCCATGTACCAATGGGTTTTTTCTCGAAACTTAAGTACATTTACTGACTGCTCTCAAACGGTGAAGGAAAACATCGTAAGGAAACCTGCATACGCAGAAGAAGAAATTCTTAGGCGCATGTGAAGTCCACCAACCCGCACTGGGCTAGCGTGGTGGACTATAGCCCGAACGCCCTCGTTAAGAGGGTAGGCCTGAGCCCCAGCAGTGGGGACATTAATAGGCTGTTGATGATGATACTTTATCCATTTGTTATACTTATAGTTTATATTACTTATTACGGTTATGTATTGTATTAATTACAGCGGGAGTATAGGTATTATAAGATAAAATGACTACATCGCGGAATGACTACATTGTGTTATGTCATTTATAATATCACCCACCCTGTATGTAGTAGGAAATTGAATTAAGCTACCGTCAGCCCGTAGCGGTGTGTTTGCTTGTATACAGCGTGGTCCGTGGCGGCCTTTGATCTTATATGTGTAATGTGTCACAGACTCATAACTTGAGATGCATCACTTCTATTTTTAGTACTAGCAAGAGCCGTGGTAGCCTAGTTGGTTGTGCACTCGCCTCACGTTCATGAGGTCGTGGGTTTGACCCTGGCAATGAGTTTTTCGAAACTTAAGTACGGTTTATTATAATACCACAGGTTTTTCGGCGAAGGAAAACATCGCGAGGAAACCTGCATACGCCGAAGACTGGTATTTACTATTCTAAGGCGTATGTGAAGTCCACCAAAAAACTGATTGGGGCACCGTTTGGCGGACAGGGGTTTGGCACAACAGATCCCATAGGGTCGAAGTGTCGCCAGGTATTCCTGGCCCCCTAACAAGATAAGATAGTACCAGCAAAATAACATACAGATCGAGTTGATAACATCCTTCTTTTTGAAGTCGGTTGAAAAAGATGCTCCATTGGGTCGGATATGTTGAGCGAATGAGTGATGAATGAACGAATGACGACACAAGTTATATCGAGCGAATGTGAGTGGTACATTCAACAAAAGAGACAGGTACGCAGGCACCATATAGAACTAGTATAGCGCTGTACTGTACCTATGATTAACTCTCTCTTTTGTTAACTGTAAGAGCCGGAGACGAGTTCTACTGACGTTACGAGGATCAAATAGAGCATCCTCACAGACGGACACTTGAAGAGCACTCGCGTCCCGCAGCGAGGGTGTGAGAAGGAAATGATGAGACTGGGCGAAGCGACTGAGGTGTGTCAGGATCGCGATACTTGGCTCTCCGTTCTCTCTGCCCACCCTACCAGTCAGTGACATTGGAAACATGTGACAGTGGAAACTTTTTCCTACTTCTTTCCTTTATTAATTTGTCTGGGGCCCAAGGTAGCGTAGAGTCAGTCCCAGGGACGTCACCTACCCTCACTGGTGTTTTTGTGTTGGTACCCCTGTTGATCCTCGCAATAGAGTGGCAGGGGGAGATGTGTGGTGGCGGGAATGCCCACCCTATCAGGAAGAACGCTGACGCTGAGGAAGGGTGCTGGACTCAATGCATAGAGCGCAAGCGGGGCCGGTGTACTTCGCGGATCTTGTTAGTTTGGAGGCGAACTTTGGGCGACTGAGAGAATCTAACAAGATATGGTCTAAAGTGGTCCCTAAACGATCATGCTTGCATGACATGCAACGTTTACGTGAACTATCATGCTTGCTATCAATCAGTACAGTGAAGCAACGGACAGCACGTAGTTTGCATGTCATGCACGTCAATCACTACAGCTAGACGGTCATGCATGAGTGACAGCACGTAATGCATGTCATGCCGCATGATCGTTTAGGCAGCCCTATAGAGCGTGAAGACTTCACTCATTCCCTCAACTCTGAACCGACGAATCAAGTTTCAGTAGCTATAGAAATTGGTCCCCGACAGAGAATATTCTCCAAACATCACGAAGGCGAACTGTCGGACCGTCACGGATTTCCGACGCGTCCGCCCGCTTTTATCTCACTATCTTGGGATCGGATAAATCCGTTTAGGGTTGCGACGAGCCGAGGGTTACAATAATCCGGACCTTTCCTCTCGTCTCGTACACTTTTTAAAAAACAACGCAACGAATAAACGTATGACTCCAAACTATCTAATCGTGTCGGTTCGGAATTCGAATGGGCGAGCTTAAATATAAGTCTCGTGTTTTCTCTTCCTTAGGAACGAGTGTAAGTATCAAGTTAAAATAATATCAAATCGATACATAAGTCTGCAATTCTCTTGAGCTGTGAAAAAATCAAACTTCTAAGTCAACGTAGTCAGAAGATATGGCCGATTTTGCTGCCGTTCAGACGCATACTACCAGAAACGCAAATTACCTTATACGCGGATGACCAGAATTTCATTACACGAACTATTTGGAGCCTCTTTTCACCCCTTAATATCTCAGAAACTATTTAACATAAACACATGAAATTTGGTATGTTTATTAAGATCCCTTAAACCAACGAAAACCCCACATTTCATAAATACAGCTCTTATAGTTTTTGAGATATTAAGGGGTGAAAAGAGGCTCCACCCACCCAGAATGTTGAAATTTGGTAAGAAGCAATGTCATAAAGCACAAGTAATGGAAAAATCCGAAAACCATTAATTTGTAGTTACTTCACAAAAAAAATCTTGTACCAACAATCTTAACTTTGCGTACGAGCAAGTCATCCATATAAGTTAGTACCATGTGACATGTAACTACAAATTTTATTAACGATTTTTAATTATTTCTTTAGATAAGCATATACGGAACCCACAGGGCGCGAGTACTACTCGCACTTGTCCGTTTTTTAATATTTAAAAATTATAAAAGGTTGGCATGAATAGAAATGAAAAATAGAACTGTCAAAATAGTTTAGTCCTGTCTGACAGAGTTGCTTTCTCACTGTATTATTAAAGAAACCCTGTACATTTTTCTGTATCTGACAAGACTAGAAGTTTCTAAAATTCATGCCAGCCTTTTCTTACTTTTGAAGTAAAAAAGAGCAAATTTTTACCGTCCGAATTGACATGAATGAGTACGTATGTACTGTAATAAATGTAAGTTTATAAATTTTACCGTCCGAATTGACATTTTACCGTCCGAATTGACATGAATGAGTACGTATGTACTGTAATAAATGTAAGTTTATAAAATACTACCTTTTTCCCGCGGCTTCGCCCGCGTAGAAAAGTTTTTCCCGTGTCACAATGTACACGGGAAAAACTTTTCTACGCGGTATCACTGTACCAAGTTTCATCAAAATCTGTTCCGTAGTTTTTGCGTGAAAGAGTAACAAACATCCTCACAAACTTTCGCCTTTATAATATTAAAAGTAGGATATTCTCGCTAATAGGTATTTAAATTTAAATTATTTTATTCGGCGTAGACGCTTCAATGTTCCGGCTTACCTCACGATATAAGCTTCGCGACTATAGCTGTCAATAGATTACCGAAAACTTCTAACATAAATAAGAATGGGCACTGTGTGAAGTAAAATATTTAAATAGCTGACCGCGAAGCGAGCTGCGGGCGCCAGGAGGTCGTCGACATCACGAATACACGGCGTCGGTCGGTCGTTGCTACGGAAAATGCATCCGGCGACTATACTGAGCTTAGGGCACGCCTTAAACTCAGGATCCTCTGTCAAGCGCAATGCTTACATAACTGCACCAACTGGCCAGGCTTGAATCATTCCAAACCGATTCGTCGGGTAAACTCCAAGGCTTGAAACGTCCAAGTCTGGAAACGCCCAAGTCTGGAAACGTCCAAGTCTTGAAACGTCCAAGTCTGGAAACGTCCAAGTCATGAAACGTCCGAGCCTGGAGACGTCCAAGTCTGGAAACGTCCAAGTATGGATACGTCCAAGTCTGGAGACGTCCAAATCTTGAAACGCCCAAGTCTGGAAACGTTCAAGTCTGGAAACGTCCAAGTCATGAAACGTCCGAGCCTGGAGACGTCCAAGTCTGGAAACGTCCAAGTATGGATACGTCCAAGTCTGGAGACGTCCAAGTCTTGAAACGCCCAAGTTTGGAAACGTGCAAGTCTGGAAACGTCCAAGTCTGGAAACGTCCAAGTCTTGAAACGTGCAAGCCTGGAGACGTCCAAGTCTGGATACGTCCAAGTCTGGAAATGAAAGGCCTTCAACCGCAAAACTGCGAACGACGCCTTAGCGCTCAGTAGAAAGAATTTACGCACACCAGTGAGAGCACTCACCGGACACTGCGGCCTGAACAACCTTTCAACCTTAAGCTCCGGGACACCAGAATGTCCAGACTCTGCCATGAGGCAGAGGAAACACGCAAATACCCCCTAAGTAACAAAACGCGTACATAGAGGGCGCTGTTTCACAATGTACACGGGAAAAACTTTTCTACGCGGGCGAAACCGCGGGAAAAACCTAGTGTAATATAAAACAGGGCGCGTCAGAATGCCAATGCAATCGGAACCCGGTAAAAATTTTCAACATCCCCGTGTTATCAATGTTACGTTACCCGGGTTTGTTTCGGACGTTTCAATTACGATCCGAGTGGAATGTCGGATGGAGGACTGGAGATAGCATAGCTATCAGATTGCACCTGTCTGAGCACCTAACTAGATCGGTCTAGTCTATCTCTTAACGTAGGTAAGTACCTTCAGACGCATAGTACCAGAAATGCAAATTACCTTATACGCGGTTGACCAAATGTGCATTTCGCAAATTACCAGATACGCAGATGACCAGATACGCGTATGACCAGATATCACCCGTTCATCTTACAAAGTAATTTACCAACCTGCTCTTCCGTTTTTAAGGTTCCGTAAGAAAAACAAGGAACTATAAGATACCCTGGACTTGACAACTGCTAATACATAGGTATTTTTATTTTAGTGGAAAATACACAACGTGACATTTTCAGTTTCAGTTTGATATTTCATTCTCATTCAGGGAGAGCGTCAGTGAAGGGAGAGCGTCAGTGGAGGGAGAGCGTCAGTGGCGTAGGGGATAAGACGCGGCCTATCATATCGAAAGGTTCGGAGTTCGATCCCCGGCTGGGCCATGTACCAATGGGTTTTTTCTCGAAACTTAAGTACATTTACTGACTGCTCTCAAACGGTGAAGGAAAACATCGTGAGGAAACCTGCATACGCCGAAGAAGAAATTCTTAGACGCATGTGAAGTCCACCAACCCGCACTGGGCTAGCGTGGTGGACTATAGCCCGAACGCCCTCGTTGAGAGGGTAGGCCTAAGCCCCAGCAGTGGGGACATTAATAGGCTGTTGATGATTGATGATTTCATTCTCTATAAATGTCTCAGTAAACACATCTAGCTAGACGTCAAATGAGGTGATTTCATAGATCTACGGGCAGGCGAGATGAACCAATTTGGAGAACACAAAAGATCTCTATTGTTTGTTTGCGCCCGTCACATCTATTGCGGTTATACTCAATGGTCTGTGTTTGGAGTGTCTCGCTTTGTTCCATTCATTTTCTAGTTTGAAAATTAATTTGGTAGCTTCAAAATGAATTTAACGTTATACACGCAAACATAGACGAATAATAATTTGATAACCGGATATAGATTCAACTGGGCGAAGTGGCAGTGACCCTGCCTACTGCGCCAAAGGTCGTGGGCTCGATTTCCACCCGGGACCAACATTTGGGTGATGAGCATAATTGCCGGTAAAATTCCGAAAATAATGTCTGTCCGGACTTTTGCACATAACTAATTTACGAGTAAATCCTAGGATTTACCGTAGTTCGGGATTTTGCGGTAACATACCCATATCTAAGCACCAAAATATTCGGGCTAAGACGCTGGGCCACTTACCGCGTAGCTTTAGGTAGTAGTAGGGAAATGAAATCCATATTTAAACGGAGGGCTTCCGAACGCAATTTGCATGCAAAATTTACGGCTCACTCTTGACCTATTTCGGAAGGTTCACCTGTTGGCCGTACATTAAACATTCATAGTTTAAGTAGGTTGTTCCACTTCAATTGAAATGCCATACGAAAACAACTGTATCTGTAAAAAAAATGTACATCGATAACTTATCGATCGCCTTTTTTTAAATGCACACCCTTAGAATGTACACCCTTTTTTTGAAGTCGGTTGAAAATTAACACAAACTTTTGCATGTCGGTAGTAACAGTACATAGTCGGTAGTCTAAATCAAACTTGACAATTGCTTTACTTTCACAAAAATGTAGACCGTAATAGTTATTTGTTATCCAAGGCTGCAAAGTTGGTTATTTTGTGCGAGTACTAGTATTGAAAACTGAGCAAAGCGAAGGTTCAATGATAGAATCCTGAGCGTAGCGAGGGTTTCAAGGTACGAGACGCAAAATAGCTCGAATTTTGCTGCCGAGCGCAATACACAATTTTTCACCTCACTACAGCGAGGAAAATACCATCCTTTCGGCGGTTTAGAACCACAAATAATAATAACCACAATTAGAATTGACCACTTCTTTAAATGTCCACCTTCTACAAATTAGTAGAAAAGTTTTAAAAAGTTTTTTTCCAGGTGCAGTTTTCCACGCAGATTTCGAATGAGAAACTATACCCTTCCGAGCCGGTGAGGTGAAAAATATTTTTTTCCGAACCTCCAGTAAAGCCCTAAACAGGTTGACGTAGCAAGGTAAACATGCTTTTAACGAACGGCGCGGCGGTGTGTCTGTCAGGCCGTAATTAAAAGTAAACATCACTGTTACCGGTATACCTACAGTACCTACCTATACGTGCGGTACCTCTACTTGTCACTGGACTGATTGGTTTTGACTTTGCGGACTGAAATTCGGGAAATATTAGGGCTTACTTACTTTGGTGCGAAGTTCGATCGAGAGCGTCAGTGGTGTAGGCCTATCATATCTAAAGGTTCGAAGTTCGATCCCCGGCTAGACCAAGAACCAATGGGTTTTTTCTCGAAACTTAAGTACATCTACTGACTGCTCTCAAACGCTGAAGGAAAAACATCGTGAGGAAGCCTGCATACGCCGAAGAAGAAATTCTTAGGCGCACGTGAAGTCCCCAGCCCTCACTGGGTTAGCGTGGTGGACTATAGTTCGAACGCCCTCGTTGAGAAAGTCGGACTGATCCTCAGCGTGGGGACATGTTAATATAGACTGTTGATTTGATGGAGTAGGGTTCTTTTTCAGCTAGTTACGAACAAAGAACAGTACTTCTAAGGCAACTGGTTACGAAACGTGGTTGCGATAATGGCCGGAAGGTCTTTGTCATTCAAATAATCGTCAGTTTTATAGTAAGCTTTCTTACAAATACCAAATGCGATTCAAAAATCACTGAAAATGTTTTTTTATTGTGTGTTTACGGCTCTGGATACAATACAAAGTTGTTTTGTAACGTGATTCTTGATTTTCCTATTATTCATAATCAATATATCCTCTGGTGGTTGTAAAAGCGACAGATACATTTTTAAACAGATTTTAGAAGTGACCCGACGAATGCAAGTGTCCGTGATGACATAGACAAGTCAGTAATCATCGTCAGCGCTGTAGAACTGCATCGGTGCGAGATGAGGAGGCTTTGCCAAGCGATGCGGAGAGGGACTCATTAGTGGCGGCGTTGCTTAGCTCTTAACCCTTTGTAACTCGGACGTATTTCATGTCAGTCAGATACCCTGACATTGTCACTCAAAAAAACTGACATTCTGAAACACCAATCAGCCTGTAGACGTCCACTGCTGGACAAAGGCCTCCCCCAAGGATCTCCACGCACGACGACCGGTCCTGCGCTATCCTCATCCAGTTGGGTCCCACCTTTTGAAACATACATACATATATTCACGCTATGTCCCTGGCGGGGTAGGCAGAAAGAACGGAGCGCCAAGTATCGCGATCCTGACACACCCTTTCGCTTCGCTCAGTCTCATCATTCTCTTCATACACGCTCGCCGTTTTTTGAAACGTAACCGCGATTAATTCCTCCAGACGCATAGTACCAGAAACGCAAATTACCTTATACGCGATTGACCAGATGTGCATTTCGCAAATTTCCAGATACGCAGATGACCAGATACGCATATGACCTAATTTTGTTTCGCAAATGACCAGATACGCATAATACCAGATTTTGTTTCGCAATTTGCCATATACGCATATGACCCGATTTTTTTGTTTCGCAAATTGCCAGATACGCACATGACCAGATTTTGTTGTTTCGCAAATTGCCAGATACGCACATGACCAGATTTTGTTTCGCAATTTGCCATATACGCATATGACCAGATTTTATTGTTTCGCAAATTGCCAGATACGCACATGACCAGATTTTGTTTCGCAAATTACCAGATACGCAGATGACCAGATTTTGTTTCGCAAATTTCCAGATACGCACATGACCAGATTTTGTTTCAGACAAAGTATGACAATAACTAGCGGAATAACTAGCTAGCTGGCATCCTGATAGGCTGATAGTCTAAGATTGGTTATAGATAGGTTGTGGCATACTTTATTAAAGTTAGATACGTAAACGACTTTTAAGCTTTATCGCCGATCTCGAAGTTAAGTCCACACTTAGCTAAAGCCACTTGGCTTCGCTGCTTCCCCGTAGCACTTACCCACTCTGTTGTGTCAACGGTCAGAGTCCTCCGGACTTGAAAATGCTTGGCGCGACTCCAACTTTTAGATAAAAAGCATTTAAAATATCAATTTAAAAAGTAGAATGTCGTTAATTTGATCAGCGACGGTGCCATTGGCTATAGTTGCCAGAAAATACCATTTCACAGCACCGACAGTGAGAATTTTTGTTTTCAAAGCTTTGTTGTTTTTATTCTGAAAATGGTTGTTTGGTATCTAATTATAAATATTTACTTTTATTATTATCGTGTTATCTTTTAGTGTAAAATTTTACTTTGTGTACCTATGCTTCCTTTAAGTTGACTATGATTTTGCCAACGTCATGGTTAGGAAAGCTCGAAGCGGAAGGACTCGTGTTTCGGAGTCCTTCCGCTTCGAGTGTGTCCTTTAAGATCAAAATTCATTATTTGCGAATCTTATCAAGCAGAATATTCTAGTCTAGTTTTATAAATAGAATTCTTATTTAAGTCTACATTATATTAATTATACTAATTATATTATTTAAGTATATTAAAGTATTATTGCATTATAAATATTAAAGTATACATTAGCTAAATACTTGGTATTTTATCGTGAAAATGACATCAGCGGAATATTTGAAGACTGAGTCATCAATATCGGTGAACTAACTCATTGCAAACATATTTTTTTCAATCAATTAATTGACATAATTCACGCACTTCAAGTAGGGAACTACCATGAAATTAACTTAATTGCTTTCCAATATCTAATTATTCACACTTAATATTCAATCATTTCTTTACTGGAATCAAAGTTTGACAACGTTTCATGTAAGAGTTGAAAATGATTAAAATGTGTAATATTATTTTTATGTTCGTATTTAGCTACAGTAGTGGCGAGACGAAAATAATCAAAGTAAATGGTCTAAATTTCCAGTCAAATGGAACCCCTGTGAGTTTGGATGTGCCTGTTAAATATAATGGTGAGCTGGTTAACCAATTGGATGAGATACGAAATAAAAGTGTATGGAAAATGAACGAAAAAGCTAAGAATCTCACTAGAACATTTATTGGAAAAATTTCAGAACTAAATGCGACAGAAAAAAAACATATTGATGATATTTTGCAAGAACTTGTGTCCGAGGAAGAAAAAACCGCAGATACAAAAGAAACATCAGCAACTGTTGCTGCAGTTTACAAAGATTCAAACAAAATTACTACAACAATAAGTGCAGATTACAAAAATAATAAAAAAGAACATTATGAAAAGTTATCAAAAAATAAACAATTTGTCAATCACAATGAATCGACTGCAAATATGTCAAAAGTAGATACTTTGACAAGTAGTAACAAAACCAATAGTCTCCTAAAAGAACAAATGAAACATGTAGATCAATTTAAAATAAATACAACAGGAAGAAAGGAAGTCATTAATAGTACAAAAATTACTACTAATACTGCGAATGGTGATAAAGTTATGATGGTTACAGTAACAAGTAATAGTAATAACCATAGTCTACCAACCAGAAAAGAATCTGAAGATTTGTCAACATTGTTTGCTACGACCAAAAAGGAAGAACTTAAAAACACAACTTCAAGTAACGTAAAAAATAAAGTTACAATGAATTTAGTTAGTAATGAAGAGGGAAATTATAACAACAGGACATCTAATACTATGAAAGATCTGACAGAAAATATTTACAGGCGCGTGATGAAGCTGATACAGATAAAAGAGAGAAAGCCAGTTGAAAAACCAATAGTAAATGTGCCGATAAGTGACGACATAGAAACAGGTTTCATACCGCTGGAACAAAAAGAAGACTATGTGTATAAAAGAAGCGAATCGCTCTATTCACCCTTTCATAAGCTGTTGTAAAAATTTGAAAACATTGTCAAAATACCGAGTAAATGATTCTGTAAGTTATCTTCCGACTTTATTTGTAAATAAAAAAACTATTTAGAAGTACGCCAAAAATTTTAAATATTGTTTATTGCGCGTAAAAATTGTTAAGTCGAAAGTCTAACAAGTACCTAGAGTGACATAGTTGTGCGGCGTGACCGCACCATTTATAGACAGCAAGCTCTGAATGTGTCTAGCCCTGCAACATTTACTTTGTCAGTTTTTGGAATTGGCTCAAATTTTGCAAAACAACCAGGGCGAAGCGAATGCATTTCAGGTTTCAGTGCTGCTGGAATGCATCCAAGAACGGGATTGCCAGAGGATTTATCTGTGACGTGTACTAAATGGACGTTGTCAGACTGACTGTCGGAGGGATTTTGACATTCACATTCTTAGAAACTCTAGTTAAACCTGACTTTTAAGGACTCTTTTGGCGGGAGCGAAGTGTCATGGTCGTTTCTTCTATTATATATTTTGCGGGTTTTAATGTATAATGGCGATAGTATTTTACACATTAGGTGCTTGTGGTTGTGCATATTGTGCGGGAAATTAAAATAACAGCATGTAACAACTCTTTCATCTCGTACCAAAATTGTCCATTTGAAATCTTCATTACAGTTACTATCGATTTAACCTTACAGTGAAAATAACTAACCTAGTCGTGCTCTATTATTGTGGAGGCCGTGCTGTAACCGCCGGTTTAAATAGATATAAGAAATAAGACTTTAAATTCAAAATAAGATATGGCTTAAAGGTCTTGTTACCAAGCCAAAACCTACTTTAAAAAAAAACTGACTTATAAAGTTCAATCGGCGCCTGTGTTGGCAACGTCGTCAGTGGCGTCATCGCTCTTTCATTGCATCTCATTCACTCAATCAACGCGCTCATTTTACTAGTAGATTGCTAGTTCCCAATAACATTTATATTTTTTGTAATTTAAATCACATTAATATCCAACTTTTTCCGCTCCGACACTATTTTTGCTGAAACCGCTAATTGGATTCTGAGCTTCTGACGGAACCCCAAAAGTACGCTACGAATTTCCCTGTGACACGACATTAATCCCTTTCAGCGAGTTCCGTAATGAAAAAGCGAAGTGTAACCGAACCACGTGCCTAATTGCGTACTTTGTTATGCTCTTTTCACACTGAATGCTTTATAATATTAATATCTGAAGCTACATAGGTGGACGGATAATTAGAAACAGGGCAAGATTTTCATACAATCGAGGTCACTTTGAAGCCATGGTTCTCCGTGAAGACTTGATCGGGGCATGATCTGATGACGGTCATCGATAGAGTAGATGGAGGACTTTTAGATCGTTATAGATATCCAACTGATCAGATAAGCCGTCTGGAAGCAGCATCGTCATGAAGAAAAAAACACTCAAAATCACATAAAAATGTATGAAATTTTTTAAGTCAAGGAATCATGACGATGCTGCTTCCCAACGGCTCATCTGATCAGTTGGATATCTGTAACGATCTAAAAGTCCTCCATCTACTCTCTCGATGACCGTCATCAGATCACGCCCCGATCAATCCTTCACGGAGAACCATGGCTTCAAACAGACCTCGATTGTATGAAAATCTTGCCCTGTTTCTAATTATCCGTCCACCTATGTATTTCTGCCGCTAATACAATGCATAATAATTTCTCAAAAACGAGTTCTCGAGTGGAGACCACGACTAGGCAAGCGTAGTGTGGGACGCCCCCCGGCTAGATGGAGCGACGACCTGCGTAGGACGGCTGGCAGTGACTGGATGCGGAGAGCCGAAGATCGGGTTGGGGGAGGCCTATGTCCAGCAGTGGACTAGTGCAGGCTGATGATGATGATGCATATTGTGTTCCAATTTGAAGGGTGAGAGTGGGCGTATCCTGCCCTTGACTTAAGGGGGGTAAATCAGGGATTTCCTGTAGGTAAATAATATTAACTCAATTTGAAGTTCTAAATGAAAATTTTAAAATACTGACCTGTACATTTTACTTCATCTACGATTTCATAAATACGAGTATAAACGATACTTCGCACAAATGACATGTCGCACAATCGTACATCGCACACTCGTGGTCGCACTTTTGTAATAATTCCGTTTAAAGCAAAAAAATTAGTTAAGTATGAAAAGGCCAACGTCATTGGATGTTTAGGCGTTTTTCCCCAAATAATGTAGATATTTATGCCCATGACACATAATAAATAGATTCATTTATATCTCTTTTACATTTAACAATATCATCAACAGCCTATTAATCTCCCCACTGCTGGGGCTCAGGCCTACCCTCTCAACGAGGGCGTGCGGGCTATAGTCCACCACGCTAGCCCAGTGCGGGTTGGTGGACTTCACATGCGCCTAAGAATTTCTTCTTCGGCGTATGCAGGTTTCCTCACGATGTTTTCCTTCACCGTTTGAGAGCAGTCAGTACATGTACTTAAGTTTCGAGAAAAAACCCATTGGTACATGGCCCAGCCGGGGATCGAACCTCGGACATTTCGATATGATAGGTCGCGTCTTATCCCCGAGGCCACTGACGCTCCATATTAGTTATTGTTAATATACTAATATTTACAACTGTCGCTTGTCGCGTGTTACACATAAAATTTGGTCAGAATTTCGTAGAAGTAAAAATACGTTTTTGACAAGAAAATAAGATAATCCAACTAAGAAGTCAAGGTCTTCGTAAGCTGAAGCATAGTGGCTAGGATAAACGGAACCGGTGGCGAAAGGCGATAACTCGTAAGATGTGCTACAAAAGTGCTTGAAAGCATCAGCGCGCAGTGTGAAGGAGGCATAACTACGTACTCTATTAAGTCGGCTTCACACGCCGCCCGCTAAGTGCGTTTGCCCTTAATTAAACACGATATAAGGCCCATATATTTATGAGACAAGTCGCGCATACGATGGCGAAACTCAATTATTTAAAAAACCAGACATCATTCATTTTAGTCCAAAAATGAAATAGCAGTAAAATAGTACTTAATTCAATACACTTTATTGCACATTTAAAAATTACAGACAAAAAGAGAAAACAGATACTACATAAAGGCGATCTTATCGCTAAGAGCGATTTCTTCCAGACAACCGTACAAATTTTCGTAATGGTATATTTTGTTATAAGAACTTGTCCGTCTAACAAGCTTTCGGACCCGAACTTTCCGAAATAGACGAAACTTCATACGAGCTACAATTTAAGTCAATGTTCGTAAATCACGAATTTATGAAGTCAGGAGCTACAATTTAAGTCAATGTTCGTAAATCACGAATTTATGAAGTCACGAGCTACAATTTAAGTCAATGTTCGTAAATCACGAATTTATGAAGTCACGAGCTACAATTTAAGTCAATGTTCGTAAATCACGAATTTATGAAGTCACGAGCTACAATTTAGGTCAATGTTTGTAAATCACGAATTGATGAATTCACGGGCATCAGTTTAGTGTAACTCATCATCAGCCTGCACTATAATAGTCCACTGCTGGACATAGGTCCCCAAGTTAGTGTAACTAGGTGCCGTAGCCCGTAATCGAGCGCTTCTCAAACTTTTCTCATCGACGCACATTTGCATATCCAATAGCTAGCGGATTGAACGCTTTCAAAGTTAGTGCCCCAGCTACTTACGGTGAACCCGCTTTGGTATAACTTGACAACTTCGTTGAGGCACCTGCCTTGCCGTCGTCGTGTATATCTTGCATTTTGGTAAACTACAGGGACGATGTGGGAGAAGTAAGTAGTTCTCGAGTGAAGGCCACATGTGGGCAAGCGTAGTGTGGGACATTCCCCCCTCACAGCATAGCACGCAGGCAGCCGAGGAGGCCGTCGATAAACTGATAATATAACGATGATGATGACACATTTGGACATTTTGGGAATTGGTCAATCTGGGAATTGGATATTTTGGGAATTAGTCATTTTAGGAATTGGTCAGTCACGGAATTGGACATTGGGGGACTAATTCATGATGATGATGGTCCATACATGATTGCCTTGATAGGTATGTAGCTAACGTCCTGAGGGTTTAATGTGACCAATTTAATGTGACCAATAAGTAAAGCGCAAATGTTAACGTCAGCCTATCTATAGTCTATATTAGCATCACATACGCCTCGTTCGGAGCTGTCGGGTTATTCGGTAGGTTGGTACCTAAACTATTGGAGTAGGGGCGACCTCATTTAAGTGACCAAGTAATAAGCCTTTGGCTGGTAAGTGCCGATCATGCATCATACGTTCTCTATGGACCTAGTAAAGTATCTCTAACCTATCCATTCATACGATGTACTTAAGTACTAACAAGTAAGTTATTTCATTGTTCTGGACGGAAAGTTTTTCTAGACGCAATCTAGAAAAATCGAGTCAGAAATGAGGAGATCCGCAGGAGAACCAAGGTCATCGACATAGCTCAAAGAATTGCGAAGCTGAAGTGGCAGTGGGCTGGGCACATCGCTCGTAGAACTGACGGCCGTTGGGGCAGAAAGGTTCTCGAGTGGCGACCACGTATCGGAAGACGCAGTGTAGGCAGGCCTACAAGGTGGACCAACGATCTGGTGAAGGTCGCGGCACCCAGCTGGATGAGGTTAGCGCAGGACCGGGCGTCGTGGAGATCCTTGGGGGAGGCCTTTGTCCAGCAGTGGACGTCTACAGTCTACATCATATCAATGATGATGATGAATCTAGAAATAAATTAAAACTTTTAAAAAGCTATTTAAAAAGGCCCGTCCGTCACAGGTCCAAATACGTCGCGCGTAAAAGTTTTCAGGTTTCTGCTTTTATTTAGATTCTTAATTTTATCTAGTTTAACCTTTTTTTCTTTGTTGCGTGTTTATATAAATTTATTAATTATTGATCATAATTGATTTATAATTCTTTTAAATTAGGAAAAAAACATAAAAAAAGAAATTGAAAATTACTTCAGTAATAAACGCACAGCTGAAACCACTGGATCTAAAACTTAAATTGAAAGAAATGACTTTATAATTTCTACCTCTGAGTATTATGTAAATATTATTGATTACTGTCATTGGTTAAACCGTTGCAATTGAAATAAATAAATAAAATTAAATTATGTAATTTGGTTGGCCCGGGATCGAATCTTGTTCCTACCAAATGCTGTTGGGACAACACGAATCTGTCCGTATATCACACAAAAACCAGGTGTAAAGCGTATTTAGGAAGCATATTTCTAAAGCTAAAACATTATTGGCTGAAAATTTCGGTTCTCTGGGGCTCTTAGCCATAAATCGTATTATATGTAACGGGAACAACTTTTAATGACTCAATAAAAGTTTCGGTAACTAGAAAATTTTCTGCTTTCCCAGTGTTCTTGAAACTTATTGGCATTATAGAACCAGAAAAATCAGTTCTAGCTACCTATTGCATTTATTTTCAAAGCCTCATCAGATCATTTCCAAAGCCTTTCGTTGACGAAAAAAGGTCAACATACCGTTGAGTTACATTTTAAAATTTAAATTTACAACGGACAAGCTTTGGTCACTCGATCGGTATGGTGGCATCACCTAACTGCACCGAATGCGAAGTAGTCGAAGACGCATACCACATCAACATGGAGTGCGTCCGGAACGAGGCTGAAAGGATACAGTTTTTCATCTCGGCCTTTTAGCGTCCACTGCTGGACATAGGCCTTCCCTAACGAACGCCACCACACCCGGTCCTCCGCTCTCCGCATCCTGCCGCTTCCGGCCACCTTCTTTAGGTCGTCAGTTCACCTGGCGGAGGGGCGATACAGTTTTTAATTTCTATTAATATAACTTCCGTTATGAAGTGGGACTATGTAACAGTATCCTGGCTCTCCCCGCCTCGAGGACGGCCACTGTACAAATTATTTATTTATTTAACACTTTATTGCACACACACAGAAAAACATTTACAAAATAATACAGGGAAAAATAAGTACAAAGGGCGAACTTATCTCTCGAAGAGATTTGACCCGTGAGAGAGAAAATTTAAGTTTAAATGAAGTTAGACACGTGTGTACATACATTAAACTAACTATAAACTAGATACCTAAATGCAAAAAAATATATAATAATAATAAATATATAGGCACTAAATACATAATAACATGAAATATATATGCAATGTATCATAAATACTAATAAAAATAAAGAAAAAATAAAATAAATATGAATACTAATATAATACAATAAATATAATACAATACCACATAAAATACATATAATACATAAATATGAATATCGATTTTATGTCAGCGACAGATAGACTCTTTAACGCGTTTTTTGAAAATGTAGTCAGATTGACTATCACGAATGCCGGCCGGTAACGAGTTCCACAATTAGTACAGTCGACCGCACGTCAGTGGTAACACTTTGACCTTGAGCTGGCCTAGCCTATTGGAGTGTTTCAATAGTAGGAGAGACCAGTTTATACTGGTTTTGTTTCCACTGACGTGCGGTCGACCGTACATATTGGTGAGATGGTAGGTAAGATGTAGACAGTAAGTTTTAATTATAGTATAGTTTAGATAAGTAATTTATTATGAACTACACAAGTAGGCAGGTACTTAACTATGAGGGTGACATTTTCACTTAGGAAAACCCCTCTTTAAATAAAGATTAAAAAAAAAAACAAATATGTAAAGTATATGTCTTTATTTCGGTATCCTACCTACATTACATGTATTATCTCTTTGAGTATACTATATTACAGAATGCTACAATGACTTTGTTTTATTCAACTGATCTCCATGAAACAAGCATGTGTATTGGAAATGAACATAGACTAATCCGCAATCTTTGTGTATCGATGGGTTTCCTCAAAATTTAAGTACATTTTCTGGCGACCCTCAAACGGAACTCGGAAGGAAAACATCGTGAGGAAAGGATGGATTTCTTAGGCGCATGTGAAGTCCACCAACCCGCACGGGGCTAGCGCGTTTGACTGTCTGTTTTGATGATTTCTCTTGAAATTGTCCGGTGGGAGGGGCCTGAAGCTATCTCTATAATGTAGGTAGGTACTCTTAATTTGTAGTAGCCTCAAAAATACATATATGTATCTAGTAGTTTGGCAACTGTAACTGCACTATCTTGCTGGCGAACCTCCAAGAACCTAAAGCATAATGATACCACAATTCAGGAAAGCGTACCTCATATAAGTGGTCTTGGGTCGTTTGTGCAGTCGGGAATAAACTACCTAGTCAATGAACGAATTTCTTACTCAATTTGTGTTTTAATGCATTTTCGTATGTTTACTTATATCATAAATATGTTATTAAGTACAGTCGACCGCACGTCAGTGGAAACACTTTGACCTTGAGCTGGTCCAGCCTAAGAGAGTTTCAGTACTATGCGAGACCAGTTTTACTGGTTTGTTTCCACTGACGTGCGGTCGACCGTACCTACAATAATCATATTGCTCTTTATGGATATTTACAATTTGATTGATTACTGTAATTGGTTAAAT
Organism: Metalampra italica; assembly: GCA_949699065.1. NCBI lineage: Eukaryota > Metazoa > Arthropoda > Insecta > Lepidoptera > Oecophoridae > Metalampra > Metalampra italica. Next base: position 10,288,146 of record OX452980.1, read on the forward strand.
CGTTGTAATTAAATAATTAAATACCTAAATATTTTTTACAAAAAAGTAAAACCGATGCGCGACGTAGTAATCATGTTCTAATAGACTTGTTTAAAAAATAATATATATGTATTTATTTACTTTTAATATCGAAAAAGAAACGTAATTATGTATTCGTGAAGGGTTTATTATTAAAAGAACAAAGAGAATAGTGTATTGTTTGGGCGATTTATTTATTCATTCGCGAAATCCGATGGTAATGGAATATTCATCGTGGCTGGATGAACCCGCATTGCCTTTGCTCTACCGATTTGTGTATGTATTGTGGCTTTGTTTATTTATTTATTTAACTCTTATTGCACACAGTTACAGCCAAAACATTTACAAACCAATAAAGTGAAACTTAGGTACTTACAAACATATCTCCCATAGAGTTGTATTCCAGTAGACGCACGAGAGATATATAATTTATATGAAAGGCAGGTAAGGTTTGTATATCCGACTAATATTATAAATGCGATAGTTTGTAAGGATGTTTGAATGTTTGTTACTTTTTCACGAAAATTTGATGAAGCTGTATATCAGGTAATATAGATTTTACATCTTTCTGTGTATTTTACATTAGAATAACACATAGGCTATTGAACCTCGGGAAAAGCTGTTCCCGCAAGCTAGCAAACAAACTAGAAAACAAGCTAGCAAACAAACTAGCAAACAAGCTAACAAACAAGCTAGCAAACAAGCTAACAAACAAGCTATCAAACAAGCTAGCAAAAAACTAGCAAACTAACTAACAAACAAGCAAACAAACGAACAAACTAGCTATTATCCTACAATGAGCACCTAAATCATCATCATCAACAGCCTATTAATCTCCCCACTGCTGGGGCTCAGGCCTACCCTCTCAACGAGGGCGTGCGGGCTATAGTCCACCACCACGCTAGCCCAGTGCGGGTTGGTGGACTTCACATGCGCCTGAGAATTTCTTCTTCGGCGTATGCAGGTTTCCTCACGATGTTTTCCTTCACCGTTTGAGAGCAGTCAGTACATGTACTTAGGTTTCGAGAAAAACCCATTGGTACATGGCCCAGCCGGGGATCGAACCTCGGACCTTTCGATATGATAGGTCGCGTCTTATCCCCGAGGCCACAGACCTAAATCTATAGCATAGATTTTATTTACCACGCAGCTAAGTTACCCCAAAAGTTGTAGTTTGTAGAACTGTGCAATAGAATAAGTCGAGCAGTAAATTGGTGTGCGACTTAGCTAACTTGGGAGTGTAGTTTCATACTTACTTCCCTCAGTATTGAAACTTGGGTTAGTTTTAAGAAATCCTTAATTGGTTCCCTGTAATAAATTTAGTAATTGCTTATTTATTTTAACACATTTAAAATTTTCCGTTCATTTAGAAAATCTAAATAAATAAAACAAAGTGCGGGTTAGAACTCAAGAACCGCTGAACGGGTCTTGATGAAACTTGGTACAGGGATAGCATATAGGCTACCATGTTACCGCGGTAAACTGTTCCCGCGGGAAATTATTCCCGCGGGAAAAACCGCGGGCAACAGAACGATAAAATGAAACCAAAGGGGTTTCGCTTGTCAACAAACACCGCCTTGTATTTTCATCGCAAATTAATCAGCCTGTTTTCCGCCCACTTTTCCAGGCTTGCATAAAAATTGCCGGTTTGCTAATCTTTGGCGATTAATTTCTGCTGTTTTGTTTATCTTTTCCCGTCGCCGTTACGGTCAGGTTGAAGGCCTTAATTAGGTAAACAAAAGTTAATTTGACTACTCGGCTGTGTTGCCAGCAAGAAACAGCCATAAAACTTTTGGTACATGTCAGCCGTTTTAGATTAACATCCCTATTACCTATCTATACAACAAGGTATCTCTCTCTACACAAACTTAGAGGGATTTATACATCCTATTACGTTAAATGGTCTTCATTATCAGCCTTTTAACGCCCACTGCTGGAGATGAACGCCTCCACACACGGTCCTCCGATCTCCGCATTCAGTAGCTTCTAGCCACCTTCTTCAGGTCGTCGGTCCACCTGGTCCCACGCGTAAATAATAGTTACTAGTTTCGATGACTTTTGCGTACAATCCCTAAACATTCTGAGTAGGGGATGCAGTATGTGTATCTTTCCATGTATGTGTATGTGTATTCTTTTCCTTCTTTCTTTTCTTTTTCTTATCTTTTCATTCCCACATGGGGAAAATAATACGAGCGGCCGGATAATTTACCCAGCTAATGGGGAAATTAAATTAGACGGAGATCGGACGTGGGTACCGACCTCTTTAACCCTGCGGTCGGCTTTACAAATAAAAGGCAATTGTAAACTGTTGTTACCTTGGGTTTTAACGTAATTTCAATAATGCGGTGGGTTTTAAACAGCAATCAAATTCACAGTCGACTAGCTGTGAACACCTGCGGCCTTTGATATGAAAAATTAAGACTGCAATGAATTGTTTTAATGAAAAAATGTTTTTTTTTAATCAAGCACTTATATTAAATCATCAGCTTTAATAGGTTTGCAAACTAAATTCCTAACTGCTCATTTTTGCCTTCGACGAATAGGAACAAAAACATTTCAATTGAAACAGCTAAAAGCTATGGAAGAAACGGATAAAAGCACTGAAATGGAAAGCAATTGAACAGATGTGCGCCGGAACATTGTATTAAACTGAAATATTTCAATTTACTATCCGTAGGGTTGGCGATAACTTGTCGCATAACTACGACATGGTAATTGTTATTGAACAATAAGATAAAATCTACAAGATACAGGATGGAATAAACGAACCTTACCTGGAGGGAAAGTGACCCGAGAATCGAACCGGACAAAATGTGAAACAAAACTGTATTTTTATAATATAGGTACCAACCAGAAGGGTCCATCATAAGAATCAATTCCATGTAAGTAACATAGTACCTTAAATTAAAAGAATAAACAATGAAATTTGACATTATATTAACAAAACTATTAAAAGTATTCCTGAAATGTCATGTTTGGAACATCTCATCAGGTATTCCTGGCTACCCTAAGACGTTAAGATAGGATACCTACTGTGTGCGTCAAATAAATAAATTCATTCATTCATTTCGTTCATTCATTCGTACTGTTAAGACATAATTTATTAATATTCATGACCAAGAAATCTCTAATCGCGCCGATAACTCAGTTTGTTAGCAATCCTACTCATATGTTACCAAAAATTGATTATTGTTGCAGAAGTGGAAAATATAACGGTCAAAATTCTTTTGGACAACCCTAGGGTTGTATACTATGGAAAACGTTCAGAACCAATTATTTTCAAACCTGACCCACTCGCAGTGCAAAATACGTCGCTTAACTGTTAAAAATATGCGTGGAACAAGTATTTGCTTTTCAGCCAGCCATTTTTATAATCAACTGAACAATTTCATGCAGATCAGATGCACCTATATTGAAACTAAAGACAACCCGACAACCAATTTGGTTTAGACAGAAGAGATCGTAGGTTCGGTACCCACTGGGGGCTATAGACAAGTTTTTACAAGTCGGCCCTGCATACGAGGCTCACACCATTTCGACGCATATTTCATAGAAAATAAACTTAAATCTTACGGGTATCTTATCTTGTCAGGAATACCTGGCGATATTTCGACCCTAATGGGATCTGTTGTGTCAAACCACCAATGATCCCTTTTTTGGTGGACTTCACAAACGCCTTAGAATAGAAATTCTAGCATTTGGCGTATGCAGACTTCCTCACGATACGCTCGGACGCTCGAGGTTTCGGTTAGCCAGCAGAATGATATTGACATAGGGGGCACTTCTGATGTTGTTGCACCCCCTGACACGTAATGGTCGACAGACTAGTAAATACCTGACGTGCTGGACGAACACGTCCACTATTTACGAGCATACTTCGAGTGAATTACGCGTCAGGTATTTTCGAATGTGACCCGGTGTTAGTAGGGGCCTTCCGTATACCACGTGGCCAGTGTAAGTGTTCGATAAACATGCTATGGTGGGCTACGTCGGACGAAGAGAGTCCAAGTCATAGCTGATAAAATTAAACATACCACTGTCTCCTAGCCGAAGCGAGGTTATTTTATTTACTTTGTATTTACACTACTTATTTAGGTATACAATATACCTAGTATAATCTAATATAATCTAAAAAGAACATCGTTATCAACAGAAAACCAGCGCTAAGCTGAGTTGAGACCCTTTTCACGGCAACAACTGGACTTAAGACACCTAAAAATGTTACAGTTTTTGCATATCAGTATCAGCTACACTTCATAATTATGTCAAATGTTTTACTGGTATTTTTTACTTGTATTTTTTTCTTCTATGTTGTTGCCTGAAATAAATGGAAATAAACGCATTACTTACTTATCTTAACTCATAGTCCACCCGGTGATACCGCGACTGCGACCCTATGAGATCTATCATCACCACATCATCACACTATTATTATGCATCTAAGAGGTAGGAGCCTGAGTCCTCGGGTTCAGGATAGGCTGTACCCAGGATCTCGATCACTCGCCTTGCAGCTAGTGCATTGCATTCGCACAGTATTACGTTTCATCGTCTCGCTGTCCTCTCCACTGGCTCATCAAAAACCCGGGTAAAATGCGTTTTGGATAAAAAATTCTACGCTCTGCTCGCTGATTTTAATTCAAAAACCAAGCTACATTAGTCAATTTAATTTCAATTTCAATTCACTTAGATCCACAATGTTGTTAGTAAAAAGTAATGAATTGGAGAAAAGTTTCACGTAGGTAGTTTATAGAGCACCCCGAGCTGCCAATGCCCACTTATTTGTACCTACGTTTGATTCTCCCGAGACCGCTATGTACAGTACAGTATCGATCGGTGTACAGTCGACCACTCCTTCGGCAAACTTTACTATAAGGTGTATATTCCTGCAAATACTTCATGTGGGTACTTCTGACGATTTAATTACTGTAATAATGTCCAATCTGAAAAATGTCCAACGACCATGCTCGAACTGAAAAATGTCCAATCTGAAAAATAAATAAACAGCGGTTTTTAAGGTTCTGTAGTGTAAAATGTTCCAGATTCCAATGGAATTCAAAAATGTCCACATTTTTCAGGTTGGACATTTTTCAGGTTGGTCATTTTTCAGGTTGGACGTTTTTCAGATTGGACATTTTTCAGGTTTGACGTTTTTCAGATTGGACATTTTTCAGATTGGACGTTTTTCAGATTGGACATTTTTCAGATTGGACATTTTTCAGATTGGACGTTTTTCAGATTGGACATTTTTCAGTTTGGACATTTTTCAACGGTTGGACATTTTTCAATTTGGACATTATTATCGTAAATCCTTCTGACCTGAGTACTACGGTTGAAAAGAATTTAAAAGATCGAATCAAAAAATACCAACTAATACCATACGCCTACGATAGGTTTCTATGATGAAACATATTTTTTTTATAGATACCAAATTTTTTTTATGGCTTTAAAGAACCTCGTTTGTCTGCAAATTTATGGCTCTGTTAAACTAAAATAAAACCAAAAAACTTTGGTTATTTTCAAAACTTTTTCTTATACTTAAAAACTTTTCGTTTCTATGGTAAGCACAAAATATGTGCAGTAATTATGTCCCTAAAAAGTGAAAAGCAGATAAGAACCATAATGAAGCAGTAATAAGAAGCATTTTTAAATATTTCTGTAATGGACATACGTCCTTTGATATTCTATCGACACAATATTTAACTTTATGTCATCAGACAATTCAATCTATACGTAAGTTCACTTACCATTAGTCAAATTTCGCTCTGCAATATTATAGGTTGGTATAAAGTCATAAAATACCGAAAACCGCATAAGTATGGGCTGCTCATAAACATCCACTGTCCATTCCGGAATAATGGAGGGAATGTAGTTTCGTTCTTAATTCCATGTAGAGCGTGGTTTATGGATATTGCCTCGATAACCAGGTTAGGTGTCGCTGAACAAAAGTTGTTTCATTTTACACCAGGAATTGCTGGCTTTTTAAATTGCTTACTACTTTTTATAAATACTGAAATGATTAATGACGTGATTATTATCATAACAGCCGAAAGCTTCCAATGCTGGACAAAGGCCTCGTCCAATGATGCACTCTTTGAATGTAAGTAGGTACTTTCCAAAAATATGATCGCCAAAAATTTTCTGATAAAATATTACCTAAACCTATCACGGAAGACGCAGCGTAGGCAGGTGTCGCACAAGGTGGACCGACGATCTGGTGAAGGTCGCGGGACCCGGCTGGATGAGGTTAGCGCGGGACCGGTCGTCGTGGAGATCTTTGGGGGAGGCCTTTGTTCTGCTGATATGGTGATGATGACAGATTATAAAGAAATGAAATTAGATATCTTGTTGACCTACTAAAAGTCTATTATATATTATACAAGTGGTCAACATTTGCTCGAAGTTAACAATTCGAATGGCCCTTAAATTTTGAATATTGTGTTGTATGAAACGCTTGTGTACAATCTTTCAAAACGACAAGTTAATGAAATATACTGGCATCCTTTTTCCACTTAGATAAGTAGGTCTTTAAATTAAAAATAACTATAAAACTAAAACTACCTACAAATAAATTATAAATAAAATACCCCTCAAGGCTCCCCACCGCTGAGAGCGTGCCCAGAAGGCTGGCGGCATTACCTCCCTGGATGGTGAGGCTGATCTTCTGAGCGAGGGCGGAGGTAATGCCCAGCCCTCTGGTCGTTGGTAGCCTCGACTAGGCGCTTCGAGATCTTTCGAAAGAGACGGTGAGCTCGCCCCGCTCCCCATGGTCCGAGCGTCTCGGGGTCATAAGATAAGACAAGACAAGACAAGACAAGACAAGACAAGACAAGACAAGACAAGACAAGACAAGACAAGACAAGACAAGACAAGACAAGACAAGACAAGACAAGACAAGACAAGACAAGACAAGACAAGACAAGACAAGACAAGACAAGACAAGACAAGACAAGACAAGACAAGACAAGACAAGTCAAGACAAGACAAGACAAGACAAGACAAGACAAGACAAGACAAGACAAGACAAGACAAGACAAGACAAGACAAGACAAGACAAGACAAGACAAGACAAGACAAGACAAGACAAGACAAGACAAGACAAGACAAGACAAGACAAGACAAGACAAGACAAGACAAGACAAGACAAGACAAGACAAGACAAGACAAGACAAGACAAGACAAGACAAGACAAGACAAGACAAGACAAGACAAGACAAGACAAGACAAGACAAGACAAGACAAGACAAGACAAGACAAGACAAGACAAGACAAGACAAGACAAGACAAGACAAGACAAGACAAGACAAGACAAGACAAGACAAGACAAGACAAGACAAGACAAGACAAGACAAGACAAGACAAGACAAGACAAGACAAGACAAGATAAGTTGATTGTTTGCATCAACGGTTACACATTTTAGGTCTCTTAGGGTCTTATAAATATAAAAAGTTAGGTTAAGTTTTAGTTAAAATAGGTATGTTCAATGTTCATGCTTCCGTCTTACTTCAGTCCCTTGCTTGCGCAGGCAACAGCTAATAACAGATGCAAAAGAACATGTGCTGGAATAAGTTGCACATAAATTCTTGGTCTCGGTTTAAATCGCCATAAATTATGAAGTTTCCGCGAGTGAAATTTTAAAGTTACGTATAACTTCTTGCGAGAACTTGCTTTGGACGTGTGTAAAATATGTTGCCAGGTAATTTAAGGTTATAAATATCGTAGGTAAAATAGTAGATTTATTGAATAATGGTGTTACCTGTGGTCTTTTATATTCTTTTTAGTTCTATACTGATATAAGATCGGAAGGACTATAAAATCCGCAGTAAATACTTCAAATCGTTGGTAATACCAACGCGCAAATTACAAGATAATAATAGGTAAGTTTGTATGCCAAAATGTTTTCGAAAAAAATAAAAGTAAACTGAAGTAAACAATAATTATATTCGGCAACTTCCAATCCCATTGAAATCCTTTTCATGTAGAAGGCAGTTGAATATTTGAAGAATGCAAGTGCCTATTGCAATTGAGTCCGTTTTAGTTCGTCTTTCGTTTCATTTTTAGGGTTCCGTACATCAAAAAGGAACCCTTAAAGGATCACCCCAAGTTGTCTGTCTGTCTGCTAAGACCATTGTAATCAAAACCTATGGGGTACTTCCGGTTTGGAATTTGGCAAGAAGCAAGGTCTTATAGCACAAGTAAAGGAAAAATCCTAAAACCGTAAATTTGTATTCAACATCATATCAGCCTGTAGACGTCCACTGCTGGACAAAGGCCTCCCCCAAGGATCTCCACGACGACCGGTACTGCGCTAGCCTCATCCAGCTGGGTACCGCGACCTTCACCAGAGTGTACCACCTTGTGTACTATTATCATCGTAAATTCCATAACAATGCGAAACTTTAGATGATTTACTGTAATAATGTTCAATCTGAAAAACGTCCAATATGAACAATGTCCAATCTGAAAATGTCCAATCTGAAAATGTCCAATCTGAAAAATGTTCAATCTGAAAAACAGATCCGAAATCCAGCCGGGTCCCGCGACCTTCACCAGATCGTCGGTCCACCTTGTGGGAGGCCTACACTGCGTCTTCCGATACGTGGCCGCCACTCGAGAACCTTTCTGCCCCAACGGCCGTCAGTTTTCAAATTTGTATTATTTCATTACAAAAAAAAACTTTTTTTCTTGTACCAACAAACTTAACTTTGCATATGAGCAAGTTATCCATATAAATTTCCCAAGGACAATACTCAGTTGAACCCGTTACCGAGTGTACCGGTAAACGCGGATAATATCCCGTTAGCTCGCTCCGCCACTACTTTCAATTGGACACGGGGAGGAAATCGAGCGGAAACAAGCGGAACGATACCGCTCACGGTAACCGTCATAGACAAAGAAAAGCAAAATTAAATGGCTTGGTTTTCTATGTAATGTTGCAATATAAATGACTTAGGTCGCCGATATTTATCAAGGGATTAAGCTAAAGAATCATTGAGAATTCTCGTTGGGTTTGTTTTCTTTGTAATATTGCAATATATACAGGACTAGGATCGCCGATATTTATCAAGGGATTAAGCTAAAGAATCATTGAGAATTCTCGTTGGGTTTGTTTTCTTTGTAATATTGCAATATATACAGGACTAGGATCGCCGATATTTATCAAGGGATGTGGTAAGCTAAAGAATCATTGAGAATTCTCGTTGTATTTGTTTTCTTAGTAATGTTGCAACAGATACATGACTAAGATCGCCGATATTTATGAAGGGATGTAGTAAGCTAAAAATCATTGAGAATTCTCGTTACCTATAAGTATTGGTTTTCTTTGTAATGTTGCAATAGATACAGGACTAGGATCGCCGATATTTATCAAGGGATGTGGTAAGCTAAAGAATCATAGATAATTCTCGTTGTAAGTATTTGTTTTCTTTGTAATGTTGCAATAAATACAGGACTAAGATCGCGCTTTTTTTTTATTAAGGGATGTAGTAAACTAAAGAATCAGTGAGAAATGTCAATGTTCTTTGGTTGTATTTGTTTTCTTTGTAATGTTGCAATAGATTAAGGTCGCCGATATTTATCAAGGGATTTAGTAAGCTTAAGAATATGTGAGAAATCTCGTTATTACGTGCTTTTTCGTGTTACCCGTGCGTTTCTTAATTTTTTGACAGCCTCGTTGGTCTAAGGCTTTAATTGTCATTAGACAATCGTGGGTTCGGTTCTCACTAAAGCAGTGGTTCATAACCATTTGGTGATGAGTCCCTCATCCATCACACTGATAAAGTTTGTCTTGTAGCGGACCGCCAACTGGTTTGGAGTTAATATAAAGTAAATGTAAATAAATAAAGAGTTGTTCGAGCTACCTATCAATTTTTAATGAAACACGCATATATTAATATTGTCTGATGGTTTCGCGGACCACCTCGGGTGCTTCTAGGGACCACCCGGACCACCGATTAAGATCCACTGCACTATAAGAACTTCGAGCACATGCTATAGCTCTTTTTGCAAAACCCGTTGAGGGATATATGATATTTCTTCTCGATTATTCCAGATAACCTGGAAGTATTCCAACTGAAAATGCGAGAATCGTAACTCGTGCCAGTGCATGTCTGGATTACGACGGGCTTTGGCTCTCGTAATGACAAGTTAACTAAATTGGATACGTAAAGAGAGAATCACTAGAGAGCGCATTAAAATAACAATAATAATCAGAGCGGGACACACTTATTACAAAAGTGGTAAGAGTAAGCAAGACAGGTATAAAATCTTGTATCTCTATCTACGTATGTGAAATTTTTTGTTAAACCACAACCCGACTAAAATAGATGGTGTTTGTTCAGTTTGACCCCGCCATATAAGAAGCGTCTTCTCAAATTATTGGGGTAATAGACTATTGCTATTTCATGCTATACGCTGACTACTGATCTATGGTTACTTAATCTATGATTGGATATGAGTGGGTATGTAAAAAGTAAGGTTAATTTTTTACTGAAATTACAAGTCATTGAAACCCTGCCGTATGCTTGGTAGTGGGAGCGATCTACTGGGGATATTTTCCCAATGTAGTAGGTTTTTATTTTAGTAAATAGTTGTATATCTACCTCGAGACGGGAGTACCTCCTCCTTTTTTTAAAGTCGGTCGAAAAATATCAACCAGAAACACTCTACAATCATAAATTTTATCTAGCAGTTTGTAATTTATTTCAATTTGGAATTGTTGGAATTTGGAATTGTTGCGGTATAAAGTGACTGATAGTGAGTTTATAGTTTCCAACAGAACAAGTGTTGCCAACGAATAAAAATTAAAAAGTTAAAATACAAAGTTTTAAAGGCGATGGTATTTAAAATGCGAAGCGTCTTACTCTGTGTTGCCAGCTTGGCGGGCTGCCAACTCACAACGGCTTTGAATAAATGAACACGGATGAAAAACATTTGTTGCTGAGCCATTGTTGTCTGTTTTTTTCCGGCGGGGTAGTTTTTTTTTTCTTTTTTCAAAGAGAATAGACTATTCAGTAGTTCGATATGCGGACGTTCGCTTTTGTAACAAAAGGTTTGTGTATTTTTGTGGCATCGAAACGGGCTGACTAGCAAAAACGTAACGCTCTAGGTACCCACCTTTAATTTAGAGGAGAGAACAAATGCAACTCTACGTTTATAAAAGTAGTAGTGACAGTGATTATTATAATCATCAGACATCAGGCAAAGTTTCCTCTTTTCGAAAGCAAAGCCCATAATATGCCACTAATGCGTATTCACCGTCGCTACTCAACGAATTGGCACTTTTCCGGTGGTTTCATCAGCCAATCACAGTAAGTTTTATCGCAACGCGAGATGTGATTGGTCAATTACTCCAAGATGGTCGCCCGCGTGAATATCGCGGCGATAAAAACGTGTCATATTGAGGGAACCCAGTTTGCAACCCTGACAACCCTGTGCTACTCCCATGGTGCTCGAAAAACTGCGAACTTGTTTCAGTTTTTTCGATAAAACTACCGTATGGTATTTTTTTAAGGTAAGTAGGTCTCTATTCTATACTAAGTATAGGACTAAGATACCTTTTCAAAAAGGTCATTTCGAGAAAACTGTAGTGCTATTCTGTAAGCGTATTTATACAACTCGATCCTGAATCCGCAGTGAGATTACAAATTGGCATTCTATAAAATTCAACAATAATCGAGTTCTACGTCAGCGCTACAGTTGCGTGCGTGGCGGCGAGTTGAACTACAGCCAGGTGAGATTTTGACGTTTGTTAGTATGGTATGACGTTTAAAGTGGAATTCTGTAAGGGAATCCCGCGCTCACTTCGACCAACACTACGCACTTCATATTCGAATTAATCTGTCAAAAGTGCTATTCTGTAAGCGTATTTGTACATCGATTTCGACCTCGACCTCGATTTCTACAACAGCGCCGCCGTTGCGCGCGTGGCGGCGAGTTGAACTACAGTAGGTGAGATTTTGACGTTTGTTAGTATGGTATGACGTTTATAGTGGCATTCTGTAGTGGAATTCTGCGCTCACTTCGACCATCACTACGCACTTCTATCTCGAATGTATCTGTCAAATTAAAAGTTAGTGTTTTGTAAGCGAGATCATTGTCGAGACGTGAAAATTTTTTTAAAATGCAAGTTTTGTGGCTTTGTAAGCTTTTAGCAAACCTAAAGTAAGTATTATACGTGTTTTTAAAATTGTTCTATTACCATTTTACCTACGGTTAGGTACAGGGTACAGTGTACCAGAGCCTAATAAAATCCTCTGTGCAAACAACCTTTTTACTCCTTTGGGTGGGTTTGCTATACTATCAAGAAGTTTCAAATCTCTTTGGTCGCGCGCGTGGGAGTGGCAAAATTTTTTGATTCATGACTAGCATCTTAAAGGACAATAAATTTATGTAATGGTATTTTAAACTTCTTGTAGGTTGTTTTAAAATGTACTTATAATTTCAGGAACCAGAGCAGCTTGATGACCTAATATGACGGAAGACGCCTATATATAGCCAGGAGAGTGAATTAAAATTAAATAAAATTTGTAAATTTAAACTAGAATAGAATTAAAATAACAATATAGCCTATTAAAATTACAATATAGCAGATTAAGTTTTTGACATGTTTTATGTACCTACCTACTTAGCTTAGTTTTTTATATGACAGATTATTTTGTTTAACTGATTAATGTACCTATTACTCAAAGTAATACTCCTGATTTTTTGTTGTTGCATTGATTTTTAGGTTTCGTACCTCAAAAGAGAAAAAAGGTACCCTTACAGGATCACTTCGTTGTCCGTCTGTCAAGACCATTTTTCTCAGGAACGCTTGGAGGTATCAAGTTGAAATTAATATCAAATACTCAGGTCTGCAGTCCCTTAAAGCTGTGAAAAAATCAAACTTCTAAGTCAACGCATATGTCAGAAGATATGGCCGATTTTGCCGTATTCTTTAGAATCTTGGTCATCAAAACCTATGGGGTATTCCGGTTGACCTAGATTCTTGAAATTTAGCAATAAGCAAGGTCTTATAGCACAAGTAAAGGAAAAATTCGAAAACCATAAATTTGTCTAAAATCTTTTTTTCTTGTACCAACAAACGTAACTTTGCGTAGGTATGAAATTAACGATTTTCTAATTATTTCTTTAATTAAGTTTGTAGGGAACCCTCAGGGCGCGAGTCCTACTCGCGCGCGTCGGGTTTTTTAATTAGATTTCTACTAGGTAATAAATGCAAAACTCAAAATTGTTTGTTACTCAGCTCAGTCGACACTCAGTTACAATAAATTATAATAAATAAATGTATCAGACTATTGGCTAAACACTCTGTTTTTATTCTACTGCATGAGTGTGCAGTGCAGTCCAGTCAGTGGAGGCATCCACGGACTGCACTGCACACTCCTCGATACTGGTTTTCTATTATACTTATTCATAATACCTTACTGTACCTACCTTACTGTTGGTGAATCAAATAAATAAAAAAAACAAATTATAAGTATGTGATCAATTGCAAAATATTAACTTATAATAAACTTTATTATAAAATTTTAACAAAAACATTATTTTTTACAAAATATTTCAATGTTTATTATACACACGCCATCATAATAGGTTAGGTACACAATCACCACTTTTTATATTTCTTTATCCCAATACTCTATGTACTATGCATCTAAAACGACCTTTTGAAACACCAATTGTACCTTCCACCGGGTCGAGTGTCTCTGATTATGAGATGCTTCTGGAGTGCAGTCTGCAGTATTTTCTTGGACATTTAGTTATTATAGGCGTCATGAGGAACACGCTCGCTGTGCATAGACCGAGGTAAAATGCCAAGAGTCACCTGAAAAATACATTGAACAGTTATAGTTAGGTGTAGTGCACAAAATATGTATTGTTTAACAGTGGTCACATACCTAGGTTATTGCAAGGAACTTTACCTTTATTCGAGTCGAAATTCCTTTGCTTCGACGTTTCATAGGTTTCAATAGAGGACTTATCATCTTTATATAGTGAATTAATCCTTGACATGATAATTTTTGCATTCCATCAGCTTGTCGGACGCATTTGGTAATTAACTAAAGCACGCTCCTTTTCTAATACAGATTTAATTAAAAACAACTGAGCATTAATTACACCAAAATCAAAGAATTAAAAGGAAAACTGATCAAAAAAACAAATGAAATCAAATTGGACTAGGTATGTTTGTTTATATTGTTTTTTTTTATTATTTTTAGGAGGCACAAGCTCTATGCTTGACATTACATTGATCACATTATTTACTGTTTAAAGTTAATTTGCACTATCATTTATCTAGACTAATAAATTTTAAACAAAATAAAACATTTATTTTGAAGATCTATGCATTAATTTTTCGAAATTAAGCAGGAAAAGATAAAATCGATTCATCGATAACATAAATTCTGTAATGTGTCAGTCCCTACCGCAACGATTCACAATTCTACACCCACTTCACTTCGCAGTTGGCTTGTTTTGTTTACAGAATTCGGAATCAAGGTCTTTCATGATCGGATGCGAAGTGTAGTGACCCAAGTGACGGCTAATTGGAAACAAGTCACTAAAGGCCATCGTAGTTTTAAACTACGAATACATTACACCGCAGTACGGCCTCCGGCAACTAGGGCCATTTGGTGATCCACACTGCAGCTAACGCCGCACTAAACTGATAGTAGGTGTTGTGTCGATTTAACAAGGGACTATTTGGAACAATTCGGTAGAGTCGTTACACGCTTTTATTTAACAAACCCGCACAATATACACTTTCAATATACATTTTTTTGGAAAACTAAACAAAAATGACAACCGTCTCCGACAAAATCCCGCCAAAAAGCCGCTAGGAAAATCTGTTTTTTTTGCTTTTAGGCGGGATTTTGTCGGAGACTGTTGTCTTTTTATTTAGTTTTCCGAAAAAATGTATATTGTAGGTTTTGGTGTATATCTGTGATAGTTTTATATGCAACAAGTGCCTATTAAAATGTATATTGTGCGGGATAGTTAAATAAAAGCGTGTAAACGACTCTACCGGATCGTTTCAAAATGTCACTTGATAGACTTCATTAAACCTACTATCGGTTTAATGCGGACATGAACCTGCAGTGTGGATCACCGAATGGCATGCACTAGTTGTGCCCTCGTGGAGGCCGTGCTGCGGTTTTATTGAAAATCGCCTACTAACTCTAGTCGTGCTCTGTTTTTATGGAGGCCGTGCTGTAACCGCCGCTGGTTTAAATAAATATAAGAAATAATACTTTAAATAAGACAGGGCTGTATGGACGAAGCTTCCCTTGCCCGTCCTCAATAGAGGACAAACCACTGACAATATCTATGATTTTTGTTTTGTTTTTTTAAATTGGGAGGCAAGAGCTCTGCATTGCATTACATTCATGCTCATTTATCACATTATTTATTATTTGAAGTTGATTAAACACTATTTTATCTAGACTAAGAAATTTTAATCAAAATGAAACATATATTTTGAAGTTTCACTCCATTATTTTACCAAATTATGCTGAAAAGATAAAATCGATTCATCGATAACCTAAATTCTCTAATGTGTCACTCACTATTCTTCTCTTCACAATTTGATACTCACTTCACTTCGCTAGTGGCTTGTACTTGTTTACAGAATACGAAATCAAGGTCTTTCATGATCGGGTGCGAAGTGTAGTGACTTGGCGATGTGATTATCGAGTTTTAACTGTTACTTTACAGAATTGCACTGCTGATATTATACATAGGTGGACAGATAATTAGAAACAAGGCGATATTTTAATACAATCGAGGTCACTTTGAAGCCATGGTTCTCCGTGAAGGATTGATCATCGAGAGAGTAGATGGAGGACTTTTAGATCGCTATAGATATCCAACTTATCAGATGAACCGTTTGGGAGCAGCATCGTCATGAAGAAAAAAACCCGCAAAGTGGCATAAAAATGTAAGAAAATCTTAAAGTTAAAGAATCATGACGATGCTGCTCCCAATCGGCTGATCTGATCAGCTGGATATCTACAGCGATCTAAAAGTCCCCCATCTACTCTCTGGATGACCGTCATCTGATCAATCCTTCACGGAGAACCATGGCTTCAAAGTGACCTCAATTGTATGAAAATCTTGCCTTGTTTCTAATTATCCGTGCACCTATGTATATGCGATGTTCGATGATGTTTTTACTGGCCTAATATTACTGGAACTGTACTCGATTCAGTCTTGTATTAATTAGTCCACTTTCAGCCAACAGTACCGCTTAAAGCCATAAAAGCACCAGCAAATTCCACTGCAGCTATTTCCATTTTATATTTCGTTATAGTGCCTTCACTGAGCTTGTTAGAATATTTTTTTATCGTGTCATAAAGGTGGACTATTATTTTTTTGCTGCATGCTGCAACAACATTGTAACTGGGGCTCGGCGACACACGTTCATTTATTCAACGTTGTAGCTGGTAAGGGTTGAGCCACAACACAGACCACCCAACCAATTGACTGCGCATGAGAAGGTGACAGCATTCACAGAACATAAGGCCATCTCCGCTTTGGTATATTACCGGCATAATAGTCATAATTGTTTTAATGTGAGTTTGATTTTGCCTAAGGTAACGAACAAAGTCCCCTTGTAACACAAAAAACTATTGCGGGAGATCTTACCTGAGGCAAAATCAAACTCACACTAAAACAAGTAATATGGCTTGACGCCGGTAACATACCTAGACGATGGCCTTATGTTCGGTGAGCGCTTTCGCCGTTAATGAGCAGTCAATTGATTGGGTGGTCTGTGAGCTACACACAGCGTGCATTCACATATGACGCATAAACAGGTTAAACCAAAATAATGGGAAAGTACCCTAAATATTAATGGCAGCAATTTTTACTGAACGGAAACATTAATTTATTTTCCAAAATAAGTAGAACTGCATTCACAGATTTTCGAAAAATTTCCTGCCTGAATCATACCGATCAAAAAATTTAATCTAGAAAAATATACACCTAATCTGTATTTTTATGATATCAATCCAAATGGTCAATAATCATAACATTCAAATTCTTCTAAGTAACGTAGTGTCTTAAATTAAAAGAAGACCATTAAATTTACAAGCGATTTTTAAGATAAACAATTTGCACAGAGGTTCCTCTCATAGACCTGGAAAGTTAAATATTACAGCCTCGCGTTCTCCAACTCCAAATCGCAAAGAAATGTCCGTTTTGTTACCCGGAACTTTTCCCTCCTCATAAATAAGAAATCGATGTCACCTAAAATATTCAGGAGTGATTGTCAAAAATTCAGTGGGAGAAATGTTAAAGTTCGAGTGCATATTGCTCCGCTGGTGTAATAAATCAGCTATTTTTACTGCCTCTCTAGATTTAGACGGTTTACGATCTGTTTTATGTGCCTTAGCACGTCTATAAGATAAAATGGATACTTTCAGTGCCTCCACGGACTAAACGAGGCCTTGAATTAATGGGGCCTCAAACAGAAATTGATGCAAACCGACTATCCGTGAGCAAAATAAAATTATGGAAGCTTTAAGCCAAATTATGGAAGTTATAGTTTTTTTAGATATATTTTTTTATTTTTAGTCATTTTTTGTTTTGTGTCTTTTTATGGGAGGTACCGGCCTGAAATAAATACAATTTAATTTAATTTTAATTTAATTTTATACCACGGTATACGACATTGTATCTTCTGGAACCATGTTAGAAAAATCAAATTAACTTTTTTTTAATCGGAAGGCACTTTCTGCTAACACAGTCCACACTTTATTGTTGTTAATGTTGAAGGGCTCTTTCAAGGTAAGCCTTGGCTGGGTAAGCCCAGCCTTGTTCTGCGACTATTACTGATCTATTGTGATCGCGACCTTGGTATACTCTAAATCTGTGCTAAGCTGTGATTTGTTTTACTTCATGAGTTTGAATTGAGTAAACAAAACAATCCATGTTTGTCTATGAATTCAAGTTTTTTTATCAAATGCCAAAATATGCGAGGATATTTTAGGCCCGTGGAGCAAGGCATCAGGACTATTATCTAAATCTGTGGCAAGTCTATAAAAATTGTCGAGCCTGCAGAGGTTTGATTTGAAAATATCAAAATTTATTTTCAGTGGGTTTGAAGTTACTTAGCATCAAATTTTGACTGTCTTCTTACTTGACTGCCACTGAACTAGCTCTAGCCACCAGCTCTAAATCCACCTAATATAAAATTATTAACAGTTTTATTCGCAAGGGTTTCGAATTCTGACAAACCCATCTATCTAGGGGCTTTAGATTATTTGTCAAAACACAGTCTCTTGAATGCAAAACGAAGTAGCCCGGAGGGCGGAGACTGTATATCTTACTATAACTCTTACTATTAGATACATAGTTGAAATAGTATAGTCTATTGGGCTCCCTAAACGATCATGCGGCATGACATGCATTACGTGCTGTCACTCATGCATGACCATCTAGCTGTAGTGATTGACGTGCATGATATGCAAACTACGTGCATGACATACAAACTAAACTGAACTACGTGCTGGCCGTTGCTGCACTGTACTGATCGATAGCTCGATGGTCCATCATGCGGCATGACAAAATTCAAATTCAAAATTCAAAAGTATTTTATTGCATGTAAGTACACTGGGTACATTTATACAACGTCAATTTTTTATCTACCACCGTCTCCAAGGTGTTATATTCACGTAAACGTTGCATGTCATGCAAGCATGATCGTTTAGGGACACTTTATCAGCGCGCGTTTGTGTACGCAATCAATCGACCAAAATTGGAATGCAATATTCTCTTTTTGACGTCAATTCCGTCTAAAATTACTCTATTTCTACCTGTATAGCCGAGAGGAAGAAACAGCTACAAATTGATCAGCACAGGGCCTTGCCTTTGTATCAATAAAATAGTTGTTTACACTTATAGGCATGCCATAAATGTTACTTCCAAAGGGTACATAGTTATCTGCGATTAGTTATATTACATTCATCGTACGTTAAGTTTATTTCATTGTAATTTGTTTATTCCCATACTAGTAATAAGTTTCATAAAGGCAAGCTTGCTGCTGAAATGTGTATGTATGTTATTCTTGTGTGTTGTTGGCTGTGTCAATCAATGTACTATGTATAATTAGACCAATAAAGACTCCTTAAAAACAAAAACAAAAAACTGCTCTCGCGCCATACATTTTGGTCCAAGTGTCCATCGTGTGACGCTGCGTTAGATTTCGGTCTCAGCTCCCGGTGTACGAGCGGTACAAGCCCGCGCGATAAATTATTTCGAAGAGAGTAATTCTGCAAACACTACGCCATGTATTAGTACGAGTAGATGACATTGTTGTTTTGTTGCTTTACTTAATTACACTGCTGCAATGCAGTAACAAAACGGCAAATACAAAGTTATACGAATCACAATATGTTTTCGTTTAAGTAAATCAATGTAATTCAAAGTCGTTAGGGATCGTAGCGTCGTGATTTAAATAATTATACCTACCTACTTAGTACATTTTAGACTTTCCCTCTATAAATTCCCAATAAGTTTCACTTGGGTAAATACGTCTGTGGGGTAAATGCGACAACATGAGTTTGAGTATCAGTGGAGACAATTTAAATAATCTAAAATCACGGTATGTACAGTTTTTAAAAAATGGAATTGTTTATTTTGTTCGTGGATTTAAGCTAGGTCCCTTCATTGAGTAATTTCGTTTTGTCGCATTTGTCCCACGGACGCATTTACCCCACGGACGCATTTACCCAATTTGACGTTAAACACTCTTCTGTAATAAATCTAGGCTAGCTCAGCCATGATCTCATAATCATAGGGCGCGCTGAAGCCCATGCGTCAAGCGGGTTTGTGGTCCAATACGCCGCTGGAGGCGCTGAGCCGTCGCGAGAAGTATCCGGAAAATTGGACACGTATAGACCGCGCCGGCTGCTGGATACGGCGCAGTAAGTTACGGCACGGTACGGCAGCTAAGCCGTATTGTCTGGTACTTCTCGCTAGATGGGATACAGTCAGGATATAGTATAGACAGTATTGCTTCAATTATTCGTTATTGTTTGGCGTACGTGCTACGCCAAATAATAACGTTTCTTTTATCTGTCTATTTCTTTTTTAGGGGCTTTTTACAATTAATAATGACAGTCCCATCATAGCCTGAGTATACAATAAACTAAACCTAAGGTGCACTTCTATCAAATGTCACTAAATTATTCATCATTCTAGCCGACCTCGAAGAGGGTTCGCCCAGAATGATTTGTATTGTGCCCACATCCCATAAATTAATTTTTAGTTGTATAAACAGGTTTTGCCTCTTTCTTTGGTTCCGGACACATTCCAACAACAAGTGCTGGACGTCCTCTACTACACCGCATAGTTCGCAGTTTGGTGATGGCACTTTCTTTATTAGGAAACCAAACCTGTTTGTTGGCATGTGTCCGGAGCGTACTCTGTGGGCTGTAACAACAAGTCTCCGTTTCAACAATAACGTTTGAATACAAATAGTTAAGAAAGTCAAACACCTAATAAACATTTTTTTGAAGGTTCTATCACTATGCGACGAGTACAATGTCTCTAATTGGTAGCTTGTCAAACTACGCTTAAGTTATTTTACAATACAAAAACCCTTTTGTATTGTAAATGAGTGAATGAATGTAATGAACGACACTTGTCCCGACTTTCCCACTTGGCCGAATTTTTTCTAAAGTCCATACGTACATAAAATATTTTTAATAAAAACTAAATGTATTTTAATAAAACGTGACCGGTCGTCGTGGAGGCAAAAGTCTCGCAGTGGACGTCTTTCGGCTGATATGATAACGATTGCTTTATTGCAATAACGACGTTCGGACAACGAAATGATCCTTATTTTTTTCCTTTTCAGGTACGAACCTTAAAAAATAGAAAAAGCAAGTGTTCCCAGCGGTGACAGCCTCTTATCTGAGTTTGTCCACCGTAGTATTGCCATTAATAATAAGAATCTGTCCCGGTGTTGCCAGTAAACAAACCGATCAGTCACGTAGCGCGCAAGCTGAGAGCAGCGTTCCGCTTAACGAGTGATGATTACGCTCATTGTCGATCTACGTAACGAGACGTTTAATTATTCGGAAAATGGTGGAAGAGACGCTTATTTTACGGAAATATGACGAGCCTTAATTGGGACAGCTAAGCAAATCTGTTAAAGAAAGTTCTACATCGAGTCTGCATTAATTCTCGGGTGACGAGAAAACAACAATGTGGCGTTCCTAACCGTTATCTACAGAGCTGAAAACTACATAAATATACCTAACCATAGATCCAAGAACCAACCTCCTAGCCTTCATGGTTATTTTTTTGGAAAAATTTGTGTGTCGTGTCGTCGTTTGAGTCATTTTACAAAACTGGTACTAAATGCCATAATAAGGTTCCTTTTGATTTGGAACGCCACAATTATTATTGTCCATAAATATTTAACAAATCGTGTTATGTACTAATTAAATACGGTATTTTTTTTTACACTTAATATAACATCATATTACATACAATTATATACACTGATAGCACTTGTTGCAAATACTATCACTATGTATACAACAAAACACACAATGTACATTTTATTAAACTAAATAAAACAGACAACCGCTCTGAGAAGATCCCGCCAAAAAGTCGCGCCGAGAAAGGAGAGATTTTCTTATTTGACAGCTGTCATTTATCTGATATCGTCGCGCGAGATTGTTGCGTGGATGAGATTTGACGGCCGAAAAGTATCGGAATCTCGTTATTTTGATCACATATCTAAGAATCAATCGAAAGCGCTTTCGATTGAATCTTGTTATACACATAATTAAAATTGTTAAGACTTAAATACAGCCTGAGACAGGATTTCGCTTCATCACAGAGAAAATATTAGCACTTTTATTTGATTGTCCCAAAAATGTATATTAAGGGTTTTGGTGTATATTCAGAAATTATTTATCATACACTTTCTACTGGTGAGAGGTTGACATAAAAGTGAACATAACTAACAATTTTGTTCAACACAAAACAAGTAAGTGTTGGTCTAACACAATTAACAGTTCGAACGTGAGCGCACTCGCGCGCACTCGTGTGGATTTTGGGACGCAGCCTCCGCGTGAACTAATCCACGTTAGGTAATAGATTTACCCGACATTTGCATGATTGTATCACAAATTCACAAGGCAAACCAAACTACAGCTAATCCGGTTTACTGGCGCTGTTAGACGTGACAAAGAAACATTATAGTAGACATACTATAATATATTATTTAACAACGGACTAAAATGTGCCATTATGTTATGACACTGTATGGGTCGCTCAGGCGGTTATAGTTCATGCTCTCAATCTCGAGTGAAACACTCTGCTTTTCACTTCGGTTGCGAGAAAAAAAAACGAAATTAACACGTCCGCCTCAAATTGTGAATACCTTACTTACAATAAAAATTCTAGAGGTTTCGCGGCATGCCACTTGTTTAAATTCGTTCTTATTGACAAAGTCAGTCGCTTGTATGCGACTACAACCAACCAACCAACGAACGCCAACCAGCTATTAGACGATTTGAAGCGTCTCACAAACTTAAGAGAAATACATTCTATTAATTTTAGATACAATGTTTCGTAGCAACATTTACAATACAACCCACACAATTAATATCCATCCATAGTAACATAACTTTTTTTTCAAAATGTCCGGGTTCGATTCTTGAGTAGTGTATGAGATATTTTTAAATTTATGAATACGGTTTTTCTTACCTTTAAAATCGACGACAATAGTACCTTAGAACATATTTTTCTATCTCTTAAAGTTTCGGACGTCCCTATGCTTGCAAACCCATTTCTACGTGCCACTCTGTATACCAGTTCTGTGCCCATAACCTGAATATCTTAACATTTTTAATATTCCATTGCATAGACAATCATTAAGCAGGTCCATTCTGTACCGACAAAGGTTTTTAGGTCATCGATCGGCTATAGTCCGGTTCGTACGGCCCATCCGAGGTGCTTTCGGCGTTATCCACCACTATTTCTGTGTCAGGGTAAAATTAAAATAAAGTTTGTAAGTATTTAATATATAAATGGCATCGGTAATCATAATTTTGTTGTTTACTTATAAATAGGAACCATCAACTTGGGTAAATGCGTCCATTGGGCAAATGCGACAAAATTAAACTACTCAGTGAAGAGACGAATAGATGAAAATCCTAATAGGTAGGTATCTATAAAATCCATTAGGAACGGGTTTGTGTTTTTCGTTCGTGGATTTTAAACTACCTAACTACCTAAATTTAATTTTCTCTTTACTGGTAATTTCATTGTCGCATTTGCCCCCCGGACATATTTACCCAAGCTGACTTCAGTGCTAGTATCAACGTAGTAATAATGCCGCTTTGGTGGACTGGGGTTTGGCACAAAAGATCCCCAAAAGGGTCGAAGTGTCGCCAGGTATTTCAATTCTTTCAATTTCGTTTTTTTCGTCCTGCCCCGTTAGACCTATCACTTTAAAAATAAAATATTAGGTTCTGATCAGAATCACTTAATCTACAAACCTATAAAACTTCATTCGGTTAGGTTAGGTTAGGTTATGTTCCCTACCATATCCTAATAATCAAAAATTTTCACCATTTACTTTAATAAAACGCAGTGTAGGCCTCCCACAAGGTGGACCGACGATCTGGTGAAGGTCGCGGGACCCGGCTAGATGAGGTAGCGCGGGACCGGGCGTCGTGGAGAACCCTGGTAGAGGCCTTTGTCCAGCAGTGGACGTCTACAGGCTGATATGATGACATTAATGAAAACCACTGTTTACCTAAGTAATATCTCTTCATTCTGGCGACCCGCTCACTTGGTACTTTTTACAGTTACGACAAAAAAAAATGCGAAGTTACGGCAAAGAGTGGGGTGTACAATAACTCAACACGACATTACGGCAGCTCTGGGGAGCCGTAAGTAACGGGTGTGGAACGTACCTATTAGGGGCGGGGCTATTTGCTATGTGCATGTATTTTTATTTCGAACTAGCTCTATTTTAATTAAAATATTCTATGGGGAATAACCATGAATTTTAAAAAAAGCTACTCCCATATGGATGAGTAACAAAAGCATTTTAGGGGGTGCCAAAATCGAGCCAAATGTATATTAAAAATTGATACTCACTCACACATTCTCATTTTCAAACTCCATATAAATTTGTATTAGCAATCTCCTCCCGCTAATCCGCTTCCTTTGTCCGCACCCCCCCGGATTTTGACACCAAATTTTTCTTCGTTTCCCATACTAAATATGCAAGATGCGATCTCCACAGGGAGCGCGCGCGCGACCAAAGAGGTTTGAAACTTCTTGGGAATAACCCAGTCGGCGAAATAGGCAATTGCAGGTCGAGTGTGGTTTCAAGGTCGAGGTGCACGCGAGGACATCAATGATACGAGACATACAATTGTCATTTCGGCCAAGTTCAAGTTTTTTCAATATTTTCATCTATTACAAACTCCAAGTCCACAGCTATTGACTGGCATGTTGGCGTAGTTCGTAGTGGCCCTGCCTACTGCGCCAAAGGTCGTGGGTTCGATTCCAACCCGAGACCAACATTTGTGTGATGAGCTTAACTGTTGGTTTTCGGATCCTGGGTGTTTGTATGTATTTAAAAGTATTTATATAGGTTTTTCAGCTGTTGAGTACCCATTTACAAGCTTCGTCTTAGTTTGGGACTAAACAGCCGTGTGGAAATTTGTCCAAACATTATTATTAGTATTCGATCACATATTAAATGATATACCCATCGCATCAGTACTAATAATAGTGTCACGACAAAAAGTGCTTTTAATTGAGTGCTTAAATTATGAATTATTCTGAGGTTGTCTGGCCTCTACCTAGCAGGCCATGCCCTAAATTCTACCACCAGTAAAGGTGTATTTATCATCTAGGCACACAGGTAGGTACAAATGTCAAAGTACTACAGAGCAGCTGAGGCAGGTTTATGTCTCTCGTAAAGCTCTGGCGCCTACATAATATATCATTGTGACACTTCTATTGTGAAGGTTCACATGGGAGAGCGGAGCGAGTGGAGTTCGCGTAGTTTCTTGCCGAAAATAACAAATTACGACAAGTATTTTGACCTAGTTTATAGTATCAATCCATTACTGATATTTAGATAGATATTTATTTAATTAAATATAAAAATAACTTATTATAAATCTAAAACTAATCTACAAATAAATAAATAAACTAAACCTAAACCTGAAAAAAAAACTTTCCTAAAGGTAGAAGATCTCCTCCAACTCCGCCGAATTTCCAATGGTGCCTAAAATGCTCGCGGCGTTACCCCTCTGAATCTCCACACTGATGCGGCGGACGAAGAAAGCCCTGGCTCGTGAGTCACCCGATTTTTCTTTTAGACTATGCCCGATAATTTTAAATATTTAGGCGATAGCCTCAGGTGACCACGAGCCAAGGGTCTCAACCGCAAAAGGCAGAAACTCAAAGAGGTCTCGCAGCGAGGTATATTTTTGAATTTTGAGGGCCGCCGCGCGTCTGGCGGCGGCGCCAGCAGAGTTGGAGGAGATCCCGATGAAGCTGGGGGCTATTGTGTCTGTGCAGGTGGCGTCCCATTATTTAATTTAGTTATGATAGATATTTATTTATGATATTTAACAAATGGTACTTTTTATTAATTTGAGTAGTTGTAGAGAACCGATAGACAGAGATAGTGTGAGAGGGCTGGGACAGTCGTGCGAGTGAGACAACACTACGCGCCGGTTTCGTCGCTCATTCACAACATGGCGTAGTGAGAAACAAATACTTCTTTATTATTAATATTATTTTGATAAATTTAACAGAGTGAAATGAAAATTATTTTTCAGTGACCGTTGGATACCTATTTTCTACTAGAACTAGCCGTGCTGAACTGAGAATGTAAAAACAAAACTAAGTCCATGGTTGGTATTGTTTAGGAAACACGATTAAGATTACCATGATAGAATAACAACAAGAATATGAACCAAATTCTTTTTCACCTCACCGGCTCGGAAGGGTATACTTTCTCATTCGAAATCTGCGTGGAAAACTGCACCTGGAAAAAAACTTTTTAAAACTTTTCTTCTAATTTGTAGAAGGTGGACATTTAAAGAAGTGGTCAATTCTAATTGTGGTTATTATTATTTGTGGTTCTAAACCGCCGAAAGAATTCAATTCACCTAGTATTTTCCTCGCTGTAGTGAGGTGAAAAATTGTGTGTTGCGCTCGGCAGTAAAGTTATTTTGCGTCTCGTACCTTTGAAACCCTCGCTACGCTCAGGATTCTATCTTTGAACCACTTGCGAAGTATCCTTCGCTTGCTCAGTTTTCAATTACTAGTACTCACTAAATAACAAACTTTGCACCCTTGCATAACAAATAACTATTATTTCTAAAAATTACACAAAAACAAAAACTCAGGAAACCCACAAATAAATCTTACGAACGATAAATCTTATATTACGATTACCGTAGTTTACTTAACGAATAAAATATGAAGGGTTTGTGTATTTTCTTCCTTCAATATTATGTTTTACTGTCACCAAAAACGACGACAAACAAAGAAAAATGACTTAGGGTTACTTCGATTCATAAATCATAATATTGGACTTATAAATCACTATATTTACAGAATGAAACATTATTTAGACCAAGTACCTATTTGAGTGGAATAAAATAATACTAGCTTTTATCACCTTTTATTAGTTATTAAAAATTGATATTACCTAGTACTTGGAGTTTAAATTCATTTTAATTCAAATTAAGTTGTAAAGGTTCTATTAATAACTTATATTTTTTACAACGACGCCCCGCGACTTCAGCCGTGTTAAAAGGTATCCATGGATATTCCCCCGCTTCCTAACTGCCCACCTGAGCTGTCCACCTGGGTGGGCAGTTAGGAACAAAATATGTTCCTAACCACCAACCTCGGATGACAGCTGTCAAACTTAAGACCGCTGTATCTCGGAGACTAGTGATCCTAGACTACTAGTTTGTAAAGAGGATGATAGATCTCGCCGAGATACATACCATGTCATGTCGAGGATACAAGCTACCTTGGTTCGCTGAGTCCAGTCTTCGTAGGGAAATTCTTGTTTTGGCGTTCCGATTATGGTCCGGCCACATTCCATCAAATAAGTTTTACCATCTGATAGGGAGAGCTAAATCACCACTATGTAGCCACTGTGGACAACTTGACGATGTGTACCATTTGTTGGTGGAGTGTGGTCGAACGGCGGCAGAGAGATGGCGTTTGTTTGGCGGCCACCATGGCCACAAAGGCGACATAAATATAATATTAAATAACCCAAGTTCGGATGAGGTACGAGTTGTGTATGATTTCGCTAAGCGCTGTCTGTCTGCCTAGTCCTCCGAAGGACTTGTGTTTCCCTATGAGGCTGGCATGGACATCAATATGGTCCAATGCCTCGGTAAAAAAAAAGATTTAAAAAAATGCTATCCTGTACATACCAAGCATCAAAATCCGTTCAGCCGTTAAAGCGTGAAGAGCAACAAAAATCCAAACTCACTTACATACAAACTTTTGAATTTATAGGTATCAAGTATAGAGGTGGTCTGTTTGTATATGAGTCTCGCATGATACAATATGACAGTAGAAACGACTGAATGAAAGTAAGATGAATGCTGTAGAAATGCGATCTCTACGTAAGCAGTGCAGTGTGGCGTTACCTTCGCCGACCGGATACGCAACGTAGAGATACACAGTAGGGCTGAGCTGAACGAATGGGTCATAATTAAGATGAAAAATAAGGCATGTTACGTTGGTTCGGACATGTTGAGCAAATGAGTGATGACTCAAATATAATTATCTAGCGAATGTGGTTGGTAATAGGGGCCAGAGACAACCTAGACTGACATACGAGGATCAGATAGAGCGAGTGCCCACAGCCAGATACGTAAAGAGCACTCGCGTCCCGCGGCGAACGTGTGTTATGGGAAAGATTTAAGATTCTCATCTTTCTCTGAGCGAAGCAAAAGAGATGTGTCAGGATCGCGATACTTGGCGCTCCGTTCTTTCTGCCTACTCCGTCAGGGACCTAGCGTGAAGTCATCATCATCGTCATATCAGCCTGTAGACGTCCTCATCTGGACAAAGGCCTCCCCTAAAGATCTCCACGACGCCCGGTCCTGCGCTAACCTCATCCAGCCGGTTCCCGCGACCTTGTGGGAGGCCTATGCTGCGTCTTCCGATACGTGGTAGCCACTCGAGAACTTTTCTGCCCGTCAGTTCTACGAGCCCTGCCCACTGCCACTTAAGCTTGCCGCTTAGACCACCTAGCGTGAATTGTATTAAAAAAAGTATTTTAAAAAATATTTTTTATGAAACATCCGTATCAACATGTACTTATTGGATACAGAAATACGAATAATAAATACATTGAAATTATTCATTATTCATTTGCAGTTATTCATAAATGAATATTCTATTCTTGCGTCCTGATTTCTAACGGTTATCAATAGTGACAGGCTCATCACAGAGGGCCATTCATTTTCTTCAGAAGTCGGGACATCTCCGGACGACGTTTTGTCATCCTTGTCACCCTTGCTCAGTTTCGTTTGTCCGTCGTTAGAGCAGGGTGGCCGTGTCGTTAGGAAAAACTGGGACATCTCATTGAAGCGAAGCGTTGGACCATAAATCATTTTGCTAGGTGTAGTATGTATCGGAATTTATCACGGAAGGAGGTCAAAGTTGTCTTCAAACTTATTTCATGTTTGGTTACTCAATGAATTGGCTTGACTACCAGGTTGTTCTCGGTCTAGTTTTTAGCGACTTCGAAAAAAGGAGGTTCTATGTTCGGCTGTATGTATGTTTTTTTTTCTTTAAGTATGTTTGTTTTTGTTTTCAGCATTATGTGCAATGCTAGAGATTAGGGTGTGATTTTTTTCCATCTTTCTTAAGGTTTTCCCTCGACACTTTCTTAGACACTTTTGAAGAGTGGAAATGCCAAACGGTTTAAAAGTACCAGTTGCTATAGAGTCCATTTTTGTATGTCTTACTTTTCATTGTGTGATGAGTATACCTGTTAGTTTTTGGATTCTGGGTGTCTGTATGCATTTAAAGTATTTATTTAAAATAAAAGTATATAAGGATTGTATGTTTATCAGTTGTTGAGTACCCATCCACAAGCTGTGGCTTATTTTGGGACTAAACAGCCGTGTGATACTTTGTTCAAAAACATTATTGACCGAGCGAGCGAAGCGAGCGAAGCGTCTACGTTTCGAGACTGGCCAAAAATGCTCTTGTCCGGCTGTCTGTCTGTCTGTCTGTCTGTAATTCTCTACAGGTCGCATTTTTCAACCGATTTTGACGAAAATTTGGCATATGTATAAATTAATTAAACCTACAAAATGAGTAGAATAAAATTTTGAAAAACATTTTTTTTAGAGTACCTACCATACTCGCAAAGTGGGAGTGAACTTTTTTTTTCTTGTGAATCCCATAGTGTGGGATATCGTTGGATAGGTCTTTCAAAAATATTGCTGGTGTGTGAATACCATTTTTTCGATTTAGGGATCCGTTGGCGAAATATTAAGCTTTAAAGCGGTAATTTTTGTTAGAGTCACGTGTCCCCCCCCCCCTGCCAGCTAAACGGTTGCTTCTGGAAATGTGAAAAAATTCATGGCAGTAGCATATATAACGTAGTTACAAGGAAAACTATTACGGCTAAGTAGGTTCTATTAGTTTTTGAGTAATAGTGGATCGACTTAAGAAGGTTGAAAAAATAAATTATGTTCATAGAACTGCATACGTAAAATGGAAAATTATTTTTTTCCGCGTGATATCCATGGTGTGGGGTACCGTTGGATGGGTCTTTCAAAAATATCGCGGGTGTGTGATAAACATTTTTCGATTCAGGGATCCGTTTGCGAAATATTAAGCTTTAAAGTGCTAATTTTTGTCACTTTAGTAGGTACTTTTTCTGTTTCCAAAGTTGACTTTTGTTGGTTTCTTTTAGGTTTGGTTTATAAGGGCTGGCGAGGTCTACTGTTCTCACGGAACTACTAGTTATTATTACTGGTTGTTGGATTTCAATAATTTAATTTATGTTACACTAGCTGTTGCCCGCTACTTCGTGCGCGTGGATTTTGGAAGTAGCTACCTATCTGTGCTATGTATAAACATCGTCTACTTATAAATTTCAGTTGGTAAAATCACCAGATTTTAAGTTATACCTTCAGGAACGCAACTTTGAAAACCGTATCCAATTTGGTTAAGTAGTTTTTGCGTGATGCCGGAATAAACATAATATAGACAGACATAAACTCTAAAAATTATTGATTTGGCTTCTATTGCTCTTAAAAAAACCTCATAAATCAAATTGGGACTATGTCCGCAAAAAACATCAATTCTTGGCGAGCCTAAGAGCTCACAGGAAATTGGCCCCTTCGACGACATTTTGGGGCCACGGTTTCCCCGGCCCCGACGGGGGCCATCGGGGCCAGTGCTGCCTTTCCGGGGACAAAGGACGTATCGATGACGGAGGGTTTTACGATCTGATTGGCTTTTGTTGTGTGATTTTGAGGTTTTTTACCCGACGATTGTTGTTTTACTTTTAGGTGATATCTTTAGATGTCACCATAACAAGATAACTCTTAAGTCAGGCGACATTTTCTAGGGTTCCGTGAGATGGGTGAAATGCAGAACAGATGTACCGTAACGAAACTGATAAATTGTTTCGTAAAACGTAACGAAACTTAACTAAATTTATCAGTTTCGTTACAAATATCAGTTCGTTACAGTACATCTATTCTGCATTTCACCCGGATAGAACCCTTAATTTATAGGGAAGCTTATTTTGTCTGTCTATATTTCATGGCTGCCTCATTGATTTGGTTTTTGGAAATATAAGAGACTAGCCGATGCCCCGCGACTTCATCCACGTTATGAAGTGTTATTCTAATTTTTTTAACACAAATTATTAGCAAAGATATTTTTGAAATATACATCACGATCCATATTAAATCGATTAATGAAATATCAGCGACCTCTATAATCCAATCTCCTGGTTAACCGATCAACTGACAATAATTACAAATCAATTAACGTTAACTTATCTTTTTTTGCAGTTCAACTGGCCCTGGAAGACCCGACTCTCCGAGACTACGTCCTGTACTCCATTGTCGGAAACTTGATCCAGGGGAACTTCACACCGACCACTTTCGCCGAGCGCCCCTGCAGGGAGCACCATACCCAGCCCTATTTCATACCAAAGCACAACCGAGCAGAACGCTCCAAACACATCAGGAAACCCCACCCGTCAAAACTAGAAGACCGCAGTTCCAAATTCGAAAGTGACAGTGACAGTTATCGAACGTTAGACTCAATCCCATTGGTCGAAAACGACCAATACGATTACAGGACAAAAAGGGTAGATAGTGATTTTGAAGGTTATTATTTTAGGCCGAAGTTTCGTAGTTATACGAGGGCGCGGGAGGTGTCCAGGGTTGGGAGGAGTCTGAGGTATCGGAGGAGGTTCGTCCCGGCGAGGATCGTGAGCGGTCCTCTGGCGGGCAGGAGGACGGTTGTGCTGCAGTGGTCCGTGACAGACTCCGTGCACTTAGTCAGTGAGGATGCTAGTGTTGTATTTAGGTAAGTCGGAATTTATTTTCTTACTAGCTTATGCCCCGCGACTTCGTTCGCATTAAAAGTATCGTACCTATATGTTACTAACTTGCCCGCGCGGCATGCAAATTTGATTTGTAAATTTTTGTTCCGATACATACCTTTATTATTATCCCTTTTCACCCCTTTAGGGTTGGAATTTAAAAAATCCAAGTACGCCAGATTTTAAGTCAGACCACCTGCTTTCAAACAAAACAAAAACGGTATTTAATTGTATCAGGCGTTACTTTGCGGAAATCCATTATATAACAATATTGTGGTTATTAATTTGCTTTTCCCGCGAATAAACTTTATGTTGTTATATATAGTAAGCTCGGTCGTAAGCTGCCGTTCTGTCAACATCCTGAGGATGCCTCGTAGAGAGGTGAAATACGTGTCGATTTTATATTATTTTATGTTGTTTTATACAGTATATTTTTCGCTAGTATTATTATTATTTTGTAATTTATAAATTAGTAAATTTTGACCAAAACATTTTGTTTAGAATAGTAATTTGCATGATATTATTTATAAATTTAGACTTTTAAATTTATTTTTACTTAATATTAGAATTGTAATTTAATTTCTGTATTACTTACTATATATAACAACATAAAGTTTATTCGCGGGAAAAGCAAATTAATAACCACAATATTGTTAAAAAAAAACGGTTCAAATCGGATCAGTAGTTTCAGCGTGATGCGCGTACAAACACACAAACAGGCAGACAGACACGACATTTTTTGAAAAGTGTTTTGGGGTCAGATAAGCCTAAATAACGTATTCCAAATGTTTTTTTTTTAATTCCTTCAATGTAAATAAGACCTGATTCCCAATGAGGTTGGCATGGTGCGGCCGACTGTACCTTCAGTATTCTTAATAGAGAGGTGCATTTAGTCACCTGCAATAATTAACTAGGTGATTCTTAACAATGTATACATTACATATTTTAACTCATAATTTTGAAGTTTATTTTATTAAATACTAAGTAATTAATACTTAGGCATTCTACAATTTAGACATTGATTTTAGGCATTTTGCGTTTTAGATCAATTGCTTTTTAGACGGAATGATCCAAAGACCTTAAAACTTTTTGCTAAAATCTATGGAATGATCATGACCGGCCAGTATTGTGCGGCGGCGGGGGAGGGTTTCAACGTCTATTGTTTATTATTATAATTACATGTAGGTACTTAGGAGTACACTTATGGTCGTCAAAAATAACATAAAATATTAGACCTATTTCCAGGCCATGGCATCGTCAATGTAGTCTGTGGTTTT
This sequence comes from Metalampra italica, assembly GCA_949699065.1. Lineage (NCBI taxonomy): Eukaryota > Metazoa > Arthropoda > Insecta > Lepidoptera > Oecophoridae > Metalampra > Metalampra italica. The sequence goes on from OX452980.1 coordinate 10,321,048, forward strand.
GTCAAGTAACAACTTAGCATTGAAGGATTTTAGGTGGTCTTAGCAGAGTATACGAGTCTTAGGGCTTCTTTCACCACTTCCTGTTATTGTTACAGATAGTAATCTTAGTGATCAACTAGTCTATCAGATAAATCTGTGTGATAGACCGTATAAAATATATAAGATACTAGCTTTTTCCCGCGGCTTCGCCCGCGTAGAAAAGTTTTTCCCGTGTACATTGTGAAACAGCGCCCTCTATGTAGGCGTTTTGTTACTTAGGGGGTATTAGCTTGCGCCCCGCGACTTTGTCTGCGATAAAAAGTGGCCTATATGTTATTCCAGGATATATGCTATCACTGTACCAAATTTCATCAAAATCTGTTCGGTAGTTTTTGCGTGAAAGAGTAACAAACATCTTCACTCACATCCTTACAAACTTTCGCCTTTATAATATTATTATTATTATTAAGTATAAGATATAGGCAATCAGTTAACTGTGAAACCAAAAAAATAGGCTATCTGTCAGATAACCTGCAGATAGGGTATCTGGGACTTTATCAGCAAGCGGTGTAAGAAGCCCTTAGCCTGGTCTTAGCACTCAAAATTCCTTGCATTGTTTATTTATTGTAATACCTAATAACTTTGTAGCGCTTTACTTCTACTTAATTGTAAAATGAGAATTTCGCGTTTTACTTCTCCAATACCACTGAACGGATTCAAATTTGGTTTTCATTATAGGTGGTTCTTCGGCTGCGCGGGAATTTTTAACGCAAGCGAAGTTGCGGGTTTTAGTTAGTTGAATATATCTAAGCAATGTTCTGATCGAGTGCCGGCCAAGTAACCTTTCGCCCCGTCGTAATGCATCAATTTATTGAATAACCCTCCAAGCATGATATATTCCTGTATTTACGAAGACTTAATGGGTGATTAGGAACTGCTCTTTTCCCAACTGAGCAATTTAATCGAAGGCTACCTTAGCCTTTTTCTTTTGGCCGGGAAATTATTGTATTTATGTCATTTTATTTATTCTAACAATGTACAATGTGTGTATTATTTAATAACAATGTACAATTTTTTATCAAGCTAACTTTTGCTGAAATGTAATATAGTAACCTACTTTTTACACACTTACCTATTATATATCAAATTAAATGAAAATAAATAAAATCAAATCAAAACTAAACCAAACAAAATTATATTTAATTGAAGAAAAAAAAATTTTTGTCTTGCTGTACCTACGTTTCTTGAAAAAATCACTACCTAATACCACAGAACACGGAAAAAGCTCGCTACGCTCCCACTCGCTTGTGATAAAATCTAAGAATACTCGAAACCTCTTTAGAAGATCAGTTCATACAACAATGATGACCATAGAGCTTGGATATTTTTGGTGGGCGCGCGGTAGCTAAATTTTTTCCATCAAGATGATAACAATTCGACAATGATAGAATTTCTGTAAACTACAAGTAAATTACTGTTAGGTAACGAACAACACCTAGCGGAGTGGAGGGCTCTTCCGGAGCTGGCGCACGCTAAAGAGTTCATTGGCACGACTGACACAGGCTCTAAAATCAACATCCTAAGATATGACAAGAGAACCGTACGCCTTATTGTAGGAGTTTTCGCTGGTCACTTCGGTGTAAGGGACCTCCTGCATAAGATGGGACTATCGGAGACTTGCATATGCAGAGCCTGTGGAGAGGACAGCGAGACGATGAAACATCTGCTGTGTGAGTGCGATGCACTGGCCGCAAGGCGAATGAGTGTCCTGGGGGTGGCTTATCCTGAACCTGAGGACTACAGGCTCCTACCCCTTAGCTGCACAATAGCATTTGTGCAGCGAACGCTTGGGGAGGAGAGCGCCAGGTAAACACAGGGGCCGACACAATAGATCCCATAGGGTCGCAGTGTCGCCGGGTGTGCCCGGCCTCCTTCTATAAGATAAGATAAGATAGGTAACTATTCATTTTGCCTTGAAACAAAGAAAAAATATAGGTTATTGATGTTTAGGTGTTGACATCCGTACTAGGTACCTAATACCCACATTACTAAACATCAAAAGAAAAAAAAGTTTGTAAATTTGTTCGTTCGAAACTTCAGACAGGTTTTCGCTTTTGGATAAGTGGGTAGTGTTCGTCATCATAGCAGCCGTTCAACGTCCGCTACTGAACATAGGCTAACTACGACATTAAAGCGGAACACAGACAGGGCGGCGGCGGTGCGAAAGCGTCGCGGTAATTTTTTGTAATGTTCGAAATAGCATGAAGCCTTTTACATCAAAGCGGCGCGGCGGCGGTGCGACGGCGAAAGCGACAAAACCGCGCGCACAGATTTGACGTTTTGATTTGACAGATTAGCACAGACAGGCGTTGCGGAGCGGCGGCGGCGCGTTGTATTCCTTTGTAGCGTATGAGAACCCCTACACAGAGCGGCGGCGGCGCGGCGCGGTGCGAAGCGTTCTTCATACAAACCGCCGCCGCGCCGCCGCCGCTAGCGGTATTCCTGTCTGAAGGGCTCCACTTTTTATTCGCTTTCCGCAGATTCGCCGCGGCAACGCTTTCGCAATGCCGCCGCGCTGTCTGTGTTACGCTTAAACGTCGAACAAAGCGTTCTTGTACGGAAAAATAAGTGTATTCGTAAGACGTTTCACGTAAAACACATGCCGCTGTACCGAGTACAGCCTACGCTGATTCTAAAGATACTTTGACTAAAGTTGCTTAGTATTAAGTATAAATAGTTTCATCATCATATCGCCTTTCAACGTCCACCGCTGGACCTTCCCCAACGAACGCCACCACACCCGGTCCTCCGCTCTCCGCATCCAGCCGCTTCCGGCCACCTTCTTCAGGTCGTCGGTCCATCTGGCGGGTTACCCACCCGCGGTCTCCACTCCGGTCACTGTCATAAGCAATTTTTCCTCTTTTTGGCAGGTGCAAGTAATATTAAAGATGTATGGAATATGTTTGACTGGCCTGTTGGCGTAGTTGTAGTGACCCTGCCTACTGCGCCAAAGGTCGTGGGTTCGATTCCCACCCGGGACCAACATTTGTGTGATGAGCATAACTGTTGGTTTTAGAATTCTGAGTGTTTGTATGTATTTACATAAAAGTATATAGGTATGTTTATCAGTTGTTGAGTACCCATTTACAAGCTTCGGCTTAGATTGGGACTAAACAGCGGTGTGTCAATTTTTCCATACATTATTATTAAGTTTGTTTGAAAGCATTGTGGTGGGTGTTAATTAATTATGAAGTTCACTTGTTGGTGGGCGCCCCCCGCCCCCTGGAAATGAAACCCGGGCCCTGTGGGACCCACTCAACACACTATGCAATCACATAAGTATCGTGTTAATTCCATGGCATCGAGAATAACATCAATTGAATACTTAATGAAATCTTCTCCAAAACTGGCGCCCGCCGCCGCCAAATTGACAGACAAAATATCGTTAAATAAATAACTTTATTTTACTTTTAGGCCGACAACATACAATCGGAATCCCATTTCGAAAGACCGTTCCGGAATATCAAATGCAGAAACCCATACAAAATGAAAGACTACACACGTACAGTCACGAACCGGATTGTTAAGCCGCCTGCCACTGTTCGTATATTGGCCGTGTAATGCAAATACTGACTGCTCTCAAACGGTGAAGGAAAACATCGTGAGGAAACCTGCATACGCCAAAGAATAAATTCTTAGGCGCATGTGAAGTCCACCAACCCGAACTGGGCTAGCGTGACGGACTATGGCCCGAACGCCCTCGTTATGAGGGTAGGCCTGAGCCCCAGCAGTGGGGACATTAATAGGCTGTTGATGATGAATGCAAATAAACTCTATTACCGTGACGATTCAAGTAGACTGATAGGAATTTGCATGCAATGTTTTTATAATAATTAGTTTGACTGTACTTACCTACTACAGGAAGGCTAATAATAATAATGCAAATCGGGTTACAAAAGGGTAACTATGGTCACATTTCATAACGAAAAATGGCGGCATTCGTGTAACACAACCAAGTTAAGATGATAAGCTAGTGGCTCAACAATCCCGGTTCGTGACTGTACATAAGTTTTCCGTTGGAAATTTTCTTCGATTCTAAATTCCGTATGGAAGCTGTGCGTTCGGAATCTCGCACGGAAAAAGGCCGTTCCTAAGAATTTGTATGGGTCGCAAACGTGTGTGATGTATTTACGGAATCTCGAATCGATATTACGAAACGGTATTCGGTACCTATTCGAAACGGCATTCCAACTGCATGCGGTCGGCCGGTCTTTTATTCAAAAGCGAACAACTGTCACAGTGTATGAGAATGACAGACGTTACTCCCTAAACGATCATGCGGCATGACATGCAATACGTGCTGTCACTCATGCATGACCGTCTAGCTGTAGTGATTGACGTGCATGACATGCAAACATGCATGACATGCAAACATGCATGACATGCAAACTATGTGCTGGCCGTTGCTTCTCTGTATTGATTGATAGCAAGCAGCATGACATTCACGTAAACGTTGCATGTCATGCAAGCATGATCGTTTAGGGACACTTTTAGGATCCGATTCCAACTTTCCCACACATTGTATGACATTGACAGTACCTTGCATTTAAATTTTATAAGGTTACATACTTAGGTGCGTAATAAAGTCGAAGAAACAGTGCTTGATTTGTAAATGATATATGATTTCGACGCGGGCGGAGCCGCGGGCGGTGGGTAGTTAGTCATGGAAGGGGGACGTTGATTATTTTTGTTTACAATTGGATTTTTTTTTCAATAAAGGCACTTGTAGTGTTGTGTATGACGTCACTCATACATAAGTTAGGTATGAGTAAATACCGGAGGTTGATTAATGACGACGAAAAACATTCATTACATGTTTCCAATTTGGAAGAAACAAATGGACTTGCTCAACATAGTATAAAAATATTCCACAATCACGTACAATAGAAGGTCAAGACTGTGCCAGTAGCATTAACACAGAATAAATTAATAAATAGTACAGGTTAGATTAACTTTAACAACTTCTGACGGAAAAAACAAAACCATTTAATTGCATAAATTATTGTTGTGGTACATCCCTAGTATATTCTAGATTGTCTTTTGTACTTTGATTAAAGATGGCGGATGTATCATCATCAACAGCCTATTAATCTCCCCACTGCTGGGGCTCAGGTCTACCCTCTCAACGAGGGCGTGCGGGCTATAGTCCACCACGCTAGCCCAGTGCGGGTTGGCGGACTTCACATGCGCCTAAGAATTTCTTCTTCGGCGTATGCAGGTTTCCTCACGATGTTTTCCTTCACCGTTTGAGAGCAGTCAGTACATGTACTTAAGTTTCGAGAAAAAACCCATTGGTACATGGCCCAACCGGGGATCGAACCTCGGACCTTTCGATATGATAGGTCGCGTCTTATCCCCGAGGCCACTGGCGGATGTATAGCGAAACAATAAAAGAAATTACTATTAAAATACTCTTGTAATTAGGTAACTGCGAAACATGAAAAAAAAAACCACTAAACACGACTTAGGTCGTGTCTCGGAACCTTCTCAACCAAAGCTTTTCTACGCGGGGGATGCCGCGGGAAACATGTAGTATAGATTACATTTTAAACTTTACGCATTCACCTGCGAAAGCGAAATACATGGCCCAAATTACCGGCGATCACCTCCGCGAATTAATCAATCGCCGAGCAAGTTCGACGGTACGGTACATCAATACCGCTATGAATGCGTCATTTACCGGCGCGCTGCCGCTAAACATAGTTCAAAGCGCTGCTTGACGAAGACAAATGATCCTTTTTGCGTAATAAACGTTACACATGGACGTAGCGTTCGGCGAACTGCGTTGACCTATTTTTCTAAAATTATATGGTTACTGACTACTCTCAAACGGTGAAGGAAAACATCGTGAGGAAACCTGCATACGACGAAGAAGAAATTCTTAGGCGCATGTGAAGTCCACCAACCCGCACTGGGCTAGCGTGGTGGACTATAGCCCGAACGCCCTCGTGAGAGGGTAGGCCTGAGCCCCAGCAGTGGGGACATATTAATAGGCTGTTGATGATTAGAGCAGACGTGTTGAATTTGACATAATAATTGATAATCTGATGATAATCCGCCGTCCAAGATCATTATGTTCGTACGAGTAGATCTGTCAAAAAATCGTTGTATGACGTATGCGTCCGTGTGTCCGGCCTTTTACCCGTGTATTAGCAAGCAGGCCTAATTACTACCAACCAATATTGAACACTGAACCACTGGGCGTCGAATCTCGATGCTTTCACACTTCTATATCGAACCGATCGAACCCTAGCTATACTGAACGATTACAGACATAAAGCAGACGATACACCTTGTTTTACTAAAAGGTAATATTATATGGGTCTTAGGCATGATTGCAGTCTATGTTTGTATTATGTGGTCTTGTTCCTTCTTAAAGTGTCCCTAAACGATCATGCTTGCTATCAATCAATACAGTGAAGCAACGGCCAGCACGTAGTTTGCATGTCATGCACGTCAATGACTACAGCTAGACGATCATGCACGAGTGACAGCACGTATTGCATGTCATGCCGCATGATCGTTTAGGGAGCCCTTTAGAAGCGAACTGCACGAAAAGCGAGGTACGAGCATCATCGAATTTGTCATAGACCACCCAACCAATTGACTGCGCGTTGACGGCGCATGAGAAGGCGACAGCGTTCAACGAACATAATGTCATCTCCTTTTTGGTATATTACCGGCATCAAGCCATAATAATTGTTTTAGTGTGAGTTTGATTTTGCCTAATAAGGAATAAAGTCCCCTTGAAACACAACTACCTATTGCGGGAGCTCTTACTGTAGGCAAAATCAGACTCACACAAGTACAAAACAAGTATGGCTCAACGTCGGTAATATACCTAGGCGATGGTAAGCGCTTTCACCGTTAATGCGCAGGCAATTGGTTGGGTGGTCTGTGGTATTTGTTTTGATTTCGTAAATGTCATAAGATTTTTTTTTGTTACTACTTGCGCCAAAAAAATTTAAAATAAAAATATTTATTTCTATTTAGTTTCTTGTAACCCTATGATTCTCACTGACAAATGTCTTTCGTTTGCATCGAGCCTAACGTAATATTAAGGCTTTCGTTGAGGAGGGATTTATACATCATGGCAAGGCTTCGGCGCCAGGTTGTGCTCGCAATAAAAAGTTATTTAGTGCCATGTGCGTTAACAAGTTATTATATACATAAATGTATATATTGCTTTATATGTATGACTAGCTTTTTCCCGCGGCTTCGCCCGCGTAGAAAAGTTTTCCCGTTGACATTGTGAAACAGCGCCCTCTATGCATGCGTTTTATTACTTAGCGGACGCCCCGCGACTTTGTCCGCGTTAAAAGGTATCCTATATGTTATTCCTGGATTTATGCTATCACTGTACCAACTTTCATGAAAATCTGTTCGGTAGTTTTTGCGTGAAAGAGTAACAAACATCTTCACTCACATCCTTACAAACTTTCGCCTTTATAATATTAGTATGACTTTATATACCTGTGTACTGTAATACGGAGCGTTCCAAAATTTAACGACAACCCTTCAAGAAATGACTGTAATGACTAATATACATAGTTGGACTGATAATTAGAAACAAGGCAAGATTTTCATACCATCGAGGTCACCTTGAAGCCATGGATCTCCGTGAAGGGTTGATGGGGGCGTGATCTGATGACGGTCATCGAGAGAGTAGACGGAGGACTATAAGATCGCTATAGATATCCAACTGATCAGATAAACCGTTTGGAAGCAGCATCATCATGAAGAAAAAAAATCACAAAATGGCATCAAAATGTATGAAAATCTTAGAGTTAAAGAATCATGACGATTCTGCTTCCAAACGGCTCATCTGATCAGTTGGACATCTATAGCGATCTTAAAGTCCTCCATCTACTCTCTCGATGACCGTCATCAGATCACGCCCCCATCAATCCTTCGCGGAGATCCATGGCTTCAAAGTGACCTCGATTGTATGAAAATCTTGACCTGTTTCTAATTATCCGTCCACCTATGTATATATGACATAGAATATCTAATAAAAACCCTCACCTTTTAGCAAAGATCCTGAAAATAGCTCGGATGATAACTAAATTCATTCTCACCTTCCAATTATCTAGCTTTTTTCAAAAATCTGGTTTTTTCAATTATCCTACGACATTAAACATCATTTGGCATTGATCACTATGCGCGTAGCATGCTCGTAGCACTCTGCGACGAGGTTTCATTATCTGCTAACGATGTCTTTTTGTGTGTATTTATTTATTTATTTACTTTTACTTCAGTGCAAGACATTTTCAACCGCCTAAATAAATTATTGGGGTTCTCAATTCGACTGTATGTTTTTTTGTGTGTATGTTACGCCATATCTTCGCCGATTGTGAACCGATTTGAATGATTTTTTTTATTATTGAATAGGCTTTTATTGAATTTGAAAACAATATTTCACTTCTAAGGGTGGATAATTAAAAAATTATATCAATGGATCAATAGTTGTCATCGATGTACATAAATCATTATCTTTTTACAAAGAAGTCGATTCGGTTTTATATTTTTTGTGAAAATTCAGATTATAATTTTTTTGGTGTATATTTATTTACATAGGGTGTTTATTTTTTTTAAGGTAACACAATTTTAATGTTACAATTTCGTTCGTCGTCTTCTTGGTATTATAATAAATATTACTGAGTTGTTATAATAAATGTTATAACAATGTTCCATTCGTGATTGGAATTGTTTGAGCAGCTACCGTATGATTAGGGACTTGTTCCACTACACGTAAGTAGTAATTTTCCGAAGCTAACACCACTCCACCGAACCATTAGCACATAATCACCCAACACGCTCGCACCATAACGTATTATCTAGGAATATCATAAAATAAATCATTAGCTAAGCATACGTCGTACAATATTAAAAATTGGTTCCGTCATTGTTAAGCAGACACTGATAACGATACCTCGAAAAGTAACGTTATTTTTATATCGATACCAAAATTAACACTTTTCTTTTTTTTGTTGAATTCGTACCACAAATACAGGGCACAGCTATAATAGTCGGCGATATTCAATTAAACCGCAGCACGGCCTCCACGAAAGCAGAACTAGTGCCATTCGGTGATCCACACTGCAGTTCACGTCCGCATTAAACTGATAGTAGGTTTAATGAAGATTTAACAAGAGACATTTTGGAACGATCTGGAAGAGTCGTTTACACGCTTTTATTTAACTATCCCGCTACACTTTAATAGGCACTTGTTGCATATAAAACTATCACAGATATACACCAAAATCTACAATACACATTTTTTAGGAAAACTAAATAAAAAGACAACCGTCTCCGACAAAATCCCGCCAAAAAGTCCATAACACTATACTTTACAACGTTATACCCAAGGAGATTCGAATCTCTTTTGTCGCGCGCGCGCTCCCTGTGGAGATCGCATCTTGCAAATTTAGTATGGGAAACGATGAAAAATTCTGTGTCAAAATCAGGGGGGTGCGGACAAATGAAGCGGATTAGCGGGAGGAAGTTGCTCATAGAAATTTATATGGAGTTTGAAAATGAGAATGTGTGAGTGAGTATCAATTTCGATATACATTTGGCACGATTTTGGCACCCCCTAAAATGATTTTGTTACTCATCCATATGGGAGTAGCTTTTTTTTTAAATTCATGGTTATACCCATCATCAGTGTAAGACAATGTTGCCAAAGTGTTCATAGATTATTAAAATATCTTGCCCTTAATTTATAGCTAACTATAAAAGTTATTTTATTCGAAGAACATCACAAAAAAGCAAGATTAAAAATTTTGGAAAAACCCACGACGGATGTAATTGAAAAAGGATGAAATATTTTTTTTGAAAAACCCCCGACTAAGTTTTTTTTTTAATCTATTTTTTTTATGAGGCTTATGACTCAAGGAAGTCAATGCCAGCCTCGTAAGGAAACACTGTTTGCCATGTTACTCGGACCTCAGTCTGAAGGGTCCGTCAAACCATGGTTTTCGCGGCGGGCGCGTCTGAATAGTTTGGTACCAGATACCTTTTGCTGCAGAGCTACAATTGAAGTGATCGTCCCAACTACCAGACTAAGTTACGACTGACAAAAATAAAAATCGTTTTTAAAAATATCCTAATTTATATCTAAGTAGAAAAGTATTTATATTCGACTAATATGACAAAAATTAGTTAGGATATTACGAAAAAGTTATTATTAAGGTCATTTTTTGTGCGGAATTCTAAAAATTGACCCATTGCCTAGCCCCGATACATAATTTATAGCGAGCACCTAATGTATCCACACATGCTAAGCGCTGGGAATCAGTATACCACAGTATTAACCCTGCTACGAATTTGTGCTTCGTTCAAACCGGTCGTGGCACTCGACCCAGTAGTCGTACCAACGAGCTTTTCGGTACGTAAGTACCGTTTATTGAATTGGGAAATACTTTATTATGTTGTAGAATGATTATTGGAAGTACCTATTATTAATAATATAATAATAATAAATTTATTTATTTCCAAAGAGTACAATTTAGCGAAAGATACGAGGTTGAAATAAGAGCAGATTGTACAAATCAACAAAGGGGATTGGACTCTCTCTAGGTAATGACCTGTGTACCAGGGGACAGTGTACCTCCACAGCAGTCGAGAGGTCTCGACTCGAGATGTCGCGTACAATCAATATGTGTTTGTGTGTGTGTGTGAGTGTGCAAAATTTATTATAATACCACAGGCTTTTCTGAGAAACATCGTGACGAAAAGCAATAAGGTTTCTAATGAAGTCCACCAAAAAACGGATTGGGTCACCGTATCTTTACAGTGCAAATGTCAAGGTCATTGTGGAGTATCTCATTCTTAATGTACCAAAGGGCACCAATGAATTTAGTCTGAAACCCTTTGGAAGCTCTTGAAAATGGAGTGGGAAGCACTTCCCCATAGCTATGTCCCGTATATCCAGATGTGTTTAAGGATTGCCTTTTAAAGAGAATTAACTTTGTTATTTACTGTAATATGCGACTTTTTATTAAGAAGACGAACCTAATCTTAATCAATTATTCACGATATCTCTCGAGAGAGTTATGATATTTTCTTAGTTAACTACATACTTCAACCCGATGAAGTAAAACTAATTAGTGCCAAAAGCGTGCTGAAGTTCCCAACGGATGCAAAGCTCAACACTGAACTATAGTAAAGGCGGCGATCACAATAGATCAGCAATGGTCGCAGTGATACAAGGCTAGATAAGACTTGAAAGAGCCCCACCTCAAATAATATTAGTTAACCAAGCTGCGGACTATGTACTCGTATAAACGTATTGGCCACTTCTAAACATGCTAGCGCAAGTAGCTGGCTGCTTGTGAACGCGGCAGATGCCGCGACAAGGTCGCTCGCCGCCATCTATCACTGTGTGTAAATCACACAGTAAGCTAATCAACCCTCCGCCGCCGCCGCGGCCGCACTCGGCTGATGAATTAACCCTGGTGTGTGGGCGGTTGATATTGAAGTTTTCTCGCCTTTACACACTTGACCTGTAATACACATACATAGGTGGACGGATAATTAGAAACAGGGCAAGATTTTCATACAATCGAGGTCACTTTGAAGCCATGAATGGTTCTCCGTGAAGGATTCATCGGGGAGTGATCTGATAACGGCCATAGAGAGAGTAGACGGAGGACTTTCAGATCGCTATAGATATCCAACTGATCAGATGAGCCGTTTGGTAGCAGCATCGTCATGTAGAAAAAAACCTGCAAAACGGCATAAAAATGTATGAAAATCTTAAAGTTAAGGAATCATGGCGATGCTGCTCCCAAACGGCTGAACTGATCGGTTGGATATCTATAGCCATCTAAAAGTCCTCCATCTACTCTCTCGATGACCGTCATCAGATCATGCCCCGATCAATCCTTCACGGAGAACCATGGCTCCAAAGTGACCTCGATTGTATGAAATTCTTGCCCTGTTTCTAATTATACGTCCACCTATGCATTACAAATCTACTGGTTGCTGTCAAATTATCTTCGTGTATTTTCATTAGCGCCATTTTGGCGCTGAAGGCTTCGAGTGTCCATGGAATTAACAATTTTGAACTATTTTGGCGCTGACTTCCACATTTAAACGTCAAACAAAACGTTCTATCACTACATATCATTCAAAATAAGTGTATTAGTAAGAAGTTTCACGTAACACACATGCCGCTGTGCCGAGTACGGCCTACCCTGATTCTAAAGATACTTTGACTAAAGTTACATACCGTTCTGTAAATAGCTTCATCATCATATCAGCCCTTCAGCGTCAACTGCTGGGCATAGACCTTCCCCAATGAACGCCACCACACCTGGTCCTCTGTCCTCCGCATCCAGCCGCTTCCGGCCGCCTCTAGGTCGTCGGTCCTCCTGGCGGAGGGGGGCGTACCACGCTCGCGTAACAGCCGTCGGTAGCTTTCCTGGAGCTTTATTTTTGATTCGCTCAGTAGTAGGGAATTGTATCGTCGCATGCAACTTAAGTCATACTCGACTTCCAAGTCGCACGACGCTGATTTTCTGCATTTTTGATTCGCTCGCGTTCGGTGTTGCCAATAATATTAGAAATGTAGAATTTTATCCGTTTCACGCAGATAAAATAAAAACCGGTAATTACCGAAACGTAAAGCGGAACGTAAAATGCTCAGTAATGGTCGAAACCATAGACTGTATATGATATTATCTTTGCCTTTTGTTATAAAAAAAGTAAAACTATCATTCATATCAGTCAAAGAATATCAGTGATAGTTGTCTCTTTTCTTATGTCATATGGCATTTGACGTTTATTCTACCGCTCGGCTCGTCCCAAGCGACGATTGGTCGATACCACTCGTTGCCGTTCGAGCGGTTCAAAAATGCGGAGTCGAGGGAAAATCAGTAGAATCGAGCGATCGAAGCGAGGAGAGCGAATCAAAAATAGCAGGTTATTTATTCATCATGTCATCAGCAGACTATCCCATTTGTCAAATAAAAGGCTTGTATTGTTTTATAAAAACTTTACGTGCAATCGTTGCACGGGTAGCAAAGGCAAGCGTTCGCCGATTGGCTGGCGATATATCACGTCACCTACACGCCACCCCATTCGTCAAATTGAATGCTTCGATCTGTTGCCATTGGCAGATTGACTCGCCATGAGTTATGAGACCGTTTCATTTAAACTGAAACGTTCTACTGTAGGGAATTACTTAGCGATGAAAGTAAGCTTTATTGTAATATAAATAACGGTGATTTTCCTTTGTTTCAGATTACGTTATAGGAAGACAACGAGTGCCACCATATACCAAGTGTTCTTTACTAAAATTTTAAGATTAGGTAAGTCTTTTTAATACTTATAATGATTAACCAATATAATATATCTACTAATTGTAATGTTCTTTAGTTTGTTTTCTTTTTTTTAATTTATCTATGTAAATTTACTTGTATTTTAGTACTTACATAATATTTAATATTTACTTAAGTACGGTCAACCGCACGTCAGTGGAAAAAAAACTGTATAAACTGGTCTCTCATAGTATTGATCCTCCCTAATAGCCTAAGCCAGCTCAAGGTCCACTGAGGTGCGACCTACTGTACAACACTCATGATTCAAACTAAAGTACACGTACATCATGAGAAGTAGTCATTTTGCGTATTCGACATTTCGCAGCATAGACTTTCTGCGATTTAGGCAAATGCCTTTTCTTTACTACGGATAGAAAAATTACAAAAAAAAAGATACGGACGAATTCGTCCACCGATCAATAACAAGTAATCATCATCAACATCAATTAGTATGATTCTACATTTGTAAGTACCTAATGATTATGTGAAAAATCAAAGAAAATTGTAGGTATTTTAAAAAAAATAATAATAATAATAATTTATTCAGAAGTATAACAATTATGTATGATACATGAATTCTTATACCTACTTATAAATATCGCCAAGTGATTGAGCATCTATTGCTGAACTAGGCGCGAGCCTGTTATTCAGCTACAGAGCTCCTCCCCTTGGAACCAAAAATAGGCCCAAAAACAGTTAAGTACAGAAGAGTACAGTAAAAAAAAAAAGTTAAACCAAAAATCTAAACTATAAAGTATGTATGTGAGTGTATGTGTGAGAGTGTGTGTGTGTGTGCGTGTGTGTGTTATGTATATAGACGTTTTCTGCAAAGACAATTTATATTATTAAATTAGAAGCGAAGCCTGTTTGATTTCACGAGGGTACAGTAAGAAGATCCTCTGTTTCCTCATATGATAAATCCTGTAGCAAACAATTAATTCTTTTTTTACAAAGATTTGTGTTAAGTGTGTAGATCGAATGAGTTTTGTTTATTTTATTATAAATAAAAGGACCAAGGAAGCCAAAAAATCTTTGAGAGAATGATGTACGAGGTTGATGTGTTCTATCACAAACCACGTCCCTCCTACGTTTTGCGAGTTCCAGTCGTGGATTGTATCTCATTTCTCCATGCTGTTTCATGATAATACTTTGAATAAACAATGGACGTACTGTGAGCACCTCACACGACTTGTATAGAAGTACAGTGGGATAAAAATATGAACGGAAGGTACTAACTTTGAGGACAGAACGTTGCGCAATCTCGAGGCATTTAAACCCCCCCAAGCAGAGATACAATATGTGAGCAAAGACTGACAAAGGGCAAAATAGATTCGTTTTAGAAGTTTAGGGTCAGCAACGTGTCGAAGAGATTTAAATATATAAATTAATCTTCGTATTCTTCCACTCAACAATATTATATAATAAAAAATAACACGAAAAATACCGTTAGTTTAAAACAAAAAAAACCTTTTTGAATTTTGAAATTTTTGCATCTCTAAATTCAAATTCAAAATTCGTTTGTTCAAAATTGGAATACAATATTCTCTTTTTGACGTCAATTCTGTCTAAAACTAAAACTACTCTGTTTCCACCTCTAGTCTAGAGATCTGAAAATTTGATTATACATATACCTAGTCCGTTCACTTAGATAGTACACCCGAACGGAATATGGGTAATGCCGCGGATTTATAATAATAATAATAATTAATAATAACTGTTTGGATAATTTATATTTATTTCTTTTGGAAAAAATACGATCATAAATAATACACACAAGTTCATTTCAACACAATGTCGATAGACATCAATTAGAATTTGCTTAGACACATGATTTACAAAAAGTTCATCTTTTTGTTTTTGGTTCAGCCGAAATTTTAATTTGAGACACCTAACTGTCTTCCCACGGCGAAAAACCATTTTCTATAAACGTACGCAGCAGTCAACGCACCATTTTAAAGCGACGAACACCTCGATATAAAATGCCAAGTTTAACAGCGGGTGTACGCCACTTATGTTTTCGCGGCGGCATCCTTTCGACTAGAGGCGGCGCGTGCCGGGACTTTCCGAGACGTTACATCCAGACGCAGTCGAAATAGACACCGTTAACCGATTAAAAGCACTACAAAGTACGAAACTGGGCCAAGGCGGAGGATGATGTATTCGAACCAAAAGTGGCAATAAAGATACGGTTGGCTCACACCGGAGCGAGCGAGCCGAAGTAATCTCGTCTGCGCATCAACATACCCTATCTAACGTCCGACATTCATCACTGGGAATTTTTTTTAAACAACTGCAAATTGACAAATAAACGACTGCGTTAAAACTAACCACAATATCTGATAGTACATTTTAGACTTTCGCGCTTTGTATTCATAATTATATAACTATTTACGGGTCTTATACACGAACAAGTTTTATTTACCGTTTCGTACAGGTTACACTGGCCGTGGTCACGAGCTGAGAGACATCTCGTGACCACAAAGGTCGGGCAAAGGTAAACAAAACTTGTTCGTGTGTAAGACCCGTAAATAATTATATAAAATCTGATGTTTCAAGCGATTTCGACTAGATTATAAAGGCGAAAGTTTGTAAGGATGTTTGTTACTCTTTCACGATGTGGGCTGAACGGATTTTGATGAAACGATAGCTTATATTTATTCTGGAATAACATATAGGCTGGTACTTTTTACCGCGGTAAACTTTTCCCGCGGGAAAAAACTTATTCCACATTGGTTAAAAATACATACATACACGCATCCAATACATAAATATAAATAATATACATGTACATTATATACATTATACTAGGTACATTTGTAGGTTTTTAATTTATTTCAGGTATTTTATACTTACATTAATTTATCGATTAGTATTTAGGTAATTTTAGTTTTATATAGGTTTTAGGTTAATTTAGTTATATATTTACGTTTACTTTAGTTCTTTAGGATACTCATTATACTAATGAACATATTTATGTAAAGTGTGTAGAAATGTATTTATTCCTACATGTATAATTCTATATATAATCGTATCCGCAAATACCAAATATGTTAGTATATGTAGCTTCGTAGCAGTATGCTACGAGCTTGCTACGTGCGTAGCAGTTAATCATCGCCGCGTATACGATGTCATTACTATTCATTTCAATAGGTAGACAAAATACGTATATACATACACACATATCTTCACGCTATGTCCCTGACGGGGTAGCCACAAAGAACGGAGCGCCAAGTATCGCGATCCTGACACACCTCTGTCGCTTCGCTCAGTCTCACCGTTCTCTTACCACACGCTCGCCGCGGGACGCGAATGCTCCTCACGTGGCCGCCTGTGAGCACCCGCTCTATCTGCTCCTCGTATGTCAGTCGAGCTCGTCCCCAGCTCCTTGCGTCGTCATTCGTTCACCACTCACTCGCACGACCCGTCCGAACCACTCTACCAGTTCGTTCCAAAATGTCCCTTGTTAAATCTTCATTAAACGTACTATCAGTTTAATGCGGACGTGAACTGCAGTGTGGATCACCGAATGGCACTAGTTGTGCTATCGTGGAGGCCGTGCTGCGGTTTTATTGAAAATCGCCGACTATTATAGTCGTGCCCTGTTTTTGTGAAGGCCGTGCTGTAACCGCCGGTTTTTGAAGAAAAACAAACAAAATATGACTTGGCTGTATGGTCTATGACTTTTGCCTGTCCATCATTGGACGAATTCAACAAAAAAAAACGTCTGAACCAACCGTAAAGAGAAAAACTATAGAGGACGCACTAAAAAAACAATAATAATCAGAGAGGGACACACTTATTACAAAAGTGGTAAGAGTAAGCTAGAGAGAAATAATATCTTTTATCTCTTTTTACGTTTCTGAATTTTTTTGGTTGTTGGGGGGCAGTTGGTACATACCAACTGCCCCCCAACAAACAACAGCCCGACTAAAATAGAAAGTGTTTGTTCAGATTGACCCCGCCTTATAAGAAGCGTCTTCTCAAATTATTGGGGTAAAAGATTTATTAAAGGCTATTTCATGCTATACGCTGAGTACGGTTCTATGGTTCATTCTTTTTCTATGGAACCAACGGAACATCCAAAATTTTCTATATCAATGTAAACGTTCAATTTTTCACAATATCGAAACGGATTAATTCATCAAAAGTGATTCACATTTACAGCAATGTAAAAATATCTTAAATAACCACATAAATAAAACAAAATACACGGTTGGGGACCACACGAAAATGTCCCATAATCCCGAGACATAAACGCGGAATTATATCGTTGATGTTTAAGTGGGTACCACATAAACCGCGGTTCTGACTGGCACTCAAGTGCGAAGCAGCAAATATTATGAGAGCTATAAACATTGATAAATTCCCGCTGGGAGGCCAATCTCTTATCGGTATTTATGGCCAACTCTGCCTGAAACACAGGAGAAACCTTAAGTACGAAGTTGCCTTGCAAGGACTTTCTTTAAAGCCATGTTAATTCATAGATATTTAAATATGAGTGTAAGGTAAAAGTGTCCCTAAGCGATCATGCTTGCATGACATGCAACGTTTACGTGAATGTCATGCTGCATGATGGACCATCATGCTTGCTATCAATCAATGCAGTGAAGCAACGGCCAGTTTGCATGTCATGCACGTCAATCACTACAGCTAGACGGTCATGCATGAGTGACAGCACGTAATGCATGTCATGCCACATCGTTTAGGGAGATTTAGAGAGCCCATAAGACCCTTCGTATCAGAATGCGAATTAATTATAATTAATGTCTCTTTGGCAAATTGTCCCGTGTTTTCAAAAGTTTTTTTGAATAATTAAAAACTAGTTAGACATCTTTCAAATTATTGGACATTAGCCGCTTAAATCAATAAGAGCATCTTGTTTCCAAACTACAAACCAAAAAAATCATTGATCACAAACGTTTTTTTACAAAAAAATTACTGCACAATTTTGTATACCTACCTATATCGGTGACAATGCATTAATTGGTACCGTGAAGCTCGTCTGATGATGCATTCGGAAGGTGGCCATAGGAATTCTGCAACGAAACAAGTTAATCCTCGTTAGGTTGGTCTCAATGAGTAGTTTGTTGACAGATGGTGATCTAGGTCTGATGATGAAACCACAAGTTGGTCACAAGAACTTATAAACATAACGTAAAACCTTCGAATTGAGTTTTATCTTTTTACCGAATTGTTTTTTTCCTCGATTTTTAATATGTTTTTTCTTTTTTTTGCATTTCAATAAAAGCCTGTATTTAAAATATTTTTATTATTTGTAGTAGGTACTTATACAGAGTTTAGACATAGTGTAAATTACTATGGTTTAGGTTAGCGACCTTCCCCTGTTATGTTCTATAATGACCGATTGAGCGCCGGTTCAGTAATTTTCGATATCAAATACCCTTTCGTGAAATATCCTTTCATACTATATCGCAGCCAGTTTCTATCAACATTGAACAACATTAATAGAAATCACTTTCCTTGCGGCTTAGAAAGGTTCCTTTATTCAGGGAAAATGCCAAGTTTTCTTATTTGTTGCATGAGGACTTGTAGTGTCCGACTAACATTATGATTTTTCCCTCGGCCGAAACCTTGGACGAATGTTTCGCATTCATCAAACGATAGCCCAAACATTTCAACATATTAATTTTCATTATTATTAACTAGCTGTTCCCCGCGGCTTCGCCCGCGTGGAATAATTTTTTCCCGCGGGAACCGTTTACCCTGGTAAAAAGTAGCCTATATGTTATTCCAGGCTATAAGCTATCCCTGTACCAAGTTTCATCAAAATTCGTTCAGCCGTTCTTGAGTTATAAGTGGTGTAACTAACACGACTTTGTTTTATATATTAAAGACTAGCTTTTTCCCGCGGCTTCGCCCGCGTAGAAAAGTTTTTCCCGTGTACATTGTGAAACAGCGCCCTCTATGTAGGTTTTGTTACTTAGGGGGTATTAGCGGACGCCCCGCGACTTTGTCGGCGTTAAAAAGTAGCCTATATGTTATTCCAGGATGTAAGCTATCACTGTACCAAGTTTCATCAAAATCTGTTCGGTAGTTTTTGCGTGAAAGAGTAACAAACATACATCTTCACATCCTTACAAACTTTCGCCTTTATAATATTAGTAGGATAGGATTTATCGTCACCTTTCTTTCAGAAAAATATTAGGCGTGATTACTAATATTTAAAAAAACATTCTAATGGCAGATATCGGCAGGCTAATAATAATTATGTAACACATAACCATTATGTTATTATCATAAAATAATATAATGTCGTTAAAATAACACTATGACAATAACAGGCTCACACCCAGTTCGGTAATAGATGTTCAACTTCGCGATTATAATTTTAAAAAAAACGTTATGTCATTTCGGTCTAATGGGCTCCATAAACGATCATGCGGCTTGACATGCATTACGTGCTGTCACTCATGCATGACCGTCTAGCTTTAGTGATTGATGTGCATGACATGCAAACTACGTGCATGACATGCAAACTACGTGCATGACATGCAAACTACGTGCTGGCCGTTGCTTCACTGTACTATGTGATTGATAGCAAGCATGAGGGTCCATCATGCAGCATGATAATTCACGTAAACGTTGCATGTCATGCCGCATGATCGGTTAGGGACCATTTATGTGAAGCGACACACCATGCCGAACTTACGCAACCGAAGAAACCAAGAAAAGCAAAGAAGCGTGTTGTATGACAATGCGATAATTGTAATTACGTCAAGGTTCAGTTGCGTAACTTTGGCATGGTGTGTCGTTACGCTTAGCTATTCTGTGGTTGCAGACAAAAAAATTCGGTCTTGCCAAAAGGTTCTTATATTTTTGGCCGAAGCCGAAAACGAAAGATCAGTCGAACGCTATCGAGGGGAAGTTTCTGAGCAACGTACAAATAGGATATGGTATTATAACCCCTGAATAAGAAGTTGGTGGAATAATGGACTAATACTATAATATACAGGGTGGATAGGTCGGACAACTGGAGGGAAAGTACACTAAATATTAAAGGTGGCGAATTGTACCCAAAGAAGCATTCCTTAATTTTTTATTTAAAACTAGCTGTTGCCCGCGACTTCGTCCGCGTGGATTTTGGAAGTAGGTACCTATCTCTGCTATGTAGACATACATCGTCTAGTTATAATTTTCCAATGGTAAAATGGATCATTCTAAGTACCTTCACCATAATTTAAGGTATACCATACCTTCAGGAACAAACTATGAACACCGTATCCAATTTGGTGAAGACAGAAAAATTTTTTAAAAATTGTTGTTTTCACTTCTATTGCTCATAAGACTTCTCATATCAATTTTTATTATACGTGTGTATTTTTAGTATGGGCAAAACCAAAACCATAGGAGATAACCATAGGGAAACTGTCTTAGGAACCTTTAGGTATTTTTTCGTGATAACAATTTTGACATAATAATCGGAGCAGCTGGAGTTCAGGTGGCATGAATGAATAAGTAGTAAGTACCTAAGTACTTTGCACAGTCTGTTTTATAAGAAAACATTTTATTAAATTTGACTAACTTCTGCTGCTTGGATTTTTTTCTTCCGATACAATAAAATGATTCTAACATGAAACTAAGTCGATACGCATTTTTTAAAAAAATAAAAATTATTTTTCACTGGCGTTCTATGAGAAAACATTTTATTGAATTTGACTAACTTCTGCTGCTCAGATTTTTTTCTTCCGATATAATGAAGTGATCCCTACATGAAACTGAGTCGAACCGCATTAAAAAAAATATGTGCAAATTGTCTCATTTTTATGGACAACACACGCTTGACCAAAAAATTTCTATGTCATAAGACACTTTCCCTGCATCTCCTATGGTTTCGGACTTGCCTATACTGTCCCAGTTAAAAAAAACACTGATATCTCCTATGTCTATGACATCGTCTTGTTACGTTAAATGATTTATCTGTAAATGACGATAACTTTTTTCGCTGTCATCCGATTTCAATGAAACAAAGCCTATAAGTTGCGCCAGGCTGTGCTTAATCTACCTGTGAAAACCGCAAGAAAATCCGTTCAGTAGTTTCGGAGATTAGCGATTACAGACAGACAGAAAGACAGAAAGACAGAAAGACAGAAAGACAGACAGACAGAAAGACAGAAAGACAAAAAAATTTAAAAATGCTTTTTTGTGTTCTGTTACTCTTTTTTTATCGTCCACACTCATTTTTTTATAAATTTATTCAAAGTACAGACACACGGTTTCTACAGATTTATTATAAGTATAGATCAAGTAGAACTGCATTCAGAGATTTTTTAAAGACGCATAGACCTCAGCCGGAAATCAAAGCGCCAAAAATGCGAAAAACAAGAATTTTAACTAGACATTAGGTTACATTATAAATTTTCCAAAAAGTTAAATAGTTGTGAAAAAAAAAACTTATTTTTTGAATATAATTATTATATTCCTTTTAGTGAAATTTGCTGCCCACTTATAATATTTATGGTACTTTGCCTCCAGGTGACGTCAACTTATCACCCTGTATACCTACACTTGGGCAGATTACGGGCGCTCACAACTTTCTTTGGCTTTGTGTATCTCTTTTATTCATTCATACTTGTTGTGGTCTACTTTGTTCTTTGTAGATATACTTCATAGGTAGTTGAATTAATGTTAACACGACGCGACGGTATAAGAAAGAGCTCTCGGTAAGAGAGTAGGCCTCTTAAACTGATATATTCTACCCTAGCTTTTAATACAATTGTTAGTTATTATTAGTTTTTATAAATTAGATACTTTTAAGGTAACTTTTTCATATGCCCACTGGGCAAAACAGAGTTCTTTTAAATTTTATATTGACATCTTTTTTTTTAAACTTTGTTCTATAATATTACACAATTTGTACAATATAATAATTACTCGCCAAACTGCAAAACAGTTTGTTGGCGAGAAAACGCTCTTAAGCTTATATATATAACCTAACCTAAATAAATTATTCAACCTTTTTCAAAAATGTATTTTTTAGTTTCTTTTTAAGCAACCCTTTGCTAATTTTCTCTCCCTGGCTAAGCCGGGCAATGTTGTTGTTACCTATGTTTATGAATAAATGATTTTGATTTGATTTGACAATGCTCGATTATACACAGGAAAATCAGCCAACAGGTTAATAATCAATTTTCAACGTCGAATCCGCCCGGCTCGCTTTTCATAGGCTGAAATCATGCATGAGTGCCTTTATAAGTTTCACTTTAAATAGAGAGAGTACTCTATCGACTATCGCGCCTCGATATCGAAAAACAACAGCACTCAGCTAAGTCGATAACAAGTAAGAAAACAAAAGGAATAGGCAAGTTAAGTTGAGAGGCGAAGATTTGCCAGTAAATAAGTTAGCTGTCTCCCAACTTACTGTGTGGCCTGTTTATTGACTTACTGGATATTTTCATGTAGCCTTCCCAAATTAGCACCTTTTGTGTTAGATTCTGCCTAAAGCCGTAGTAGCCTGGTTGTGCACTCGGTCGTGGTTTCGATCTTGGCCCATACCAATGAGTTTTTCGAAACTTAAGTACAGTTTATTGTAATACCACAGGTTTTTCGGTGAAGAAAAACTCGTGAGGAAACCTGCATACGCCACAGACTGGTATTTACTATTCTAAGGCGTATGTGAAGTCCACCAAAAATCGGATTGGGGCACCGTTTGGCGGACAGGGGTTTGGCATAACAGATCCCACAGGGCTGAAGTGTCGCGCCAGGTATTCCTGGCACCCTATGAAGATAAGATAAGATGAGATGAGATGAGATGAGATGAGATGAGATGAGATGAGATGAGATGAGATGAGATGAGATGAGATGAGATGAGATGAGATGAGATAAGATAAGATAAGATAGATTCTGCCTATGGGGCTCAGGCCTACCGTCTCAACGAGGACGTTCGGGCTATAGTCCACCACGCTAGCCCAGTGCGGGTTGGTGGACTTCACATGCGCCTAAGAATTTCTTCTTCGGCGTATGCAGGGTTCCTCACTATGTTTTCCTTCACCGTTTGAAAGCAGTCAGTAAATGTACTTAAGTTTCGGGAAACAACCCCATTGGTGCATGATCCAGCCGGGGAACGAACTTCGGACCTTTAAATATGATAGGGCGTGTATTATCTCCGAGGCCGCTGACGCTCATAGTACACCGCTGAATAAGTCAATCGAATTAAATAATATATATAGTAAGTACTCTAGGACCTTGGAAATAGCATCAAAGTAATTGTATTATGATGAATTGCTCTGGGATATAAAATAAATAAAGAGAAGGAATAGGCACTGCAAATAACTTCGGAAGGGAATACGAGCTGGGAAATTATTTATGAATATTTTTCAATGTCACCCCAGCGCAGCGCCGAGCCGCATAAAGTTTATTCGTATCTTTTATTTAAGTCGTAACCGAAATAACTTAGTTGCTTGTGTATAAAATTATCATTATATACTCTGCTTTTCATTTCGACTGCGAGGAAATAAAACAAAAATTCATTAAGATAAGCAGTTATTAAATAAGCAGTTTTTTAAGGATAATAAAATTGTTGGTACTAGGTACCTACCTGTAAGTAATCTGCCGTACTAATACTACTAATTTGTATCAGTAGGGTAGGTTTGTTTACCAAAATGAAAAAATAACTGCTGTAGACCGTAAAAGTGGCACTTTCCGCCTTGAACTATCATTCAAATATTTCTGTGCAAAACAAATTTTATTGTATTTTTTGTACTTCGCCAATTTAATGTTATCAAAACGTGGAAATAGAAAATAAATACATTTTTGTTGGTAAAAGCATTGTGCTGTTGCCCGGAGAGCCTTTATCGGGCCTTACAATAATGTGAACATGCCTCCCATCCAGGGACGTAGCTAGGGGGCCCATAAGAAATTCCAGCTCTGAAATAAGATCAATTTATTTCGTGTAGGAAAAATACATACTCGCAAGATAGGATGTTAACTGAAATCGACACTGACCGTTTGACTATAGTTCACTGATACTAGATTTTTAAATCAATATGTAAGGAAAAGTTTCAATTACAGCTTCGTCATAATACTAACAGGCATAGGTTTAAGAAATACCGAACATAACCTACAACCAAATACTTATTAAAAAGATCTAAATGTTTGCGCAATTATGTAAATTCAACGAACAGTTTTTTTAAAATCCAGCGGTTATTTACATGTTGCTGTATAAAGTCGACTCAATACAATGTTCATAGGATTTCTTCTTTGCCTGGGATTTTATTTGGGGTCGGCCCTCCGAATCATGCGTCTCCAGGCAGCTCGGTCCTGGGTCGTCACTTTGTTGACTTGGGCTTCTTTGAGGTTCTTATTTACTACGGACATCCATGTGATTCGGGGTCTTCCTCGTCGTCGGCGTTTAGTTTCGATATCTAACACTTTTCTGGTCATGTGGTCGGATGGTCGCCTCATGACGTGTCCGTACCACCGCAGACGGCTCTCCTGTAATTTATCTGGCATAGGTCTCACTTTGAAGGTGCCTCTTATGTGTGTGTTTCTGACATGATCCAGCCTAGTTACGCCACCTGCCCACCTTAGCATCTTCATCTCTGCGCAGTGTAATTGATTTTCGTGCTGCTTTTTGAGTGGCCAGCATTCGGCTCCGTATGTCATTGCCGGTCGGACGGCTGCTCTGTATACTCGTCCCTTTATACGTACGGGCATTCGGTTGTCGCATAGCACGCCGTCATTTCATCTCATCAGTTCTCTCCATTTCATCCACCCTGTATTTCTACGATGGGTGACATCAGTGTCTATTGACCCATCTTTACTGATGACTGACCCTAGGTACTTGAAATGGTCCACTTCTTTTAGCTGGGTGTTCTGCAGACAGATGGTGTGTTTGCTGTTGACGCCACTAAAGTTGCAATGCATGTACTCGGTCTTCTCTCTGCTTATTCGCAGACCAGATGTTTCCAGGGCATCCCTCCACTTTTCTAAAATCTGCTGTAGGTTGTTCACATTTTCACATATTCATAGGATTTATTGTCAAAATTATACCATAGACTCAATCGTTGGCAGGACTACTGTCTTAAGTTTTGATCATTGCACCCCAAAATTTATTGCTTTTACAGTACGTTTACCTCCTCCTTGGCAGCAAATAGGTCCCATAAATTATTTAATTTCACGACAAGAAATTATTTTTCTAGTTCTTTTGCGTCCCAAAAAATGGTCCCTGGTTACGTGCCTGCCGTCTCGCCTGTTTTGATATTACGAACATGTTTGTATATTATATTTTCGACAACACTTCGCGGAGTGTTGGAAGTGGTGTAGCCTATTTGTTTTATCGGTATTTAGTTTTATTGAGTTACTAGCTTTTCCCGCGGCTTCGGCCGCGTAGAAAAGTTTTTCCCGTGTACATTGTGAAACAGCGCCCTCTATGTAGGCGTTTTGTTACTTAGGGGGTATTGGCGGACTCCCCGCGACTTTGTCCGCTTTAAAAAGTACCTATACACAGGGACCTACCCTGTACTTAAGAAATTTTATCTTTAGTAAAACCATATTGAACAAATATAAAGGTTTATGACATAAAAACAAAATAAAATACCAATGAATACCTAGTTATAAATTATTGTTATACTTTTTCTTCAACTTTTTATGGAACTACAAATTCGCTTACAATAAGCAATTGCATTTAGATTATGGAGCTTTTAGTAATAGTACATTGTTAACCTAGGTGTGAAAGTAACTTATTTAAGTCCCGAGACGAGGTTTGGCGCCCGACGCGTAGCGAGGGCGCCAATAGTTCGAGGGACCTCTAAATAAGTCTTGAACCCGAGGGAAACACTGTGCTTTTCATTAAGAATACACTGAAATCAAAAACAAATACATAAAATGATTGTTAATACAAATCTCTGCTATACGGAAGTATAAACAAAACTCTACAACTCGAAAAAACAAACGAAGATCGGATTGCAGCTTTCCCGTCTATTTTGTTTTTTTTCTGTGGCCGGCCAGCTATTCTGCCATTATTTTTCATTTCCATCATCGAAAATATGGTAAATATTTTGTCCAAATCTATATTATTTTAAAGAAATAGTTGACAGTAATAATTATAATAAAGTCATTTAAAAATATATATTCTTTAATTATTACATAACTTTGTTATTTCAATTTTACATCGCGCTGTAATTGAGTGGCTGTATAGACAGTTGGAACATGGTCCAATAGAAATGTCAATAATAGTACTAGTTTTTTTTATATAATTTGACAGCTGTCAGTTGAAAGCGATTCTCCCTAGGGCTGAGATGTATTACTTTCAACCCGCTCCTCAGGCAACTTCAGACCTACTTTCAGAGTATGAGTAATGAAAAGTGTTTTTGCGCACACTGAAACATATCGCGGATATTGGATCACTCTGTATATTTTTTTGCTAAACGGTGTCACCGGAAGCGGTCTGCGGAAAGCTCTCGCGGGGGTTATAACGTTACACGTTCAATTTCCGGTATAGGTATACCCATACCCATAAACATACGTCGTGTGCTTATACATACAACAGTGTAGCATGTACAGTCGACCGCACGTCAGTGGAAACACTTTGACGTTGAACTGGCGTAGCATGGAGTTTCAATACTAAGAGAGGAGAGCGTCAGTGGCGTCGGGGATAAGACGCGGCCTACCGTATCGAAACGTCCGAAGTTCGATCCCCGGCTGGATCATGCACCAATGGGGTTGTTTCCCGAAACTTAAGTACATTTACTGACTGCTTTCAAACGGCGAAGGAAAACATCGTGAGGAAACCTGCATACGCCGAAGAAGAAATTCTTAGGCGCATGTAAAGTCCGCCAACCCGCACTGGGCTAGCGTGGTGGACTATAGCCCGAACCCTCGTTGAGAGGGTAGGCCTGAGCCCCAGCAGTGGGGACATGTTAATAGCCTGTTGATGATACATTACCGGTAACATACAAATTGGTCAAACAGAATTATTGTGGGTGGCTAAATACAGAATGTATTCGTTTATACTCAAGTATGTTCTAAGTTTATGGCCAAACATAAATTACTTAAGAACTTGCACTTGACGGAGGCAAAGGCGTGGAGATCGCAACAGTCTCTAAGCGCAAACTAACTTGTAAGAGGACATTCCGGTTCACAATGTTATACTTTATGCTCCGCGAAGCTTCGCAGCGTGCATACCGTAATTTTACTTTACAAATATATTACTTTACAAAGTTAACTTATTGTGCCGTAAAAATGTGGCTGTTTAACTCAAAGTCAAAGCCAAACTATTTTACTGCATGTAAGTACACTGGGTACATTTATACAACGTCAATTTTTTATCTACCACCGCTTCCAAGGTGTTAGCGCTGGGAAGATCTTTTAAAATACCGATCATCAAGCCATCTCCACCGCGCCTCTTTAAACAATGACATTGGCAGAACCAGTCATCCAGAACCAGTCATCATCCTAAAAGACGATTGAAGCCAGAACCAAGAATAATAATAATATTTTAAAATTAAGTTCGTACATAACATTTATAAAGGATGTGCGCGGCTGAAGTAACATTAATATAATACCCAGACATCTTTGTCATTCAAATTATCGACTATTTTGTAATAAGCTTTCTTACAAAGTTGTTGTGTGTCATTTTTCTGTCATTTATGATTTCCTCTGTTGTAGAAGCGTATAATTATATTGCCTCGTGAACGATTTACTGACCTTACTAAGCCTGAATAACATACAGTATTTTCGATCAAAAACAAGTTATTGCATAACGAGTGACTGTGCATTTTACTGCAGTTAAGGTCAGTATGTAACGCATCTTTCCCTTGTTAGTTTCATCTAAGCAAGAAGATTCGAACCTCTTTGGTCGCGCGCGCGCTCCCTGTGGAGATCGCATCTTGCATAATTAGTATGGGAAACGATGAAAAATTCGGTGTCTATTACCGGGGGGGTGCGGACAAAGGAAGCGAATTAGCGGGAGGAGGTTGCTAATACAAATTTATATGGAGTTTGAAAATGAGAATGTCTGAGTGAGTAAAAAAATATATAAATTATAAATAAAATTAAAATAAAATAATATCATAATAAAATAAAAATAAAAAAATAAATAAAAATAAATAAATAAATTAAATAATATAATATTATATAAATTATAATTATTAATTATTATTGATAAATATTATCATACATTTGACACGATTTTGGCACCCCCTAAAATGCTTTTGTTACTCATTCATATGGGAGTACCTTTTTTAAAAAATTCATGCATCTAAGCTTCAGTGTCAACTTACAGACATCATCAAAACACTATCACAATAATAAATACACAAAATAAATAAATAACTGTCATAATAATATAGATGGGATATAATGATATAGCTTAATAATATAATTACAATTTAATAGGGAAGAGAAATAACCAAAACTGTTTTAAAAATACAGTTCAAAGAACTTAATTTGAATTCAAAATAATATCGCCGCTTTGTTACAGCCCACTCGAATAAAGATAATTAAAATCTCCATTGACCTTACTGTGGTAGGTACAGTCGGCCAAAAAAGTGGTGTACCACCTTAAGGCTGACGTTCGTTTGCGCGTCATAAAACAATAAGGTTTATTTCGCTGCCAAACTATTACTAATGCTGTCTTTATTACGCATGGAACTGCCAGGCGCCGAGACTGTGGTGTGATGTCACACCTCAGAGAGGGAAGTCAAGTCAAAAGGAGAAAAGTCTAAAAATGTGGGGAGTGCACGGGAAAAGAACCTCTGGCGAGTATACCGGTGAACTCTCGTGCGGTTTGGCCCTCATAACCACACGGTTGGAAGCGCCAGAAGGAGAGAATATGTACCTAATGTAGTCCTTAATTAAAATTATTTGACAACTGAAAACTTTTTAAAACTGGTACACCACTTTCTTGGCTCACTGTACTTAAGTTAATAAGAAAATGACAAAGCTCAGAATAATGTGGATGAAATAGAACTAAGCTTGGATTAAGTTAACATTTGACATCTAAAGTGCGATAACCCCTCTTAACTAGACTTTATATTTGACTAAACCTGCACTCAAGTTAATATAAAAGGGTTATTCGAGCTCCTTTCAGCTTTACAAAGTCAAAGGTACCTTAAGTTACGGTCTCAAGTTCCATAATGTAAAGCATAATATTATAATTATTGCGTAGCTATACCTTTATTAATATAAAGTCAATTTATGTCCACATCAAAATGGAAACATGTAGGTACCTAAATTGGAATAATTTGACAGACTCTACTGAGAGTAGCTTCTCGCGTCGGTTCTCTTCTCTTTTAAAACCACTGAATAGATACGAATAGGGTTTTGATTGTTGGATACCTCGGTTCCTTGGGATATTTTGGGTTCTAGAATTTTTTGTAACTGAAAAAATGGCTCATTTTTGAATCCTATTACACGGTTATCGAATTTTAAGATGTTACTTAAGTTTCAAGTTTCAACGTTGAAATATCGTTTAAATCCGACGATAAACAATTTTCCTAATTAACCATATTGTTTCATTGTTCCAGAATGTGCTATACGACTGCGAACTGCCCGAGCTGGTCGGGTGCACTCGGGCCACCTGCCCAGGAGCCACGGGTGCCGCCTCCTCATCCCCCCACCCTCGCCACAAACCGCCTTACTCATCGATCTGCACAAGCTCAACGTACCTTGCAACAGCGGCTTCATCAAATTCGCCCCAAACACCCCCACTCTTTGCGGGAAACTTGAGCAGATCCCTGCTCTTCACAGAAGGTTTCTATACCTGTCTACGTCAAAGAATCCAGCTGTGGAACTCCACGGCCGGCCTACGTTCGCCGCTACCTACCGTCTAGTAGACCATTGCCATGATGTTCTGCTCACGGATAGAAACGGCTCGTTCGAGGTGGGCCCGACAGTCAAGCTGCTCTGCTCCTACGAAATCCACTTGCCGTACGGCAACAGGGTCGCCCTGCGCCTCCAGATGGGAACGGGACCAATGGAAGCCGAGGAGAACGAAGTATCAAATATAATACACGAAGACGTCCAAGTTTTATGCAAAGGAATGGAGTTGTCTCTCCAGGATGGAGATTCTCAATGGAAACACTGCTCTCAACCGGGCGACCCGTTGAGAAGCGTTCAGATAGTCTCCGATTCGAATTCTGTGAGATTGAATATCAGTGTGACGGGGAAGAAGGATGGTGCAGCGATGTGGCTGAAGGTGTGGTGGATGGACAAGGCGGTAGAAGAGGTTGTGGGACACTGTGATTACGGATGGGTGCTATCGGAGGATTTTTGCATATCAGCGTTTCGGGAGGCGAAGAGGGCCTGGAGGCAGGCGGAGGCGGAGTGCGCAAGGCTGGGGGGGCACCTCGCCAGCATACTGAACGAGAGGCAGCAGCAGATCGTGGACCAGCTGCTGATTCACGCGTGAGTATCTGATCGATGCCGTTTATTAAGGAATCATCATCATCATATCTGACTTTCGACGTCCACTGGCTGGACACAGGGCTTGCCCAATGAACGCCACCACCGCTCCTCCGCCCTCAGTATCCAGCCTCTCCCGCCACCTTCTTAAGGTCGTCGGTCCATCTGTCCGACGCTCCAGAACTCGTCTGGAGTGGTACTAGTCTGGTGTTTATTAAGGATGGGCCAGAAGAAATAAATCAGGATAGAATGGATTTAATCACTGTTTGAATTGCGTTTCGCGCGTGCCAGCTTTTGGATTAACCACGCCTCCAGGCTGACATAATTTAGTGAGGGGACACAGATTGTTAGAGTTATCGATATAGACGAACCGTTTAATTTGTTACGTATTTTAAACACTAATCTAAAGTATTATGTAAAGGACCGGGTGTGGTGGCGTTTATCGGGGAAGGCCTATGTCCAGCAGAGGACGTTGAAGGGTTGACATGATGATGATGATAAAAGCATAATAATTATGCTATAGATAATTATAGCTAAACTAACAACGTTACTGTCCAACTTTAATCAATATTCTATCTTGATTTAGGTTGGTGATTATCCCGTGTCTCCATTCCTGTCGAATTCCCGCTATATCTTTGCATTTTATTGGTATGACGTGACTCTCTTCTTTCTGTCTAATATATTGAAAATAGTTGTGAACTTTTGAAAAGTTCCCGTGCAGTTTTCAGAATGTTTTGAAATTTTCTGTTTGAAAAACAGAGAAAAATTCAGTTTCCTTCAGATGTCATCCCAATGGTTCATCTTGTTTTCCTTTTTTGATCCAAATGAAAATAAATGTTAATGTTATGCTATCGATACATACATTTTCCAAATCAACAAAAAGAGGTAAAGTCCCTACGGACTCGGAATTTGTCTGCCAAAAGGATTGATAGACAAACATTATGTAAACACGTACCCTATACGCCTTTCAAACTGCCCGTGTTTAAAAGTGGATAGATTACCCAAGGGATTTCCTGTGGTTGCTCTGATACATATTAGAATTTTGTTTTGTTTTCCTGTTTTTTTTATTTGTTGTTTTTTGTGTCCTGCAGCAATGTTTTGTTTCTCAGGAACGCTTGGAGGTATCAAGTTGAAATTAATATCAAATACTCAGGTCTGCAGTCGCTTGGAGCTGTGGAAAAATCAAAGTTCTAAGTCAACGCAGTCAAACGATATGGCCGTTTTGTCCGTATTTTTTTAGTGACATCACAAACATTTCTTTTTTTCTCGTACCAGCAAACTTAACTTTGCGTATGAGCAAGTCATTCATATAAGTTAGTACCCTGTGATATAACTACGAATTTTATTAACGATTTTCTAATTATTTCTTTAATTAAGTTTTTACGGAACCCTCAGGGCGCGAGTCCTACTCGCACTTGCCCGGTTTTTTGATTACGGTACGATAATTCGGTGGCTAGGGCTCGATATGCGTGCTCAAAAATGATTTCCCATCACATCGCATGATATTTCATTTTCAAAAGGATTTCGACTTTAATGTTCACTTCACTAAGGGTGAAATCGTTTTTAAATGAGCATTAAACCAAATTATATACTTACTAAGGAGTTCAAAAGTCCTATTTATATTTTAATATCAGACTCCATTACTGTTAATTTAGCTTTTAATTACTCCAGAATGCTAATCGTCACAGTTATGCAGTAATAAAATGGGCATATACAGGCTGTATCAAATTAATCTGCGTCCCATTTCAAAACATTACCAATAACCATCCTACTAATATTATAAAGGCGAAAGTTTGTAAGGATGTGAGTGAGGATGTTTGTTACTCTTTCACGCAAAAACTACCGAACAGATTTTGATGAAACTTGGTACAGTGATAGCTTATATCCTGGAATAACATATAGGCTACTTTTTAACGCGGACAAAGTCGAAGGGCGTCCGCTAATACCCCCTAAGTAACAAAACGCCTTCATAGAGGGCGCTGTTTCACAATGTACACGGGAAAAACTTTTCTACGCGGGCGAAGCCGCGGGAAAAAGCTAGTACATTATATTTTGAGCGTCTATATAAGACGCGGCCTATCATATCGAAAGGTCCGAAGTTCGATCCCCGGCTGGGCCATGTACCAATGGGTTTTTTCTCGAAACTTAAGTACATTTACTGACGGCTCTCGAACGGTGAAGGAAAACATCGTGAGGAAACCTGCATACGCCGAAGAAGAAATTCTTAGGCGCATGTGAAGCCCACCAACCCGCGCTGGGCTAGCGTGGTGGACTATAGCCCGAATGCCCTCGTTGAGAGGGTAGGCCTGAGCCCCAGCAGTGGGGACGTGTTAATAGGCTGATGATGAAGATGTTGATGCAATATATTTACCTACCTCTTTTACATCTTGGTTGGCTGAATGTTTTTCAAAGTTACTACATTGTTAGTTATTGCATGAGTACTTGTTGGCAACCCAGCCAACACAAAATATCATTCATTCGTTCTTTAAATAACGTTCATTCTTTCAATTCAATCATTTATCCATTCATCCTGAGTGCCGCCCTCCATTTTGTCTTCTTGCAACCAACAATTCTATACGATTGTACCCGTGCCGAACCAATAAATTGCAGTACAGAAAACTTCACCACTTTCTCTTCAACCACGATCACACCAGCAAATAGCAGATACAAACAGTACCACAGATTAATGATATGGTGTCTGCAGGGTACCTACATTTATACAAGTAACTTTTTATCTACCACCGCTTCCTATGTTAGCGCTAAGAAGTGGCGGTAAAGCGGAACACAGACAGGGCGGCGGCGTTGCGAAAGCGTTGCGGTTTTTTTCTGTAATGTTCGAAATAGTATGAAGCCCTTTACATCAAAGCGGCGAGGCGGTGCGACGGCGAAAGCGACAAAACCGCGCGCACAGATTTGACGTTTTGATTTGACAGATTAGCGCAGACAGGCGTTGCGGAGCGGCGGCGGCGCGTTGTATTCCTTTGTAGTGTATGAGAACCCCTACACAGAGCGGCGGCGGCGCGGCGCGGTGCGGAGCGTTCTTCATACAAACCGCCGCCGCGCCGCCGCCGCTAGCGGTATTCCTGTCTGAAGGGCTCCGCTTTTTATTCGCTTTCCGCAGATTCGCCGCCGCAACGCTTTCGCACCGCCGCCGCCCTGTCTGTGTTACGCTTAAATGATTACTTGGCAGTAAACTCTGTTCATGTATTAAGCTGTCTATTCTTTCCTCCCCCTGTTTAAGTCGTATAATTTTAATCAGTCACTAAATTTTAATGGATACCCCTTCCTTCGTACCTCAGTGCTGAAACCGCCCTCTATAATTTCTAATTCTAATTAATTTGTAAAGAAGACATGCCTTCAGACTTGGCTGTTTTCATTTAGATTATACTATATGTTTATTTATACTGAAGTCTGTTTATAGATTAAAATTTGAATAATTAAATAATTGTTATCATTATAATGTCTGAACAATTATACGGGCCCCTCAGGCCCGTTTGGTCCTATTCGCGGAATGTCCCCTCGGTCCGTTACGTCTATTTCCCGGAACGTCCATTCCCCTTTTTTTCTCGTGTTTCTTACTTTTGTTGTAACCCCCTCTCATATTTCTTCCACCAGTACCTATCTTGTAATTAGGGAGTGCAATCTTGCAGCAAATTCTTCGATCTCGGTATTTGCAAGATTGAGAGGTCCAATCTTGCAGGATCTCGGTATTGCGAGATCTTGCAGTTCAGCAATATATTTTTAGAAATTAAAGGTAATCTTTTAACTTTTACACCATTTGCTGTGTCGGAGTCAATTATTTCCATAAATGTAGTTATTAAAGTAATTACGAAATATTTATTCATTATTTTGAAAGTACCTAATTCCTCGCAATCGCAATACAACACGTCTAGCGTATCACTTAATTGACTTCGGATACCTACTGTGTGCCAGATATCCAGCTGCAGATAACGCCCGTTCTGCCTTAACGCTGGTCGGCATATAGATGACAGGTATTGGTGAGCAAAATTGTCCTTTCATTCCGCTTGATTCAAATAGATTTAATTATTTTAAAGAAGAATTTCAAATAACGAACATGTTGCACTCGCAAAACGTTGTTGCGGACGAGCCTTCAAAGTCATCTCTAATTCTTGATCAAGGACACACACACACACCGCTTATCCTGGCGCACCGACCGTTCTGATCGCTTAGTTATTCATCAGTTCTCAGTTGCCTCTGGCGCGCTCCTACGAATGTATAGATGGTCATGAAATGCGACCCTGCGGAATCTCGCAAATCTTGCAAGATCTCGCGCGATTTTTAGTGCAAGATCAATCTTGCAAAATGAGCGCGGGATCTCGGAATTTCGAGATCACGGTATACCGAGATTGCACTCCCTACTTGTAATCCCTTCTCTAACTCTTCCATTTATCGTCTTGTCTTCTCATCCGCTAACTCCCTTTTTTGTTACCGTCCCTTAACTCCTTAAGTGGTCCCTACACGATCATGCTGCATGACATGCAGTATGTTCTGTCACTCATGCATGACCATCTAGTTGTAGTGATTGACGCGAATGACATGCAAACTACGTGCTGGCCGTTGCTTCACTGTACTAAGTGATTGACAGCAAGCATGATGGTCCATCATGCAGCATGATAATTCACGGAAACGCATGTCATGCCGCATGATCGTTTAGGGACCGCTTTACAGTCTTTCTAGTTCCTTAACTTCGGCTACATGTTGAGCAACTTTTAAAAAGCCTTGACTGAAAACTTTTTACATGGGAGCATTCGACGCAAAAAAATGCAAGGAGGCAGGAAGAAACGGAGAGAGGGGGAAAGTAGGCGAGTAAAGACGAGTACGGTCGACCGCACGTTAGTGGAAACAAAACCAGTATAAACTGGTCCCTCGTAGTCCTGGGTACAGTCTATCCTGAACCCGAGGACTACAGGCTCCTAACCCTTAGCTGTGGTGCAGAGAACATTTGGGAAGGACAGCTACAGGTAAACACAGGGGCTGACGCAATAGATGGCATAGGGTCGCAGTGTGGGCGATCCTACCCCCCAATCTATACTAGTTTATTAAAGTTAAGAGGGCTCTTAAAGCGGGAGCGAAGTGTTATGGTCATAGAGTTAGTATACTAGCTATAGAGCGCGCGCATCGCTCATTGCCCGTTGTGCCAAGTGTAAGCAGGTGTTCTATGGACGCTTCTATTTAGATTTTTTCTAGATCGTTCTTTTCCGTGAATCGTGTTTACAGCTTGGCACTGCACATTTCACCATGATTACTCCAAATCTAAATAAATGCCGGCGAGAGCAACAATCAGCGCTACTGACTGTTGTGACTAGTAGCGTCGCCCCGAACATTTCGAGACTGTTCAGACCCGTGCTTACAGTTCCGACTTGCTAACGCGCGCTCTATGTATACTAACAACTCTCTGGTTATGGTCGTCTATTCTATTTAATTTTCTTTAGTGGGTTTTAATGTGTAATGGTGATAGTATTTTACACATTAAGTTGTTGTGCATATTGTGCGGGAAATTATAATAAAAGCGTGTAACAACTCTTTCAGCTCGTGCCAAAATTATCCATTGGAAATCATCATTAAAGTCACTATCGATTTAGTGAGAATAAAAACCTTACTGAAAATCGCCGACTAACTCTAGCTAGTCGTGCTATCTGTTTTTGTGGAGGCCGTGCTGTAACCGCCGGTTAAATAGATATAAGACTTTAAATTCAAAATAAGATATGGCCTAAACGTCTCGTTTCCAAGCCAAAACATACTTTTTAAAAAAAGCTAAGAGAGTTTTCTCTAGAACTACCAGTCAGATTTGAAAAATCCTTGTTGCATTTAATAGCCCAATTCTTAAGGAACGAAATGGCTTTTTAACATCTAGCTACGACCCATAGGAGCCGATCAAAAATGAAAAAAAATGAAAATAAAATAACTTATAATATAGGTACGCTGGCGAGGCCGCGGGAACTGGTAATAAGATAAAATAACAAAGACGTTCACGTAAAACTAATGCGGCTATACCGAGTACAGCCTGCCCATTTTTGTTGTAGACCCGGAGCCGGAGTGGACGATGTGTACTGGATCGGCGCCACCGACGCCGTCCACGAAGGAGAATTCAGGTGGTCGGATGGCCTGCCCTTCTCCTACGCACGTGAGTACAAAAACATCAAATATTACACTGGGTGCATTATGAGCCGAGTGCGCGGCAGTGCCAACGGCATCCTGAAAGCGATAGCTGACAGGTGGGACTGCCCAGTGCTGGGGCACTGGATACGGCTGCATGCGGTCAAGTAGCCATGTGCCCGGGTACTGGGGGTCTCCCTGTCTGGTCATTGTATAGCCCTGGATGTGTGTGTTTGTGTGTGTATGTGTGTGTGTATGTTTATGTGATTTATTTAATTATACTAACATTAGTGGTTAAGATTGTTTACTAACACTATGGATGAATTTCCGAAATAAAAATCTATTTAATTTAATTTAATTATACAGGTTAACCCTTTATAAGGCAGAGACAGACGATTTCGAAACCACTTAGTTATTAAACATTTACGGAGACGAACATCCTCTTTTTTATTTAACTACAATGGTATTATATAGCGAATATATCAGGCTTTCTTTCCTCATTCATTCAATGTCAATGAATAGGTGTATTGGAAACAGATCATCTGAAAACTCAAGTGCACTAACAGGCTGAGTGCATATATTGACCACATGTTTTTCTTAATGATTTTTTTTGCCGTAGATGTGTTCCCCAGTGCATTACAAACATGGTAGTGTATTTAACTTTCACGTAGCATATCCGAATAACTGTGGCCTTATAAATGGGTTAATATTTTGTCTATCACCACTTCCTAGGTATTAGCGGTGAGAACAAGCGGCGCAATAAAGTCTTCAACCGCGCTGTATGCCCTATGCCTTAGGTCAAAATATTTTTTTTTTTGCCAAAAGTGCGTTTTGGTCAAACAGTTTTTAGAACTTAAATTAAGCCTAAAGGCCTCTTTCACCGCTTGCTGATATGGTTACAGATAGTAAGCTGACAAATAAAATAATCTATCACAATATGAATCTGTCTGATATTATTTTTGTGTTTCACACCTCAAGTCTCTGTTAAAAATAACAGCCACTTGATTCTGCTATTAGTTTATCTGACAGATAAGGCGGTGAAAGAAGCCCTAAGACTTCAATTTTACTTTTTACTTTACCGGGCTGTTTACAAGGTTTAGGGCTTCTTTCACCACTTCCTGATATTGTTACAGATAATAATCTTAGTGATAAACTAATCTATGAGATAAATCTGTGTGATAGACTATATAAAATATAGGCAATCAGATACCTGTGAAACCAAAAAAATTGGCTATCTGTCAGATAACCAGCATATAGGGTATCTGGGACTTTATCAGCAAGCGGTGTAAGAGGCCCTTACCCTGTAATTTCTCAATTTATACCAAAGTCGCCTGAGTCATCTTGAATAGTTTAGTTAGGATATATCGTCATTTATGTAGGTGTCACTTGTATTTGCTCCATGGGTGTCACTTAATTTTGTTCGTCATTGTAGTACTAAAACAGAAGATGACTGAAACAGAATATGGCTAAAGGGGAATAAATATGACCAAACCAGAGTATGACAAAACCAGAACATGACTAAAAGCAGGTTATGACTAAAGCCGAACCACAGAATAGATAATAGTATGCCGAACATGACACCCACCTAACAACCCGTACAAAGTTACAAAAATATACATCGACCTATAGAAATCGAATCTACAAGTTTCAAGGCAAACGTTCAAGGCAAATGCAGCACTCAACCACTATGCGGCGAGTTACTTTACAAAACCGGATGAGCCGTTTTTGAAAAGCTAAATAAATAGCAATCTAATAGTGTATAGTGCAGTAAAGAGGGCAAGTGCCACTTACGGCCCTCGACGTATCGTCTAGACCGTGTGGCGCCCCCTTAATGGCAGCGGGATTTATTGTATCTTCCTCTAAGGCTTATCGGCGTTTTTCTAATTAAATGTATTGTTAACAATTTCACAAATAAAATGCGAACTCTAACCCACTTCCTAGAGCGGTAATGGACACTAAATAGAAATAAATATTTTTATTTTAAATTTTTTTGGCGCAAGTAGTAACAAAAAAAAATCCTATGACATTTACGAAATCAAAACAAATACCACAGACCACCCAACCAATTGCCTGCGCATTAACGGTGAAAGCGCTCACCATCGCCTAGGTATATTACCGACGTCGAGCCATACTTGTTTTAGTGTGAGTCTGATTTTGCCTACAGTAAGAGCTCCCGCAATAGGTAGTTGTGTTTCAAGGGGACTTTATTCCTTATAAGGCAAAATCAAACTCACACTAAAACAATTATTATGGCTTGATGCCGGTAATATACCAAAAAGGAGATGACATTATGTTCATTGAACGCTGTCGCCTTCTCATGCGCCGTCAACGCGCAGTCTTCTAAAGGGCTCCCTAAGCGATCATGCGGCATGACATGCGCTACGTGCTGTCACTCATGCATGACCGTCTAGCTGTAGTGATTGACGTGCATGACATGCAAACTACGTTCTGGCCGTTGATGCTTCAATGTATTGATTGTTAGATGGTCCATCGCAGCATGATATTCACGTAAACGTTGCATGACAAGCAAGCATGATCGTTTAGAGACACTTTAAGAAGCCTTCCATTATTGCAGAAGAGACTGGTATTAAGTATAAACATGCGACATTGTATCATTCTTCGATCAAATAATTACCTAGATAAAGCACTTCGAAAAATTTATCTTCGAACTTATTATGTACAACTGCACTGAAATATGCACTGAGTTTCTTTGAAGGACTGATTTGAATGAGGAGATCCGACGGAGAACTAAGGTTATATACGAAAGGATTAAAGAGCTGAAGTGGCATTGGGCGGGTCACATCTGTCGCAGAACCGACGGCAGAAGACTTCTGGTGTGGAGACGACGGGTGGGTGCGCGCAACGTGGGACGCCCCTCCGCCAGGTGGACCGACGACCTAAAGAAGGTGGCCGGAAGCGGCTGGATGCGGAGAGCGGAGGACCCGGTGTGGTGGCGTTCATTGGGGAAGGCCGATGTCCACAAGTGAAGTTCTTCAACCCTTCGGTTGATATGACGATGATTATTTTATTTATTGTTAGGCATTAAGCGTATAGGTATGTGAGTCACTACTACATACCTAGTGCAGGTTTCTATTGCACATGACACAAAACAGGCACGCGTCACACTACCGAAGCTCCCGAAGCGCACAATCTGATTACGATAAAAATCTTAAGCAATATTATGTAAGCACCGTTTTCTCATGCGCTATTTGAACTCGGAGGCGGTATCTGGGTAATATATGATCGTAACATAATCAACCCAATTGTTGGTTCCGTAATGCCCTAAAAGTAGAGTAGGATTCCCATTACGAGCGGGCTTACAATCCAGACGCGCCATAAAACCCTGACCCCATAAATTGTGGAGACCGCGGTCCTCGTGTCCCGCGCAGATTAATCCGGGACCGTCCGGAAAGCGGGACTAGTGTTGCAGCAGCGCTGTACTGACCAACTGCAGTAGTTGAGAAAGTTGAAACTGGTGCGAACAATAAAAAACTTATTATATAAAACTAAAACTAAATTTAAATATAAATTATAAATAAAAAAACCCCTCGAGGCTCCCCACCGCTGGGAGCGTGCCCATCTTGAGTTTATTATAAATCTAGCGAGATTGTAATATCCTATCCTATCCTACTATCCTATCCTATCCTACTAATATTATAAAGGCGAAAGTTTGTAAGGATGTGAGGATGGATGTTTGTTACTCTTTCACGCAAAAACTACCGAACAGATTCTGATGAAACTTGGTACAGTGATAGCTTATATCCTGGAATAACATATAGGCTACTTTATAACGCGGACAAAGTTGCGGGGCGTCCGCTAATACCCCCTAAGTAACAAAACGCCTACATAGAGGGCGCTGTTTCACAACGTACACGGGAAAAACTTTTCTACGCGGCCGAAGCCGCCGGAAAAAGCTAGTAATTTCATATAAATCAAATTTCAACCCGAAGCCTGACTGCAATACTCTTGGATATACCAGATTAATAGTTTACAAATAACGTATTGAAATAAGCGAACTAAAACTGAAAACCTTCTAGTAGGCAGGTCAATGTTTAAAATACAAATATAATTAATATCAAACGAGGTGTACATAGGGCTTGTTCCAGCTTATCAATGCGCAGCTTGTGTACCTTAAGTTAAAAGTTACAGTGTGGACGGCGGCTTAATTATTCTTGTAGTTATTGTTTAACATAGAACTAGTATCCCATAGAACCGCACTCAGCGTATAGCATGAAATAGCAATATAGTCTTTTACCCCTGTGTCGTTCGCGATGTTAGTTGATACGACAATTTGGGTAATTTAGTCACGGATAGATTGAATTGAGAAAAGGAGCAATAACCAGCCGCAAAGCAAGGTACAATGCGCGCACTAACCTTCGGAAGCTGCTTCTCTCCACGTAGGACGCGCCCGTCTTCTAGTCGCAGCACGTGCTGGTGATGAAGGCTGACGATGGATGGAGTTGGAGACTTCATAGTGAGCAATGTAACTCTAATATGGTTGCACGGCACTTTGTGAGTAAACGATAAAGTGATGAGAGATTTTCTTGCGAGATGACCACGAGCTCGATCCGTACTTTTTCTCTCGTTTTCAAAAATGAAGTTGACCTCTTGTCCGAAGTTAGCAAGAAGCACACGCATTAGCATTGTCAAAATGCTCGATGCCTATTGGCTGGTATTTGACAGATTAACATTCGTTTAAAAAGAGTGAGAATTGTACAACCCCAATAATTTGAGAAGACGCTACTTAAATGGCGGGGTCAAACTGAACAAACACTATCTATTTTAGTCGGGCTGTCGTTCGTTAACAGTTATGGTTCGCATACGTAGATAGAGATAGAAGATATTATATCTGTCTAGCTTACTCTTACCATTTTTGTAATAAGTATGTCCCTCTCTGATTATTATTATTTTTTTAGCGTCTGTTCTTTGGGATACTAGTTCTATGTTGCTTAATTATTATTATTTATTGTTAAATTCGTCTAATGATGGACAGGCAAAAGTCATAGTCCATGCAGCCAAGTCATATTTTGTTTGTTTTTCTTCAAAAACCGGCGGTTACAGCACGGCCTGCACAAAAACAGGGCACGACTATAATAGTCGGCGATTTTCAATAAAACCGCAGCACGGCCTCCACGATAGCACAACTAGTGCCATTCGGCGATCCACACTGCAGTTCACGTCCGCATTAAACTGTAGGTTCAATGAAGATTTAACAAGGGACATTTTAGGGTCGTTTGTTTACACGATTTTATTTACCTATCCCGCACAATATACACTATATTAGGCACTTGTTGCATATAAAACTATCACAGATATACACCAAAACCTACAATATACATTTTTTAGGAAAACTAAATAAAAAAGTCAACCGTCTCCGAAAAAATTCTGAATAACAGAGGCTTTTGGCGGAATTTTTTCGGAGACGGTTGACTTTTTTATTTAGTTTTCAAATCATTTATTTATTTCGACATTAGATGTCATAATTAAAAATGTTACAGAGATGAGAATTATGATAAAAAATATAAATAAATAAAATACCATGTCAAATTAAAATTACAAAATGTCAACACAATGTAACCTTATTTTACATATGGTGCCGAGCTGACATGCAGTTGCAACCATCTCCGCGCCATCGGCGAGTCCCACTGCTCGGCCAACTATTTTAATTGTTTAAATGGACTGAATGAAAGTGTCATCACTGAGATGAACAAAGCCATGCTCCGTTCGTTCAGTGACTGGATGTGGAGAACCAAAGACCGGATTCAGTCAGAGGTTTCTATGGCATCTGGCATATTCGGCTGGTATAGCCAAGAAGGTTGTGTCCTATACCGATAGAATTACGCGATTTAAAATGTTGACACTGTCGAAAAGAAGGGATATGTCTGATCTAAAATTGCTACACAAGACTTTAAAAGGAGATATTGACTGCCCGCAACTGCTTAGTAAGTTAAGAATTCGTGTTCCTGCCAG
This sequence comes from Metalampra italica, assembly GCA_949699065.1. Classification (NCBI taxonomy): domain Eukaryota; kingdom Metazoa; phylum Arthropoda; class Insecta; order Lepidoptera; family Oecophoridae; genus Metalampra; species Metalampra italica. The sequence goes on from OX452980.1 coordinate 10,363,860, forward strand.
ATACCCTAGACACCCCGTCACGCCTATGGCCCCCCCACTCAGGAGGACAGTGCTTGGTGCCAATTCGACTGTTGCTCGCCTTTGCAAACTGTACAATAAATATAGTGACAATACCGACATCTTTTCAGATTCACTTGCTAAATTTAGAAAAAAATAATTTGTAGTTAACTTAATCCTAACATAAGATTGTTGTGTTAGTCTTAGAGTAGTTTATTATGTTATTCATAGTGCATGGTGTATTCATGTTTAATTAGTTGTGCATTATGTCAGTAATTTTTAGGATGAAAATTGTAAATGAAACAATGTAACAGCTGTTGATGAGTCTAATAAAGTAAATAAAATAAAATTCAGTACCGCCTTGGGGGAGTCTGGGTCATAGTCTAGTATTATTATATTCTGTGGTCTGGTCTAAGTCTTGCAGTGGATGATGCAAAAAGGGAGAGGATTCTTCCTATGTGTATACATGTCGGTCGCCAGCGGGGAAAGTTCTTGAATAAACATTTGATATCTAAGTTACTCGCTGGGTTACTCGGTAACTGCCAACAACAACTACAGCTCAACAAGTTTGCGACCGCAGCACGCGTCCCTCGGTCTAACTCTGAGGTTTGTTAGCTACCAACTAAGTATGAATAGTAAATAAATATTTCATTACCAGATCTTATAGAAGTTTTAGTGTTAGACGAATGAAAATTGTGGTGGTTGACTAATGCTGGATTGAATGAAAGTGTCTGGTGAATATAATAGTCTAATTATAATAATAATGTTTGGACAAATTTCCTCGACAACTGATAAACATACTTAAATACTTTTATATAAATACTTTAATACATACAAACAACCTGAATCCGAAAACCAACAGTTATGCTCATCACACAAATGTTGGTCCCGGGTGAAAATCGAACCCACGACCCTTGGCGCAGTAGGCAGGGCCACTACCACTACGCCAACAGGCCATTATAAAAACAAGCTTTCATTAAAATGCACAAAAAAGAAAATAAAACCCTAATCACCGTCTATCATCAAACTACTTATCAATACTAATCTATCGAGTTCCAATTCGATGGTTCTAGTCACAGTCCAGTCAAACGTGTGAAAAAAAATCCTTATTAATAACATTTTTTTAAAGCAGGTTTTGGCTTGGTTTCGATACCTTTAAGCCATATCTTAGAATTTAAAGCCATATTTCTTATAACTATTAAACCGGCGGTTAACCATACGTAAAACTCGGAGCTTCGTAGATACCGCGGCGTAGAGCGCAGAAACATTTATAATCTGCATTCTGTCTTCATTATTTTCTTTAAAAGCATTCCAGAAACGCCTGTAACTTTTCAACATCGTGGTCTAGTGAACTATCTCATAATTTTCTGTGACTTGTGTGGCTCGTAGCGTCGTAGGCAAGTACGTAGACTGCGTGGTTGCAGTGGATCGTAGCTAGTAAATCTTCGAAATAGCATTCTACTCCATTACTTCTGTTATACATTACGTATTCTGTATTTTTATTGTGTTTTGAATGAAGTTTAAAATAAAACTTGTCTTTTGGGCTCCCCAAACGATCATGCGGCATGACATGCATTACGTGCTGTCACTCGTGCATGACCGTCTAGTCGTAGTGATAGACGTGCATGACATGCAAACTACGTGCTGGCCGTTGCTTCAATGTACTGATTGATAGCAAGCATGATGGTTCATCATGCAGCATGATAATTCACGTAAACGTTGCATATCATGGAAGCATGATCGTATCGGGGCAATGTATACACTTCTACAACAAAATACCAGAAGAAATCTTAAATATGAATGACAGAAAATTTAAGACCCACATTAAACAACAACTTTGTAAGAAAGCTTATTATAAAACAGTCGATTATTTAAATGGCAAAGACGCCTGGTGTTAATGTTACGTCAGCCTCGCACAACCTTTACAAAAATAATGTTATGTATAAACTCGATTTTAAGAGACGTGTTACGGAAGTTTGTTGCGCCGCTTCTTCCCAGCTCTATATAACACCTTGGAAGCGGTGGTACATAAAAAAATTACGTTGTATAAATGTACCCAGTGTACTTACATGCAATAAAATAGTTTTGACTTTGACTTCGTTTATTGACCACTTTTGAGAAGTTTAAGACTTGGAAAGATACTCAGCACTTTGACAGAATTGTTTGTATGTGTACCTCTAGAAATAGTACACAAGTAAGAAAATTATAGAGAAAATTATAGTATGAAATTTAAGTGCGAATAAATGGTATGAATTACATCGTTGCCTCGGGAGGATTGTGGTCCCGAAATTAAAACGGGATCGTAATTATTGAAAGGGAATCGGTCGGTTCGGAGAAGTGTTGCACTAAACTCGATATTCTCTCGATAAATATCACAGTCGATAAAATTAAATGAAATGGCTTGGGTCAAACGAATCGCAGCCAGCTGGTTAATTCATCCGTTGACTGGATGGCTAGCCCCTTCAATAAATCATCGTACTAGCTGCCCTTCGTCCACTGCTGGACATAGGCCTTCCGCCGCTTCCGGCCACATACTTTTGGTCGTCGGTCCGCCTGGCGGGGGGCGTCCCACGCTGCGCAAACGTTCGAAACTCAACGCTTATACATCCTAATTATAAAAAAAATTGGAATATTTAATTTTTTTTGTACTGGAATAATACTGCCCTGATAAGAAAGAAGGCCGCTATGTACTAGCGGTATGTATGCACATAGCGGCCTTCTTTCTTATCAGGGCAGAATAATTATCGCTGGTTTAGGTAGGTACCCAAGGCAAGCCTATCGATATCGCGACAACACTATCTATCTGGGAGGGTCACCTATAATTTTTCTCTTACGAATGAACTCCGTGAAAATGTGCCCTCAGGGAAAATCCGACACGGCCCTAATTAAGTGACTCTTTCGTTACAATTATTTAAGCACCGAATTTGCTAGACCAGTTTTTATGTATCTACTGAGAAATTAATATTAATTGGAGTTGATTTAATTGCTCCAGTTTGCTACGACGTAGGGCACGTAACAAAATATTGTATTTTCTGCTTCATCAGTTTCGGTCCTAATCAGTTTTATTTATATCACCCCTTTTAATCACCAGTAGTAATATAAAATGTTTGTACAAATTTACACACGGCTGTTTAGTCCCAACTAAGCCGAAGCTTGTAAATGGTTACTCAACGACTGATAAATACTTTTAAATAAATACATACAGCGTCAGTGGCCTCGGGGATAAGACGCGACCTATCATATCGAAAGGTCCGAGGTTCGATCCCCGGCTGGGCCATGTACCAATGGGTTTTTTCTCGAAACTTAAGTACATGTACTGACTGCTCTCAAACGGTGAAGGAAAACATCGTGAGGAAACCTGCATACGCCGATGAAGAAATTCTTAGGCGCATGTGAAGTCCACCAACCCGCACTGGGCTAGCGTGGTGGACCATAGCCCGCACGCCCTCGTCGAGAGGGTAGGCCTGAGCCCCAGCAGTGGGGAGATTAATAGACTGTTCATGATGATGAAATACATACAAACACCCAGAATCCGAAACCCAACAGATATGCTCATCACACAAATGTTGGCCCCGGATGGGAATCGAACCGACTACCTCTGGCGCTGTAGGCAGGGTCACTACCAACTACGCCAACAGGCCAGTCATAGCTGTGGACTTGGAGTTTGTAATAGATAAAAATATTGAAAAAAAACACTTTAAATGTCTCGACAGAAATGGCAATTACCTATCTCGTATCATTGAAGTCCTCGCGTGCACCTCGGCCTTCAAACCACACTCGATCTGCAATTGCCTATTCCGCGGCCTCTGCAATAATGTATTACCGATTGTCGTAATAGCTACCGTCTGTCCACAGATTGGTTCCCCGGCTGGCGCAAGCACAGCGGACAGCCGAACGACGACGGGACGTCTGGGCAGGACTGCGTGGAGGCGCGCCGGGAGTTCCCCCCGCGGCCGCCGCCCGCCGCCGCGCCCACCTTCATGTGGAACGATCGCGGCTGCCGCGAGCACAACTACTTCGTGTGCGAGAGGCCCAGTGTTGACGGTGAGTCTCCTTGCTGCTTCTTACCTTTCCTTTTTGTTCACGGGGGGAAATCTTCTTGAGATACCAGACCACTTGGAAAGCCAGGTTATGTGGGATTTCTACCTACTGAAACCCCCTCGGTGGTGTGGAACGACCGCGGCTGCCGTGAGCACAACTACTTCGTGTGCGAGAGGCCCAGTGTTGACGGTGAGTTTCCTTGCTGCTTCTTACCTTTTTCTTTTTTGTTCACGGGGGGAAATCTTCTTGAGATACCAGACCGCCTGGAAGGCCAGATTATGTGGGTTTCTACCTACTAAAACTCCCTCGGTGGTCGCCTTCATGTGGAACGACCGCGACTGCCGCGAGCACAACTACTTCGTGTGCGAGAGGCCCAGTGTTGACGGTGAGTCTCCTTGCTGCTTCTTACCTCTTTTTTGGAATATCTTCTTGAGAGACCCGACCTCCTGTGGGGGGAGGCTGGGTTATGTGGGATTTCTACCCACTAAAACCCCCTCGGTGGCCACTTCATGTGGAAAGATCGCGGCACAACTACCTCATTGCGAGAGGCCCAGTGTTGACTTACTAGTAACTCCTTGTAGTCGCGCAGCGTGGGACGCCCCGCCGCCAGGTGGACCGACGAACTAAAGAAAGTGGCCGGAAGCGGCTGCCTGCGGCGGGCAGAGGACTGCGTGTGGTGGCGTTCATTGGGGAAGGAAGGACTATGTTCAGCAGTGGACGCTAAAGGGCTGTATGACGATGATGAGTCTCCTTGCTTTCTCTTGTGACGTGACACGACTGTTGTAAGTCGAATGATAGTCGATCGACTTCTATCGTCACCCTTACAACACTAGTTTACGGGTCTGTTAACTTGTTAACGCCGCTCCAAATGGCCCGTTGTATTTAAGTGGAGTCGTAACGTGGACGTAACGTCACTACGTAGTACCTCTCGTTGTGAGTGGACATTGTTGTGGTGCAGTTAGGGTGTCTTCTAATCGGGAACCCTTTTAGTTCAGGTCGTTGGTCTCTCTAAGCTACTAACATTATGTGACAGTGCTGGGATTTATTTTCATAGACATCATCATCAACAGCCTATTAACATGTCCCCACTGCTGGGGCTCAGGCCTACCCTCTCGACGAGGGCGTTCGGGCTATAGTCCACCACGCTAGCCCAGTGCGGGTTGGTGGACTTCACATGCGCCTAAGAATTTCTTCTTCGGCGTATGCAGGTTTCCTCACGATGTTTTCCTTCACCGTTTGAGAGCAGTCAGTAAATGTACTTAAGTTTCGAGAAATAACCTACCTATTGACACATGGCCCAGCCGGGGATCGAACTCCGGAACTTTCGATATGATAGGCCGCGTCTTATCCCCGACGCCACGGACGCTCTAGTTTATAATTACTGTTCCAACATATCACAAAAGAACGTGAGATTATCATCAAATTCGCCTTTTGTGCGTGCAATAATGTTTTAAATTGATAAAGGAAACAAACCGGTAATTAAATAAAAACAATCGAGGCGAAATTTTTAACGAATAGAAGATATAAAATAACGTCATGTTTTGTTTGCTCCGGTCCAATAACGAATTCTGGGAATCGTATTCCACGCATTTCTAATTCAAAAGTGCTTACATAATTACACCAGAATCTTAAGACCTCTGACTTTGATTCAGCTGCCTGTGCATGAGTGTTTTGTTTTTTATGATAAGACAGGCAGGGTAGGCCAGGTAACAGTGGGCAGTATACCTGCTGTGTGATTCTGTAAAGTATGAATTAAAACTCGACCATCACATCGCAAGTCACTTACTTCACTCCGCATCCGATCATGAAAGACCTTGATGTCGCATTGTGTAAACAAATACAAGCTACTTAATAAACACTTCACTTGCGAAGTAAAGTGAGTATTGAACTGTAAATCATTGAGTTAGAGACCGATCTCACTGCGGATTCAGGATCGAGTTGCACAACTGTGACGTCTGACCCAGTTGGATGGGTGAACGATCGGAACCAACTATTATAGTCCTCTGTGACGGAACGCACTCCACTTTGAGGATGTTGCGGATGCAGGTTCTTTAACATCCGCGGACGCGGATTTTTGAAGGTTCACATCCGCTAAGTTTTTTTAGGGTTCCGTAGCTGAAAAGAGGAATAAAGGAACCCTACGATGTCCGTCTCTCCGTCCGTCCGTCTGTCAAGACCATTTTTCTCAGGAACGCGTGGAGGTATCAAGTTGAAATTAATATCAAATAGTCAAGTCTGCAGCGCCTTGGAGCCGTGAAAAAATCAGACTTCTAAGTCATCGCAGTCAAAAGATATGGCCGATTTTGCCGCATTTTTGAGTATCTTGGTCATCAAAACCTGTGGGGTACTTCCCTAGAATCTTGAAATTTGGCAAGAAGCAAGGCCTTGTAGCGCAAGTAATGGAAAAAATTCGAAAACCGTAAATTTGTAGTTAAGTACATCACAAAAAAATTTTTTTTTTGTACCAACAAACTTAACTTTGCGGATGAAATTTTATTTCCGATTTTCTAATTATTTCTTTAAGTTTGTACGCGGTCCCTCAGGGCGCGAGTCTTAATTCGCACTTGTCCTGTTTTTAATAATCAAAATGTTTAATAATAGAGCGGGTGCTCACAGACGGACACGTGAAGAGCACTCGCGTCTTTCGAACACGATCTCTTTGTTTGCTAAAAGTAATAAATTGTCGATTACTTAGTGTATGGGAAAGTGTGCGGTGTGGCCGAACCTTTTATTCAGTTTACATTCACCCCTTCTATTGGGAAACTTTTGTCTTTGAACTAAAACAAAAGTAAGCAACGACGGGGTTTTATTGGGGTAGCTTTCGGGGTAGCTATTGTAAATTATTGCAAGGTTTGGGTGGAATTGTGAATCGATTGAAGAATTTGCACATTAATGACTTTTACAATAATGCAAAAATTTATCAAAAATAATTATTATAATAAAACCGATTTCATGGCCGAATTTTCCACCCTTAGCGGTGAATTTTCTTTTCCTATTGAAATGGAACCACCCTCAAAAAATGGCCAATGCGAAAAAATACATTCAAATCGTGTAACAATCGGTAAAGTTATCGGCGTAACATACACACAAAAACAAATTGAGAACTTCCTCCTTTTTGAAGTCGGTTTAAAAGGACACTTTGTCCATCAACATAATAATATTTGTAAAGCGGTCCCTACACGATCATGCGGCATGACATGCGTTACGTGCTGTCACTCATGCATGACCGTCTAGTTGTAGTGATTGACGCGAATGACATGCAAACTACGTGCTGGCCGTTGCTTCACTGTACTAAGTGATTGATAGGTCCATCATGCAGCATGATAATTCACGTAAACGTAACGCATGTCATGCCGCATGATCGTCTAGGGACCGCTTAATATTACCTGCCCTATGTCATACGAGATACGTCTAAAAATTTGGCGGATGTGTCCTTTTTCCAAAATTGATTCACATACATTCAAATAGCACTCAAAATCTGAATTCAGAACAGTGGGATTAGCTCGCATTCGCGGCGACCTATTTCCGCACGAACATTCGTGGTCGCCGCGGGCGTGGAGGAGGGAGATTAGTTCTGCCGAATTTTCGGCCTTCGGCATTTTTATACTCGTTCAGGAAGTTCGATCGCCGGCTGGCCAATATACCAAAGGGTTTTACTCGAAACTTAAGTACATTTACTGACTGCTTTCCAACGGTGAAGGAAAACATCGTGAGGAAACCTGCATAATATACGCCGAAGAAGAAATTCTTAGGCGCATTCGAAGTCCACCAACCCGCACTGGGCTAGCGTGGTGGACTGTAGCCCGAACGCCCTCGTTGAGAGGTAGGCCTTAGCCCCAACAGTGGGGACATGATAATATTATGTTGATTTGATTTGTTCGGTCGAAACGAAAACACTTCGTCGCACCGACACTGGTCGGAATAGTGGCAGAATAATACCCGGGTAATGCTCGGGTAGTGCTGCCAAATTACTAGTGCCCGGGTGATCACGCGAGCGCCATTACAGCACGTTAACGGCCAGCTTTTAAAAGTGTAACGTGAATTCAGAGCTGGAAAGCACAGCCATTACGGTATGAAAGCGTAGGTAACTACTTTCAACAGGGAAAAATAGCTGTAAATAAAATACGACGCAGTGATAGTTTATTTGTTTATTTAATAGTAAATTAAACAACAAGTACCTACCACGTATCGGAAGACGCAGCGTAGGCAGGCCTCCCACAAGGTGGACCGACGATCTGGTTAAGGTCGCGGGACCCGGCTGGATGAGGTTACCGCGGGACCGGGCGTCGTGGAGATCCCTGGGGGAAGCCTCTGTCCAGCAGTGGACGTCTACAGGCTGATATGATGATGATGATTGTAGTCATGACCTCTTCTACCTAAAAATGTGTTGACCTACCATCAGTTTGTATAACAGCTAATGTTTCGTTACGTTGTTATGAGAGTCTGCTCAAACTGCGTCTTAGCAGCCATGAATAACTTTTATACAACTCTACCTAGCACAAAGCGTCTCACAGAGGCTGTCGTTAACTGCAGACATAAAACGTCAGTAAAATGAAAGTTCACCTTTACAAGGTTTTATCTTTGCCTTTCTGAGATAATGCGACAATGAAGTTTTGTAAAGAGATTTCTGCAAACTAGTTGCGACGCGAGAGATATCCTGAAGCAAATTGTCTGATATCTGGGCGACCTCTGTCGAGCGTTTTGTCCGTGGGTTTGTGGGAGTCAAAAGTTGTGTTTGATAAAAGTGTTGGGGTTTGTGGGAGTCAAAAGTTGTGTTTTATGAAAGTGTGGAGGTTTCTGGGAGTCAAAAGTTGTGTTTGATTAAAGTGTGGGGTTTGTGGGAGTCAAAAGTTGTGTTTGGTAACAGTGTGGGGGTTTGTGGGAGTCAATAGTGTGTTTGATAAAAGTGTTGGGATTTGTGGGAGTCAAAAGTTGTGTTTGATAAAAGTGTTGGGGTTTGTGAGAGTTAAAAGTTGCGTTTGGTAGAAGTGTGGGGGAGTGACAGTCAAAGTGAAGGGTTTGTGTGTTTAATTTATAATTTCTGAGGTTATACGGTACAACGTAAAAAGATATTTATTACGGGAATACAATTTTTCCTGGGCACCTTTATTTACAGCAATATGTCACGCCTCTATCTGACGTCTTAGAACGGAAGGAGACAGACGATAAATCTTAGAGCCAATGTAACAAGTCAATAGAAACGTAGGAAGCGAAAACACCAACAGAATACGTAATGGGGTAAAATCGGGTCAATTTTTATGATAGGTATAAACTTGGAATAACGGGGGTGAAGTTTTGAAACCTCTAGTACAGAGTATCTACTACTACCACAGAATAGTTAAGATACTGTCAAATTGAAATAAATTTGCACTTGCAGTTTATCGTCTTTTTACCTTCCCTTATTTTGAATAATATAAGCTATCAAATAGAACTTGACTTAAAGCTGTGTTTATATTCGGGATCGGAGATAGAGCCGAATCTATTATTGCCCCACAAACAGATTTGAATGTCTGATCCGGCTATTCGCCCGTGAGAACAATATGGTAAAACTGTGAGGATTTATCTGTTGCTATAGGGTTGGCAGGACGTCGAAATGATTTTTTCGCCCACACAAACACAATGGAAACTAAGGGAACCACCATCACCAGTCCAGCACATCAACGCTCACCCTAAACATCGATATCCGTCTACCCCCATCTCCTATATTGGCTACAGGGTGAACAGTCGGCTGATTGTGGTCCTCCGGTTGCGGCTAGTGGGCCTCCTTTCCCATCCCGGAGCGTGTCTTTCCTAAACAACTTGTATCCCCTGGTAAACTTGTCTCAACCTGGGACGTATCTTCGTTCTTATACCTAAAAATATAAGCGCCAACATGGGTTCGAGGATGAGGCAGGTTGCATCCGGCTGGACCGGATCAAGTGTTGACCTGGCTGGGTGTGGTACCTCTTAAATCTTATCTTTATGTAAGTCCGATAGGTAGGCATGAAAAAAATTTACGAGCCGAGCAAGTTTACGTTATGTGAGTGTTTTTCAAATTTCACCATGAAATAATAATAAAATTTATTATAATTTTTATAGGTCATTTTTATCAAATAATTTTATTTTGTGACTTGTCTCAAATATTTATTCTGTGCTTGCCTTTCATATTATAAGATTCTAAGTAGGTAAGTACCTACCTACCGAAGAAAGTAATAAAAAGGTAATAGGTAAGTAAGTATCTAACAATAAGTAAGAGAATGAGTGAGTGAGTGAGTAAGTAATATTTATTTTTACTTTTCACGGCGCTCGTTAAATAGTTTTGACACGAAATTCAAATTATCGACACTGATTCGGGCAAGGCTTCCGGAATCCCCAATTGAACACACGTAAAAATTGAAATTTTCCTCTTTTTCAAACTTCCATAAAACATTTCGTCGAACGAGATGATTATTTTAACAAAGAAAATACTCAAACGCCCTGTCTAGAGAGATTTATCTAAGCAATAACTCTTTTCGGATGAGAACAAGAGAAGAAAACGATATTAACTAAAAAATAATAATCCATTTTTCTTAATTATTACAAGGAAAATGTTTCCAGCTGGAACAATAAAAATCTTATAAATTGTCTGTAGTTACCTTTGAGATAGCTTAGTAGTCTTGATATTCGCGGTTGTAAATGGCGAACACAAAAATACCTTTTACTTTTAAAATTAATCCAATTTGCAAACAATTATCTTACTTCGCATTTATTAGGGTTGAACCGCATTGTATTAAAAAATACATACCTAATGCTATTGCATTATGTATAAATACACACCACAATTATTGTGAATTGCACAAAATACTTATTTACAAATTATCTGTAATAGGTGTTTTAATTCATAAGTTTCTACTTTCTAAAGTAAGTACGATCTACGCGCTCTTATCGCTCTAACCTATTACATCCAGACAACCTTCAGTTACCTACAGGACACAAGATGTTAAAAAATGGGTTGTGCTGTTTGAATAATAATTTAAAACATTTACACTACTAATTAATAACCTATGTAAACACAACTCCGACTAGCTAAAAAAAATTTTTTTTTAACTTTTATCTTACTGTTTGAATTTTAAAAAATCGAAATAATTTATTTTGAAACTTTAAATTAGTACTGAACAGTCCAGGATGCTATGCCCAGCTGCAAGCCCACTCGGCTTTACACATCGATTATAATAAGAAAGTTATTGATGAAGATTGTGGAATCGACAACCCTATCCATTATCCGAACCATTTTGTCCATAGGTACAGCAGTTTGTTTTGCATGCCATATTTTATCCAGTATCTAGAATAGATTCACAAATATGTAGAATAAACATTTGTTACACAGGGTAAACCAATAAAGCATGTTAACCATTTATTTGAAATGTAAAAGTTGGCGTAAAAGAGTTTTTGTTTTTTATTTTTATACAGGTATCTCTAAATGCAACGCCAAGTCTCATGACTACCTAATTAGATAAAAAGTCGTTAGTTTTTTTAAGATTATCATCATCAACAGCCTATTAACATGTCCCCACTGTTGGGAAACAGGCCTACCGAACGGCGACGTGTTCGAGATATTCGACGTTTTTAAGTACTCGTTTTTAAGTACTATTTCGCCAACTTGTGGATTTTCTAAAAACTGATCTAAGTCCGATCTCCGTTTTTCGAAAGCCACACCATTTGTACAAACAAATGTACCCAGTGTACTTACATGCAATAAAATAGTTTTGACTTTTGATTTCATGTTTTCTGCCATTTTCCATATATTTATGGGTCTGACTTAACAAAACAAAGTTCTTTTTGCTCGTAAATAATCGACTTTTTACTTATGTACTTAGTTATTTTAATTTAGTAATGCATGAACCGCTAGGTATTACCACTTGAAGGGTTGATGGCTTTGTGGGATCCCCTGTATATATTATTAATTTTTCTGAAACAAAGGAAAAGTTAAAAGTAATGAATATCAAATGTGCATAACTTTGCGGCATTGTTTGTGTATCTTGTGAATTCTTGTGCAGTTTTGTGTATCTTTTTGAAGTTTAGCAATTCCAGTAGTTTGGCTCGATGCCACGATACTATGCTATTTGGCGAAACAAATGCAAGGATTTTTGTTAGGTTTTTTAAACTAACGACAAAATGACGTACGTATTGATTTCACATCGACGATAGGTTTTTCGGTGTGTATTCGAACACGATTCGAAAGTAGATATTTTGAACAACAAAAAGTTTTTTACATCTTCAATTTCATCGTCATCATCATATCAGCCTGTAGACGTCCAATGCTGGACAAAGGCCTCCCCCAAGGATCTCCACGACGCCCAGGTGTGATGTATGGGTAGTTGTATTATGAGTGTGGCAACACTCACTCTCTTCGAATACAGATTGTCAATGGATTGGTCGTGTTTTAATGTGCTCCCGAAATAACCTGTCTGGATAGTGCTCCAAGTGAATATTTCACACCGGGCCCGCGCTAACCTCATCCAGTCGGGTCCCGCGACCTTCACCAGATCGTCGGTCCACCTTGTGGGAGGCCTACACTGCGTCTTCCGATACGTGGTCGCCACTCGAGAACCTTTCTGCCCCAACGGCCGTCAGTTCTACGAGCGATGTGCCCCGCCCACTGCCGTTCTTCAATTTAATTCACTCTAATTGCGATAAACTTAAAATATAATTTCGTTTTAAGAAACAACTTTTCTGAAGGAAATAGATATTCAGACAATCCGTAACCTAATAACTTATTTAATAATAGTGTTAAGAAGAAACGAGGAATAATGAAAATATACAGGGTGACTGTTTGAACGTAATGCATATGACGATTATTTAAGGATCACCTTTACATGGTAACTGTACGGTAACGTCTTCCGATAATAACTCTTGCCTAATAACAAATGCATTATTTATTTTAAGCCCCTTTGTATAGCCTGTTGGCGTAGTTGGTAGTGACCCTGCCTATTGCGCCAGAGGCCGTGGGTTCGATTCCCACCCGGGACCAACATTTGTGTGATGAGCATATCTGTTGGTTTACGGATTCTGGGTGTTTGTATGTATTTAAAAGTATTTATGTATGTTTATCAGTTGTTGAGTACCCCTTTACAAGTTTCGGCTTAGTTTAGGACTAAATAGCCGTGTGTGAAATTGTCCAAACATTTTTTTTCTTTTTCTTTATTTACTGTACTCGCAAAAAGAAGTCGAAAAACTCTTTTGTAATAAAACTGTCTTTTGAAAAACTAGGTGTTCGAAAATGTTTAATAAAAGTAGGTAATTGAATTTACAACCTAGCTGACCCTAACATGTGACTTTACCATGATGTTGAAAACTACGTTCAATGTTTTTTTTTCAATTTCAATTTATTCAACTCATGTTGAATATTTCAATCATTTGTAACATTAATATTAACATGAAAATTCAATATTTGTAACATTACAGAGATCCATGGCATTACAAACAAAAGTAACAATAATAAATACTACACTAAATTACAATATGATTATAATTATTTAGTAGGAACCTTTATTAATATTTAATAGAGCTGCCCTGCTATTCTGTAAGCGTATTTGTGCAACTCGATCCTGAATCCGCAGTGAGATCGGTCTCTAACTCAATGATTCACAGTTCAATACTCACTTTACTTCGCAAGTGAAGTGTTTATTGTGTAGCTTGTATTTGTTTACACAATGCGACATCAAGGTCTTTCATGATCGGATGCGAAGTGAAGTGAGTGACTTGCGATGTGATGGTCGAGTTTTAATTCGTACTTTACAGAATCACACAGCTGACTGGCATCATAGGCTCGAAAGATTTTTTTATTCTCTGTTGATAATGTTACCCTGTATAAAATGAACGAACGTCCTCTGATGGTTTTGTCTCGACGCTACCACAATGGGTTCTTTAACGTAGTTCGTTGTTTGTTATCTATATTTTTATGACATTTAATTAATTTTTTAGTGTAATTTTTCACACAGCCCAATTTACGTTTATGCCATATTATAAGAGTACCTTCTTCGGCCTTTGGTTCCATCTCAGCACTGATCATCATCATCATCAACAGTCTATTAAGATGTCCCCACTGCTGGGGCTCCGGCCTACCCTCTCAGCGAGGGTGTTCGGGCTATAGTCCACCACGCTAGCCCAGTGCGGGTTGGTGGACTTCACACGCGCCTAAGGATTTCTTCTTCGGCGTATGCAGGTTTCCTCGCGATGTTTTCCTTCACCGTTTGAGAGCAGTCAGTAAATGTACTTAAGTTTCGAGGAAAAACCCACCAGCTGGGGACTGATGTTAATAAATAAATTATGAATTTGCAAAGAAAACATTTCTACCGCCATCACTAGGCACCTATTCCAAACATTTCTACAAAAATAACACTTGAGTAAGTTCCTTTTTCAACGGAATCCTAAGATAACCTTTCAGGTTACTACGCACATCACACTTGAGATCACTCTAGAATGCTCTTAGCTTAGGCATTTACTGAGAAAATACCTTCACTTTAAAGCGTTTATCTTCGTCATATCTTGCCACTTCACTCGATCTTTGAAGCGACTATTCTTTGACTTTTTTTTTAATAATCTCCTTGGTCTATACTTCTAGTTTAGTTGTACATCGAACCATTGTTTCACAAGTACCATTGATGGTACTAGCGAGCATAACAACTATTCCTATTGGTACTACAGATCCTAAATTAGTGTCACTTGTACCATCAATGGTACTGGTATGGTACTGGTATGGTACTGGTATGGTACTGGTATGGTACTGGTATGGTACTGGTATGGTACTGGTATGGTACTGGTATGGTACTGGTATGGTACTGGTATGGTACTGGTATGGTACTGGTATGGTACTGGTATGGTACTGGTATGGTACTGGTATGGTACTGGTATGGTACTGGTATGGTACTGGTATGGTACTGGTATGGTACTGGTATGGTACTGGTATGGTACTGGTATGGTACTGGTATGGTACTGGTATGGTACTGGTATGGTACTGGTATGGTACTGGTATGGTACTGGTATGGTACTGGTATGGTACTGGTATGGTACTGGTATGGTACTGGTATGGTACTGGTATGGTACTGGTATGGTACTGGTATGGTACTGGTATGGTACTGGTATGGTACTGGTATGGTACTGGTATGGTACTGGTATGGTACTGGTATGGTACTGGTATGGTACTGGTATGGTACTGGTATGGTACGGGTATGGTACGGGTATGGTACTGGTATGGTACTGGTATGGTACTGGTATGGTACTGGTATGGTACTGGTATGGTACTGGTATGGTACTGGTATGGTACTGGTATGGTACTGGTATGGTACTGGTATGGTACTGGTATGGTACTGGTATGGTACTGGTATGGTACTGGTATGGTACTGGTATGGTACTGGTATGGTACTGGTATGGTACTGGTATGGTACTGGTATGGTACTGGTATGGTACTGGTATGGTACTGGTATGGTACTGGTATGGTACTGGTATGGTACTGGTATGGTACTGGTATGGTACTGGTATGGTACTGGTATGGTACTGGTATGGTACTGGTATGGTACTGGTATGGTACTGGTATGGTACTGGTATGGTACTACTGACACAACGGGGAATTTTAATGCCAACGACAGTGGAAACACAAAACAATAGAGTAGGTACTTTAGGATACACCTTTGGAAGAATCAGTTCCTTCCAGACTTAAAAATTTTTCGCTACGCTGACTGCATCCTAAATCTATGGTTCCTTTTTTTTAACTTGTTAATTTTAACTGACTGTTGGCGTAGTGGTAGTGGCCCTGCCTACTGCGCCAAAGGTCGTGGGTTCGATTCCCACCCGGGACCAACATTTGTGTGATGAGCATAACTGTTGGTTTTCGGATTCTGGGTGTTTGTATGTATTTAAGTATTTATATATTACTAGCTTTTTCCCGCGGCTCCGCCCGCGTAGAAAATTTTTTCCCGTGTACATTGTGAAACAGCGCCCTCTATGTAGGCGTTTTGTTACTTAGAGGGTATTAGCGGACGCCCCGTGACTTTGTCCGCGTTAAAAAGTAGCCTATATGTTATTCCAGGATATAAGCTATCACTGTACCAAGTTTTATGAAAATCTGTTCGGTAGTTTTTGCGGGAAAGAGTAACAAACATCTTCACTCACATCCTTACAAACTTTCGCCTTTATAATATTAGTAGGATGTTTATCAGCTGTTGAGTATCCATTTACAAGCTTCGGCTTAGTTTGAGACTAAACAGCCGTGTGTAAATTTGTCCAAACATTATTATTATTACTGATAACAAGAACGTCTGAACGGATTTTGATGAAACTTGGTACTGACTGTGATGTGAAAATTTGTCCAAACATTATTATAAAAACAAAAAATTTTGAGCAATTGTTTGAAGAAACACAAATGTTTGTTCCAGACCCGTACACCGCGTCCAAGATGCAGTGCAACGAGACGATAGTGCTGTCCCACGCGCACCCGCACGCGACGGTGGCCAGCCCGGGGTTCCCGCGGCCGTACCCCGACGACGCGGACTGCGCGAGCGAGGTGCGCGCGCCGCACGCGCACACGCTGCGCCTGCACTTCGAGGAGCTGCTCACGGAGCACGAGCCGCAGTGAGTGACGTAGTTGAGCCGTGGTAGTCTAGTTGGTTGTGCACTCGCCTCACGTTCATGGGTTCGATCCTGGCCCGTACCAATGAATTTTTCGAAACTTAAGTACGGTTTATTATAATACTACAGGGGTTTCGGTGAAGGAAAACATCGTGAGGAAACCTGCATACGCCAAAGACTGGTATTTACTATTCTAAGGCGTATGTGATGTCCACCAAAAAACTGATTGGGTCACCGTTTGGCGGACAGGGGTTTGGCACAACAGATCCCATAGGGTCGAAGTGTCGCCAGGTATTCCTGGCCCCCTAACAAGATAAGTGACGTAGTTGCATACACACTCCTCAGAATGATCCGCAGAGTGACAGAGCAAGTCAACTCAAGTTGTGATGATATACCTTGAGGAGTTGGTTGGAGAGACTTCAAGGAGTTGGGATGGCTGGACTGACGGCCCGGGGGGAATTCCACAAAACTCCCGCTTTCGTGGAGTTTCGCTCACACAGATGTGACCACTTCGTAGTACTATTTTCTCGAGCTATGTCCGGAGGCTTTGGTTTTCTGTCTCATCAACTCGTTTCGTCTCTCAGAGAAACTCCGTGCATGGATGGCTTATAGCCCGTTGAGCGACTTTGAGTTTATGACCCTTGTTAGTGTCCTGCCCATGTTTCCACGTTTGAGAGCCACAGGAAAAACAAATTTTAATATTTAAAAAAACGTGATTGATTTAAAATATGTTCGCTGACAAACTTTAGAGGGATGATGCTTGCTTGAATTCGATTAGATTCTCTGTTCTGTATCATTGCTTTCATCATCATCATCAGCCTAGCGCAGGCTGATGATGATATACAGGTCAGTATTTTAAAATTTTCATTTAGAACTTCAAATTGAGTTAATATTATTTATCTACAGGAACTCCCTGATTTACCCCCCTTAAGTCAAGGGCAGGATACGCCCACTCTCACCCTTCAAACTGGAACACAATATGCATCATCATCATCAGCCTGCACTAGTCTACTGCTGGAGATAGGCCTCCCCTAAGGCACGCCACTGAGTCCGATCTTCGACTCTCCGCATCCAGTCTCTGCCAGCCGCCTTACGCAGGTCGTCGCTCCATCTAGCCGGGGGGCGTCCCACACTACGCTTGCCGAGTCGTGGTTTCCACTCGAGAACTCGTCTACCCCAGCGGTTATCGGTTCTCCGACAGATGTGACCAGCCCACTGCCACTTCAACGTGACATTATGGCTTACACTGAGAATTTAATTAAGCTAACTTCTCCATAACCTAATATTATTTTAAAATGTTAAGTCCACAAACGTGTTACGTTGTGTGAGAGCAAGGCATTATGCTAATACGCGACTTAACTGCTTTGTTCGCGAAAATATTAAAATTCTCACAAAGACCCGAACATTACGAAAAACTCTAACAGCCTTTAATGCTGGCAACATTGTGTAACGTTGCAGACTCTCGTTACATAATTTTATAAAGAAAAATATAACTAAGTATATATAAATTAAAACTAATAAATAATAATACCCTAAAAACGTATTTAATAAAACTTATCCTAAAAATATATACAGAACCCAATCGATACCGTCTAAAATGCACCTTGCAGAAATGGTTTTAATATTTCGCAGCGTCGCCCGCGCAGCCGTGCGGACTCCTATAGATCTAACTGATAACACGCGCCGCGCGCTAAGATCGGTTCGGCTCGTCGCTGACTCGTTCGTGGACTGGCATTCCGCTCTTCACCGTCGCCAGCGCGTGACCGAATTTGGAAATATTTTCGTAATCTAAACGAATAAGTACTTTAAATCCTACATACCTAGTTTCTGTTTAAAACTGTTTAAACTGTGTTGTGCTGGATATCCCCTCTAGGGTGAGTTCTCATCTTATTAACTAGATTCTATGTAAGCTGTTTAAAAACTTCTGCCTGGCTAGCTGCAATTTTTACCAACCTACCTACTTACCTTTTCATTGATCACTGGTTCTTCCTCACTGCAGCTGGCCTGGTCGAGTTCCTACATATATATATTGACCGGAATGTCCTCATTCCAGGGACCACGGCCTGACTAAGGTCTTACCAAGTAACCACCCATCAGGAACTTGATGAAAACCTACCAAGGAGTTATCTGAATTTCGAGGTCAACAGCCCACGTGGTGTTGAGGAATTTTCTACGGAGGGTCCCTGCGATCCTGCTACTGGAGCCGTTACCACCTTGAGGCCAGTGATCATAAATAAGCTAACTCATCTGGATTGACTGAGGAAGAACAATAAACGTATTTAAATTGATTACTCTCGTAAATCATTTAAGGACCCCACTACCAACCTAAATTCTAATCTGTGACCTGGGTAAGCAACCAAAAACGTTACAGTGGCGCCTTCTAACGTGGTTGTTGTCCTTCCGAAGTCATTCCAGTATTCTAGGTCTCAGTCAATAGCAGCTGGCACAGTGCGATCACAACTATTGTGAACGAGACGGTGTGGTGTCTACCTACATAGCGAACTGGTACGTACTAGCTACTAAGAATAAAAATCGTTTATGCTTACGCTTGTTTTATTTATTTTTGTGTTTTAATTTTGATTCTGTGATTTTTATTTTTTGTTGTAATTGTTACGTAATATGGAATTCTAGATTGATTTATATTTTACTACCTACATAAAATATTAAAATACCCTCAATTTCATTTTATTGTATTGTAATTAATTTAATTTTATTATTACTACGAGTAAATTATTTTTAAATAAATAAACGCTCAAGGAATGTTATAATGTATAATATTAATTAATTATTAATAATTTTCGTAACAGTTCGCAACTCATCTCTTAATTGCATTTTTATTCTCATTGATCATTTGCTACCATTCTACCATTTTAATTTATTTTCTTTTATTTTGCTTGATCACTCATTGCATAGTAGTTAGATCACCATTCAAACACCAAATCGTAGTAGCTTGTAAATTTTTTGAAAAAACAGCATAGCTTAACATAGCAACCTACCCACTTTTCACATTTAATTTTATCTAGTCATTTTTACCTACTCATTTTTACTTAATTTTATCTAGTCATTTTTTTAAATTTTGTTGATTGTCATAAACATCTATTTTGCTTAAAGTATCCATTGTGCTTTGGTAATTCATGGTGCTTATTGATTTTCTATGTGTATTAGCGAAACTTAGTGCTTAACTGCTTATCGAACATAGTGCTGATTGTAATTGTTTTGCATTATCTATTATTTTGCGATGGGAGCTCGCCCTATTTCGTTTATCCAGCTAAACAAAAATGAACTTAGTTACGAAGTGCTTATTCGAGGCGGAGAACCGGGTGCTACAGTCCTCGAACTACGTAAACAAATTAATAAATTAATGTCTTTATATCCTTCTGAAGATATTACGGAGTCTGGCATAGAATTCGAATCGGATATAGAGGGTGTTAATACTTCAATTAAAGAGCTAAATACGCGAGTTACTACTTTGGACACTAAATACGATGTGAATCTATATAAACGTACTACAACGCTTTCAAATCACATATACTACCGTCTTAAACGTATGAACCAACTTAAACTTAGCACGGCGGAACTAGACAAAATTAACCAGGTAATAAAAGAATACAACGGCCTAAACAACAAATTAAACAAATACCCACCTATAAATGTCGCGAGTAATACTGCATCTGAAAATACAACCGCTGAGCCCACTAATGCACAGTCGTCTTCTGCGTTCGAAGGTCCTACCATAGTATCTACGAACTGCGAGCGTAGCCATATAAACGACCTACAAAAAATAAAATTCAACGGAAAGACATGCGTGCGCTCTTTCTTACAAAAAGTGAAAGAATTTAGCGAAGCTAGGAATATTTCTCACGCTAAACTTTTTACTTACGCTACGGAAATTTTTACAGGCGATGCACTAATTTGGTATCGTAGTGTGAGGGATCAGGTAGCAGATTGGAATGAATTATCGACTATACTTAAAAAAGATTTTGGTCAGTTCGATTATGACTATAAGCTAATGTCCGAGATTCGTGGTAGAACTCAGGGTGAATCTGAAAACATCACAATTTACTTAGCTGTTATGGCCGAGCTTTTCTCAAGGCTATCTAAAGTTATAACCGAAAATGATAAATTGGAAATTTTAATGCACAACATTAGGCCATGTTACGCTAACGTTCTAGCTTCAACGTCAGCTGGCATCGAGTCAATCGACACTCTTCGTTCAATCTGCAGAAACTTTGAAAACATACAATGCCTATCATCACAATTTCGTGAACCACCTAAAGTGTCTTCCGAGCTGATGGCACCTGACCTAGCGTATACTAAACGCGATCAACCTGACCATTTTAAATCTAAAGACAATTATCATAAAAAGTACAATTCTTACACTAATAATCCAAAATATAGTAACTATTCGAAAAATACCTACGGTCAAAAATATAATACTACCCCCAACAAATTTTTTAATACCAATTATTCTAATAAACAAGCCATGAACCAGGAAAACAAACCACAGGCACAAGCAGTTTCTTCTATTGATAATAAAAAACATTCGCCTAAAGCTCCGTACTGCCCACGTTGTCGTTCTAACGATCACAACTTACACCTATGCAAACAGGATCGTTTCGCTATTTGTTTTAAATGTGGCAAGAAAGATGTCAAATATCCTGATTGTCCTAACTGCAATACAAAGTCACATCCAAAAAACTAAGTACAGAAGATTGCTGCAATGTAAGCTGTAAACAAAATACTAATCACTACGATGAAAGCGATTGGAAAAACTGGCTATCAACAATTAAAATGTTTTTCTCAAGCTATCACATTGCATCAATCTTAAATAGCAAACCTAAAAATGATGTACGTCCATACGTTACCGTTAAGTTAGGAGACTTATCTGTCTGCGGATTATTGGATTCTGGCTCTGCAGTGACTATCATAGGTAACAACTGCCATGAAACACTAGTAGCTACTGGTCTGAAACTGTGTACTGATAATGAATCTAAAACATTTCTAGCGGCAGGAGGACAGAATTTATCTACAATCGGCTACATGAACTTACCTATTTGCTTTGAAAATACTATACACATTCTAAAAGCTTACGTAATACCTGCAGTGACTTGCAATCTCATCTTGGGAGTGGACTTTTGGTCAAAATTCGACATCTGCCCTAAATATCTCAGTTCGATCACACTAACAGACACAAAAACATCAAACATATTCGAGATTAGCAACGATAGTAACGATGTAAATCTGAATTCTTACGATAATCTTTCTAATACACAACGAATCAATGCTGACAACATTATCAAGCAATTCCATGACATATCTGCAGAAAAATGTGGCCTAGGTCGTACACATCTTATTTCTCATCGCATAGACACTGGCGATTCACCACCTATCAGGCAAAGATACTATAGATTATCGCCGGAGAAACAGAGAATCTTATGTCAGGAACTAGACGAAATGCTTCAGCTAGGTGTTGTTGAGCCCTGCGAAAGCCCGTGGTCTTCCCCTGTACTACTAACACCGAAAAAAGACGGGAAACTTAGATTTTGCTTGGACAGTCGTAAACTAAACGCGGTTACTAAAAAAGATGCCTATAAATTACCTTACGTGTCTGAAATCTTAGACAGTCTTAAAAATGCTAGGTATCTAAGCAGCATAGACCTATCTAAGGCATTTTGGCAAATACCTATCGAACCTACCGATAGAGACAAAACATCATTTTACGTACCTACCCGCGGATGCTTCAGATTCGTAACTACACCATTCGGCTTAACCAATGCGCCTGCAACTCAACAAAGACTAGTAGATGTTTTATTCTACGGTCCTGAATTCGAGAACTGCGTATTTGTGTTTGTTGATGATATTATTATAGCCTCTCCCAGCTTTGAACAACACATAGCCATGCTATTACGGGTCCATGAAAAACTTAAAAAGGCTAATCTTACTATAAATTACGAAAAATCTAAATTCTTTCGTAACGAACTGAAATACCTTGGCTACGTGGTAAATTCTAAGGGTCTTCACGTTGATCCAGGGAAAATCGAAGCGATTCTCAATCTACCTACTCCCACTAACAAGAAAGAAGTCAAGAGATTCCTTGGCACTGCCTCTTGGTATCGTAGATTCGTACCGAACTTCAGCTCTATAGCTGGGCCACTAAATAAACTCACATCTTCTGGCAAAAAATCTGCTCCCTTTTTATGGACAAAAGAAGCTGACGAATCCTTCCATAAATTAAAAGACTGCCTTATCTCAGCTCCAATCCTAAAGTGTCCTAATTATGACTTACCATTCGAAGTACATACTGACGCAAGCGACTATGGCGTAGGAGGACTACTGACTCAGACGATAGATGGCGTGGAACATCCTATTGCGTATATGAGCAAGGCACTATCGACTCAGGAACGTAACTACAGCGTAACGGAGCGAGAAGCACTAGCAGTCGTTGTCGCTCTGGAACACTGGAGATGCTACCTAGACAATGGTCAAAAGTTCACTGTCTATACAGACCATGCAGCTCTCAAGTGGTTTCTAAATCTAAATAATCCAACCGGACGTTTAGCTCGCTGGGGTGTTCGTCTTTCGGCCTTTGGGTTCGACATCAAACATCGTCGAGGTGCTGACAATATTATCCCTGATGCGCTGTCACGCTCATTTCCTATCTCAGCTATTGACACTTCTCCAAATTCTACCAACACTACAGATGAGTGGTATCTAAACATTTACCAGGGCTGTCAAAACTCCCCAACATCTTTTCCCAACTACATGGTGAAAAATGGTCGTCTGTATAGGTTTATGAAATCTAAATGCGTACTAAATACAGAGTTCGAATGGAAGGAAGTTGTGCCTAGGGAAGTAAGGGCTGACATTATTTCCGAAAATCATGCTGAACCGATTGCTGGTCACCTAGGCATATTTAAGACCTACAAGAGGCTAACACTCAAATACTACTGGCCCGGTATGCATGCTGACGTAGTAAATGCTATAACTTCTTGTGACACCTGTATAGCTCATAAACATCAAAATCATGCTACTTTAGGTGAAATGGGCAGACCTAAGACATGCTACAGACCATTTCAAATGCTAAGTGTAGACTTAGTAGGACCCTTACCTTTTTCTAGAAAACAAAATTCCTATCTATTAGTAACTACCTGTTGTTTCTCCAAGTACTGTTTGTTGTTTCCCATCAAGCGTGCTACTGCGGAGGTTGTAACTAGAATTCTGGAAGAAAACGTGTTCCTAGTGCACGGAATTCCATCTACCATCTTGTTCGACAACGGTAAACAATTTGTTAGCGTTACCCTAAAACAAATGCTTGACAAATACAAAGTACCTAACATACACTTTACTCCTAAATACTCACCACAAATTAACACTGTGGAGCGATATAATAAAACTATAATAACAGCGGTGTCTACCTTTATTGAAAGCGACCAACGTATTTGGGACCTACTAATACCCAAAATACAATTCGCTATCAATAACAGCGTCAATGAGGTGACGGGCTACACTCCGTCATTTCTCGTACACGGTCGCGAGCTAGTTAGTTGCGGTTCACACTACACGGACTGTGACTTTGATAAAGATATTGTCTATGAACCACGTGATCCTTATGCTGAAAATCTAGGCACATTATCTACTATATTTGACAAAGTTCAGGCTTCTCTTTTGCAAGCACACAGTAGGAACTCTAAATCCTACAACTTACGCAAACGACCTGCGGAATTTAGCGTAGGCGATATCGTGTGGAGAAGGACTTTCTACCAAAGCAATAAAGACAAGTACTTCAATAAAAAACTTGCCCCTAAGTATGTCAAATGCAAAATAATAGGTAAAAAATCACCACTTGTCTATGAGCTAGCTGACATGAGTGGTAATCTACTAGGTTCATGGCATATTAAAGACATAAAATTAATTAATTACAAAGAATAAAAATCTGTAAAAATAAACTAATACCTAAACTAAAATTAACGTAAATAAAAGTACCCACTCTAATAACAACACCTTTATGACTACTTGTGAAGAGAGTATTGTATTTAAATAACTACAACTATCTCAGGCGTTGCTATTTTGAGTACACTGCGAGTTAATCTGGTGCACTCTGCTTGTATTAGGTCTAAAGTCCGATAATGGGATTTAAGACAGTTAGGAAGCGTGAAGTATGGATGTATGTATGTGGACGTATGAAAGAAAAGATAGCGAAGATTCACAAGTAGAAAAGACGGATTTTGCTAGTCTACCAGGCAAAATCCTGCTCTTTTCGGAGGGGGTATTGTAACGTTGCAGACTCTCGTTACATAATTTTATAAAGAAAAATATAACTAAGTATATATAAATTAAAACTAATAAATAATAATACCCTAAAAACGTATTTAATAAAACTTATCCTAAAAATATATACAGAACCCAATCGATACCGTCTAAAATGCACCTTGCAGAAATGGTTTTAATATTTCGCAGCGTCGCCCGCGCAGCCGTGCGGACTCCTATAGATCTAACTGATAACACGCGCCGCGCGCTAAGATCGGTTCGGCTCGTCGCTGACTCGTTCGTGGACTGGCATTCCGCTCTTCACCGTCGCCAGCGCGTGACCGAATTTGGAAATATTTTCGTAATCTAAACGAATAAGTACTTTAAATCCTACATACCTAGTTTCTGTTTAAAACTGTTTAAACTGTGTTGTGCTGGATATCCCCTCTAGGGTGAGTTCTCATCTTATTAACTAGATTCTATGTAAGCTGTTTAAAAACTTCTGCCTGGCTAGCTGCAATTTTTACCAACCTACCTACTTACCTTTTCATTGATCACTGGTTCTTCCTCACTGCAGCTGGCCTGGTCGAGTTCCTACATATATATATTGACCGGAATGTCCTCATTCCAGGGACCACGGCCTGACTAAGGTCTTACCAAGTAACCACCCATCAGGAACTTGATGAAAACCTACCAAGGAGTTATCTGAATTTCGAGGTCAACAGCCCACGTGGTGTTGAGGAATTTTCTACGGAGGGTCCCTGCGATCCTGCTACTGGAGCCGTTACCACCTTGAGGCCAGTGATCATAAATAAGCTAACTCATCTGGATTGACTGAGGAAGAACAATAAACGTATTTAAATTGATTACTCTCGTAAATCATTTAAGGACCCCACTACCAACCTAAATTCTAATCTGTGACCTGGGTAAGCAACCAAAAACGTTACAATTGTTATTTTAACGTAAAAATGGCGGACTAAATTTGCCGGCGAAAAGGCGCAACTATTGAAATACGTTTCGAAATTGGTGGTTCCGAAATTGGGATATTTTGTATCCATTTTAGAAACCAATTAAAACTGGTTGTGGAAATGGACAACGCTTAGAAATTGGTTACGAAAAACAGTTGCGAAATTGACTAAAGCATTACGTCCTATTTGATGGCGTTCGGGCTATAGTCGACCACGCTGGCCCAAGGCCCAGTGTAGGTTTGTACAGTTATGACTCTACCTATGACTTAGAATCTCATATTTGGTGTATGCAGGATTCCTCAGGATGTTTTCCTTTACTGAAAAGTACGTGGCATAATAAATAAATCGTATTTTTGTATTACCCGGGACCAACATTTGTGACTGAGTGATGATCATACCTGTTGGTTTTCGGATTCTGGATGTTTGTATGTAAGTATTTATGTATTTATTTTAAAAGTATTTATGTATGTTTATCAGTTGTTGAGTTGAGTGTATGTTGAGTACCCATTTACAAGCTCTAAACAGCCGTGTGAATTTGTCCAAACATTATTGTTATTATTATTAATGCGTTTTGGATGTAAGGTAAAGAGAACAAAAGTCTTTGTCAACCGTCAACCTAACAAACATGAGGCGAACGAACTGTCAACTATACTATTAGTCTACTTGCCACAACGTTTTACAAAAATACCTAAATATAATAAAATAAAACTCATTTGTCCGTCTGTCTGAGGCGGGCCAGACGTCTGCCTCGCTAGCGGGTCTGGGAGTGCTCAGTCTATACGATTTTAGAGTTCCGTAGCAAAAACAAGGAACCCTTATAGTTTCGCCATGTCCGTCCGTCTGTCCGTTTATTGTCATGCATTAGCAAAAACATTGTCAGCACGCAGTGTTATCGAAAATTATGTAATCTTCGTTTACGTAAACTTACACTTATCTACAAATCTATACTATTAATAAAGAGGTAAAAACTGCACGCTTAACTTATATTGCGAAGAATTTATTATGTTGCGAAGAACCAAATGATAGCGGGGTGTAAAAAATACACCTAACGCCATCTATTGACAAACTTTAAAACTAAGAAACTGGCATGATTAGAACGGGTTATAAAATTTTGAATAACATTTATATAGTATACTTTATAACGCGGATGAAGTCGCGGGGCATCCGTTAAAAGTTTGTAATAGACTGACTATTTTTACAAATAGCTTTTTGGCATAGGTATTATAAAGGTACCATTCCTTGGTCATTTCACCTAACCTAAATGACAAACACAGGGTACTTTGACGAAAAGCACTCTTGCCTGACTATCTGACCAAATAAAAAAGTTATATTTTAATGAAAACCAGTTTTGACCAATGGCATTCAACCCGTTCGAACGAAGGTAGCAAATCTCCTGTGGCCTTATATAAATGATTCACATCACCCTCCTGAGATCGTATTTACGTACAAAACAAATACGGACTCCCTAACGAAGATCACTCAGCGAGATTGTCGGCACATCGAACAGATCCCGGGCGAGATCCGGTAATAAATCACGTCCGGGTCTCGTGCGGCGGCCGGATCGACGGCCAGATCAACTGCCGATCCGATTGTGGCATGCTGACAACTGTACAACCATGCCTTTTGTTTGCGCGGAAATGGAAAATGTATTTGTTTTGTTGGACGTAGTGTCTGTTTTATGTTCGATGTACTTTATGTTCGGCCTGTTAGCGTAGTTGTAGTGACCCTGCCTACTGCGCCAAAGGTCGTGGGTTCGATTCCCACCCGGGACCAACATTTGTGTGATGAGCATAACTGTTGGTTTTCGGATTCTGGGCGTTTGTATATATTTAAGTATGTTTATCAGTTGTTGAGTACCCATTTACAAGCTTCGACTTAGTTTGGAACTAAACTGCCGTTTGTAAATTTGTCGAAACATTATTTATTTTATTTATTTATTTATGTAGCCTTGCCTTCTCGCTTTGGAGACAGCTAGTCAAAATATAAAAGAAGAAACTAACTGACTGCCTGATCAACGCACGGCCCAAACCGATTAGCCGAGAGTTTTACGCAAAGGTTTCAAGCTTTTAACGTTCAAAGGTTTTAAGCTCTGACGTCCACTAAGAAAGGGTTTTTCCCACAGGAAAAACTTTACAACGCGGGCAAAGCCGCGGGGAACAAGTAGTCATGAAATAATATTGGCTTAGTGGCGTAGATGGCCTGCGTAAGGCGGCTGGCAGTGACTGGATGCGGAGAATCGAGGATCGGGTTCAGAGGCCTATGTCCAGCAGTGGACTGGTGCAGGCTGATGGTGATGTTAAAATAATAAAAGACAAAAAAGGAATGACATAGCGTGAAGATATGTACATACATACATAGGTGGACGGATAATTATAAACAGGGCAAGATTTTCATACAATCGAGGTCACTTTGAAGCCATGGTTCTCCGTGAAGCATTGATCGGGGCATGATCCGATGACGGTCATCGAGAGAGTAGATGGAGGACTTTTAGATCGCTATAGATATCCAACTGATCAGATGAGCCGTCTGGAAGCAGCATCGTCATGATTCCTTAACTTTAAGATTTTCATACATTTTGATGCCATTTTGCGGGTTTTTTTTCTTCATGACGATGCTGCTTCTAAACGGCTCATCTGATCAGTTGGATATATATAGCGATCTAAAAGTCCTCCGTCTACTCTCTCGATGACCGTCATCAGATCATGCCCCGATCAATCCTAGACGGAGACCCATGGCTTCAAAGTAACTTCGATTGTATGAAAATCTTGCCCTGTTTCTAATTATCTGTCCACCTATGTATGTATGTATGTATGATCTACCAGAAATAACGAGCTCAACTAGTCTTAAATGTTTTACTTTAAAAAACTGAAAATTCGCATACCTAAAGCTATTTCATTCCTGCAACATGAGCACTTTCCTCCAGTCGTGGTTCTACGCCAGACTAACAGCCGCGCTAGATGATATAAATAAATGAAGTGTTTGTCTGTACTTTTGTTATTATTTTGTGTGTAGATTATGTAGCAAGACAATGTCCTTAGATCTTTTATTACTGCTTGAGGTTTTAAACGAGATGCTAAACAATTATCTAACTTGGTTAGATATAATTTAAGGAATACGAGAAAAGTCGCCAACGGGCTAAAAAATTCTCTGAGAAAGTTTTCTTGGAATTTCTCTGAGAGACAGGATCTGAAATGAGGTGATCCGCCAGAGAACCAAAGCCTTGAACATAGTTCAAAAAGTTAGTAACTAGGTACGTTGAAGTGGCACTGGTCAAATCTGTCAGAGAACTGTTCTGTTCGACTGGCCTGTTGGCATTAGTGGTAGTAACACTGCCTACTGCGCCAAAGGTCGTGGGTTCGATTCCCACCCGGGACCAACATTTGTGTGATGAGCATAACTGTTGGTTTTCGGATTCTGGGTTTTTGTATGTATTTAAGTATTTATTTAAAAAGTATTTATGTATGTTTATCGGTTGTTAAGTACCCATTTACAAGCTTCGGCTTAGTTTGGGACTAAACAGCCGTGTGTGAATTTGTCCAAACATTATTATTATTATTATTAATGAGATGATCCGCCCGAGAACCAATGCCTCGAACATAGCTCAAAAAGTAAGTACATAGGTACGTTGAAGTGGCACTGGTCAAATCTGTCAGAGAACTGTTAACAGCTGCGGTAGACGAGTTCTTAAGTGCAGGCCACGCGTGGGCAAGCGTAGTGTGGGACGCCCACCGGCTAGATAGAGCGACGATCTGCGTGAGGCGGCTGGGAGAACCGTGAAATAAATACAAACCACGAATAAGTAATGATAGTTAATAAGAATGAGATTTACGAAAGAGAATGCAGGAATGCGGCTTATAAAGGAAAGAATTTAAAAACTGAAAAACCCTATAATTTACGACTGTACTCAAGTAAGATAGGAAATCAGAATTCATTTATTTCGCTTTTACATTATTAAATTCATTGCACAGTCATGTCATTATTATGGATTTTACGGCTTTGGAAACAAAGTCATCCTACTTTTACATATTCATAAAAAGAAACCGCACCGCACGACTATTGACGACTAAGCCTCGTCATTATTATTGTAAAAGGGATCGTCAGATGTACTCTTATAAATTCTATACCGATGAGGCTATTTGGAATATTCCAATTCTCATGATTTCAAGCAGTTATATTGAAGTTTCTCTAGCTGTCATAGAACAGCCATTGCCTGTAGCTGCTTTGCTTTTCTACCAATGCCAGAAAAAAAAAATGCATCGGAAACTTATAATTGCTATATTCTGAATAGCCCCTTAGGTTCCAATCCAAATAGCATCTTACAGTACTGAAATTACAAGATTATAATTCCTGGCTGACTGGTGTGTTCTCTTAACAATGTAAAGTAAACTTAGAAAGACAATTATCCTCTCGCAATGATTTAACAACGTACCATGAGAACCTCCATATTTCAGCGCCCACGGCATCAGTCCCGAATTTACAGATTTTATTTGAGGGACACTCTAATTAAAAGCAAAGTTTGCGTTTAATTATGAATTCGTGTATTACAAATAATGCTAACGGTTAACGGCCTTATAAATTTGATAGCACTAAAAATGATTCTATCCCATTCACGCAGTATTAAGAATATAGGAACGTCCACAGACCTAAATTTTTTGTCGATTCTAAATCTATGGGGACGTCATTAATTTTAGTGCTTTCAAATTTTAAATGTGTCCTTTCATAATCGGTATTATCTATGGTGGTAGCCTAGGTAGTTGAGCACTCGTCTCACGTTCGTGAGGTCGTGGGTTAGGACCTTGGCCCGTGAGTTTTTCTGGGCTTAAGTGCAGTTCATTGTAATACTACAGGAATTTCGGTGGAAGAAAATATTAAGAGGAAACCAGCGTACGTCAAAGAAGTCATGTTTCTAAGGCGTATGTGAGTCCACCAGAACAACGGATGGGGGCACCGCCGGTGAACAGGCGCTGGCACAAGAGATCCCAAGAGGGTCGAAATGACATCTGAACTCTTGGCCCGATTTTTTTTTTATCCGATACAAAAGTTAATAGAATCGACCGCTCGAAGCGAGGAGAGCTCGCTCTATTTTTGATTCGCTCGTAGGGAATTGTATCGTCGCATGCGACTTAAGTCATACTCGACTTCCAAGTCGCACGACGCTG
Source organism: Metalampra italica (assembly GCA_949699065.1). NCBI lineage: Eukaryota > Metazoa > Arthropoda > Insecta > Lepidoptera > Oecophoridae > Metalampra > Metalampra italica. Next base: position 10,394,857 of record OX452980.1, read on the forward strand.
ATTTTTTGCATTTTTGATTCGCTCGTGTTCGGTGTTGCCAATGATATTAGAAATGTAGAATTTTATCCGTTTCACGCAGAAAAAATAAAAACCGGTAATTACCGAAACGTAAAGCGGAACGTAAAATGCTCAGTAATGGTCGAACCCATAGAGACTGTATATGATATTATCTTTGCCTTTTGTTAGAAAAAGTGAACTGAAGTGAAGTGTCAGTGATAGTTGTCTCATTTCTTTTGTCATATGGCATTTGACGTTTATTCTACCGCTCGGCTCGTCCCAAGCGACGATTGGTCGATACCACTCGTTGCCGTTCGAGCGGTTCAAAAATGCGGAGTCGAGGGAAAATCAGTAGAATCGAACGCTAGAAGCGAGGAGAGTGAATCAAAAATAGAGCGCCTGGCCGTGTCTTATTCCGGTTTAAAGAACTTTATTCTCATTTTTACTTACAAAGTCACTTAACATGAGAACTACATATCTTAATTAGTTAAGTTAGTGTCCATATAAACAGGCAGAAGGGAAGTGTAAAATTATGAATGGACTATGATAGCCGACCAAACTAACTATGCGCAAGTGTAGCTTATGCATGCATACAACAGTGCGCCCAGCTAATTCGGTCGCCTAGTGAGTAAGAAACAGAACTGGTTTTGAACAAGCAATAGTACAGAATGATAGTTTATTTTATGGCAAGTAGTTATTTATTATGTGTTTATGTAATTGGGATTTAAAGATATTTATTGAATTAGTGTTCTTTATGTATGATGGTAGGTTATTGTAAAGTGATGCACCGCCAAAGCTTATTAAACTTATTAAACGATTATGTCAAGCCACGGCACATGCTACATGCAGTGAGGGGGTCAAAAGGTGAACTCAACATGGGAACACGTGTTTTGTGAACACTCCCTACATTGCTGTTGTTGCGGCCATGTCCTAGATTATTGTCATTGCCTTTGCTCCGCAAAAGCCCAGCAAAATTTGAAACAAAAACCGAAAATTCCCGCGATATTTTTTCAACCCCTTTTTTATCGTCCGTTATCACGATTATTTATTGGATAGCAACCCCTAAACGAGCTTGCCAGTTGAAAAAAAACATTCGAATCACGTTTACTTAACAAATATCAAAGCCGTACGCAGTAGAACTCAAGTGGTGATTCTATGCCGACATCTGCTCCGTTCTCATTCATTTCTCTCGTGTAATGGCTCGGTCGGAAGTCGTATAACACTTCTAGATGTGTCATTGTTTACAAGCGCACTTTGGTTTTTTGGTCGGTAAAATGCACTTTTATTAACCTTTTATAAGGCAGAGGCGATTTGGATACCACTTAGTTAATAAACATTTACGGAGAAGAACATCCTCTTTTTTATTTAACTATAATGGTATTATATAGCGAATATATCAGGCTTTCTTTTCTCATTCATTCAATGTCAATGAATAAGTGTATTGGAAACAGATCATCTGAAAACTCAAGTGCACTAACAGGCTGAGTGCATATATTGACCACATGCTTTTTTCTTAATGATTAATACATACAGTGCATTACAAACATGGTAGTGTATTTAACTTTCACGTAGCATATCTGTATAACTGGGGAAGGGTTAACTTTTTAAAGTTTTCATTTATGTTATTTCCTTATACTTTCATGATTTTCCTATCGTTTCCGGTAAATTTAACATGTGTTCCAAACATCTAAATTGGTTCAGTAGTATTTGAGGTATCATGGATCGATCCAGTAGTTTTTGACATGCCGGCGGAGAGACAGACAGGCAGACTCACAAAAAGCTTCGCTTTGAAAAGGGTATGTCGAATACGCAATTCGTCCAAATCGTTGCTCGACCTTCAAGTGGTTCGTCCAGTGTCCATTAAGTAGTTCGTCCATACGCGGTTCGTTCGCGGTCAAACATACCATTGCACACGAGTCGAGCGGTCTTCGTCGGAGCACGAGAGCATGTGACCCGTGCGGCGGATTGATTTGTTAGCCAGTTTGTCAGATTTGGACCAAAATGATTATAGTCCTTTACGTGTATAAATAAACGCATCAAGTGTGTGCAATAAAAACCTTCATCTTTGACTTCGTGCCAGTATTTAAATGCAAATTTTTTGATTAAAAAAAACCTCGTCAATTGATCCTTGCAAATTTAATAAAACTGCCACATCCAGTTTCTTGACGCGGGTGACTTTCATTCGAGACTAGAGCTGAGTCATCGATATGTTACCGGCATGATACAGCACTGGCTGCCAACACACATGTCGGTCGGTTCCATCTTGCCGAATGCCAAGTCAGCACTATTTACCTAGATCTAGGAGACCTTTGAAACTAAAGTTTTTTCTGCATTTTTTGGATTGGTTACTTTAAGCCTTCAAGCCATATCGTATTTTCCATACTATTAATAAAGAGGTAGAAACTGGTGGATAATTTGGACACTTATCTTTTATATGTTGCGAAGAACCAAATGATAGCGGGGTATAAAACACACCTAACGCCATCTATTGACAACCTTTAAAACTAAGAAACTGGCATGATTAGAACGGGTTATAAAATTTTGAATAACATACATATAAATAGTATACTTTATAACGCGGATGAAGTCGCGGGGCCTCGGCTAGTATAATATATAATAAAATATCACTGTGAATGATTAATAAATATTATTTATTTTGTGCAAAAAAAATCTACACTTAGCTTAGATTTCCTTCCAAAATTAACCATAGTAAACTTTCGATAAAGTTACTATCATATTAGTAAGATGTAACAAGTATTGAATTGTGTTGTAATACTATCAAAAATCACCTACCGACGTCAAAACTAAGGCTCACAATATAGTGTTATGAGAATGAAGTACAAGCGATAAACGAGAACCCACTATATATTTTTCAATTCAACCAATGTACCGAGTACATGAAGCCTACCTGTCTCTGTTGCCGCTTGTGGCATGTAGATATAAGTAGATGTAAGTGTTAAATATAAGAGCTTGTAACGTGTGAAGTGTGTTCAGTATTAAAGTGTCAACCGTAGAGAGAGGTTGTTTAATTACTCTCTTAACCACGTCTCCCTAACTCCACCTCATGGCGACCCTGCCATTGCCACTTGAGGCGCGGGGCGCGGGACGGTTATCGGCGTCTGGCCCTCCCAAGTGGCCTACGATCGTAACAAAAATATTTTAATAAAAGTATAAATATGTGAATTTTAAATAAAAGCGCGATAAACATTAATAAAAGTGTACAAAGTGATCATAAAAAGTTTTAGAGAATATGTACTCACTCCACACATAGTACTTTTTTTCCGATTGGTGTCGAAGAAAATGTTTAAGTGCAGAAATGTCATCGTGATCTACAGAAATATAAAGGGATAATTATTAATCGACGAGATGAGACGGCGTACGCGCAAGGCGCAAGGGCGCGCCGCTAGTGATAAGGGTAGCAGCATTGTGAATGATACCTAAGGAGCATAAGGAGCCCACCGGAGGAGATATTAAGATGGTCCAGAATCAAAGTGATAAGTGAGTGCGAAATTGAGCGCAGGTGCGTAAGTTTTTGCAGTATCCTAGAGATACTTCTATTTTTTTAACTGTGTCAAGTGGAATAGCGGATTTATGAATGAAGGAACATTGACTTTTTTATTATATCAAATTGTTATTATGTTTAGTGGTAAGATGTTCTTATTAGATTATTTTAATTTTAATGGCTAATGAATTAGATTGCATTTATGAAAAATTAAAAGATATACAAGTAAGTTTGAGAAAATTAGGCCCAAAAAGAAGAGAAAAGTATAGAGACAAAGTAAATGAGAAGGTATTATTAGCGGAAACATATTTTCATAAATATAAATTAATATGTGAAAGATATGAAGAAGAAAGTGAATTAGAGTTGTCGGAATATATTATAGACATTTTGTCTAATGAGATTGAGTCAGTATACAATAAAATAAAAAGTTATATTTCAACAAATAAATCAGATCTAATTTTTTCAAATAAAGGCTTGTCGAAAAAAAATAATTCAAAAATGGAGTTCGATATAAAAACGGCAGCAAATTTAATACCAAATATGGACGGAAAGGAGGAAACCGTAGAAAAAATGATAGACGGGATTGAAATGTATAGTAGTTGTTTGGAAGATTCAAAAGGAAAAGATTTATTAATATCTTTTGTTTTAAAAACCCGATTAAATAAAATAGCTAAACTCAAATTAAAGCATACTTATACGTCTTGCGATGATTTGATTAAAGACATGAAATTATACCTATTAACGAAAAAATCTGCGAACTCTTTACTCAGTCAGTTAAACAATATTAATCAAAAAGATATGTCTATTTCGGAGTATGGAAGTAAAATTGAACAACTTTTTGTAGACCTTACAATCTCACAGGCAAATTCCAACGAAAAAGCATACGACATATTGAGGCCAATCAATGAAAACATTGCAATTAAAAATTTTGCAGATGGACTTAGAAATCGACGTCTGAGTACCATTATTGCAGCACGAAATTATACAGATTTGAAGGATGCAGTACGTGCAGCGGAAGACGAGGAGCTTATCCAGCCATCGAGCAGCAACGGAGTATTCAGCATGCGGGGTAAGTCGAACAACTATTATCGTTCTTCGAACAGAGGCCGTGGTACAACTGGTCACTATCACTACCAGCGGCCAAGTCGTGGATTTCAGCAGAACAGAGGTCAGTATTCTCAGTACAGAGGAACTTACACTGGCAGATATCCTACTAATACGTATAACTATACTAGAGGTTCACGTGGAGTTAGTTGCAGCGGAAATGCTCAGCCAAATCGGTACAATAATCGGTTCTATAAGAGTGGACCACAACGAAATGTGTACTCGGCACATCTATCAAATAAGGATGAGACCAAGGAAAAAACAATTATAGACTCCAGTAAGTTTTTTCGTGAATAAAAATTATATATTCACATGTCATAGCAATGTCAGGTATGTTTATTTTAAACTTTTTAACCAGACACAATCATGGTTACTCGACACGGGAGCTTCGTTATCGGCTATCAGCAGCGGAGCATTGCCTAAAGACCTAAAATTATACCGCGATAACATAGTTATAAATGGAATAGGAGGTAAGATTTTTTCAGAAGGCTATGTCTATCTTACATTACAAATACAAGATAATATTAAATTTGAGCACAGATTCTACGTTTTTGATGAATTACCGTGTAAATCTCAAGGAATTATAGGTCTAGATTTCTTATGTAATTATAATTCAAACATTGATTTAGAAAAAGGAACTCTAACATTGAACAACGAAGGTAAACAATGCACTATACAGTTATATACATCTCCAAATGTTAGGAACGAATTCTTAACAATACCAGAACGATCCGAGTCAATTCACTATATTCAGTTAGATAGAGATGTCAATGAGGATTGCGTAATAATTTCGAAACAATTAGGAGAAAATTTATTTCTAGCAAGTTCTATTGTAACACCTAAAAATAACATCATACCTATTCAAATCTTAAATACAGGAAACGAGACTCTTAACATTCCAATATTTCAGCCCGAGATTTGTTTATTACAAGAGTACCACTTATGTTCATTCGATAAAAATGAGTCAAGTGTGAACAGAGCTAAGTCTTTGTTGACGCTCTTGAAACTCGATTACTTACAGTCCCACGAAAAAGAGGCAATTGAATGCATTTGTTCTAAGTATAACGACATATTTTTTTTACCAGGCGATAAGCTTACGACTACAAATGTGTGTGAACATTCCATTCATTTGAAACCAAACACGTCACCAGTATACGTAAAGCCATATCGTTTACCTAATAGTATGAAATCGGAAATTGATAAACAAATTAAACAAATGTTAGAAGATGATATTATTGAAGAGGCGCGAAGCGATTGGTCTAGCCCAATCCTTTTAGTACCTAAAAAAGGGGATGGTACAAGTAACAAGAATTGGCGATTAGTCATAGACTTTAGGAAATTGAACGAAAATATACAAGATGACAGATTTCCTTTGCCCAACATAACTGAAATATTAGATTCTCTTGGAGGTTCAGTTTATTTTTCACATTTAGATCTCAGTCAATCTTATTACCAGGTAGTTTTAAATGAAGACAGTCGAAAGGTCACATCTTTCACCACAAACACCGGACAATACCAAATGAAACGTATGCCAATGGGTTTGAAGACTAGCCCGAGTGCTTTTTCACGTGTTATGACTATTGCTATGTCAGGTTTAAACTATGAAAAATGCTTTATTTACTTAGATGACTTAGTAGTATTTGGACGTAATCTAGAAAGTCATAATAAGAATCTCATAGACGTTTTTGAACGATTGAGAAAAGTCAACCTTAAGTTAAACCCTTTAAAGTGTCAATTTCTTAAGAAAGATATACTGTACTTAGGTCACATCGTTTCATCGGAAGGTATATTACCTGATCCAGAAAAAATAAAAGCTATTCAAAATTACCCAACACCTAAAAACTCAGATGAAGTAAAGAGACTTGTTGCTTTTTGTAACTACTACAGGAAATTTATACAAAATTTTGCTGAAAAAACTTTACCTTTAAATTTACTCTGTCGTAAAGACGCGATATTTAATTGGTCACAGGATTGTGAAGAATCATTTAAATTTTTAAAATCAGCTTTGATATCCCCACCCATTCTACAATACCCAGACTTCTCAGATAATAATGAATTTATACTACAGACAGACTCTTCAGGATTTTCAATTGGAGCAGTTTTATGTAATAAAGATATGAGACCCATAGCTTATGCTAGCAGACCTTTGAATAAAGCAGAACGAAACTATCCAACTATTCAAAAAGAGCTTACAGCTGTTGTTTGGGGAATTAAATATTTTAGACCTTATTTGTTTGGTCGATCATTTACAGTCATGACAGATCACAGACCTTTATTGTATTTATTCAGTATGAAAGATCCATCGAGTAGATTACTTAAATTCAGATTGATGTTAGAAGAATATGACTTTAAAATAGTATATGTGAAAGGTAAAGACAATGTAGTAGCGGATGCATTATCTAGAATAAGCATTACGTCGAACGAGTTAAAATCGATTAATGAGAAAATTATAGGAGTGATGACCAGAGCACAAAAGAAAACAATTGATGAGTCTAATAAGAATTGTCAAGTTGATTCATCGATCCCTAATATATCTACCAATGATTGGACTGATCAACCAAGAATTGTGGAAATATTACGGATACCGAATGATTCAGTTGAAATGAAATTCATTGATGGAAAAGAATTAAAAATATCTCGAGATATAGATAAAGATAAAAATGAAATAAGCGCAGAATCAGAATGTTTTGTGTACGTACGGAATAAAAAGACTTTGTTTATAAACACCGATTATAAGTTACAATTCTCGCGAGCCGAATTTGTGACAAAATTGAGTGAATTTTGTAAAGAAATAAAAATAAAAGAAATATGTATTATCAAAAATGATAAAAACGCGTTAATAATAAAAGATTTAATTAATGAAATTAAAAATATGAAAGAATATTATGGTCCTAGGATATGTGTTTTGAGAGGAGTAAAACGTATATACGCTCAAGATGAGAAACAATTTATTTTAAATGACTATCATCTTCTGCCAACAGCGGGTCATGCTGGGGTACGAAGAATGATTAATAATATACGACGATTATTTTTTTGGCCTGAAATCGAACATGACGTCAAAGAATTTGTCAGAAAATGTGACAAATGTCAAAGAATGAAATATGCAAAAAATATTGTTCAACCTTTAACAATAACATCGACAGCATCTTCAGCTTTCGAAAAGATTTTCTTAGATATAGTAGGTCCATTAGATAAGGATTTAGATGGTAATATATATATTTTAACAGTCCAATGTGATTTAAGTAAATACCTAGAGGCTTATCCTCTTCCCAACAAAGAAACGATTACTGTAGCTAGAGCTTTAGTTAATAATTTCTTACTAAGATATGGGATACCAAAAATTATATTAACAGACCGAGGAACAGAATTTATGTCCTCTACAATGACAGAAATTTGTAAACTATTAGAAATAGAAAAGTTGAACTCTACGTCTTATCATCATCAAACCGTAGGTTCATTGGAAAATTCTCACAAACATCTTGGTGCTTTTCTACGAATACAAACTGAAAATCATTCAGAAGCTTGGAGCCATTGGTTACCATATTGGTGTTTTAGTTACAATAACACAGTACATACAGTTACAAAATACACACCATATGAATTAGTATTTGGAAAACCTAGCAGCATACCATGTACAATCAGCAATGCAGTGGAACCTTTGTATAACCCAGATAACTATTGTTTAGAACTTAAATACAGGCTACAATTAGCACATAAAGATGCTAGAGAAAATTTATTGAAAAGTAAATATATAAGAAAATTAAACTATGATAAATCTATTCATCCAGTTAAGTACAAACCAGGTGATAAATTGTTAATAAAAAATGAAAATGTAAACAAATTGAACTGTGTCTATGATGGCCCATTTATTGTAATAGAAGATTTAGAACCCAATGTTAAAATCATTAAGAATAATAAAATAGATATTATTCATAAAAATAGAACTAAGTTATATCAGTGTGTTTGATTTATTATGTTAGTTTAAGATGTCTAATGTTAAAAAAAAAATATTGTAATAATTTTTCTTTTTTATATAACCCCCTAGGTGAGGTATGTAGATATAAGTAGATGTAAGTGTTAAATATAAGAGCTTGTAACGTGTGAAGTGTGTTCAGTATTAAAGTGTCAACCGTAGAGAGAGGTTGTTTAATTACTCTCTTAACCACGTCTCCCTAACTCCACCTCACATAGTAAACTTTCGATAAAGTTACTATCATATTAGTAAGATGTAACAAGTATTGAATTGTGTTGTAATACTATCAAAAATCACCTACCGACGTCAAAACTAAGGCTCACAATATAGTGTTATGAGAATGAAGTACAAGCGATAAACGAGAACCCACTATATATTTTTCAATTCAACCAATGTACCGAGTACATGAAGCCTACCTGTCTCTGTTGCCGCTTGTGGCGATATTAGCTTTCAACCTTCTGCGTTTGTTCATGTCGCAGGATAATCGGAAAATCGGGTCTTTGCGAAAATCCTAGGACGTTTGCAAAAAGCCTGATAATTGGAATGTAAGAATGAATTTCGTTATCATCCGAGCTATTTTCGGGATCTTTGTAAATATCCAGCCTTTTTCTTGGGATAATAGCGAAAAACGGCTCACGTTAAGTCATGAGCGCTGATTGGCTGCTTTAATCGTTACGCGTTGACAGATACGCGATGTTATAAAATTGTATAAAAGGGCCTATTTTATGTCGATTTATGTAACTATGAAACTTGTTTTTTGAAATAAAAGAATTTAATTTAATAAATCGACTCATAGATCAGCTTGAATCAAAAAGTTTTGTATATTATGGATCAGTAATAAAAGCATTCTATGGGTTCCTTTGTCCGCACACCCCCCCCCCCCTCCCCCCCACGGTAAATGGCAGCATAGGTTCCGATACTAAATATGCAAGATGCGATCTACACAGGCAGCGCGCGCGCGACCAAAGAGATTTGAAACTTCTTGTAGATCTGCGTTCGAATTTCTAATCGTCGGTATACCTATTTGCAAAAATCCGTAAATAGCTAGGATGATAGCGAAATTAATTCCTTAGATTCCATTTATCCGGCTTTTTGCAATTTTCCTAGGATTTTCGCAAAGATCCAATTTTTTCAATTATCCTACGACATTTAACACCGAGCGCTGCTTTGTAAATAGCAAAAAGTTTCCATCCAAAATTTCCGGTCTCATTGGTAGAAGCCGACTCTTTTGGCGGGAGCAATTGTCATGTTCGTCTCTTCTACTTATTTTATTTCCCTAAAAAATGTATTTTGTGGGTTTTGATGTGTAATTGTGATAGTCTTGTGATTGTGGTTACTCTGCGGTCAATTATAACAAAAGCGTGTAACAACTCTCCAATTCTTATCAAAACTGTCAGTTTAAAATTTTCATTACAGTTATAAAAATAATAAAAATAAAAAAGCCTTTTATTTCCAGTTTTTTAACTTAAAGAAAAAACATTTAGCAGGTACCTATCTATGTTATATATTAACCTAATTTTATTATAAAAAAAATTTAAAAAAAAAAAACATTTATATTTTAAGTAGGTAGGTATTAATTTAGTATTTCCCTGGAACATTTTATAGTTAGGTAGGTACTAAGTATTGCTTTAGCGAAGGTGTAATTACTATTTTGCGAATAAAACCGGAGCGAGTAACACATTAAAACGGCTTTATTTCCAACAAAATAAACAAATATAAAATTTCATAGAGTTTAGATCTCTTTGGTGCGTGCTGGCGGCCCCTTACGCGCGCCACTGAAGAGAATCGAACCTTCTCCTGAAAAATTGGGTCGACATTTCGATAATTCCCATTATCTTCAAGTCCTTAAAGGAACGCACCAACAAAGCTTATATACGTTCCATTCCATAACAGTGAACATTGTGATTGTGAAATGGCTGAATTTACTCGTCTATAAATGTTTTTGTGGAGGCTGTGCTGTACCGTCGGTTTTTGTCTATGATTATTTTTAAATTACGATGCTTAATTGACTTTGTTTCCAAGGCCGTAAAACCCATTATTTATATATTTTATACTGTAAGTTTCAAATAGGTACGTGAATTGTTGTGCGGATAGGATAATACCGATCTCACCAGTCTAGGTAGACATACTTCAGGCCAATTTAATCATACCGACATGCTCCGTACCGTAAATGTTCGCATAATTACGCAATATGTTACCCAGAGTAATTAACAGCCGGTTTATGTTCGACAAGTTTTGACCCCGCCCTGTCTAGGAGCCTTTGGCGAGGAGAAATGCTTAGATACCTACTAAGTTAATCGAGTGAGATCAGATACCTTTTCCATTCTGTATTCTGTGCTTTCGACATCACGATCTGTCGATATTTAAACGTTCGATTTGTTAAACTTTCGATAGATTTCGATGTCATGAACGATCCATATATTCAAGAAGATTCGAACCTCTTTTGTCGCGCGCGTGCTCCCTGTGGAGATCGCATCTTGCAAATTTAGTATGGGAAACGATGAAAAATTCTGTGTCAAAATCAGGGGGGTGCGGACAAATGAAGCGGATTAGCGGGAGGAAGTTGCTCATACAAATTTATATGGAGTTTGAAAATGAGAATGTGTGAGTGAGTCAAAATTTCGATATACATTTGGCACGATTTTGGCACCCCCTAAAATGATTTTGTTACTCATCCATATGGGAGTAGCTTTTTTTGTAAATTCATGCATATATTGAACCATTTTCAGTAAGTTTAATTAAGTAAGACCCTCTATTTGGTTTCATGTAAGGGGAAAAGTGTAAATGAAAATATTTAGGAAAATAATTACTATTTGAATTTTACAATACAGTCTATGAGACTACCTACGTAAACGCTTTAATGCACCAAAATTACAGAAGTAATAATAAACATGAATAAAACTATGTGTACAAAGGCGGACTTATCCCTTTAGGGGATCTCGTCCAGTCGATCTTGGTGTAATTGAAGGGATGCGTTCAGCATCAAAAAAATTGAGACGATTTACTAGGTATAAACTAAAGTACATGTGGGGACACAAGACACCATTGCTGCTCGAGGTTGTACTTGTTATTTTTCTAGTCGGGGTCACCACTTTGGGGTCGCTGCTTGCAGGTGAGAAATGAAACAACTGATGATCTGTAGATGCATATTTTATTAACAATTGTCCTTAATAATATTTACAATATTAGGTTCGCAACCGGCGACGGTTGAGAGGAGCTCTTAACATTAGAAAGAGATAGTAATATCTTGTGTCCCCACATACACATACCTACATAAACGGATAATTTATTATCCATTATTTATTTTAGTTAATTTTTATTTATTTATCTAGTTTAAGTTTTTTTTTTCAAGGAAATTGACACGCGAATAAGCTTTTACCAAGTAAATATGGATTCAGTATTCCAACCGTTCAGTATGACAACTTTATAAAAAAGTTATAAAACCCAACCACCAAAACCAACCAACAACTAAGAATTTTTATTTTAGTACGAGAAATAAGGATTTTAGAGTTGATCTAATCAGTCGTATAACTAAAAATAAAAATAACTTATTATAAATCTAAAACTAATCTACAAATAAATAAATAAACTAAACCTAAACCTAAAAAAAAAAACTTTCCTAAAGGTCTCCTACAGATCTCCTCCAACTCCGCCGAATTTCCAATGGTGCCTAAAATGCTCGCGGCGTTACCCCTTTGTCCCCTTTGGACCAACAACTTGGACCAAAGGGGACAAAGGGATCAGGAGCTCTATGTTTGAATCGCTCTCCTCGCTTCGAGCGGTCGATTCTACTGATTTTTGTATCGGACGTCGAAGGAAAATTAGTAGAATCGACCGCTCGAAGCGAGGACTCCAGGGGGACAACGCACACGCATCCGATGTGCTCCGGTCTCGTAAGAAAATCATTTTCATAAGGGCTGTCTCACTCGGTTTGAAATAAGCGATGTCACATAACATGTGCTGACACACGACATTACTTAGGGGAACTCAATTTATCTTGTGATATTGGAACGCTACAGCTAAATGGCGTTTGAAACTAAGTTACTAATTGTTGATAACTGTCAACAAGCACTCGTGTAATTACGTAAGTGGAATAACTAAACTCAGTATGTCTCCCCACTAATTTGTCTGAAGACGTATACAATAATTATAATTATACTTGACAACTGTTTATGAAGTTTGTCTGGAGAAATCGCTCTTAGCGATATACAGTACTGCGTACGGACCGCCTAGATATACAGTACTGTATCTGTTTTTTTCTTTTTTGTCGGTATTTTTTTAAATGTGCAATAAAGTATATTGAATTGAATTGAAGATCTGGTCCTAAAAAATTCATACCCTCCTAACGAGGGCGTTTCGAAAAACTCATTCGTACGGCCAATGTTCGAGGCACAACCAACTAAAACTACTATGTAATCTCGTTTTGTAGCTGGTAACTTTGTTTGTAGCTGGTTTGTAGAAGTTTTTTTAGAACAATTTGATCGCTGTATTTTCTTTCCAAGTAATTAGTTACGATTGATGAATGTTTGTAACCAAATAGTGTTACAAACAAATAATTTTCGAATCTTTAATTTTTCTAAGTTAAATTCGTAGATAAGGCACGCCCGGCCGTGTATAAAAACAGAGTTTTGTAACCAGCAACAAACTAACAAACAAACAAACAAACTTGGTAACAAAGAAAATAAATCTTCGTTTGTAGCTATAGTTACAATACATTGTATGTTTGTCCGACAGCTGTATCTACGACTACCTGGAGATTATTGAGATGGTCGCGGACAACGGGACAGACCCTGGGCAGGAAGACTGGGTCGCCCAGGATCATCACGACTCGTACAACTCAGAAAATGAGGTAATTATTATTATTTTAGTACTGTCGTTATAGGCTGTATAATGGCTGTATGTCACAGTGCCTTTGCCGCTTAATGTAGAACATAAAAAACATCTCACTTGCCTCCTTCCAAAGCCAAAGAGACTATTAATTCCTTACGGCTTCCTCGCCGCACAAGACTAGAGAATTGATGGAGCGGCGGTGACTACCGACGGTGATGTACCGACTGTACCAGATCACCTTGCCATGCGCGGTAACGACGTTTATCATGATGTATACTAATTTGATGATTTGTAGGTTCATGATTAGAAGTGTGCAGTGTGCGTAGATCCCCAAATAACAGAATAATTGGGATTTAAAAAGAATGTGCCGACTTACTGTAATAATGCTCGAACTAGAAACGTTCAATCTGAAATATGTGCAGTCTGAAAAATGTCCAACCTGAAAAATGACCAATCTGAAAAATAAATAAATAGCGGTTTTTAAGGTTCTGTGGTGTAAAATGTTCCAGATTGGAAATTTTTCAGGTTGGACGTTTTTCAGATTAGACATTTTTCAGATTGGACTTTTTCAGATTGGACTTTTTTCAGATTGGCCATTTTTCAGATTGGACATTTTTCAGGTTGGACATTTTTCAACGGTTGGACATTTTTCAGATTGGACATTATTATCGTACATCTGAAAAACATCCAGTCTTAAACATTTGAAACAAAATCATTTTACAGTAAACGCTGTCGTCAAATCACTTTGTCCGTAGTTTATCTAATGTTATGTAGGTATGTACATGTCTAACAGCTTTCAAGTTAATTATTTAGCTCGAGTTGAGACATGCTAATTTTCCGATATGGGATTACCTATCATACGGTAAGGTACCGGCGCGTAGTCAGGTAGCACGGGGGTCAAACAGCATCAATATAGTACATTGTTAACCTAGGTGTGAAAGTAACTTATTTAAGTCCCGAGACGGGGTTTGGCGCCCGACGCGTAGCGAGGGCGCCAATAGTTCGAGGGACCTCTAAATAAGTCTTGAACCCGAGGGAAACACTGTGCTTTTCATTAAGAATACACTGAAAGTAAAAACAAATACATAAAATGAGTGTTAATACAAATCTCTGCTATACGGAAGTATAAACAAAACTCTACAACTCGAAAAAACAAATGAAGATCGAATTGCCGCTTTCCCGTCTATTTTGTTTTTTTTTCTGTGACCGGCCAGCTATTCTGCCATTATTTTTCATTACCATCATTGAAAAAATGGTAAATATTTTGTCCAAATCTATGTTATTTTAAAGAAATAGTTGACAGTAATAATTATAATAAAGTCATTTAAAAATATATATTCTCTAATTATTACATAACTTTATGTTATTTCCATTTTACATCGCGCTGTAATTGAGTGGCTGTATAGACAGTTTTTTTAAATATAATTTGACAGCTGTCAGTTGAAAGCGATTCTCCCTAGGGCTGAGATGTATTACTTTCAACCCGCTCCTCAGGCAACTTCAGACCTACTTTCAGAGTATTAGTAATGGAAAATATTTTTGTTTGTCTTCTAGGGCAGGGAGCTAGGTACTAAACGTCGGGGAGCTTGCATAAACTATTTAGATTTAGCCTAATTACAGAATGAAATAAAGAAAAGTCAAAATGTACATGACTTTTCTGTTCTAAACAGCGACTCTGATTTTGTCACTTTTTGGTTTGACCCCCTCTCTTGGCAATAAACGAGCGACGTGCTTAAAATGAATATAATTTCATTTAAACATTTACCTGCTAGCTTTTTTATATTTCTGTAAAATTCTGTATCATTAACTTAGGTATACTTACTTAAATATAACACTCTTGCGAAGATTTGTGTTATTGAAATGAAATTGTTGTATACATGATTATTTTTAAATTTTGAATTTAGCAAAAAATCTTGAGTTTCCATTAGAAATACGACTAGTCAAACGGTTTCTTGTAGAATTGAAAAATCTCAAAACTGAATGCTTTTTTTTGCAAAATACGACAGGTATTTCGATGTATAGAATTTTCTTGGGGGTCTGTCGCTCGAGCTCCTACTGGTTACGTCCCTGGAGAGGTTTCAGAGGTTCGGTCGCAGGGTTTGATTGATTTCAGAAGGTTCATTTCAATTTTCCAAATTGAATGAAGTTGTCAATCAGCCAGACCTTTGACTTCTGGATCGATTATCAATCGCAATTTCACGGCGGGTGGACAAATACACCGTAAGGAAACTGATTGTGAAAATTGATTTAGGGCGGCCTGCTTTATTTTTTAAGATGATTCCCTAGGACGGCAAAAAGTGTAGACTATACACAAACAGAAAGACAGTCACGAAACTTTTATTTTAGTGACGACACGTCATTTGAAATAGAAATACCGTAACTTCAAATTAAATATTACATAAATTTCTCAGGTCGTCGGCCCACCTTGTGGGAGGCCTTCGCTGCGTCTTCTTGTACGCGGTCGCCACTCGAGAACCTTTCTGCCCCAACGAGCGATGTGCCCCGCCCACTACCACTTAATCTTTGCAAATCTTCTGGTTATGTTATCTATGTAAAATGAGTTTCCTTCTGACGCTTTTCCACAGGGCTACGATATGGGGTCCTTCAAGAAGAGAGTCAAAGAGCCCTTCAACCTTGGCCGGCGCCGCACCAGCACCCCCCGGGTGTTGCAGGTGTCTATGGGCGGCGGTCACCTCTAACATCAGGAGGCCCGCCTGCTTGTTGCCTCCATAGCAATCCTATCCTACTAATAATACAGAGGCGAAAGTTTGTAAGGATGTTTGTTACTCTTTCACGCAAAAACTACCGAACAGATTTTGATGAAGCTTGGTACAGTGATAGCTTATATCCTGGAATAACATATAGGCTACTTTTTAAAGAGGACAAAGTCGCGGGGCGTCCGCTAATACCCCCTAAGCAACAGAACGCCTACATAGAGGGCGCTGTTTCACAATGTACACGGAAAAACTCTTCTACGCGGGCGACGCCGCGGGAAAAAGCTAGTAAATAAATAAATATATATCACGACCAGGTATGGGAAGAGACGGAGACGCTGCTGCCAGAGTCGGACTCAGTGAGCGCGGGCTGGTCGCGAGAGAGCCACACGACGCACGCGCGGCGCCTGTGCGGCGACTGGGGCGGCAAACTGAAGCTGCTGCGGTACCAGTCGCGCGGCAACTGGCTGCGCCTGCGCTTCAGATCCGACCACTCGCGGCACTACGCCGGCTACAGAGCGAAGATCACCGTCGCCGACTGTAAGTGGCCTGCTGTTTTGACGTTATTTACTAGCTGTTTACCTTACGCCGGTTTCTTATATAAGTAGTCAAAACATTGGGGGATAACCCATCATCCCCATTATCGTCAGGGGGACAACTGGGACTAATTTGTGGGGGACAAATCAGGAGGACAACTCGGAATAAACCCTCGGCCCGTTTTTGTGCCATAAGTACTTACCTGAGCGGTCTTGTTAGTTGTTAATTGTCTTTGGTGTCTCCATACTATATCAAAACCCGTTCAGCGTTTAGGCGTGAAAAATGCTTTCTTAAGTACCTACTGACTTATATAATATTAGTATGGTATAATAATGCTGCTTTTTAGCCAAAATATGTCCTGCACGAAGCAGGCAACCCATTGGTACATGGCCCAGCCGGGGATCGAACTTGGACCTCTCGACATCAGTCCGCGTCTTCCCCACGACGCCACCGACCCTCACATTTCATTACTGAGTTAAAATTGCAACCAGCACTGCAGAAAACCGCTTCAAAATTAACCAGTACAACGTTTAAAACCACTAACGCGCACGCCACGATTTCAATCCAACTTTACCCCTGTAAGTATTATTTTTCAATTCCAACATTGTAACGGAGACATAAATTTCCAGCCGAAACCACAATATGAAGAGGCAGGGTGGCAGGAAACGGACAGGATGTTAGCGTCCAAGTCTATAGAATACGCGTCCAGCTCACGGGCTATTGTGCTTGTGGGGAACCTTGAGGAGCGTAAATTCGATTCTAAACTGAATCAACACTGCACGTAAAGGCGCGAATTGGATTAGAATTATTGAGAAAAGTGTAGAGAAAATACTTGTCACACTCGTTTTTCGCCCTGCGATGCTCATCATCGGCCTGTCGACGTCCTGTGTTGGGCAAAAATAAAGTCATGTTCATGCAAAGGGGCAAAATTAAAAAGATACTCCACATAATTAATCAAACATTCTAATTTCTTTAGTTTATGTAGTAAAGTTATGCTGATTCCTTGTTCTCGTCCCGTTTGTGGGTGAATACTTCTACCGATCCATTCCAATGCCCTTGTTTAATTAAATTCCCTAATCTAATATACCGAATTCAAATTTTTTTTTTAAGCTAATGAACATTGTATATTAAATAACAATTGGTATTGTGGTGTTGTTACACCAGTGTATTGGTTTGTCCCAACACCACCATTCGTGCTGTCCATCACATAACAAGATATAAATTACATTAAGGTAAACAAAGCATAAAATTAATAGGTAATAATAGGTAATTTGGGATTAGAAGAGTGCATAATATTATTAAGTATGCAGTTATACGACGCGACAACATTACCTGTAGATATTGTAACCCCTACGGAACAAAACACACGGCTCTGGCTTATCTCCGGCAAAGTTTTATTAACTTGTCACCCCTAAATGGCCGAGTCTCCAGTCTCAACACAGATGACCTACTGACGCGTAGACATGGAACAGTTTATCATTCGCGCAAGTTTGCCCGACCGCGGGCGAAGCCGGCAACTTTGCCCGGCCGCGGCATCAGGCAACTTTGCCCAAGTTGAACGAACCTAGTTCCGGCGCAAACTTTTGTAACTGCGCTAGTTTTAATTAACGGCGATAGTGTGGGCGTTGCCAGCTTGGTTCTGTTTATTTGATGGTTGCTCGAGGAAAAGAGCGGGTTGAATGAATGCAAACTTTCATTGTGGAAATTATGTAAAACATGAATTAAATACGTAATAGAGATTTAACCTACCACTTATACGAATTTTATTCCTATTTGGTGTTGTTATTGTTAATTTTGGTGCACTGAATTAGGAGGATGTATTTTTAATGACCAACTTTATTGTACCCTATTCAAAGGCAAATAAATTATTATCTTATCTCATCTCATCTCATCTCATCTCATCTCATCTCATCTCATCTCATCTCATCTCATCTCAACTCATCTCATCTCATCTTATCTTATCTTATCTGAACCGTTTAATTAGAGATATTAATTTTAGGGAAATTAAATAAAGCCAGATGATATCCCTTGTTCTTTGTAGAGAACCAAGTTATAATAATTATAACCAGCATTCTATGTACGAGGGAAAATAAGATTTCTAAGATTCATCTTAATTTTGCTCGTGCGCAGCAATTATAATCGTAATTTATTTCACGCCGGCCCACGTTAATCCCATTCACGTTTGTTTGTGTACAATTCGGCTTAACCCTTTTGTCACCCGCCTCCTTAATTGTTACGCGAATAATTTTCAGCTGCGACTAATTAATCGCGAGGAATTTCAGTTACCAAAAAAGATCCGGTTGTAGCCGAGTGCTTTCCGCACAGTACAGTATACAATAGGTATACCTACATTATAACGTGCAATGTACATTTTTAGAAAAATAAAATAGAAGAGACAAACATGACACTTCGGTTCCTTCAAAAAAGTCATTTACAAACAAATACTTATAGAATACTCATAGAATAAAAATTACTTAACCCAGAATCCGACCCTTCCCGTTTTCTATCCCAGCGTAACATTTTAACTTCTTCCCCGAGGACCACGTAGTTTATTAAAGACCCCATAAAGATGCATCAATTAAAACTGCAAAAATCCTAATGTTAAAAGAACCAAAACTAAGCGGCTCGGTCTGCTCGGCGTTTAAGCCTGATTGTCATTAGGCTTTTTTTGAGCTTGCAAAAGGCAAAGTTGCGCGCGTCCTCGTTAACTTTACATTCAGACATTCATTCATTCGGTCTTCCGTTCACAAATCCCCACTCCAAGCACCGGTTCCGTACGTTCAAACGTGTATTTTATATATTCCGAGAATTTTATCGTATGGAATTACGAGTTCCAATTTTGCTTCAGTCGTTTTTGGCTTATGATTAAATGAAGCAGAGTCTCTGGCGCGATTAAATTTCGTATTGGATTTTGTATCTTTATTCCTTCTAATGCGGAATACGTTTTCAAAAGCCTTTTTAATGCTCTGCGTTTAAGATTTCTCGGGTATTTCCTTCTATAAGTAATCCGAATTTTACTTTACGGAAAATGTACAATTTGCTTGCTTGCATTCGCTCGCTTTAGTCCCGGGTTTTTTAAATATATACGTATACATACAGGGTGTAAACGTTAAGGCGATTTTTCTCAATACGATTAATGCTTAAAATTTTTGGATTTTAGTTTTCTTTACTGGCGGCCTAGGGTTTTATTGGAGGGTAATGGAGCTTAGGGGCAATGGGGCGGAACTTGACGGCTCGGGCACGGGGCGACCCCGCCCGATGATGCGTGAGCAGTTCCCATAGGCATAAAGTGTACAATGACTTCGTTTGTAGAGGAACTGAACCGTGCAGGTTTTCCCAGGACACTTTAGTTATCCGTCAAAACGGATACAGCGAAGCTTTTTTTTTTAGGGTTAAAAGGAACCTTGTGATGTGACTTTGTATATCTATCAACATTATGTGCAGTACGGTTAAAATAAATTCTTGTCCGCAGCTGAATCCTGCATGGATGTGAAGCAAGTTCTATTCAACGGTCACTGTTACCTCTTCGCTGGATACCCAAAAGCATCCTGGGCTACCGCTAAACAGGTACATAAACCTCTATTATTGTAGGTACTTGCTTTTATAGTGGGGTTCACGGCCCTGGACACAGCGTCCTTCTAGGCCTGTCAAAGTAGCACGGCCTCCACAAAAAAAAAGCACGACTAGAGTCAGTCGGCGATTTTCAGTTGTTCACTAAAACGATCGACGCTCCACCTAGCCGAGGGAGGCCCACACTACGATTGCCCACGCGTGGTCTCGAAACCAAGACGCCTAATATAAACGCCTTTGAGAATAAAGCATGTGTAAAATAATACATTATGATTGATTATAGTAGGTAATTTATGATTTTCGGCGGTTCTCTTACGCGAGGTATTTTCGGTGCCCAAACCTATCTATAATAATGATATAATACCTAATAATGTTTGGACAAATTTACACACGGCTGTTTAGTCCCAACCCAACTAAGCCGAAGCTTGTACATGGGTACTCGACAACTGATAAACATACATAAATACTTTTAAATAAATACATAAATGCATACAAACACCCAGAATCTGAAAACCAACAGTTATGCTCATCACACAAATGTTGGTCCCGGGTGAGAATCGAACCTAATCTAGGTATTTCTTATTTAATGAAACCGAGAAAGTCGCTACATTGTTTCGGAGCGTGGGCCCATAACCTGAACAAATTCAATTTAACTTTTAAACTTTCGTGGCTGCCGTTAACAAACAATTCAAAAAATGCTGAGTGAAATTGTGAAAATGTTCTTTTATATATTAATATGAAAGAAGATAGACTAAACTAGCCTTTCTATGAATTGGCCAAAATATTTAAAGCAGGTAATTAGGTATATAAATAAATATATAACTCCCCTGACTGTCTGATCTACCAATGCTCAGCTGATACTGCAAAATAAATACTTATAAAATTAACAAGCAAGCAAAGTTGAAAAAGTTTATCGGCGCAAAGTTTTTCTTGTTGCCGGCTCATTAAAATTTAACGACTTGGGCTGACAATGAAAATTTATGGTAAAGTACCTTACCATAAATTGAAGCCTTATTTCTACAACCTTTCTCGTAAGTGTAGAGTAGCCTATAGATATTGTAGTAATTAGAGGTATGTTGTGTGTTTGTTTGATTAACTCTTTGCATTTGATAGCCCAATTCTTGCGGAAGGTTAGGCTATTTTATCATCACGCTACGACCTTCAGGAGCCGAGCAAAATAATAAAAAGTCAGGTCAGAAATCTATACTAATAATAAAGAGGTAAAAACTGGTGGATTATTTGCACGCTTATCATAATTAAGTTGCAAAGAAAAAAATTATAGCGGGGTGTAAAATACACCTAACGCGATCTATTTGACCAACTTTAAAACTAAGAAACTAGCATGATTAGAATGGGTTAAAAATTTAATTATATACATATAAATAGTACACTTTATAACGCGGACGAGGCAGCGGGAAACAACTAACCTAAATAATAATGCGAAAGAACAACAGCTACTTGAGCTCAAATATCAACGCGACGTTAATAAATAATTAATATTACACGCAGAGGTAGTCATTTGGTATTCTGGAATTAATCCGATTAGGTGTACGCGACCCTTAGAACAAACTTTCTAAGCTGGATCATCTACTTACAAGCTGTTGTTACATTTATATTAGGAATTCGAGCAGCTCGTCTTTTTCCCTAAAATAAGTATCGGTAGAGCGTCAGTGGTATCGGGGATAAGACACGGCCAATCATATCGATAGGTCCGAAGTTCGATCCCCGGCTGGACCATGTACCAATGGGTTATTTCTCGAAACTTAAGTACATTTACTGACTGCTCTCAAACGTGAAGGAAAACATCGTGAGGAAACCTGCATACGCCGAAGAAATTCTTAGGCGCATGTGAAGTCCACCAACCCGCACTGGGCTAGCGTGGTGGAGTATAGCCCGAACGCCCTCGTTGATAGGGTAGGCCTGAGCCCCAGCAGTGGGGAGATTAATAGGCCATTGATGATGATGATGAAGTATCGGTAGACGCAGCTTAGACAGTCCCCTGACAGGCGGGCCTTAAAAAGGACAGGTGCATTGGAGAACCCCTATGTCCAGTTGACGTTAAGGTTGATGGTGATCTTGGTAGTTTAAGTAACCATTGGTGTTTCGTTTTGCCAGGTATGCGAAGGGCTGAACATGCAACTGTCGTCCGTCCATTCAGGCGAAGAAGAGCGCTTCATCGTCTCAGGCATCAGACAAAGCAGCGACTACAGCGCTGGATCTGTGTACTGGCTCGGCGCCCGTCTAGCCAGGGGCTCTGACGACAGCTTCAGCTGGGTGGACGGAACCGCCGTCGGGTACCAGGGCTGGGCACCGTACAACGTGACAGAGGAGCTCGGAGAGGCGTGTTTGGGTGTACAGGTATTTTGTAGGTGGAGAATTTGTTTTAAGCTCGCAAAAATGCTTGCAAATTATTTTGATGATTAGTTTCGTTGATCAAATTCTATTGTCAGGCTTAAATTGACATTAAAATGTATGCCTTGAACCATTATCTAATAGTACTGCAACAAACGGAACAAGCTAACTAGACTTATTTTAGCTGTAGGTAACAAAAAATTTAAAAATATTACAGCTTTCAAAATTTTTACGTTCTTTTATACGAGTAGTATCGAAACGCAAAAAGACGACTTAACGGGGTTTTAAGGCTAGGTAGGTAGGTACTAGAAAAATAGCTTTTTAAAAACTAAAAAGTATATAGCTATACCATTTTGCAATTAGCTAGTTCCGCTAGTTTTCTCATATTTTCTGAACTGCACCCCCATTTTCTCTACGACCGTGAAGTCTCCTACAGTACTGCTTTGACTCTTTCTCTTTGTCAAGACAGAAATTAGAGGCTCTTCAACTCCAGATGCTCTCTAAACATGAGATCTCTGAAATCTATGACTCATCTAAATCTCATTTGCAGTGGAAGTCATCCCCAGTCCCGTCGCAACCAAGCGGCCTGTACTTGACGCTACACAAATGCGCAGTGACAGGCGGATACGTTTGCAAGCGCAAACTGAACGCAGAGCATGTCGTCAAGAACAGAACTATAGAAGGAACAGCAGGTATATACGCTCTTAGAGATTATCTTCTTGGAACTTCTTCATTTTCAGAAATTCGACGTCCATTGTTGGAGTTAGGCCTTCCTCACCACACCCGATCCTCCACGCTCCGCATCCAGCCGCTTCGGTTCACCTGACGCTCGATCCGAAGTCTCAACTCCAGAACTCGTCTGCCCCAACGGACGTCGGTTCTGCGACAGATGCCCATTGTCACTTCAGCTTACTAATCCTTTCGGCTATGTCAGTGACCTTAATTCTCCAACGGTTCTCCTCATCGGGCCATTTGCTTCAAAGAAATTGCGAGGACAGCCCTATTTGTGGAGACTATTATAATCCCGTGCTATAGGATAGTTCTCTGCGTGGCCTTGAACTTGTGGATCAGGCCTACCACGTGGTAGTTAGCTGGTCAGTGTCCACGTTTCTGCGACGTGCACGTAAGTCAACTAATGACTGGGTTCCAATTAGAAATTTCGGTATTCTTGGAGAATTCTGTGCAATATGGGACTGTGGACTGCAATGTTTGAAGTATAGTTAAGGATAGGACAGAAGGCCAAGAGTGGAGGAGGCTGCAGCTACCGATAGGGGCCAGGCCCTTAGTAAAGAAGAAGAAATATGACAGATTCAAGACATTTTAATAGGAGACATTCGCCAAAAATCTTAAATAATGGTTCTACAGGGCGCACCCCTTGGCTTGCTGTCAATCTATGTTTATTGAAAGTTTTATTCTTTCAGGGGAATTGACAAGTCCTAACCACCCGGGCATGTACGACAATGACCTAGACTACTGGGTGTATGTCGATGGACCTGAAGATACGCGCCTGGTGTTCGTCTTCCAGACTATAGACTTGGAATATCAGAAGGACTGCCTTTATGATTTTGTTGAGGTATGAAGTTTCATATTCTTCGGAACAGTACGAAATTCTCCGTTTGTCTCGTAATTACATCTCATTTATGGACGAAATGTCACTACCTATACATAAATCTGAACTTTTAAAGACTAAGTATTTGTGATACAATCTAATAAGACCATCTGACCAAAACTTTAGCAATAAATGATTACTCTTGGAATGAACCTAGAGTCTAAACGTTGACCTAAATATTCTATACCTAATCAGTGTGTTCTGGTTCTAGTTTTGTACTACATACCAACTTGGAAAGTGTCTGGTTCTATTTCCATAAATAGATTCTAGCAGTCTTCTTACGTTTCTTATAATTGCAGCTACGAGATGAGCTGAGCCAGAAATCTTCCAGATACTGTGGATCGGTCGGGGAGACCAGATGGGTGGCTTCGAGCAACAAAGCGATTCTGCACTTCCATTCGGATTATAAGTAAGATGTCATCAAATATCCTTCAACGATTATTAATTTGCCAGAAAATTTGTATTTGGAAGTCGTTGTGGTTGCTAAAAAATGAATCTTCTTCGAACTAAGTAATACTCGTAGTATGCAATATAAATTGTATATTTCCTTTGTTTTTTCAGCACACAAGGCTCGGGGTTCTCCCTGACATGGAGTGCGGTGGAATTGCTTGGATGTCCTTCTCAAACATTTACGTCTAAGGAAGGAGTCCTTCGGAGTCCCAACTACCCCTTCTTTCTTCTACCCAACTTGGATTGCACCGTTGACATCCTTGCACCAGCAGGTTAGATTGTTAAAATTGTTCTCTTAGCGTAATAACGTCATGATGAGTCTTCTTTTGCAAGATGTACAATTTCAAACTATAGATTATAATGAGTAATATTGTTAAAGTTGGTTTCTTTAGGCGATCATCCTAATGGATGATCAGGCATTGTAATCAATGCACTTCTTTGCTAATCCCATCATAGAAAGTTTATCTACGATTAACAGTTATATTATTTATTCTTTATTTCACTCCACGCCAATTTCTTTTTCAGGAAAACGAGTGTTTCTCAATATCAGCTCCTTTGATTTCGGCTATGGATCATTCGAGAACGGCGTTCCTTTGAATTTGACTGAGCCAGTCCCAGAAGACACATTCCTGGAAGTGCAAGTGGATCTCCAGAGCACACCAATGCGGCCCTTTCTCAGCGCCGGAATCTTGACCAATGGGCTTTTTGTATCTCAAAACGAGATATTGAGGCTCAGACTGAGAACAGGGGAAAATGTGACGGGAAAGGGATTTCTAGCGCGATTTAAAACTGGTAAGTGGGTAAAATCCAGTATTTTCAACCGACGAAAAAAAAAAGGAGGTTCTCAATTCGACCCGTATTTTTTTTTTTTATGTATGACCACGCATAACTTTTTACAGAGCAGTCCGATTTTGATAATTCTTTTTCTATTGGATAGGGTATACTTCGAAGTTGGTCCCATTTAAATTTGAAGAAAAAAATTCAACCCTAAGGGGGGAAAATTAGGGGATGACTGGCTACTAAGTAGGCACACTTAGGTAGTTCTAATGACACTACAACATGACAGAAACCATGACGGTGAAGTTGATCTGATGACGGAGACGGAAGACAGTCGAGGGAACTCTTCAACGGTGTACAGCATCTACCTCGTGTTTGGGCTATTCTTCATCTTAATGAGAACTTCTCTTTCTCTGAGAGATAGGATCCGAAACGATAGGTGATCCGCCAGAGAACCAAAGCCTTCGACATAGCTCAAAGAGTTAGCACGTTGAAGTGACAGTGAGCTGGTCACATCTGCCGGAGAACCGATAACCGCTGGGGCAGACGAGTTCTCGAGTGGAGATCACGACTGTGTAAGCGTAGTGTGGGACGCCCCCCGGCTAGATGGAGCGACGACCTGCGAAAGGCGGCTGGTAGTGACTGGATGCGGAGAACCCAGGATCGGGTTCAGTGGCACGCCTTAGGGGAGGCCTATGTCCAGCAGTGGGCTAGTACAGTCTAAGAGGGTGAATGAGAACATTATACTTAACTTATGATTTATGGATTATGACTACCATCGATGGTTAATGATGGAGACGAAAGGCGGTCGAGTGTAATAAATAGTATATTTTAGTCACAAAAAAGTAAAAAATAAAAACTCTTTAACAAAAAAATTAAACCGCCGAAAAAATGCAACTGAAAAGCGAAAAATATTATAAAAGAACCTTTTTAGTCTAACGAAACTCCTACACTAATTAATGTAAATCTAATTAATTTTGAGTCGGCGCCAAACAAACAAGTAAATTAATTGAAGGTATTACGTAAGGCGAAATGATGGCAGCCAACTAACAAGCAATTAATGAGAAGATCATTAAATTACTAGAAATCAAATAATTAATTTGCATATGTGTTTGGCGCCGACTCAAAATTAATTAGATTTACATTAATTAGTGTAGGAGTTTCGTTAGACTAAAAAGGTTCCTTTTTATTATTTTTCGCTTTTCAGTTGCATTTTTTCGGCGGTTTAATTTTTTGGTTAAAAAGTTTTTATTCATACTCCAATGGGTATAAAAAATACTTCTAAATGTACCCTAAGTCGGTCGTACCCTAATCGAATTTCCTTTTCCACCACTACAGTTTCCGTACTTAAAGTAATACCGCCACAAATGATTCCAGTAAGCTTTCTAAATGCAACGCACATATTGGACCTGCGAGACATCCGCTCCGGCCGGCTGTCGGCACCCAACTGGCCGGCGCCGGCGCCATTTCGAACACAGCTGCGCACGCGCCTCCTAGCGCCTCACGCTCACACGCTGACCGTGGCTTTCGCTCAGACGAGGCTGGTAGCTCCTCCGGATGATATATCACCCTGTGGGGAGGGAAACGGATGGATTGAGGTTGGTACCTACCCAGTTATTTCTTGGATGTCTCCCAATATCTGCAACTATATACTTTTAATATGTATTTGGCTTAGGAATTCTTAAATGTACTATGCCTTCCTTCGCTGACTTCACAAAATTTCATCAGACTTTAACTAAAGTTGCAAGAACTCCATAGAACATTCAGCAAGCTCATTATTCCCATGTTGAACTGTTTTGCGAAAAAGAATTTAGAGTACTTACACAAATTTTTGCTTTCACAGGTAAAGGACAGTTATACAGACAACAACGGCACCGAGTGGATACTCTGCGAGGTCGAAAGGAGTAAAAGAAAGATGGAGCCGAACGTACCTTTGGTCATTCATTCGTATCTCCACGCGTTGACAGTCACGCAGTTTGCTGGAGACCGCGGCGTGAATATGGACGCATCTTTGATCGTCAATAAAGGTACATACAAACCTATGCTTTCAAAGAGATCATGACTTTCAAGAAGATGGAGCTCAATTTTATCTTAATTCTTGTTTCAGATCCGGGATACCACAGCAAATTGCTGCTGCTACCAGAGGAGACCAGTCTCGAGTCTTGTTACCCCAACCCTTGCTTCCATGGCGGTAGATGCGCTTCTGATGACACTAAGACCTTTTGCCAGTGCGCTGAATATTATACTGGTAAGGATATGACTCTTTCTTCTCCTCTTCTACAGTCCAAAATACCTACTCGTACAGCAATTAAAATTGTAACGTATTAGATCTTCATTCTATACAATAAATGAAATGCCGATGAAAAATCTTTGAATATCCTTGGGTTTAGATGTTTCACAATGTATTAGTATATTCCTAGATTTTGCTTACTCTGCATCCTCAATATTAATTTTGCTTTCAGGTGTATTCTGCCTTCTGACGGCATGCGAACGTTCCCCGTGCGTTTTCGGCAACTGCTCCCTGTCCATGGAGGAGGGTATTGGGGGCGAGGCGTATAGTTGCGCGTGCGCACGCGGCTGGCGCGGCCGGCGGTGCGCGGAGCGCGTGCGGCCCTGCTCCTCGCGACCGTGTAACAACAGGGGGGCGTGTATTGAAAAGGATGGCGGTTTTTTATGTCAGTGCAACCCCTCCTGGAAGGGGAAAAGGTTGGTTGATTAAAAGTTGACGTGAACTGTGACCATTACCCAAAACTTTGGTACAGTTATTATATCATCCAAATAAGTAAAATAATAAAAAAACACTTCACACATTGTAAAAGAATCTAACCTTTAACAGATGTGAAATGCCAAATCCAAGCCCAAAAATCATCAGCCTCGGCGCCAGGATGCTCCAAGAGCCTTTTTGGCTGGGCCTCATAGCAGTCTTCGTGGTCCTCGGCATCATCGGCCTGGTCTGGTGCGGCAAGAGACACTTCCCCGAGAAGATAGAGAAACTCCTCGCTGAAGAAGCCGACCGGTGCGCCAGACGTAAGTTCCGATATTTGTTATACTGTCTGTATTGTACTTACTGTTGGAGGACAAATCTTTAGTTCCTGTCCAATCAGAAAAGAAATTTAAGTAAAAGACTTGTTCTATCAATCCATTTTGGTCTTCCCCTCATGAGCACACTTTTAATCTACAGCTTGTCACTGATACGACACAAATTCTTGTAACTTTGGCATTTTATCTTTGGAGAAAAATAACTTTCTAATTGTGATTCACCGTTGGTACATAAATATAAATATTGCTTTCCATTATCAGATTGTTTCTGCTATACTCATATATTTTGTCAATAAACGCACTGTCTCTCGGATGGTAAGGACACGTTCTGCGTAACTTTTTTATTATTCTGTGTTTGTTATCTATGTTAATGTCCTAACCTGCGGGTTCAGAAACAGCTTAGTTTAAAACTGTAATTAAAACTTCATTTAAACCTGCCTTCTATTTTGGCTTGACATACCTAGACGTAAATATCACCGTTTCTGAAGTCCGTACGGTGCACGATTCTTTTAACTTGTCTAAATCTTCTTATTAAGCTTTATTATTGGGTTATCTAAATTATATTATCTTCTACTAAGTAAGCACTTTATGTATCTTTCTTAGTGTAAATTATCTCTAATTCTAAATTTTACAGCTTATATTTCAGAAACAAAGAAGGCAATAAATATCAATTTTTAAAATTTATTTGTCAGTTCAAGTTAAAGTAATCGTGTGAAGGAATCTAGACGGACTGTCAGGGGTTTCATTATGCTGGAACTGTGAGAGAGTACCTAGGTACCTACATTACAATTGTGTGCCGAAAATTTTGCCTTGAACACTCAGAAATCAATGCTGTCTTAGCAAATGAAACATCTGGCATTCCTATGTGTGTGGGGCTAGCGTCGCGGGCAGGGCGGCAGCGGTACGCCGCGGTGCCGCAGGCGGAGCGCTGACCTTCGGCTGAGACGCGGCGTTTGGAACGCGGCGTCCGAGACGCGGCGCATGGTACGTGCCGGGTGCGCCTGGAGAGCGGCGATAGACCTGCCACTTGCCTATATCATGCTGAAACTAGATGCGGGGCTGTCCTGGACTCGTTCTCGGATGTCAAGCGATATTATTTGCTACATAAGATTGGCTGAGGACTGGCTGTACTTGGAATTCTTGAGACAACAAAACTCTTACATTTTTACAAAAAGTGAAACCGACTTCTTTGTAAAAAATTAAGTTTTTTTTACATCGACGACTTATTGATCCCCATTTCTTTTGGAAATATTTTTTCCCAATTGAAATGGGACCACCCTCTAAATAAGCCTATTCAATAAGAAAATAATCATTCAAATCGAACCGAACCTTCTCGTTTTTGAAGTCAGTTGAAAATCGAAAAAGTTGTTTGACATTCGAGTAGTAGTGTACTCATTTGGAGATAGTGACGCAAAGGTCCGACATTTGGACCGGGGCGATGTGACCGCAGCGTTTGGCCCGCAGAGTTTGACGCGGCGTTTTTCCACAGCGGCGAGGCTGCGCGAGCCGGCGGCGGCGCCGCACCGCACGCTGCTCACGCGGCTCGGTATCCGCAAGCCGTCGGTGAGCGGGCTCGCGGCGCACCCGCGGGCCGCGCGCACCTTTAGCTTGGACGATCTCTTAAAGCCGCCGGCCGGACGTAAGGAGGGGAGCGATCAGGGCACCGGCGCCGCGCACTCCGCAACCGCGTACATTCCCATACCCCGACACATTTGTAGGCAAATTGAGTAGAACTAGACCTTTCATAGAAATTAGAGTAGGTATTCCCCTAGAGCGCGGATCGAAACCCTTCGTAGTGGCGTCTCATTCACTTGGATCGGTAGACTTTAACAGAATTTTAGTTTGATCCACCAGGTCTCTAAAAAATTGATCTGATCATCACAAACATACACAAAGAAAACTTACAAGACACTTGTTACACAGGTGCTTTTTGATCAGTGTTTTAGAAGTCAAGGTGGTATACTTAGTACCAATTTATACATTACACACGGTGACATGGAAAACATTCGCTTTTGAACAATTATTTGCAACTCTATCGTTGAAATCAGAATCAAACATTTTATCAGAATTCCGTTGCGGAGCGCGTGGTATTCCTAAGCCCGTAGCACTGGATGTGGCCCCGCTACTGAATGACTCGATGTGGAATGCTGTAGACCCTGCGGTCGCTAAAACATTGGGACTTACTTCAAAGTTGTGTGCACCGTGACTACGCACAAACACTAACGCATCTCTTGTAGACGCTCCTTCCTTCGTTAGCACCTTTTTAGATCGTCCAACTATATGTCCTGCCTTTTTACTATCATTAATATCAACAAGATCTTTTAATCTCTCATAAAACTTAGTAACTTTACCAGATTCGGTCACTTCGTCGTTAATTATTATTGATAGTATAAAGTCTTCACTGTGTCTATAGAATGTTGCTTACGCATGATGTTTTGGACAATGTTCTGCTATTGATGTGTCTATGTATCTATTTAAAACCTTTGATATGATTAGCAACTTAAAACTTTAATATTATTGTAACAATGGAATGAAATGTGCACAACACTGTCTCTTTTAGTAACAGCTATTGGAATTTAAAACAAATTAATGTAGAATGAAATACTGGACGACTCGTTTCTATTATACCAACAATTACATAACATTCCAATAGCTTTACTTTCATCATTCAACTCTGTAATAGAAGATTCTCATTCAAATATGTCATTAAAATACATGAATGGCATACAGAAAACACAAAACAGATGTTACATACACAAGTTTCGATTGGCTTACTAATCAAAATTTTTTATATTTTCAATTTGAAAGCACTATCCTAAAGAATTGGCTTCCATAGTCGCACAAAACTAGGTACCCAATGTTCGAGATCAGAAGGCATGTTGACGATCTCCAAAACATTCAAGTGTCTTCAATAATTGTTGTGACTTTTAAATCTGGATATTGTGTAGCTTTGTCATAAACATTATCGATGTCGTCTCAGAATGCTTCTAGTAGATTTACTCAAACATTATTTAATAATTTTTATATTGAAGTTTTTGCAAACAGGCTCACCGTCACCGCGTAAAAAACGTAATAACTCAACACCAACGAAGAAAAATGCTGCCGAGAAAAAGCAGATATTGCAGCAACTTATTAGCCCAGCTTCGGCAAATGACCGCTCGAAGAAATTAACAATGGGAGAACTTATCCAGATGTCCGAGAAAAGAACTTTAAGCACTGTAGAAAGCGCTCCAGCGTTCGTAGATTATGGCATGGATAACAAAGAGACTTCGTTCAATGTAAGTGAAGCGTCTACTCCGTCTACTTCCCCGTCGATGAGACACATATCAGATCCGAAACTGGAAAAGAAAGTAACATTCGCTAGACTCATGAGTAAAGTCTCAGCAGAAATGAGTTCTGGCTCCGACATGGACATGGTGAATACAATAGCTATTCCTATGGCGGTGATAGCAGATAGAGGATTTAGGGCGAAAGCATCGAGTACGCCACCTTCTCCAGGGGTTGAGTTCAGGTCTCCGCACAGCACGTCGAGCAACCAAGGGAGCGATTCAATGTCGAGTCTGGATTTGACGTTAGCGCATGCGGCTCTGAAGAAATATTCAAGGTACGTGCAAACACTGTATTTGACCATTAATCATTTTAATTGCTACACGAATTATAGGAGTCTCTACAATTAGTGATCCTGAACATTTCAATCATGGTTAGGTTATTCCGTCTATTTTAGTATCATTAGTCTTATCCAGAATCAGATCATACTCTTCATTTTCCCCTTTAGCGTTTTGTTTAGTGAATTAGTTTATAACCCCCTTAGTTTATTGACTGAAGCTATCAATGATGTCATGAATAAAAACAGTATCCCAATAATCTTTGTTGTTATCCATTGCAGAACCCCAAAAATCTCCAGCGCGGATTCTATTCTTGCTATGTTCCGAAACTTCTCATCGTCGTCAGCTGCAATAGTCTCGAGGGCATCATCTGGAGGAGTCTCTGCTTCCAGCACACCGTCGGCGTCATCCCCGCAGGATGATACTGTTGATTGCGATGACATATCACTTTCTTCGTCGCTTGTACCGTCGCTTGCACCAGACTCGCCAGTCTCAAGACCTCATAATACTATTGAGATACAGGTACAACAGGGCTCTTAGAGCATCATCACAATTTGAGTAACACAACATCTCGTTATTGCATACTATTCAGATTTTCTTACGTACCTTATATGTTGTATATTTTATCTTGCAGGTTTTAGACCCTCTCAGTGCACACAAATCATCATCCTTAGGCAGCAACCTTCTCCACCCACCGTCCATCCTTCTAGAAGTCCCAAGCGGCATCAACAAGTGTCTTTCTCCTATCCGCGAATTGCCCACCCCCCTCCCAACCCCACTGCCGACTCCCCTTCCTACGCCTCTGCCATCCCCTCGCATGCCCAGAGCCAAGATGGAGTCAGATGCCAAGAGTGATTCGACAGTGACATGCGTGTCTCCCAGCGACGATGAGCTGCGAGGATGGAGGAGAAGAAGCCACGATTTTGACTTTGATGAAATTAGGAGTGAATCGAAGCCAGAGAGACCTACATCTGGGTTGAGGCTGAAGGTTGGTTAGAATCTGAAAAAGTCTTGAAATTAAAACAATATTCATCAAACACATTTCTGAAGGGCCCCTTAAACAAATCGTCTATGCCGAATAAAGGCGTTATGACACCACATTAATTAAAACCTTTCTTATTTTCAGCTCCGTCAACCAGCTATCAGCACAGATACTCCGACACCGTCCACACTCGTGACTGACTCTCCAAGCCCAAGTTTCACTCACAGCCAAGACTCTGAAAGGGAGATGTCATCGCCCTCACCAAACCCACCGGCGTTACAAGTGCCGGTGCTAACCATCGAGCGACCATCCCCTGGGTCGCCTCCTCCTAGACGAACTCCACCACACTTGGAATTTCAACCACCACCTTTAATTACTGTCACATATAATGCGAGCGAAGAATCTGACGAGCCACTGTCACCTAGACCACCACCACCATCTGCCAACATGTGCTATTTAAGTCCATTCTCGATGTCGGCTCGAGGCGAAAGAGCACCATCGGAGTCCAATCTATCCTCATCAGGCTATAGCTCAATGGCGAGTCCAGGTCCTTCTAGATGTGGTTCTAGCAATCCTCTTTGTCCTTCTGAAATGGAAGATCCAGGATCCGGCGGCGGCCCATCCTGCTTTCAATCCCGAAGACGGCCTCTGATGAAGACGAACTCAAGTCCAGCAGCATCAAACGATGATACCAACGAAAGGCGGAGAGGTCGTTCAGACTCTGAGACGTTGTCTGACGATCCGTTAATGGAGTCCAATGATGAAGGAATTGGTACAGATGAGAGGGTTGATGATGTGCCGTCCAGTGCTAAGGAAATGGAAACATTAGTGGTCTTGAAGGAGACTTTAGACGTACCTACAGCAACCCTATGTTCTCCCAGTGGAGTCACGAAATGCTCAATAGTGAAATGTCTTAGTGTTGAAAGAGGATTAGATGAGAAAGCTTGTTTGAGGCCTCCAACGTTACTCTCCGACTGCAGTAGACCTTTAAGTCCAGTCAGTTCTAGAAGCGAAAGTCCTCTAAGCGATAAAACTGGTCTTGGAAGGTTTTCGCCACAATTCTATGGCCGTCAACTGCCATTTACGGATTCCGATGGATTGTACGACTTTCCAAGTTCGGACTGCGTGAAAGGGGGAAGCTGTAAAACCGGCAGCAGTTCCCAGAGGAAAGCTGGTAGGAGAAGAGACAGGCGGACGACTAGGACTGCCTCTCATGAAGTGGCTGGGACAGCCAAATCAACGTTACCGCACATGCCTCATTCTATGCACAATTTATTAGAGGTTAGTATCATCTAGACAATTGCACATCGTTCAATACTTTTTATAGGTACTTATTCCCAAAATTCAGATCAACATCTGCCTCGTCGTCATTTATACATCCGGCGAGTTTAATTAAATAATTAGTAATCTGGAGTGACAATGGGCTTGGCTCATCTGCCGTCAATCGATGGCGTTATTCTCTTGATGGAGAAAAAAATTGATGATCTGATAAAGCGAGGCCCATTGGGAAGGACTTCATCCTACAGTAGACGTTGAAAGGCGTACGCACAACATTGTCTACTTTCTAAGTCAGTAAAAACTCCACATTCAAATTGGTCATGTTCGGGAAACTGGGGAATCTTTCGGAAAAGTGGTCAAAAGAAACGCTAAGAAAGAAACCGATGAATAATCACCGACATAGCTCGAAAGACTATGACTATGACTATTGACTGGCCTGTTGGCGCAGTGGTAGTAACACTGCCTACTGCGCCAAAGGTCGTGGGTTCGATTCCCACCCGGGACCAACATTTGTGTGATGAGCATAACTGTTGGTTTTCGGATTCTGGGTGTTTGTATGTATTTATGTATTTATTTAAATGTATTTAAGTATGTTTATCAGTTGTCGAGTACCCACGTACAAGCTTCGGCTTAGTTGGGACTAAACAGCCGTGTGTAAAATTGTCCAAACTATTATTATTATTATAAAGAATTGCGAAGTTGATAAGTGGGAGTGGGCTGGGCACATCGCTCGTAGAACTGACGGCCGTTGGGGCAGAAAGTTTCTCTAGTGGCGACCACGTATCGGAAGACGCAGCGTAGGCAGGCCTCCCACAAGGTGGACCGACGATCTGGTGAAACCCAGCTGGATGAGGTTAGCGCAGCATCGGTCGTCGTGGAGATCCTTGGGGGAGACTTTTGTCCAGCAGTAGACGTCTACAGGCTGATATGATGATGAATATGTACCCTACAGGTAGGAACTATTATTTAATCTGTGCCGCAGGTGCCAGGGTGCCGGGAGACGACGGGGCGCGGGCGCAAGTCAGGGCGGCGGCGCTCCCGCTCGCAGGCGCCCGCGCCGCCCTCCTCGTCCTCGTCCGAGGACTCCGTGTCCAACGCGTCGGTGGCGTCAGTCGCGTCAGCGCGGGAGCTCAGGCTGGCGCCAGACTTGGAAATGCAGGTGCGTTTCTTCATTTGGTGATGGATAGTTGTAACGAGCGGCAGATAGGTAGATCCTTCTTGTATAATCGACTTCAAAAGTGTCATGTAATGAATGACAGGTTATGGATTTTTACCAAATTGACCACATAGTCACTCAACCGTCCCTGGGACCGTCTCAGATGCCCAGTCCTGTCACTAACCTTGACTTTAGTTCCAGGAACTATTAGTTAATCTGTGCTTTGTTCGCCTGTCAGATAATTTCGGATAATCGAATTTTTTTACGTTGATTTTGTATAGTTTCAGCGATTGGTGCGTTATTTTTTTATTAAGGGTAGAATTGTAGTAGTTTGCTAGCTATCACGTTTCTAATTGGAACGGGACCGGAAGTTTCTTAACCTATTGAACGCCACGTCATGTTACGAGAGTGATGCATCCTCAGATCAGGATGCATCCACGCGCCACCATACATGACATTAGAATACCAATACTTGTCGTGATATCCCGACATGGCGTATATGGCACGATTTTCTGTTGTCGGCTATGACCGTCTTTGGCGTCCAAAAGGTTAATGGATGTTTTTTGCACTTGGGGAGGGGGGGGGGGGAGAGTTAGGGGGTAGCTGGCTGTCAAACTCGGAAAGTTTAGTGCATAGGCGTCAATTTGGAACATCGAAACTGTGTTCCAAATTTGCAAATCAAAACACTATATTGTGGTCAATGTGGAAAAGCGACACGTACTTACTTCTCTTTATATCATAACGAGGATTTTCTGGGAGATATTTTTAATGGGAGCAATTTTAAGAATATTTAACGATTTTTCCGGCTAGGTGAGTCGACCGCACAAACACTTTGACCTTGGCCTAGCCTATTAGGGAGTTTCAATACTATGAGAGACCAACTTATACTGGTTTTGTTTCCACTGACGTGCGGTCGACCGTACCTGGTATGAACTGAATTATTTTCAGCAGTGCGAGCCGGCCCGCTCGCGGAAACCGCTTCGGAGACAAAAATGCCGTAGCTCTGAGGTGATTGTACGTTCACTTAGAGTCATATAATATACATATAAATGTAATTATTGCATACGTATGAGTATGAAAGAAAGTAATTAGGTACCTACCCGCCTAGGTTGAGTCCGCATTGTGCATTGATCGATAAAGAATCCGAGACAATAGTTATTGTTGTGCATGTTGAAAGTAGAGAGGTAAGAAAGGCTTTCCTCACACTGGTGCGATTGGCGCTTACAGTATTTTGTAACCTGGGCGTAAATATGTAAAAAGACATAAGACCCGTGTATTTTACATTTACTTAGGTACTTTGACTCTGATTATTTATATATATTATTTTTTGACATGTAAATGAATAATTACCAATAAAGAATGATTACGATTATTAAATTTACCTAATAATTGTGGACCTACCTACATTATGTGTAGAGTGAAAGTCTAAAATATTCCCACTATAAATGAGTAACTACCTATTTTTTTCTACTATGACTTTATTTAATTTAAAAATAGTATGAGGAGAGTCTAATGATGTCACGAGTCAAGATGCATGTTAAGAATGAAACAACCATATTATATTGTCATTATCATCTGCATTATCAACTTCTAATTGAATCGGAATCGTTTAAAACTGAAGCATTAGGTTGGGAATGAACTGTTTATATCATATTATACATTAGTATTAGCTACATTATACATGAATTAACTTTTCATCTATGGCATAACAAATCATGGTATTGCAAAATAACGCGGTACATACTGTCAACAAGAGAGCAGAGCGGTGCATCGCGGTTTTTGAGAATCGTGTCAATGTGTAACAGCCTTGAATGTCATTTATTTTTAATAGTGTTTAAAAGTTTATTCAATAAGTACTAATAATGCGCATGCAATCGTAAGTAACATAGGCTTCGACAGTCATATTTTTTGTTTAAAAAAAAACGTTGACTCTACAGTACCTTTTTAGCATGACTTGTTGTCAAAGTCAAAACTATTTTATTGCATGTAAGTACAGTGAGTTTCATCATCATCATCATATCAGCCTGTAGACGTCCACTGCTGGACAAAGGCCTCCCCCAAGGATCTCCACGACGACCGGTCCTGCGCTAACCTCATCCAGCTGGGTCCCGCGACCTTCACCAGATCGTCGGTCCACCTTGTGGGCGGCCTGCCTACACCGCGTCTTCCGATACGTGGTCGCCACTCGAGAACCTTTCTGCCCCAACGGCCGTCAGTTCTACGAGCGATGTGCCCAGCCCACTGCCACTTTAGCTTCGCAATTCTTTGAGCTATGTCGGTGACCTTGGTTCTCCTGCGGATCTCCTCATTTCTGATTCGATCTCGCCGGGAAACTCCGAGCATAGCTCTCTCCATTGCCCTCTGGGTGACCTTGAGCCTTCTTATGAGGCCCATAGTGAGGGACCACGTCTCGTTACCGTATGTCATCACTGGCAACACACACTGGTCGAAGACTTTCGTCTTGAGACACTGCGGTATTTGGGTTTATACAACGTCAATTTTTTATCTACCGCCGCCGCTTCCAAGGTGTTGTTGGTTTAAACTTTTATACGCTTCCTCCTCGTCAAACTGATTTGACTATCGAGGAAAAAAACTATTTCGGTCAAACTTAGAGAACTTAAATACCTAACTAAAATTAAGAATTTATTTTTTTATTTTTGCAACTGCTTTTACGTATTAGCCTACCAACAGAGAGTCCAGTTTTGAATGAACAAAAAAATATAAAATAATGTAGTTAGGTACAATAATTTATTCTGTGGTCAGAATATATACCACCGTTGTTTGTAATAATCAATAAATTGTGTACCTACTTATTTATTTACAGGACACGTCATCCAAAATATCGTCAAGTTTCGATCTGACTGAGGATTCACGGAAACCACCCAAGATCAGCAAGCTGAGGACCATTAGCAACCAGATCAGGTGGGCTCCGAGTTTTAATGCCGCGTTCATCTAATCAATAAACCTTACTAAATATCAAAAAATAGATCGTGCCAAAAGCTAACCGCAGATTTATATAGCAAGCGACAATTTTTGCGAAAATATATCAAAATTAAATAGCGTTCTAAACCATAGATTTACCGTAAGCGACAAATAATTTTACGAGATTCACGGTTTGAGTGACACTTTCATTTTATTTTCTAGTATTTCGAGTTTAAACAGCAGAGTGTGTGGGAGAGCAGAGAGAGATGCACTCTCTTAATCTTGTAAAATTACGATTCTGTCGCTTACGATAAATCCAAAGGGACGCCGAATTCTTAGGCGCATGCGAAGTCCACCAACGCACACTGGGCTAGCGTGATGCACTAAAATTTCGTTGAGAGGGTGGGTAGCTGTAGACATGTATAATAATAATAATAATGTTTGGACAATTTTACACACGGCTGTTTAGTCCCAACTAAGCCGAAGCTTGTACATGGGTACTCGACAACTGATAAACATACTTAAATACATACTTTTAAATAAATACATAAATACATACAAACACCCAGAATCCGAAAACCAACAGTTATGCTCATCACACAAATGTTGGTCCCGGGTGGGAATCGAACCCACGACCTTTGGCGCAGTAGGCAGTGTTATTACCACTACGCCAACAGGCCAGTCAACCTATGTAATGCCTACTGTTGGGCAAATAATGTATCCCAACAGTTTACACGTACTTTAATAGGCCGTTGATTTAATTTGTCTTTTTTATTGTCTACATTAAACGCCGACCCACTGCTGCCTTCTCACGTAATTGCTGTAACCGCCACTTCCACAGATTCCTCCGGCGCCTGGAACGCAGCCTCAAAATGAAGGAGAGCTACCCGGTGTCCGACGAAGAGGGCGACGAGTCCTCGAGCGTGACGTCACCGCTCCTGCAGGGCCGGAAGGAGGTCGCGCGGGTGCCCACGCACGCCATATCCGCCCCACTGCTGGGCACCAGGCCCAAGATCACCAGGCAGAGGCGGTACGACCGCTCTCTCCACAGTGAGGACACCAGGACTCTAAACACGGGGCAGGACAACTCGGATTAACAATTGGCTCGCAACCGACAGAGCGCAATACGGAATGCGGTTTGCTGTGGCGTTGATTTAGGTACTGTAATAATATCCAATCTGAAAAATGTCCAACGACCATGCTCGAACTGAAAAATGTCCAAACTGAATAATGTCCAATCTGAAAAACGTCCAATCTGAAAAATGACCAATCTGAAAAACGTCCAACCTGAAAAATGTCCAATCTGAAAAATAAATAAATAGCGGTTTTTAAGGTTCTGTAGTGTAAAATGTTCCAGATTGGACATTTTTCAGATTGGACATTTTTCAGGTTGGACGTTTTTCAGATTGGACATTTTTCAGTTTTTTTTTACGTTTTTCAGATTGGACATTTTTCAACGGTTGTACATTTTTCAGATTGGACATTATTATCGTAAATCGTGGCGTTCTACCGCAGGCCGCAGCTTCAATATGAAAACGCAGGCCGCGCGTGTCTGAAGTCCCACATACATTGCATAGGGAAGACAACAGGCCGCCACCGCCACCGCAGGCCGCGTGTGTCTGTGATACACCTTACTTTGGTCAAGACAATGCATGACAATGTCAGGTGTCTGAGTGACTGCGAACTGACATATTTACCCGGCGGAATGACTAGCCAGTTGTCAACCTGCTACATGTAGATAGTCTGATAGCCAAAGAGTTAAGACTCGGAGGGATCTAGTTATACCTATATTTGTATACTTAATTATTTACTGGTCTGGCTGTCAAACTCGGACGTTTGAGTTTGGCTGCGGAAACAAGCATTTGACGGCCACGTCATCTGATTGAAGCAATCGAAATGAATATCGCACAAATTTTAGGTCGTTGGCGGTCAAATATATCTCTTTCATTCAATCCCTAGAATCAAATGATGCAGTTTCAGCGCTTGGGTTCTTTGAAAGAGGTCCCAGTAAATAAACTATCAATCGATAAAACAATGGGATGTCATTCCAGTTTTAAAGAAAAGAGTAGCAATTATAAAATGAATGTATTGAATGTTTTAGGTACGCGTCGAATTGAGAACCACTCCCATTTTTTGGAAGTCGGTCAGACTGCACCGTTGTCATCGATGTCACGGTAAAACTAATATTTCGGGTATACTGAAAACGTTCCACAATTTGACACATGTCAAATCAAATTGTCATTAAATTTACATGATTCTAATCTATTGTGATATATTATGTAAGAACGGAATAATGTTGTTGTTGTAGGAGTTTGTAAATGTTGTAGAAATCGCATAAAAGATAAATTTTAATTTTCTTATGTTCACTTTTTGATGTCTTGAACTATACTTGTATCTTGTCGATGCTTGAATTGTATATAAATTTCTTATAGCAATAACTAAAATGAAATACATAGTTAATTATAGTAAATAGTTAGAAGTATAGGACACAGAATTTAATAAATAAAAAATGATTTTCTTGAGTGTACTTTAGGTAGGTAGGTAGTCTCGTTATTTTACTTAATTTTGCTTAATATAATTTTGGTAAGTCAACTATTGCCTGTGTAAAAATGCTTTTTGTAAATATATTTAAACGTATTGCTCAAATGCATATTTTGTGAGACCGTTTTTTGCGCACTTTTGCTGTTTTGTACATAGATAAATAATATGTAAATACCGGAACTTGAGAGAAAACTTTCTTTCCATAAATATTTAAAAAATATTTATTGTAAATTTTAGTTTGTAAGATGAAAAACAAAATGAAAGGCCCAAAAAAATCTGTATACCAAGTGCACAATTAATAATATACATTCGTAATATTATACTTAAGTATATGTATGGATATTTGCACCCATAAATTATCTTAGATACGTAAGACCCTAAAGTACCTTGAATATGATCCTGGCGCACCATTAGAATAGCTGTACTGCAATTTATTCAAATTCCTAATACTTATCCATATTCATGAGTTTAGTTAGACACAGCAGAAATGAATACCAAACTTTATGTAGTCCCATAATAGTATTAACGTAGTTCGTCCTCTATACAATTTTACACGTAGGCCTTAGAAATATTAGCTGACGCCATATAACAGATGTAAAACCATACATTGTATAGAATAAAATCTGTTCAATCCTAAAAATCGTAGGTATATATTTGTTCGGGGACTTAGTTGTAATGTTCAGACGTAGGTCCTATCCCTGTCTTTATTTAGTAGTTCAATTCCTCGTTTCCTTGTCATATACTAGTAAATGAAACGTCTCAAAACTTAGCGATATTCAACTTTAAAGTCACTCTCATTAGTTGCCAATGAAGTAAACAAAGCACTTGGTCGTTACAGCATTAGATTATTCCACAGTCAAAGATGGTACAATTAACAGTACCTATAATCACTTTAACATTGTTTTAACATTCATTCTGAAGCAAAATACCAAACTTTAAATGGATACTTTTTATAAAAAACACTTTTAATTTACACTTTTTTATCAGCCAGTCAGTTATATTTGTTTACTTCATTGCAAAATTCTAATGATAGCGAGTTTACTGTCATTGATGAGCAAGCCTAGAACAGATAGAGTAGACTAAACTATTTATTTAAAATATAGGTACGGGCTATCCGAATAATTAACATAACCTACTTAATTAGAACCTTTAGGTACCTTAGATAGCTAATTACCGCTCCAGCAATAATTTTATGTGATTTGACTGTTCAAAGACTGACGTTTAACTCTGTGTGCAAGAACCAAAATGTAGCTGATCGTTTAGTTTCGGTGTAATTAATAAATAACTAACATTAATGTATGTATGTTTCAAGGCACAACACTAG
This sequence comes from Metalampra italica, assembly GCA_949699065.1. Taxonomy (NCBI): domain Eukaryota; kingdom Metazoa; phylum Arthropoda; class Insecta; order Lepidoptera; family Oecophoridae; genus Metalampra; species Metalampra italica. The sequence goes on from OX452980.1 coordinate 10,437,119, forward strand.
GTATGCCCAATTTCGCAATACAACTGCAACTCATTTTCACCATTTATGTTGACACAAAAAGTAAATTTTAAATAAATATTATTACTTTACACTTTTCGGATTCAATACACTGGCGTGATATTCGTGGATATGAATGTAGGCGTGTCGTGTCGCATTCACTGCGTGAGACAAGTCGTAAATGTAAAATAGTGTAACTTGATAAAATTATTGAAAAATGATGGCCTGTTCTTTAAGACTGATTTTCTAAATCTTTAAGTCATAAATCGTTGCTTAATTCCTTTCTTACTCGGTCTTTGTGTGTATGTCTCGTGTGTTTACTTACATGTTTTACTTAATAACGCTAATACTTGAAGATTACCTATTAAACCTTCGAAGTCTGTTAGGTACTTACATTTTAATTAAATAATATCCTCTTAAATTACAAGGCGTTTGCATAAACGTTAATTCTGTTTATTTCATAATACCTAAATTAAAATAATCCAAAACTAGTAACTTTGTGAGAGCACCTAATTACAGTAAGCAATACTCATCAATGTATTAATTATAAGGACCATATGATTAGATATTATGTCGTAAAATATCGTCGTTTTAATATTAACACAAGCAAAACTAACTCTAAAAGAGACTGTGATTGAACATGAGTGGCTCAAAAACGTGGTTCTTTTTGCTTTGGAACACTTCCCCGACTTTTAAATTGATATTAATTGTATTGAAACTTCCTTATTCTTTATGTAGTATGTTACCAGCAAATCGCACATATTTATTTTCTTTTCAATGCACTATTTAGTGCATTAGGACGCTCTTTAAGAATGAAAAGGTTATTAGTAGTCAAATAAAAATGTCACTTCATTTCTTTAAAATAATAATAAATAAAAACAATAAGCCACCTAGTAGGTTTTAAGTTGATCCATTTAGAATGAGTGAAACATTATTTTGTAATTAAAACCAGGTAGAAAACCTTAAAAAATCCAAAAATAAAAGTTTGTAGAAAAATAACAATTTTTTGGTTTGTTTTATGGTTAAAATCGCATTTTGTTACCATACCGCCGTGACATCTTTCGCAATTGTCCACATTGTGTTGAAAATATGTCGTTTTAGGACCATCGATGTAGTAAATTCACGTACAATATAAGTGCACCTTCGTAGATATGTTTAAGAAATCGTCTCACGATGGCATTTCGACGTACCTTTAAGTGTTAAAACTATATACCTTTCATTTTTACAGTGGATTTTTAAATAGTTAAGTCCATCTTTCACATTTAAACACTCTTCTGTATATTGACATTTTATTCTCTTCCTTTTTTACTATGTATTTTTAATTCAGCCATTTATAAAAATCAGCAGTAGCAGCAATTTTAAAAACATATTACCTAAATTGTTTCTTAATTGCAGAATTTTCATGACATCACATATCATCAGTGGATAAACTTGTCATATTAGTCACTTTACGAAATAACGGATTTTTATAAGTGACTAGGACCTGTCAAGTATTTCGTGTTGTATTGATTCCCAAAAAAATTACATGATTTTTAAAGTTTTTAAAATTTTAGTTTCTTTAAGGTGAACTAGTTAAGGCGTCGTGTAAATATGTTTTACACTCCACATATTTGTTAAGGGTGTATATTCATTATAATTAACGTCTTATTCACAAACAATGTAAAGAATAAAGGTAAATAAATTTTGCTTGTTACATTTTCTTTCATTTACTCTCCCCCATCGAAATAATAAAATAAATATAGAAAATGCACAATTTACAATTTTGTTTGTGAAAATGTACAATTTTGCTGTGTACCATTTTGCAATATACAATTTTGCAGTAAGTATGTATACAATTTTGCAGTATACCCTGATTACATTCGACCCTACAGGATATATTGCACTAAGCTCCACCAACGGTGCCTCAATTCATTTCAGGTGGACTTCACATACGCCTTAGACTAGAAATTCTAATCTTTGGCGTATGCAGGTTTCCTCACGATGTTTTCCTTCACGGAAAAGCATGTGGTATTACAATAAACCGTATAATACGTAAGTTTCAACAAACTCATTCGTACGGGCCTAGGTTCGAACCTACGACCCCATGAACTTCCGAGTTCACAACCAACCAGGCTACCACGACTCTTAGTTGTAGGTATTGTCCACACGGAATTTCTTGGCGGCTCAATGAATATAGTCACAAATAGTTTGCACATCGCTGACAGTGTTTATAGTCTGCGTAAGCGAGATAGTGCGCTACACAGAGATGTCCAAAAACTTGAAAGTTTGATTCGGTTGATCGCATCAATGAACCATTTCTTGAAACTGAATAAGCGTCTCTAGTGAACCCCCGCACAGCTCCCCTATGACACCTATGTTCAGTCATTGCGCAGAAATCAGCCAACTTCACACATCCGCCATAAAACTCCGTGGGGACTATAGCTTTCTTTTGGTAGATCAAATACTTTATTAACAATGATGATATTTTCTACTGCGTCAATAAACATCCCACTACGGTCGACCGCACGTCAGTGGAAACGAAACCAGTATAAACTCGTCTCTCATAGAATTGTAACTCCCTAATAGACTACGTCAGCTTAAGATCAAAGTGTTTCCATTGACGTGCGGTCGACTGTTCGTGTATTTATAAGGTATTTTCAATTTGGAGGTTATATAATAATCAATATTAAATACAATTATAATTTGCAATAGTATTTATTAAATTCTTTTTGTACATAATTACACCACACACACATCGCTGCTTGAATATCGGTTTGAACTCCTCAAAATCAATGAGAAATCAACCATATATGTTTTCATTTAGAGCTTAATTCTCCTTGACAGGCTTTGAGGAGTTCAACTCAATATTCAAATAGCAAGACGTAAACGAAGTATTAAAGTGACCCTAAACGATCATGCTTGCATGACATGCAACGTCTACGTGAATGTCATGCTGCGTGATGGACCATCATGCTTGCTATCAATCACATAGTACAGTGAAGCAACGGCCAGCACGTAGTTTGCATGTCATGCACGTCAATCACTACATGCATGAGTATCATGCATGCATGAGTAACAGCCGGGTTATGCATGAGTAACAGCACGTAATGCATTAAATGCCGCATGATCGTTTAGGGAGCCCATTACAAAATGTTCATCACAGTGCATACACCGGGTATTTCACAATAAAATCACAGATTAATACAAAACTCGTGGGATACACTAATTAAAGAATTTTTATCACGATATACTTCACAAAACATGTGTACACATTGCTAGTAGGTACAAATATTATTAATACAAATATTACAAAATATACAATACAAATATTAAATACAAATATAAGATTATGTTAACAAAATAAAATTGAAACAAATTATTCAATAAAAAATGCTGTTTTTGTTAATAATGTTTGTATTGCCACGTTAACTTTGCAGTGCGCTTTGAAACACCATCTATTGTTTATTGTTTCCGAGACGCAAAGACGTTTGTTTTCGTTTAATAATAAATTCCTATAGATTATAATATTTTTGTAAATACTTTAATACTACAGCAATGTACACACCCTGTTGTGAATATAGTATCGTGACATATACCCTAGGTACCTACTACTAATTACAATTCAGAGCTTAAGTGTATGTATTTTCGCAAATATAAAAAAAATATTTAAAAAAAAATATTTTTACATTGTACATATTGAATTAAGTACGTAATTAACTGTACTTTATAAACTTATATTTTGTACCTGACCTGTACATATACTTGAAATAAATATTAGTACCTACACTATACTCGTATTACCAAAACTAATTTTTCACAAAAAATATTATGCGAAATATGATGCATACTTGTTTATTTAAAATAAATACAACAATTTGGTTTACAATAGGACAAGATTAGTTTATTTAGCATTAGTATCATGTAGATAACATTTTAAAATTAAATTAAGCAAACCTTTTAAGTAGGAGATCAAAAGTTTAAATTAGTAAAATATACAAATTAGTAGGTACGTAAAAGTACAAGAAAATAAATTATTAGTTTTACGGCAAATGCGCTAATATTTACAGTTTTACCGTAACATTCGCGGTAGAAATTGCTATAATTATCCTTAATATCACATTTCTATGTACATAAAGTTCTTGAACTTCAGATCTTTCGGCTATTACAAAGAAATAAGATCTCTTTTTGTAAATTAAATTAAATCTTCAGATAATCTATACTCTATACGTATTTTCAACAACCAAATATTTAACTAAATCACATAATTTATTATTCGATATCGTTTACAAAAACACTTCGAGAATCAACATTAGAACCTATTTTATCTATAATTTGTGTTCCTATTTGAACTTAATCGAGATTACCACGGGAATTTTTGACGGGAAATGTCTGTAACTTCGAACCACAATGTCAAGACAGTTGAGCGACACCCATAAGATCCGAGGCCGACCGATACCTACCTAAAAGATCCATGACCTAAGCTGCTCAGACTATCTTATCTTACAAGATAAGATAGACTAAGTAGGAGTATCTTATCTTACAAGATAAGGTAGACTAAGTAGGAGTATCTTATCTTACAAGATAAGATAGACTAAGTAGGAGAGTAGTCGGAGCTATAGCTACGTAAAGGCTACTTACGCTACGGACAGGGGGAGGAGGAAGGAAGGGGAGGGAGGGGATTAATAAAAGGAAAAATGTTAGAGAAAAACGAAAAAAACAAGGAAATAACAATTTCGGGAAAAATGTCTAACAAATCTATCAGCTACATTGACAGTTGTGATACTATTGATATTGTGACTAGTTTTCGAGGTCCTATATATCGATAGACGATATATCGATAGTAAGAATGCATCTGTACCGATGCCGATAATCGTAAACCGCAGGTTATCGTAATTTCTCACGATAATCGGTATCGTAAAAATAATATCTACCAACGCCCTCGCTAAAACAAACTCGAGTATCACATGCGCAGTTCCTCAGAAACGTTTGAACTACTCAATACCGGGACATTTCAGTTCAACCGGGACGACCGGAACAGAAATTCCAAACCGATGCCACGTCCCGGTATACCGGCCGGTATGGATTGTGATACTATAGGTATTGATATACCGGCCTAGCTGGCGTCTATGACATCTACCAACAGTGACATCGTTAAAACATACCATCATGCACGCCAATCGGCACGAGAATCGCTAGAAAAATGGCGAAATTCCTCAAAACCAACCGCCAATCGTCGGGTACGGCGTACGGCAGTATGATGCCCGTCAACTTGTGAATCTCGTGCGCCGTGCAGATGAAAATATACGACGTCAGTATCAGATTCAGCACCGGAGCGCTGGGCACGAGCACCAGGACCCCATGCGTGTCCGCCGCCAGCCAGATGTGGCTCTGGCTCGCGAACAGCTCCAGCGTGATCGTGCCGAACCACGCGAACATGCTCGAGTGCCGCATGCGCAGGGCTCCAGAAACATTCCTTAGTATGATATAACTCACGATTGGCAGGAAGGCGACGTAGCTGTGGATCTCGTTGCAGTCGAAGATGTTGGTGCAGAGGAAGGTGAAGGTGACGTAGGTCCCCAGGCCGATGAACGCGAGGAGGGTCGCGGTGAGCGAGAGGCCCGGCGTGAACAGGTTGCTGTGGTTGTTGTCGTCCAGCAGGTTGTAGCGCTGCGCGAGGAGGTACGCCGTCGCGAATATTATGCCGTACGCCATTGAGTATCTGCGGGAAGATAGAAAGAAAATTGACCTAATTTCCTATTGACATGACAATATTTATTTATTATTATTATGTTACTGGCCACTTCGCGGTGCTTCCACCTGAGCCACTCCACTTCTCTCAAAACCACCTGTCATGCTTCCACCTGAGCCACTCCACTTCGCTTCTCAAACAACTGTCTTGCTTCCATCTGAGCCACTCCACTTCGCTTCGCAAACAACTGTCATGCTTCCATCCGGGCCACTCCACTTCGCTTCTCAAACCCACCTGTCATGCTCCACCTGAGCCACTCCACTTCGCTTCTCAAACAACTGTCTTGCTTCCATCTGAGCCATTCCACTTCTTCTAACCCCCCTGTCCTGCTTCCATCTGAGCCACTCCACCTGTCCTGCTTCCACCTGAGCCACTCCACTTTGCTTCTCAAACCCACGTGTTCTGCTTCCACCTGAGCCATTCCACTTCTCTCTAACCCCCCTGTCCTGCTTCCACCTCAGCCAATACACTTCGCTTCTCAAACAACTGTCTTGCTTCCATCCGAGCCATTCCACTTCTCTCAAACCCACCTGTCCTGCTTCCACCTGGGCCACTCCACTCCGCTTCTCAAACAACTGTCTTGCTTCCACCTGAGCCATTCCACTTCTCTCAAACCCACCTGTCCTGCTTCCACCTGAGCCACCACTGTCGTATGTCATCGTCGGCGTTGACGAACAGCGCCTTCCACGGGCGCGTCACGAACACCTTCTGGAAGAACACCTCGCTCATGTAGAGCACGGTGACCACAACGAGCAGGCCCACCGCCTTGAGGGCGATGTACAGGTACTGGTAAGGTTTGGACTCCACCGTGTGGGTCGAGGATTGGGTCACGTGAGGCGGTAGAGCGAAGATCGCGAACACCTGCAAGAGATAAAACCAAATTTAAAGTACTGTGTGGTATAGGTAATTAATCCTATCCTACTAATATTATAAAGGCGAAAGTGTGTAAGGATGTGAGGATGTTTGTTACTCTTTCACGCAAAAACTACCGAACAGATTTTGATGAAACTTGGTACACTGATAGCTTATATCCTGGAATAACATATAGGTTACTTTTTAACGCGGACAAAGTCGCGGGGCGTCCGCTAATACCCCTAAGTAACAAAACGCCTACATAGAGGGCGCTGTTTCACTATGTGCACGGGAAAAACTTTTCTACGCGAGCGAAGCCGCGGGAAAAAGCTAGTTATTATATATTTTATTAAGCAATGCACAACTTTTTGCATCTTCTTTATAAAAGGGTATTTTGGCGGTTCCATATAAAACGGATTGGGACTTATGTAGGTAATACACACAAACCAACTTTTTCATACAATTCAAAAGAAAACATTACTAAAAAATAAAAAATATTATTTTATCTAAATTTTACAGAATCATTTCAAAGCACTTTTTAACAATGTCACATTACAGCTATTTTGTTCATGCCTACAGTAATTTCATCATCTCTGTAATTTTTTACATTTACGTGAAATTTAGACTCGAAAACTAGACGGTTAATCGAAAAATATTACATAATAAAACTTGAGTGTCGAAACAGTTGCAACACTCACCAGTGTGTACCAGAACGAGACCAAGGGTATGAAGCTGTAGAACTGGTACGGCCTGTTCATTGTCAGGCACAGCACTATCGTCAGGAAGTTGAGCCGGAAGATCACCCGGAAGTACCTCACCTGGAATTACACATTTGCTTCAAAACAACCGGTATCGACTTCAATAATGTGACTTTTTACAAAAAATAAAAGCGAATTGTTTGTAAAAAAATATGATTTACATACGTGGACAGATAATAAGAAACAGGCAAAAAGAGATCGTGACGATGCTAGTAGTACGTATAAGTAGAAGTATCTCTTGTTACTGTTAGTAATAAACAAGTACAAGTATATCTTGTTACTGTTAGTAATAAACAAGTAGAAGTATCTCTTGTTACTGTTAGTAACAAACAATTACAAGTATCTCTTGTCACTGTTAGTAACAAACAAGTACAAGTGCCTCTTGTTACTGTTAGTAATAAACAAGTAGAAGTATCTCTTGTTACTGTTAGTAACAAACAATTACAAGTATCTCTAGTCACTGTTAGTAACAAACAAGTACAAGTATCTCTTGTTACTGTTAGTAATAAACAAGTACAAGTATATCTTGTTACTGTTAGTAATAAACAAGTAGAAGTATCTCTTGTTACTGTTAGTAACAAACAATTACAAGTATCTCTTGTCACTGTTAGTAACAAACAAGTACAAGTACCTCTTGTTACTGTTAGTAATAAACAAGTACAAGTATATCTTGTTACTGTTAGTAATAAACAAGTAGAAGTATCTCTTGTTACTGTTAGTAACAAACAATTACAAGTATCTCATGTCACTGTTATTAACAAACAAGTACAAGTATCTCTTGTTACTGTTAGTAACAAACAAGTACAAGTATCTCTTGTTACTGTTAGTAACAAACAATTACAAGTATCTCTTGTTACTGTTAGTAATAAACAAGTACTAGCGTCTCACCAGACCCGTGTCGCCCGTGTTCCAGGTGTAGTGGAAGTGTCCGTAGCCCGTGAGGAAGAGGTAGGCGGAGACGAGCGCGCGCACCAGCATGTAGATGGGCAGCACCTTGCTGGCGCCCGTCACCTGGTACACCAGGATCACCAGCTGCATCCAGCCCTTCCACTCGTTGGTCTGCTCCCGGTGGAGCACTCTGGTTCAAATAATTCCATCATCGTCATCATATCAGCCTGTAGACGCCCACTGCTGGATAAAGGCCTCACCCAGTGATCTCTACGACGACCGGTCCTGCGCTAACCTCATCCAGCTGGGTCCCGCGACCTTCACCAGATCGTTGGTCAACCCTGTGGGAGGCCTACGCTGCGTCTTTCGATACGTGATCGCCACTCGAGAACCTTTCTGTCCCAATGGCCGTCAGTTCTACGAGCGATGTGCCCCGCCCACTGCCACTTAGCTTCGCAATTCTTTGAGCTAAGTCGGTGACCGTAGTCTTCCGTCGGATCTCTTAATTTCTGAAAAGATCCCGCAGCGAAATTCAGAGCATAGCTCTCTCCTATATATTTAAAAAATATATTATGTATGTGAAAAACCCCTCACCTGCTAGACCTAGAGTCATCTGTGAAGAACAATCCCAGCGCGAAGACATATCCCACCGGCAGCCAGAAGCTCCACTCCGAATAGTACTTATTCTCCTTCATGAAGAAGTTGGTTCGGTCGCACAGGTAGAAGTATGCCATGATCATGCCGAGCTTGGCCAGGGCCGCCAGGGGGGAGGCGGCGGCGGGCGCGGGTGGGGTGACCAGCGCGTACCCCCCCAGCCGCTGGTGGACTGTCTGCGACCACCGCCATATCGCCTTCGCGCTGGCCAGCACTGCGCTAGAGGGAGAAATCTGATTTGAGTTGAAATACAATGTACATTACACTGAAACCTAAATCACAGACGAATTAGCCTAAACTCATGGCTAGAAGCCCCGAGAACACCCGAGAAACGTGAATATTCCATTCCAACTACAACAGACGTAACATATCTCAACAACAGACGTAACATAAATCGACAAAACGTAGCATACATCAACAACAGACGTAGCATACGTCAACAACAGACGTAGCATACATCAACAACAGACGAAACATGTCTCAACAACAGACGTAGCATACATCAACAACAGACGAAACATGTCTCAACAACAGACGTAGCATACATCAACAACAGACGTAGCATACATCAACAACAGACGAAACATGTCTCAACAACAAACGTAGCATACTTCCAGTTCACCAGCACTCACCATATGAGGAACAGCGCCTGCGTGAGGATCTGCAGGCGCGTGTAGGGCTCCGGCGCGGCGCAGCACGAGCCGTCGTTGAAGTTCATGTGGTCATTGCAGAACATGTTGAGCAGGATCTGGGCGCAGTGCCGCAGGGCGGTCTCGCTGAGCTGCGCGCCGTCGTCGGACGCGGCGCCTTGCGCCACCAGCCGGGGGGAGTTCCAGATCTTAGCGGCGCTGTGCGTCAGGATCTGAGGGAAAGTGCAAAACTTTAACAAAAAGTGGATTTAGCAGTGTAACATGTTTCTCCGGTCCTGCTCACCTCGACAGCAGCCCTGTTATACGCATCGGCATACGATATCCGCTTTGCTGATCTTGTTGCTGTTCATTTTCCCCGCTTCTAATGGCTCCAGCAGCTTCCAGAGCACGTACGCGCAGGACTTAACAGGGTAACATGCTCACCTCGACAGCAGCCCTGTTATACGCATCGATATCTGCGTTGCTGATCTTGTTGCTCTTCATTTTCGCTGAGTCCACTGGCTCCAGCAGCTTCCAGAGCACGTGCGCGCCGCGCGCCGCCAGCGAGTCCACGGGCTGCACCAGCTGCGTCAGGTTGCGCTTGTACTCCTCGAGGATCAGGTCGGTGGTGTTCCGGGTGGACAGGAGATGGAGCCCCGTGCTGGCTATGATCACCGACGGGGGTTTCTCGGCGAGCTGCCTGAAAACATCATTGTATTATAGTACAGATACCAGTGAGCTAAATTGGTAATTACATTACACTCGAGGCTAGAATGCACAGCACGAGATGAAGTCGAGCGCGTGATGAGGCCTGGCAGTGTAATTACTAATGCTCACGCCTGTCATACGACGTTTTTCAACACACTTCGCGAGGAAAACAATAAATGAAATGTCATAAACTTATAATCGATACAACTGCTACAATTGCGTCGTTTCCATCAACAGTCTATTAACATGCTCCCCACTGCTGGGGCTCAGGCCTACTCTCTCAACGAGGGCGTTAATGCTATAGTCCACCACGCTAGCCCAGTGCGGGTAGGTGGACTTCACATACGCCTAACAATTTCTTCCTCGGCGTATGCAGGTTTCCGCGCGACGTTTTCCTTCACCGTTTGAGAGCAGTCGGTAAAACGTACTTAAGTTACGAGAAAAACCCATTGGTACATGGCCCACCCGGGGATCGAATTTCGGACCTTTCGATATGACTGTGCGTATAAAATACGTCGCGTTGAAAAGCCTCCTTATCTTCTTAGGGGGTCAGGAATACCTGGCGACACTTCGACCCTATGAGATCTGTTGTACCAAACCCCTGTCCACCGAACAGTGCCCAAATCCGTTTTTTGGTGGACTTCACATACGCCTTAGAATAGTAAATACCAATCTTAGGCGTACGCAGGTTTTCTCGCGATGTTTTTCTTCACCGAAAACCCTCTGGTATTATAATAAACCTCACTGATGTTTTCGAAAAACTCATTGGTATGGGCCAGTATCGCACCCACGATCTCATGAACGTGAGGCGAGTGGACAACGAACCAGGCTACCACGGCAAGTTTTTAAAAGCCTCACCAGGTCCTGAACTGCTCGACCATGGTCCAGGAGACGTCGTTGCTCCAGATGAAGGTCACCGACAGCCGCAGCTTGCGGTCCACGAACGTGTAGTTGGGCGTGCGGTGGTCCACTGGGGGGTACGACGAGTCCAGGTCCAGGCGAGTCGTTAATACACCTGCAAAAATATTTATAAAAATTAGCAAGGTTTCACAGAGGATTCGCAAAGTATATGTTTTGTTTATTTAGTTTTTTCACTGGTGTCGATTCGGTGGTGCACACGACTAAATTTAGTCTATTGTGCTCTTTTTTATCTGTAGAATAAAAAAAGAGATTGCATGTATTTTAGAACTGTCAAATTAGTTTAGTCGTGTCCAGACAGATGGAATTTTAATCGCTGTGTTTTAAGCTGCAATACAAACCTGGTATATTTTCTTGTATTTGACAGGACTTAACTAATTTGACAGTTCTAAAATTCATGCCATCTCTTTCTTATTTCTACAGATAAAAAAAGAGCACAGTAGACTAAATTTAGTTGGGTCGTGTGCACCACCGAATCGACTCGAATGTTTGCCCGGGCCATAGGTTGCTGTTGTTTTTCTTTCTGATAATTTCGAACCTTGCTTACGACGATCTCACTCTCACCTATAAAATATTCATAGAGCTGTTCGACTCGTGAGTCTCCGATAAACGCGAAGCTGTTGTACTTTCCCCAGAACGCGAGGTACCGCAAGCAACGCCGCGCGTCCCTATAGGGCAGAAACAACTAATGGTATTACGTAGAACAACAAATCATAGGCTACCTATAGAAGAGTACAAGTGACCTAAGTTTACACTCGAGGCTGGATTACACAGCTCGAGTCGAAGGCGAGTGCGTAATGAAGCCAAGAGTGTAATAACCAATGATTACGCGTTTCATACGACGTTTCTCGACACAGTTTGGGAGAGAAAAAAATGACAAACTTATTTTTCTTTCATTTTGATGGCAACAGGCTTGCATTTTGTGATTCAATATCCTTCAAGAGGACTAGGTATATTTTTACAATAATATATTTATTAGTACACTGGGTACATTCATACACGTCAATTTTTATCTACCACCACTTCCTAGGTAGCTGAGATGAAGCGCCCCACCCCCCAAGGTGTTGCAGGTGTCTATGGGCGGAGGTGACCTCTTAAGATCAAGAGGCCCGCCTGCTTGTTCCCTCGTGGCAATAATAAACATAAAACTCTTTTTATAAGGTCAGGAAAGTGTCTGCTAGAGCTGCAATTGTGAGTTGTATGCGACGTTGTAATTGGATGATTGTCCCCAATTAACTAGAGTCATAGGTTGTTAGAGCAATTATCATAGGTGACAGGGAAGCATTAGGAATTCTATATTATAGTTGTGTTACAAAACAAACCTTAATTAAATTCTAATGAAATGATTTCAAATATCAGAAATCAATAAAAAAAAACTCAACTTAATCAAAATAGAGTCACTAAATTATAGTTGCAATTTTAAATGGCTTAGGTCAGTAGTTTTTACTGAAATTACTAGCTAAATGATTTTTACAATAGATTTTAAAATATTTAAAAAACTTAAAACTTATTATTAAATATAAACTAATAGAGAACTGGAAGCTTTGGCCAGTACCTCCTGTGCCTACAGTATTTAATAAAAAAACTTTAAAAATATAAAATGGGTACTTAACTACATGATCACCTAATACCTAATCTTATTCATAATTTTAATTAACCGCTGACATTTATTTTATTTTGAATTCTTTACTAAAATTCAATTCAATTAACCCAATTTCAATTCAGTTAATAACTAACCCCTAGGGAATAAATACTACTTACTAACAAATTATGGATATTTGGTCTGAATTAAATAATTCTTATTTGTATTTATCATTTAGATGTCCATAGTGGAACAAAAGCCTTTGTAAACCAGCTACTTTCAGCTTCATTTTAAAGGTAGAGATCATTCTTACGTTTTTGAGTATCTGTGCAACATGCAACCGTATGGCTGCCATTCGTGGTCCCCCTTGTATCTCCCTGACGACAGCAGCCATGTGCATGAGTCAGGACCTGGAAGTAGGTACATCAAAGTGAATAAACCACCACCACCAGACTTTTTTGAGAGTTGTCTTACAGTTACCTACAAAATTGGCCATAAAAACTAGTTTGATGGTTGAGTTCTAACCAGTATCTGTTGTATAGTGAACCCAGGAAATGGCATAGAACAATTGACTTACCATATCTAAGGTGCAATATACCATGGTATCCAATAAATCCTATAACTAAGACAAAAGCGAACAATTTCATGTTCTCTACATTCAGCTGGTCTATGAACCATTCTGCTGAGGACTTCTTGGTGTGGTTCACCATACCGGCGGCTTACAGAGGAAATTTAGAATAGGTTCTTTGGCGCTGCGCAAGGTACACACTACCTATGTATTTATAAAACGTTTCTTCTGGTTAATATTATCACATTGTAATCTACAGGTGTGACACACATAGTCACCGTAAATATTTGCACAGAAATTATTTTATAAACATTACAAATCGCAAAAAGTAAAGAATCGAATTCAAGCAAGACTAGTAACGTTTCTTAGTCACGCACGATTCCCTATCAATATCAGAAGAAGAGACAGAGCTATATAAAAATGGTATCTCTTCTTGTCTTATTATATAACTTACGCTTGAATAGAGGCTACAAAAACGCAAGAAAACCATTGATTGTAGAAGAGACCACCGACAATGTACACATTTTGACATCTCTTTGACAATGTTGCAATATATGAAATTGTTCCCATTTAGCTTCAAAAACAAAATTCGTTTTGATAATCTTGTACAATTGTACAACTTTAAAACAAACTTTGGAACAAACTTGAAGCAACTTTCAAATTTCATTAACTCGAATAAATTAGCTGGGAAATGACAACTTAATTTTTTTAATTTGGCAACTCCAAACGTCTAAATTGGATTGCAAATGGCCACTATGTCCCCGTCTGAGGTTTGTGAAAATAATTAAAATCTTACATTTTTCACGAATGTGCAGCTCTAATTTACTCAAAAACGACTAGCATTTTCCGAAACAAATTTAAAATGGTGCTATTTACATTCATTCAGCAGTGAATTTTATTTATTTAACACTGCTGTTATGACAGTTTTGTTGAAAGAATTTTTGGTATAATTTCTATTGTTGCATTGTCTCGATACTTAATTGTTTTGTTAGATAGAAAAGTTTGAGGCCAATGCACTGTTTTCCTTTAAATAAATACCCCTTTACTTATGTAAGTGTCAATGTGAAGTGAAATAATCTGTGCAAATTTCGCAATGTTCTAGCGGAGATTACAAAAAGAACTCATGTCCCTGATGAAGGAGCCCCCGCCAGGAGTGACCGTAGACGGAGACCAGGCCAGCCAAAATCTAACACTGTAAGTAATTGCAACAACAATAATAAAATCGTATTGTTTAGGAGCCAATTAAACCATTTTTAAGATTACCTACAATCTTATAAATGGTTTAATTCTAATCATTATAGATCTTAACTCCCAGATGAAAATAAAAACCACAAGAAACTTGGTTACGTCATATTCTAAGTGTATCATAAATGTTCACTGAACAAATCAGAACCGATTAGCAAACTTAGAAAACAAAACAGAAAAAAACTATTTGGTGCAAAGTTTTCAACTTTGTCTCCAGTTCATCATTCAAGAGTGAAAGGTGTTTCTGTAAATTCACAATCCTCATTTCTCCTTGTGCATTTTCATTTTTCAATATTTGCTGATAATATATGCATGGTTATTTAAATTTAATTTAATTGAAAATCTCACAGCACAGAAATAAATTTAAAAAAGGTACCATTTATGTGTGTCTAACATAAATCTCACATAAAGTCTATCTTTAGGACTTACAAGGGGGAAAACCCTGTTTTATTAAATACCTATTCTATTCTTATACTCTTAACTCGACAAATAATTATAAACACCTTTATTAAGTCTAGTTTGGTTGGTTCAGACCAAACACACATTTTGACTTCATTGTCAAATGAACCATATCACTATAGATTATAGAACAAAATGACCTGCACGTCGGCGTCGCCTCGTGCTCGAGGTCGTTCATACGTTTTTGTTCTTTACGCTATAGTGATATGGTTCATTTGACAATGACGTCAAAAAGTGCGCGGGTAAATTTCCGCTTGGTCTGCTTTGAACCTAAGAAGACTTTCTCCTTCAAACATATTTTACAAGTTCAAAAAGTTGTTTTTTGAATTTGAGCTGTTATTTTACCAAACTGTAATTTTCAATAATAGACAAATGCACTATACATATTTTCTCCTTTGTATAGTTGTCTTTCTAAACTCTCTGTACTCCCAGCGTGTGTGCAATTAATAATTTTATCTACCTAAACAATATTGATTAATCATGAATCCATCACAGGTAATTGAGCTTTGTGGATTCCCCATAAATAATCTTATCAGGACAAAGTGACTGATATGGTTGAAACTAATATGACACTGCATGCTTCTTGCTTAAACTAAATTATTGCATATTAAGTAGCTATTTCCTGCGAATTTGTCCGCATTTGATTTCAACCCGTCTAGGTTCAAAATGGCCTTTTCCTGAAATGTCCTTCACGAGAAATCTCATTTTCCCAAAATATCTGTTCCCAAAAAGTAGTTTTTACCTTCTCAAAAAGTTCAATTTGTGAAATTACCTTAATTTCACCCCTAGGGTAATCATAAATTACCCCTAGCGGTAATTAATAATTTTTAATGTAATGGGGTGGAAATTAATAAAAACTCACAAGGCTGATTTTTATTAGTGACTTACAATAAAATTTTACTAAAAGCATAGATAAAACTACCAAAGAACAAGACTTAGGGCCTCTTACACCGCTTGCTGATAAAGTCACAGATACCCTATCTGCAGGTTATCTGACAGATAGCCTGTTTTTTTGGTTTCACAGGTATCTGATTGCCTATATCTTATATATTTTATATAGTCTATCACACAGATTTATCTGATAGATTAGTTTATCACTAAGATTACTATCTGTAACAATATCAGGTAGTGGTGAAAGAAGCCCTTAGGGTTTATCTACACAACTACTTTTTATTAAATGTTATTTAAGAGGAAGTTGTGAAACAAGAATAGATCTTCCTTGGCAACTGGTTGAGTAACAAGAAATTTAGTTATTTTTCTGACAACTGGGTGTGAGTTGCCATGGTGGCAAAGTTGCATGAGGGAGGGGGTCGAAAAAAAAATCGATGAATGACGTGGTCATTCGCTAACACAAAACAGAAATATGTAACATTTAACTTTGACTATGCAATCCTGATTTGAATTATAATACATGACCAATTTTTATTAATTTATTCAATCAAGAGGACGCCTCCTTCGCATGACTTGAATTAATGGAATGACTTTGTCTGGGTTGTTATTGAATTAATCTCAATTTATGACAAACCTTGATTTGTGATAGAGTTCCCCATGAACTACAATTAAAGCTATGAATAGATATTCAATGATTGATGACACTCATTTCTCTTGCCATTGTTGATTTACTATTATTGAAAGTGACTAGTTGTTTCCTGCGGCCTCCCCCGCGTTTTGTGAGTAGCTTTTTCAGCGCCCTATATATAGGCGTTTTCTTACCTATGGGGTATTAGCGGCCGCCCCGCGACTTTGTCCGCGTTAAAAAGTAGCCTATATGTTATTCCAGGATATAAGCTATCACTGTAGGTACCAAGTTTTATCAAAATCTGTTCGGTAGTTTTTGCGTGAAACAGTAACAAACATCCTCACATCCTTACAAACTTTCGCCTTTATAATATTAGTAGGACTTTATTCTTGCAAGGCTCCTAAACAACGCCAGAATTACTTTCTCTGTTTTGCCTTTTAAAACCACACTAACTTTCCCTCTGATCTATTGTTTTTGTCTACAGGTGGACCGTACATATGGAGGGCGTGCCCGGCACGCTTTATGAAGGAGAAAAATTCGTATTGCAATTTAAATTTACAAACAAATACCCATTTGATTCCCCTGAGGTGAGTAAGAAAGATTTATTTAAAGGGTCTTATAACCCACTAGCTTTAGCCTGCGGCTTCGCTCGCGCAGGCTTCAGGATTTGGTACACAGAGATTCCTTCACAGGCATCAATTAAAATATATAAATCAAAAATATTTTATTGCATGTAAGGTACATTTATGCATCGTCAATTTTTTATCTACCACCTCTTATAGAAACCCTAAAACTATGAGCGGTCTCTGGTCGAATCGACTCATCTGATCAGTTGGGTATGTACAACGATCTGAACCTCCTCCATTCACTCTCTGGATGTCCATCATCAGATCAATCCCTGGCGGAGAACCAAGGTTTCAAAGTTACCACTTTTGTATGAAAAGGTTGCTGTAAGTTCAAACTTTTTACCGGCAGTGTACACTGTAGTCTGATATGAATATGAAATAGTCATACCTTACATACTACATACATAGTTAGATAAGATTAGTATTATAATTAGGTCAAATGATATGGGAATTGTGCCGCTGGAAACGCCTTTGTAATTATTTCTAAGTTCATACTATCTGTGCTACCCAGTTAACAAACAACTGGGGATCCAACAATGACGGTATAACCACTCAATCTAGCTGTCATATCAGCCTGTAGACGTCCACTCCTGGACAAAGACCTCCCCCAGGGATCTCCACGACGCTCGGTCCCGCGCTAACCTCATCCAGCCGGGTCCCGCGACCTTCACCAGATCGTCAACCCATCTTGTGGGAGGCTACATTTATTATATGCTTTTTTTGAGATGAATGGTTGTATACGACCGGATTTAACTTCCAAATTTTGGACATCGTATGTATAAAAAATTATTAATAATAAGAAACCGGCATGCAAGATCACTTAGCATTGGCATGTGAAATCGTCTGATAATATCAATAACATGACCCCGTGATATAACTGTTAGAAGGATGTTCGATCACATATTACTCTAAAAACATCCTTAAGTAACATTTTAGACTTTCGCGCTTTGTATTCATAATTAAATACGGGCCTTACACACGAACAAGTTTTATTTATCTTTGCCCGACGTTTCGACCAGGTTACACTGGCCGTGGTCACGAGCTGACTGGAGCTCTGACTGACTGGGCTGGACTGACAGCTCGTCTCTCCAGTCAGCTCGTGACCACTGCCAGTGTAACAAGTCTGGCAATTCATGTTCATTTGCAGGTGACGTTCGTAGGCAGCAACATCCCGATTCACCCGCACGTGTACTCCAACGGGCACATCTGCCTGTCCATCCTCACGGACGACTGGTCGCCGGCGCTCTCCGTGCAGTCCGTCTGCCTCTCCATCGTCTCCATGCTCAGTAGCTGTAAGGAGAAGGTGACTATATGTCTACTCTATCCTACTATCAATGTCTACTCTATCCTACTATCATCAGTATCAATATCCATCCTACTAATATTATAAAGCCGTAAGTTTGTAAGGATGTTTGGATGTTTGTTACTCTTTCATGCAAAAACTACCGAACATATTTTGATGAAACTTGGTATAGTGATAGCTTAAATCCTGGAATAGCATATAGGCTACTTATTAACGCGGACAACGACGCGGGGCGTCCGCTAATACCCCCTAAGTAACAAAACGCCTACATAGAGGGCGCTGTTTCACAATGTACTCGGAAAAACATTTTTACGCGGGCGAAGCCGCGGGAAAAAGCTAGTTATTATAAGAAGAAACTAACTAGAGACTTATGCACAAAGGCTCCTTATATAGCTCTGACGTCCACTATTTTACGCAGGCGAAGCCGCGTGAAACAGCTAATAACAAGATAATTTCATAAGGATTCATTCAGCTTTTGACCTTATCGTCATAGCATTTCCCTGAAAATGAAAAAAAAACTTGAGTATTTGTATTTTAATCATAGGACATTTGATATAAAATAACAGTTAACAAATAAAATCCTGTTTTATTTTACTTTCAGAAACGGCCGCCAGACAACTCCTTTTATGTTAAGACCTGCAACAAAAATCCTAAGAAAACAAAATGGTGGTATCACGGTACGTTACACAACTGTTTTTTCTGATGTCTGTTGCAGTTTTAATGTTAGTTTATAGTAGTCAACCAAGTCCACCACGGTCGCTGGCTCAATACGTTACCGCAAATTTACTCTCTTCTGACATTCTGCGCTTTTGGCATTATGCTTTTGACTACGTGCGCTTTTGACATTCTGTTGTTAAAGTTTAATTAAATGTTATTTTGTAGTATAGTCCGTCGTTAGTCCATTCAAGTCCACCACGCTCGCTGATTCAATATATTACCGCAAATGTACTCTCTTTTGACATCCTTCACTTTTGACATTCTGTGCTTTTGACTACCTATGTGTAATAGTGTCAAATGCCATACAGCGAATTTGTTATATGCACAGCGACTTCTGTTTAATATCGTATCTTATCTGGGATCCAAAATAGCTTACCGTGACTTGTGATAAGGGAATCTTGATACAATTATGTCTGCATTGTGTACTGTTAAAGCGATAAACTCGAAAATTAGAGGCCTGGTCCTCTGCGCTTCGGTCGATAGGGAAACTAGTTTAAAATCTATATGAAAATTAACTTAATTGTATAATTATTTACGGGTCTTACACACGAACAAGTTTTATTTACCTTTGCCCGACGTTTCGACCAGGTTACACTGGCCGTGGTCACGAGCTGACTGGAGAGGCGAGCTGTCAGTGTTTTTTTTCTTCATGACGATGCTGGCTCATCCAAATGGCTCATCTGATCAGTTGGATATCTATAGCCATCTAAAAGTCCTCCATCTACTCTCTCGATGACCGTCATCAGATCATGCCTCCATCAATCCTTCACGGAGAACCATGGCTTCAAAGTGACCTCGATTGTATGAAAATCTTGCCCTGTTTCTAATTATCCTTCCACCTATGCTTAACAGGAGGACCTAGCCATAATTTATTTATGTAAGCAAGGTTTTGAATTAAAAAAAATATTTTATTGCAGATGATTCGGTCTAACACAGCATCGCGGCGCTGTATACAGCATGGACGATAATTCTCAGTACCTATGTGATAACAAGTGTTTCGTCGAGTGTCACTACTACTTGTACATACCGGGTGTGCGGCGGCGGATTGTGAGTGTGTGCGGGCGGCCTTGGGCCTTCGGGACGGGCCCAGTGTCGTGCGAGCGAAAAAAAAACGCTAATCGTGTCAATTCGGATGTGCACGCTTTTTAACTAAGTTTTAGTCTCTTGTACTCTTTTTTGTCTTTGAAAATTAGAAAGAGATGGCATGAATTTTAGAAATGTCAAAATAGTTTAGTCCTGTCAGACACAAGAAACTATACCGGGTTTTTATTGCAATTTAAAACATGGCGATTAAAAATCCCTCTGTCTGACAGAACTTAACAGAACATTTCTAAAACTGTCGAAATAGTACTGTCAGGCTTCATTTCGTGTTTTCTTTTTTTATTATTAAAGAAAGAGCACAAGAGGTTAAAATTTAGTTGAAGCGTCCGCCATCCTAATCGACACGAATGTTCTTATCTAAAAGTTCTAAATTATCATTACAAACAAAAACGATTAAAAATTCAGCAATGTGGTATGAAACCCATTGGCCAAAATAATTTCTTGGTTGGCTCATTATTGTCTAATTACGATTTAGGATCCGCTTACTGACGAAAACGGAATTGGTTTTTCGTCAGTTTACGCTTTCGACGGAGAATAGTGTACCTAGCTGGCAACATTACGTGTAAGTTGAAGAATTGTTGGCTCAGAAGGACTGCTTCCAGAGCCGTGAAGCCCAGTTTAAAAAAAAGTGTAATAATTGTAGAAATGAAATTTACTGATTGAAAAATTGTGTAGTTAAATGGCGTACCTACATATCTAAATAATTGTATACAAAATTAGAAATTATTGACTATCGGATTATTATTCAACGGGAAATACCCCATAAATATGATCAGTTAGTCTGTCTACACTTTCTGGTTAAAAATATTTGTTCGTGTATTAGTCATAAAAAAACATGCTAACTAATAACATTTTTCTTACGAAAGCGGAATCTGACGTGTCTTAAATCGTAATTGTGATGACTAAACAGAGCTTTATACATAGTACCCACTACTGGTACTACACTACCCGCATGTCACGAACCCGGCCTTTAGGGCCCAGTCGGTCGACGCGGAAAAATTGTGAGAGAATGTGACGTCATTGAGGCTGTATAATCGAGACTAGACCACTGGGGGTACAGGGAAAGAAAAACTATACGCCTACCATGAGTTGACAACGTAAAACTAGATTAGTATACGTAAATACTTAATAGTGCTATCTCTTTTCGACTTAATTGCGAAAGACAGAGAGGCATAGATAGTTTTTTACGTACTTGACGTTGTCAACTCATAGTAGGCGGACTGGGGAAATATTTTTATAAGAGAAACAAAAATCCAGGTTTGATATAACATTAAGTCCTGGAGTGCTAATATGGGATCCGCGCATAATGACCTTTATACGCAGAATGTCCTACAGATCGACCTACACAGTTAAAACCCAACCAATCTTGGTCATTAGCAGAGGTCGTCAGGGGTGTGCTGTTTTTACGTCATTAATGTCATGTTGTTATAACATTAGTATTAATAAGATATTAATATGGATATTATAAAGAAATATTAAAAGTCATATCTGAAATTATAAAACTAAAATGAAAATGCATTACATAACGAGTAGGTGTAAAGCTTTTTTTATTTGTTTATTGTAAATTTTCTGTGCTATTGTAATCATCATCATCAACAGCCTATTAATGTCCCCACTACTGGGGCTCAGGCCTACCCTCTCAACGAGGGCGTGCGGGCTATAGTCCACCACGCTAGCCCAGTGCGGGTTGGTGGACTTCACATGCGCCTAAGAATTTCTTCTTCGGCGTATGAGAGCAGTCAGTACATGTACTTAAGTTTCGAGAAAAAACCCATTGGCACATGGCCCAGCCGGGGATCGAACCTCGGACCTTTCGATATGATAGGTCGCGTCTTATCCCCGAGGCCACTGACGCTCGACTTACACTATTACTATTTACTATTATATTATTACTAATATATACTATATATATTACTAATTACTATTACTGACGCTATTGTAATAAATAACTATAATTTATTCTATATTTTCAATTTTTAATGAGTTTCGCCTTGAGTTTAATATCATTAATCACAATATGGTTGTAGGTTATTACGCGTGTGATCCCTCAAATTTACCAAACCTTACCTTATTCAGATCTGCATTTTAAACGAAATGATATGAATATTAAACATGTTAAAGGCATGTTTTGAAAACAGCCTCAATGACCTACCAACAGATTGTGAATAGAGTCAGTGCTAAATTATATATATTGTAAGTAGATTTAATAGGTTATTGAAAATCAAAAAGTACTGCTTGTCGAGTATAAATTTTCAGTCATATTATCCACATTTGAATTGTATATAGTTTTATTTTTTAATGTTTGTAATTTTATCTAATTAATTGCAGGCAATGTGTTATGCTTTTGGCATAAGGTTGGTTTCAGAGTGAGGATTCGAAACGCTTCGATTTTGACTGGTTTTAACTCCAGTTATCAGACCTGTTTATATTAGGACTCGAAGTCAGTTTATTTAAACTTGACTTAATTTCTAAAATCATCGAGAGAACGGCTAGTCCATTCATTCAATCATTGGCTATTAGGGAGTTTCAATACTAGGAGAGACCAGTTTATACTGACGTGCGGTCGACCGTACCTACAAGTTTGTACGGAACCCTCGGTGCGCGAGTCAGACTCGCACTTGTCCGGTTTCTTACTAATAGTTCTACTCGATGATTTTCGAAATGAAGTCTTTTTAGAACATTAAATTTTAAGTGAAATTAAGGTTTAATTAGGTACAATCAAATTGAGACTCTTTTCGGACATTGAGCAGAATCTTCTTGATATTTTTTTGAGAACTCTATATTTTTACCCGACTGCGGCGAAGCCCAATAGGAGGGTTATGTGTTTTTCAAGACTAGAGCGCTCCATAATCGAGTCGGGTCCTTCAAATTTAAACTTTGAAATATATGAAAAATGTCTTTCTACTCAGAAATCAACCTAATGCACTCAAAATGCGTTGGTTTACAAATAGAAGCCTAAAATGCCCCGTAAAGTTACATTTAATTAAACGTGTATTATTTTAGGATTTTGTTAGAATTTTTTTGTCTTTTTTTCAATGAGAAATCGTACGCCTAATTTCTTTGAGCCCCACTTGCAATAAGCTTGTTAGACAATACTAGAGTAGCAGCTTCGGCTTGCATTATTGAAAATTCACATACAATGTACATTCAAGGTTCAATCAAGATTCTTATATGCAGTAGCACGGCGCTAAGAAGACACGACTAAACTCATTTGACAGTTCTAAAATGCATGCCATCTCTCTTATTTCTACAGATAAAAAAGAGCACAATAGACTAAGTTTAGATAAGTCGTGTGCACCTCCAAATCGACACGAGTCTATAAATACATAAATGTATAATATTACTAGTAACACAGCTACAGCAAGTGGGGTTGATGTATATTATGTATTTTTTTACTGTCTTAAAGCTCTATAGGGCTCCATAAACGATCATGCGGCATGACATGCACACTACGTGCATGATATGCAAACTACGTGCTGGCCGTTGCTTCACTGTACTGATTGATAGCAAGCATGATGGTCCATCATGCAGCGTGACATTCACGTAAACGTTGCATGTCATGCAAGCATGATTGTTTAGGGACACTTTAACATATTGTCTGTCATCAACATACGCAGGGTGGGTTCAGGCCTGGAATGTCCAGTCGCTTCATTACATCCAATTTCCCAAACGTCCAATATCCATTTCCTGGAGTGCCTATTCCCCCGAACGTCTATTTCCCCCCAATGTTCAATATACATTTTATATTCATTCAGTACTTTCGGGGAACGGATATACAGGGAATTGGACATACGGGGATTAAGTTTCATGGACTATACGGCCTGAATCGCGGGATGTCAATGACAAAAGAAACTAAAGGAAACAACTATTCAACATATACATACATATTTTAATTTGTTGAGCGTGCCGATTCGCCATATTGTGTTTGATGCTGTTTACAGTGAAATACAGGTGTTTTCGGGTAATTTAGTGGGAATCGTGAGATTTACTGGACTTTAATTGCGATGTGGACCAACAAGAAACATGTCAGTGTTCAATAAAACAGTGTAGTGCCACGCCAATTGTCGGACATTTTATGATTTCCCAATGTAAAAGTATACACGCTTTTTTTGTACTTATGTCCTGTCTTATGCCTCTTACGGAGTAAGGAGTTTCTTTTGTCATTGCGGGGTGTAAACACAGTAGCGTTTAGGGAAACCCCCTAAGCGAAAGTTGTGTCCAAAGCCTTATCTTATGCCATCTTGTTCACACCCTGTGTGTTAAATGTTCTACTTACATACCCTAAACTGCTAATTGTGAGGTAGTTTTATCAATTGTTTTGACGATGTGATAATATGCAATTAGTAAACACAATGCAATCTGGGATGGAGTGTCAATTATACATACGTAGTACAATTCCGGAATACAGGCAACTCATTTTTATTGATGTCCACTTTATGTATATTGTATGTAAACGCTTTATTGTACAGTCGGCCTCTGGGTTACGAGGCGTGTAATCTGAAATTACCTTAATTCTGTCAAATTTGCACAATCTGAAATGACCATAATTCTGTCAAATTTCACAATCTGAAATAACCTTAATTCTGTCAAATTTGCACAATCTGAAATGACCTTGATTCTGTTAAATTTGCACAATCTGAAATGACCTTAATTCTGTCAAATTCAACAATCTGAAATGACCTTAATTCTGTAAAATTTGCACAATCTGAAATGACCTTAATTTTTGTCAAATTTGCTCAATCACGTTCCTGATGATTAAAGTTTATTTTAGATAGGACAAATTTGACAGATAGTACAAAAGTAGTGAAATGTACCTACAAGACGGGCTTATCCTACACGTTCTAAAAATAATTCCATTTTCAACATAAAACAACTGAAATAAGAAATAAATCAATGACAAAATCAAAGAAATGTTTTATATTTTTTAATAATACAAAACATTCCAAAATCGAAACAAACTGCCTAATTGAATCTAACTGTAGTCCTCTGCCTAGAACCTAGGCTCCACTCTGGGATCTAGTAATGGGAGCTTGGCAGAAAATGCTCGAGCAATTTTATTGCTGTAAATTAAAAGTAATTAATTAATTAAAACCAGCTTACCATTATCGCTCGACAGAAAACGACCTTGACGGAGAGCGTGACCCCAGCGGGACCATTTTCTAACCGTTATATCTCACTGGGGCACAAATTCTGATTTCTCAGCACTAATTGCCACGAATTGAGCACTAATTATTGGCGTACAGTAGGACCCGATCTGACATGGTCCCGCTGGGGTCACGGACATTATAACTTCCACAATTTTTTTACAAAAAAAAGTACCTACATGTCCGATTGATTTACATAAATGCTATTTTTATGAAGTTCTGTTAATAAAAAAAATTTGGATTTCTTTTCAGATTAATCTTTCATTCGATCCGCGAAACTGTATGACTACATCCGTCTTCAATGAATTTTTCCATCCCAGATTTAGTTAGCAGTAAAAACTTTCTATATTGACCAACAATATGGGCGCTGAATCTGAAATTCAATGGAGTAATACACAATGATGTTCCATTTTTCTTGTTGTTCCATATTCACAGAAATGCCACTATTTTCATGGAATTGTTGTATCACTTTTAGGCTAGTAACACATTCCTGGTTTTGTACTATAAAGTGCAGTTGTAGTTGGTTTTTACAGAATCTAAACATTTAAGGTCTTTCAAATTTTTAATTTGTAATTTTGGCCTATTTGGGGAGGCCTATGTCCAGCAGTTGACTGGTGCAGGCTGTTCGTCTTTAAAAATGTCGAAAAAATTATCTGACGAGTTCAATTCCAACCAAGTTTGTCGGCCTTTCAATTTTAACAGAGGCTACGGCTTCGGCTTCGTACGAGCCCCGATTAAAATGGCTAAATTAACGGGCTAACCCTAGTTCAATGAAAATCAACTGCAAAAGCACTATTCTCAAGACATCTAATGAGATGATGAAATTGTTGATGTAATTTTACAGATGCGAAATGCATTGTACATGTTTGTGTATTAATGAAATGAAAACCTGCTTAATTTATTGAATTAAAAAATATAGTTAAAACATGTTATGGTTTTTGTTGTTTTTTAAATACCTAACTACGACTACATCGCAAAATGACTGCATCGCGCGTGGCTAAATTACTTGGCCATTATTATTGTCCGGTGTCGCATTACACCACCGCCACATCCCAATTTTATCCAAATCCAAATTTAACTGAGATTTCAGATGTATGTACATTATGCGAGGAGACCTGCGCGATGTAGTGCAATGTAGTCATTTTGCGATGTTATAATATTCTGATATTGGTATGTATGATATTGTATGACCCCAAAAGTGGGGTCTCGTCCGATCATGGTTCGATCTCGAAGGTACTGACTGCTCTCAAACGGTGAAGGAAAACATCGCGAGGAAACCTGCATACGCCGAAGAAGAAATTTTTAGGCGCATGTGGAGTCCACCAACCCGCACTGGGCTAGCGTTGTGGACTATAGCCCGAACGCCCTCGTTGAGAGGGTAGGCCTGTGCCCCAGCAGTGGGCACATGTTAATACTTGTTGTAAGCACCACGTTCGTAGGAGTGACCCCACCTATTTTACACGTGACACCCGAGGGTTGCCGCCACAGACCACCCAACCGATTGATGGCGCATGAGATGGCGACAACAGAGCGTTTACCGAACATTAGGTCATCTCCGCTTTGGTATATAACCGGCATCAAACCATAAAATTGTTTGTGTGAGTTTGATTTTGCTTAAGTTAAGGAACAAAGTCGCACGAATTCATCCTATCCGTGACCCCATCGGGACCACCATCATCTACCACTGCCACTTCAACATAATTATGTAAATTCATATTGAAACGAATATGTTCCACGAGCCATACTTCGGACCAACTACTTACAATATTTCACAGGGATTCGGACCCACGACCTTCAGGCCACCGAAGCAGGATGAACAGTATTACCTACTTGATTAATTTACGAATACTAAAATACACTTTAAAAGTAAAACAGCCGTTTTTATTAACAAATCAAAACATTAAATAACTATTTACATTATATTTGATTTTAGTCATTCATTACTATACAAAACATGATAAAATTAAATGCTCTCCATACTGTCTAAAAGCCCAGTCGTAATTATAAAACAAAATCTAGACTAGACAATATAAAATACAAAGATAAAATATAACTATAGAAAAAATCCCTTCGGCCGTCTACAGAACCGGAGTTTCGGAACTGGTTCCGTACGAGGCTTTTAAAATACTTGTATGGAACTGGTTCCCTACGAGGCTTTTTTTTTACCTGTATGGAACTGGTTCTGTACATGGCTTTTAATTTACTTGTATATACTGTAGTTTGCCCGCGGTTTTTTCCGCTCCGTGTAGACTTAGGTAAATGACTAGTGCTTACAGTTGCACTAGTCTTCGACCATTTGTTTCCCGTGGTCTTACCGCGTAGTCCTACTGGTAGTACCACGGGCAATTCTTTTTGTTCGTGGTTCTACCGGTAGAACTGTAACAAGAAAATCATAATTATGTATGGGCATTGGTCCTACTAATTTGTATAGTACAGTCAATGTCAGTTCCTTTCGCTTTTGCGTCCGCTCGCTGTGTTTTTACTCATGAGTTCCGTACACGGCTGATTAAATATAATAATTACTTGATCGGAACCAGTTCCATACAGGTAAAAAAAAAGCCTCGTAGGGAACCAGTTCCATACAAGTAATTTAAAAGCCTCGTACGGAACCAGTTCCGAAACTCCGGTTCTGTAGACGGCCGAAGGGGAAAAAATATCCAGGAACCTTATTTTAAATTGTTACTAAAGAGCCTTATCACCAATTTATCATTTTTTTCTTATAGTTTTTAGACGGTCGACAGTGGCAGTTTAATAAAATGAAATATTCTGCCACCACTGGCCGTTTAATATGAAACATTGTTCTGCCGTAAGTTAATAGTTATTAAAATTTGTACCTTAACACAAGCAGATAAGGTTCAATTTCTGATATAGCCACTGCAAGTTAATAGTCGGTGTTAGGTTGCTGGTGACCATAGGAGGAGCGAGGGATCGTTACCCATAAATTAAGAGACCGAGCACCCCTCCCACTGCCAACCCCAATTGAACCTTATCAGCTTGAATTAAGGTACAAATTTTACAGAAGGATAATTTTTGATTTTATACGGCCGCAGGATATTTCTTTTTAATAAACTGCCACTGTTGGCCGACTGGACACCGCCTATTTTTTAAACGCCTTTTTGTGTCGGGCGGGGAGTACCTGTCACGCGTAAGCGAACCGACACGAGCCATGGTACTATTAATTTGCAATTGTGTAAATAAGTACAAATTAACAAAACAAAAACTGTAAAAAACTTAGGTCGGCGGTGTTATCGTTTTTAACGATTTTTTCCGGTAACTTGATTGATTTTTAGGCAGTCTCAACCGTACGCGTGACGGGTTCTACCCACCCTAATGGGCTCCCTAAACGATCATGCGGCATGACATGCATTACGTGCTGTCACTCATGCATGACGGTCTAGCTGCAGTGCCACTAGCGGACCACTACGTGCTGGCCGTTGCTTCACTGTACTGATTGATAGCAAGCATGATGGACCATCATGCAGCATGTCAATCACGTAAACGTTGCATGGCATGCAAACATGATCGTTTAGGGACACTTTTAGACCGCCCTCGTCAGTACTTATCACCATTCTTTACAAAGGGGATATAAAAACAATACTCGAAGGAGAAAACATTCTTAAAGCTAATTTAATATTTAAATAGGGTGGGACAAAACGACCAACATTCACGTTAAAATTGAAAAAATATACATTTAAATTGAAATTTAAAAGTATTATATGTGTTTGACTGATCCGCTGGTTAGGGTTGAAATTTTACATAAGTAAATTCTTAAACTTTGACAAGCTATAACTTAAAAATATGAACATTGTTCCTTTGGAAAAAAAATAGTACAAAAATCTGAGATTCTCAGGAAAGCGGGTAGTTGTGTCCCCCCACCCGGTATTTTTTATTATTTACGCCCCCTCAACCGCTTACACAACCAATATTTAAAACTTTGCCGGTACTTCCTGGTTGCCAGACTGACTTGCCCATGAGGAATTTAAATTCGTGGCCAAACAGTTTGCCAATAGTGGCCAAACATTTTATTGCCTTCGTATCGGAAATACCTAAAAGACAAGCGTCCCAAAATTGACATGAATGGCGAATGGTACTTTTAAAATGTGGATACTTATTAATGGTTAAGCTAGGTATATGGAGTTTGCCCATAAGGAATCCGGTTTCTCCCTTGGCCAAACCCTACTGGCAAATCGGTTTGGCTATGAGGAAATAAGCAGGCATTGCATATGGTCAATTTCACTTAGTGATTAATTTTTAAATTCAGACCAAAGTTATGATTATTACACCAGTAATTTTAATTTATTTAATTTATATAAAAAATACTTAAAACCAATTTTAAAAATATATACAGCAGATGTCAACTTAAAACAACACAGCGGCGATTCGCCTTACACTTATTTCAATATTCACAACTTCAGTGTACACTTTGGCCCGATATCTCTCCGACTTAACTCTAAACCATAGATTTAAGTTAGAGCTAAGTTGAGTGAACGTTAATCTGCGCTTTACGTGGGATTTATTCGTTTCATTCAGTAAAGCTTCTAGAAAATCAACTGATATAATATAAATATGATTCTTATCCACGGGGTAGTATTCTTTAATGTGTTGCCACCTCGGAAAAAAATATCGCTAGAACTTTATGCAAAATTCATAAAACTAATTCCTAGGTTTTTGTGTGATAAAATTCACTAGTTTATCCAAAACAAAAATTGAGCAATATGTACTTTTGTAATATAGTATGTATGGGGGATTTTGGCATGCGATTGATTTTTTTGAAGTGGCAACATTTACGGTACAGTGCCTTCGCTTCCAGAGCCGTACAGCCCAGTTAAAAAAACACGGTACGAAACTAACATCCATCGTGGTAGTTCCGTTCATTCTAAATCGTTCTAAAACAGCCACGAAAGTTTCAGCCTAGACAATCATGTCGGGCAACTTGCTGAGATAGTAATCGTGGTCGTACCTGGTCACCAGGATGCCGTCTGTGACCTTCACTGGGCTCCCCGCGGAGTAGTTGATCAGGTCACCGAGACTCGTCGTCATTTTGCCATCCACTGATTTTATTATAGCGTCACCTGTAATCAGAGAGTTGTTAGTATACATAGAGCGCGCGTTAGCAAGTTTGAACTGTAAGCACGGGTTTAAACAGTCTCGAAATGTTCGGGGCGACGCTACTAGTCACAACACGTCAGTAGCGCTGATTGTTGCTCTCGCCGGCATTTATTAAGATTTGGAGTAATCATGGTGAAATGTGCAGTGCCAAGCTGTAAACACGATTCACGGAAACAAACGATCTAGAAAAAATCTATATAGAAGCGTCCATAGAACACCTGCTTACACTTGGCACAATGGGCAATGAGCGATGCGCGCGCTCTATAGCTAGTATATTACCTCTATGCCTGTAATAGAGAAAGAAGCAACATAACATAGTCCCTTCGGAGATTAATGGCGGTTGTGTGAAGTTGGCTGATTTCTGCGCAATGATTTAAGTTAGGTGTCAAAGTGGGAGCTGTGCTGGTTCACTAGAGACGCTCATTCAATTTCAAGAAATGCTTCATTGATTCGATCAACCGAATCAAACTTTCAAGTTTTTCAAAATAAAATTTTCTTTCTTGTCATTCTTTCTTCTTTGGACATCTCTATGTCTACCTCGCATGACACTTTTTAAATAAATACATACCAACACCCAGAATCCGCAAACCAACTATGCTCATCACACAAACGTTGGTCCCGGGTGGGAATCCCACCCACGACCTCTGGCGCAGTAGGCAGGGTCGATACCAACTACGCCAACAGGCCTGTCAAAAGGTTCAAAGCTTACCTGCGCACAAATCCCACTTCTTGATAGCCGTCGCGTGGAGGTACAGGTCGAAGGTCCCGTTGACCACGCCCATGACCTTGTTCCCGGCGCCCGCGGCGAGGGTCACCGCGGTCGTGGGGCCGAAGGCGTCCACGGCCAGCTTCTCCACCTTGCCGGGGTGCGAGCGCGACACCACAACACGCGGCCCCATCTTGCTTTCTTCTCGCTGGAAGAGACGAATGAAAAGATGAACGGTATACACATATTTTAGACGAGCTTTTTTCCGCGGCTTCGCCCGCGTAGAAAAGTTCTCTATGTAGGTGTTTTGTTACTTAGCGGGTTTTAGCGGACGCCCCGCGACTTTGTCTGCGTTAAAAGTAGCCTATATGTTATTTCAGGATATAAGCTATCACTGTACCAAGTTTCATCAAAATCTGTTCGGCAGTTTTTGCGTGAAAGAGTAACAAACATACATCCTTACAAACTTTCGCCTTTATAATATTAAGTAGGATAGGATAGAACGTCAGTGGTGTCGGGGATAAGACGCAGCCTAACATATTGAAAGGTCCGAAGTTCGATCCCTGGCTGGGCCACGTACCATGGTGGACATTTGCAAGGCTATTTTTATCTGATACAAGCTAAAACTGACTTTGACGTGTCAATTACTTCATGTGTGTTTATAATGGACTAGCCGATGCCCCGCGACTTCATCCGCGTTATAAAGTATACTATTTATATGTTATTCAAAATTTTTTAACCCATTCTAATCATGACAGTTTCATAGTTTTAAAGTTTGTCAATAGATGGCGTTAGGTGTATTTTACACCCCGCTATCATTTGGTTTTCCGCAACATAAATAAGTTAAGTGTGCAAAATATCCACCAGTTTTTACTTCTTTATTATTAGTATAGAAGATACATTGATTACAGATATATTACTTACGTGAGGAACGCTGGGTATGTTGTCGGAGGTCCTCTTGGTAAACCAGCCCCAGTAGGTGTGTGGGGGGAACGGGTAGTGGATGACCCCAATGACGGGGACTCCCCTCACCGCCACGCACACCATCGTCGTGACATACTGCAGCAGGCCCTCTGAAATATTTTTAAATATTTTATTAAGGGTACAACAGAGCAAGAGAATCAACTGCTCATGGAAAAGATTTTGGGCTCAAAAAAAAAAAACTTATGGGTAAATTACAGCATGCCACTAAAGAAGACAGTAAGAGACTTGCATATTTCCTAGTTTAACATAATTATGGCTGCCAAACAGACAGAATTTACAAACAAAATTACTACAACTCAACGCAATGAAAAGAAGCATCCTGAAACTGAGGAAAATAGAGAAAATTTGAAGTGAAATAGGATGAAGACAAACCTGACAGACGCTCTTAAGCATGCCCTCAAGCTGAAGTGGCAATGGGCAGGTCACATCACAAGATACACTGACAAAAGATGGCATTCACTGTCAACAAAGTGGCCTGGACCATTGGGAAAGAGAAAAGTCGGAAGGCCAAAGAAATGGTGGGCAGACGATATAGTAGAAACCGCTGGCAGGAACTGGTGGAGTCTTGGCACAGAGAGAGAGAAATGGAAATAAGTTTACACCCAAAAAGGGATCCATTTAAACACTAATACCAATAAATATAAGTACTAACATTAAGATAAAACAAAGTTAACAAACACATAATTATTAGTCTAAGCATAAGTATTAGAATAAAAACCTTTTTTATTATTATTATTATTATAACCTCCTCGCGTCATGGAGATCCCTGGAGGAGGCCTTTGTCCAGCAGTGAACGTCTTTCAGCTGATATGATGATGATGAAGCAAACAGGGAGAACCCTTGTAATACCTCCGAATGCTGTCCAGAAACACCATAACTCTTTACATACCTGTATATTCCTGAGTAGCGTCTAATGGGTCAATCCAAATAGTCACATCTTTGGTCAAAACATGCTCATCTATCATGTACTGTATCACTCTCTGCTCCTCAGACACAGAGTCCGTGTTGAGGGGCTGCTGGTCCTCACACTTTGCGTCATTGTTCGAATGTTCCTCAGAAACTATCGCCACGTTCGGAAACGTCTTCTTCAGGCTATAATACATAGCACAATGGGACGCATAATCCGCATCAGTGACGGGATCATTCGCCCCTTCCTGCGTCTTCCCTTTACTCTTAATATTCAACTTCTGGTGTCTACCCTCGTCCACCTTCACCCCTCCTCGCTCTGCAGCGTGAATAGCCCCTTTTAATAGCGTTTTCAAGTTGATCAGGTCACTTTCGTCGGTCGGGTATTCTGAGCCAGCGGATCGCCAGTAAATTATAACGAAAAGTATGAAAACTAAAGTGAAACACGCAAATTTGTTCACTCTCAGCGTTCCGCCTAAATTCATT
The DNA here is from genome assembly GCA_949699065.1 of Metalampra italica. Taxonomy (NCBI): domain Eukaryota; kingdom Metazoa; phylum Arthropoda; class Insecta; order Lepidoptera; family Oecophoridae; genus Metalampra; species Metalampra italica. Next base: position 10,470,706 of record OX452980.1, read on the forward strand.
GTGATTATAGGTTTGTGACTTGTTTATTTTCAAATAATTTGGGGACAAACTCTGCAAATTGCAAATAATAGACAAATTTATTTATTTTGACATTCAATGTCAGTCAATGAAGTATTCCTTTTCGTTCAAAAACAAGCACTACCCTAATCAATCAATGTAGTTTTGATTGATGAATATCGCGTTTTGTCTATGGTCAATGTTTCCAAGGATTTAGTAATATGGCTTAAAAGTCTTGCAACCAAGCCAAAATCACCTTAAAAAAAACAGATTTAGTAATTTTTGTGTTGGTTCAGAGTTTTTCCTATTTATTTTAAATAAATATAACTCCGAAAATTGAATCGTGAAGACATTTAAAGCTGTAAGACAACCGGAAAATGATTTTCACTGCCATTTACGATACGGTTAGTAATAATCTAAACAAATTCCTTAGCGGTTTAATTTGGTACCAACGGGTACCAAGTAAATAATAACCTTGAACTACCTATCTTTCAGGCGGGCTGGTGGACATTAGTCATTGCACTGAAAGTGGTTTTTATTACCACATACTTTTTATATACGTGGAAGAAGTCGAAGAAACGCTATGACCCGCTAAGCAATGGCAAACCTGTAGAATGGAATCCCTCCCCTCTAGTTGAACATGATGTTACAGTAGAAGAGCCCCCAATGATGGGTAAAATTGACGAAAGTGTACTTAACGTGGGCGCTACAAGCTTCCTAGGCTTTGACAAGGAGGAGTCCATCATGGAAGGTGCGCTGAAATCTCTAAACAAGTACGGAGTAGGGTCCTGTGGTCCTAGAGGGTTCTATGGGACAATAGATGTGCATTTGGAGCTGGAGGAACGTCTGGCTAAGTTTATGGAGGTAGAGGAAACCTGTGTGTACTCGTACGGCTTCTCTACCATAGCGAGTGCCATTCCGGCATACGCTAAGCGCGGGGATATTATTTTTGTGTTAGTATTTTTTCCTATTTTTATTTAATATATAATATCATTACAAGCTATGAAGCTGCACTTTTAAATAAAACACTATTTTTGAAACCTAATTTTTGGCTGCGGCAGTCCCTGCACATACTCCAGGAAAGTACCAGTTTCTAAATCTTAATGCCTTGCAGAGAATGCACATAACTCCCACTTTCATGGAGATGTAAAGGGATTTAAAGGCTATTAGAAATACCTAAGTTCTATCAAGAGTTTGGAGTGGAAATTCCAAAGGATGTATGTACCATATAGAACCTATTCTTGTTTGTATTCCTTTTCATTTGTCTAAAAAGTTATTAAGCCTTGAATAATTTCACCCTTTGAAATTTCCAATCTTCAAATATTACATTACTTGTTTGTTATGTAGTGGTTTAGACCACATTCCTCATGTTTGTCATAATCCAAACACTATTTTCAACCCCACAGCGACGAAAAAGTCTGGTTTGCAATACAGAAGGGCCTTGATGCAGCCCGGAGTACCGTGCGTTTCTACAAACACAATGACATGGACCACCTGGAAGAGTTGCTGTCCGAAGCCACCAAGAAGAAGGAGCTGAACCCACGACGAAGAGCATTTCTCATCGCCGAAGCCATTTATTTTAACACAGGGGAAATGTGCCCATTGAAGAGATTTGTGCAGTTGGCAAGGAAATACAAGCTAAGGATTATTTTAGATGAGAGTTTGAGTATTGGGGTAAGTTTAAATTATTGCAATGAAGTCAATTTGGTCATCAAAGATCGGGCACAGTGTCTCGCCCTGAGGGAGGCATATGTCTAGCAGTGGACTAATACAGGATGATGATGTCATATGGTAGTGGTTTTTACGTAGGTATGAAAAGTTGCAAAATTGATCAAACACTTTTAATATAATGTGTACTATAAAAATTAACGCCTACTTATCTGTTACTGCATGCCCCCGTTCGAAGAAAAGAAACAATTTGAACTATTAGAACAATTTATCAAAGGTGCTAACAAACAATTGATTTTGTTTGTTTTAACATTATGTAACTGGTGTTTGAGTTGTGGCTTGCTGCTAAGATGCACTAGTTGTGATGCGGATGCTATGTAGCATAATTGCTTTACTTTTTTGCATTATGTTATTACTAGCTAATAAAAGTTTTTTCCGCGCGAACAGCTTTTCCCGAGCTACCTTCATGAATGTAGCCTGTTTTTCTGAATAAATAAATAATTACGAGTGTTTGGATTTCACATTTTAAGGGAGAGGGAATGGGGGACGGGGGTGAAAATTTGCATTATTCTGTTCCCATTAATTCTAATTTCTTATTTTGTCTACATACATTTCATATTTCTGTAGTTAGGTCTGTTAAATCTTCTGTATTACTTCCTTTGTGCGTAGACAAACTGCCACAGTCAAATACCTAGCTTTTGACAGAACGGCGTCTGTCGGGTCAGCTGTTGAATGAATGAAGTTTTATCAAAATCTGATCCATAGGTTTAGACTTATCATCTAAACATACATGCAAACATTATATAAACTAATTTTGTCTGTAGGTTTTTTACCTAGGTACTTTTTTTGAATTTTTTTGGAATGTTTTGAATAGTTTTGGATAAATCACAATGTTCTTGGTCATTTCCAGGTGCTGGGTGCCAATGGGCGCGGCATCACTGAGCACCTGGGCGTGCCCAGGGAGGAGATCGACCTGATCGTGGGCTCGTTGGAGCACTCGTTCGCGACCGTGGGCGGGTTCTGCGCCGGCACACACTTCATCGTTGAGCACCAGAGGCTCTCCGGTCTGGGTGAGTGAATTTACCAGCTCAAATTTGTGACTCGTTGAGTCATCATCAACAGCCTATTAATATGTACCCACTGCTGGGCCACAGGCCTACCCTCTCAACGAGGACGTATGAGCTATAGTCCACCACGCTAGCCCAGTGCGGGTTGGTGGACTTCACATGCGCCTAAGAATTTCTTTTCTGGCGTACAGGCAGGTTTCCTCACGATGTTTTCCTTCACCGTTTAAGAGCAGTCAGTAAATGTGCTTAAGTTTCGAGAAAAAACCCATTGGTACATGGCCCAGATTGAAATGGACCACCCTCGAAATTCAATAAAAAAAAATCATTCAAATCGGTGCACAATTCGCGAAGATATCGCATAAGGGTCGGGGCAGACCAAGCTGAAATTTGCCCGTGCACTTTTTGACGCGCCATAGTTAAATGAACCATATCCCTATAGCCTCAAGAAACGTTGTATGAATGACCTCGAGCGCGAGGCGACGCCGACGTGCTTAAGTCATTAAACGATGTTGTTATTTAGGCTATAGTGATTTGGTTTATTTGCCAATGACGTCAAAAACTGCGCGGGCAAATTTCCGCTTGGTCTGCCCCGACCCTAACGTACACACAAAAAAATGTAGTCGAATTGAAAACCCTTTTTAAAGTCTTAACAAATATGCTTAAAGATGTTTTCCAGTTTCAATATTTACAATATTGTTACTGTTTCCAGGGTACTGCTTCAGTGCGTCGTTGCCGCCGATGTTGACGCAGGCCGCCATCTCGGCCCTGGACATCTTGGAGGAAAGGCCCGGCATCATCAGTGAACTGGGACAAGTCTCCGCCAAGTTGAACAGGTCAGTTTACTCTAGCCAATCAATCCATACTGTTAGGGCACAGGTAAAAAAATGATTTGTAAGGACAACTCTCTGGACAAAAAATTTACTAGGGCAAAAAAACTTTTTACCACAAAAAGAAATTAATGGTTGGGATTATATCTGATTGTCAGTGGGCAACCCTTTTTTTAATTGATCGTTCATTTAACAGCTTTCAGAAAAGAATCGATTGAGTTCCCAGAATAGAGTTTTTTTTTCAATTAGTCATAACTACTCATAAAAAATCTGAAAACTTGAAAAAATTAAAACAGTGAAACTAGGATACCACTCAATTTCGACACCTAACTGACAGGAGTTAACTTGTTGACCTCAAGTATAAGATAATAGTTTCCTGGTAAAATAAAGTACCAAATTTATACATTATGGTACTACTTACGTATCTATTAAGTATGAGAAATTCAGGTCATTTCCAATTGCTGATAACTCTAATTGATAAGACCTAACTACAGTACGAATGACTCATACGGAATGTATGTAATCAATCATTTATAACTGATTCTTTCGTTCTTAGAAACACCAGAAGTTTTACAATTACCAAAACTGAACTTAAACATTTTTTTATTTGTTTATACGGAAATTAGCTGTTATTACGGCAGGTTACGGTGTATCGCTGCACTCGTTGCATTCCTGATTTGTATACCCAGTCACTTCCATAAGACGCCGGTTTTTTCTAGTTTATTTAATAATAATAAAAATTTAAAAATACATTATTGGAGAAGTTTGCATAATAGGTACTGTATGAATTTAAATTAGGTTAGGTTATAATAGTATAAGGGCGTTTTTCTCGCCAACAAACTGCTTTGCAGTTTGGCGAGCAATTACTGTCTGTAAGGTACAAATTGTAAAATATTATAGGATAAACTTATAAAAAAACTTCTATCTAGTCTTTTGGTTTACAAAATTAAATTAGTACAAATCTACCTTTCAGAGCCCTAGCTCAACTGAGACACTATACATACCGCGGCGACGAACTGTCCCCAATCAAGCACATCTACTTAAAAAAAGAAGAGCTAACCGACCGGTTGAAGCATTCATACTTGCGCAACATAACCGAATACTGCCTAGAAAAGGGCGTAGCCTTGACAGTGGCGGCATATCTCAGAGACGTGGAGCATTCCTGTCCTGAGCCGTCGATCAGACTGGCTTCTAGTATTAAATTGAACGATGACAACATATCTCTAATCTGTACTTTGTTAGACGAAGCATATGAGAATGTTGGGCCGAAGCCAGAGCTTGTTGCTGTATGATGATTTGCTAGTTTTCTTTTGAATGGACAAAAATGTATGAAAGCTGGTCCAACCCACCAATTCACACGTATTGGGTGTCATGAAATGTGTCTTATTATGACATTCGAGACATAAGTAACACCCCAAAATCTGTTGAGTATCTATTACAGTTGAAGACAAAAAAATCACATATAAAGTATGAAAAAGTACATTATTAGCAAAATATCCCATAGGTATAAACAGTACAGTGTAATTTTTAATACATTTTATGTGAGAACTTTTGTCGAAAAAAAAAATTAAACTATCCCTTATATTATAATATCTTAAAGGTACACATTTTATTTTAATTAAATTTTGCACGGTCAATTAATTATACTCCTATAATATAGTTAGTTGGAATTACTCTGTTAGGCAGGGCTTGATAACCGATTATGAATTAGGTTATACCGGTATGAAATACGTACATTACCGTACCTGTATACAAGAAAGCCGCTAAATAACCGGTTAATAGGTTTCGTTCTCTAATTAAGTTCGCAAGTATTTCCCGGTTATAGCAAATTTATAAACGATCGAATGTAACCGTTATATCAATTCTGACCTAAAAAGAACAGCCAAACCGGTACAGAAAATTAACCGGTTTTCAAGCCCTGCTGTTAGGTAATAATAATTTTACGATATCTTGAAATTTTCTCATTGTATTTTTTTCCAAATCCAAGATATCAAATGTGTCACTTCAAAGTTTCATCAAAAGGTGTCCAGCCAAAGTAATAAGCATTTATAATATTAGTTAAAAGGGAAAACGAATTCTTTCTCTTCAATGTCTGTCACAGCAATTTATTTTTTACCAAGTAGGTATGTTTTTTAATCTTATTATTTTTAATTTAAACATTTATGTATTCGGGAAAGTATTTAATTTTTTAAATATAAGTCGCAAAGCTTTTTAATTTTAAACTTCAAAGTATTCTAAGTTCCTTGTGTATGTTTTATTAGTGACTAAATTCACAGAACTAGGTAGGTATGTGATATTTTAACACAAATGCAATTGTCACAAGTTATGTCATATAAATTGCTGCTTCAATATTGGTTAGTACAGTCGACCGCACGTCAGTGGAAACACTTTCACCTTGAGCTAGCCTGGCCTATAGGGAGTTTCAATACTATGAGAGACCAGTTTATACTGGTTTGTTTCCACTGACATGCGGTTAACTGTACAAATCAATGTCCAGCAGCGAAATGTCATCAATAAGTGTTAGAATGATTATTTTCATTCAAAAGTGTTTTTAAATTGAAGAGGGTTTATATTGTCTTTTATGTGGTTTTAAGTTCTGTAGTCACAAAAATGGCTGAAAAGCGCGTAGTAACATTTTAAGTGGAATAATATGCATTTAGTAATTAATTATATGTGAATATTCATTAGGTAGTACTGCTCTTCTTATATGCATTTATTTAAATAGTTCTGCATTTATACATTATTTGGTTTTATAATACAGAAAAAGGTGACATTTTCACGCATTTAAGGTGAGCCTTAGTTTTACTTAAATAGAAAAACTAAATAACGTAGGTATAATGAACATAATGTAGAGTGCGGATGGTGACCATCCAGAGTAATAATGGTGAGTTTCACAGTGCCTAAGATACTTGTGTGATAAGGTTTTAGCCAAAAATGTCCAAATAAGAAAGAAAAAGTCCTGCCTGATATGAGAGAAGGGAAAATCGATAATTTTGAGAAAGCAGGCAAAAATTGCCGACCTGTTTTTCTAGAATTCTATAAAAAACTTGAAATGTAAAAGAATAAAAGCAAAACGCCATGGAACAATAAATATGGCATCAATACACGGGACCAATTAAGGTGCCGTAAGCTGACGATAAATAATTTTATTTATGTTTAATGAAAATGTAATAATTTCACACATAAATTATGATAATAATTACAAATAGTCGCAACGCAAATGTTATATTATTCGTTAGTTTAATATTAGCAACGCACAGTGGTTTTGTTATTAATTAAATGAATATTTGATTACTTACTACAGATTTCTTATTTCCTATTAATTTTTAAATTCCTATAGGTACTTATATGTAATTAAATTCTTTGAACACTGTTGGTTTTGGTCCAAGAATATTATTATTCTTAGTATTTAAGTTAAAAAGTTTAATGATGAGAGTTTTGTTTAAGGTTTACAATTTGTTTAAGTTATTTAACAATTCCTAATGACCTAATTCTAAGTTACAAATCGCAAAACATCGCGATTAAAAGCTTGTTTTGAATGAAAGTTTTTTCATCGCGATGCGATGCTGTGACGGTTCTATTAAAAATCAAATTGCCTAAAATCGGGCCAAAAGTACGGGCTTTATTATGAATCTAGTTTTAAAGAGGTTCAAAAGAGTTCCGCTACCTTTACAGCTGATACGGCTGTGCTTATTCATTGTAACTATACATTTAGTCGCTAATATGTAAAATGTTTGTGCTTATTTAAAACCTGTGCATGTATTTACTTCCTACCTTAGACTGTCTATATTATGTCATACGGTTATTTATTTGTTTCTCACTCCGGCACCAATTCGTCGCTCATATGGCAATACCCGACGTTCCTTCTAAAGTCGGTTTCAGCTTGCGGGTGCAACGGCTTTCTTATCTCCATCAGCCGTCTGTCCGTCTCTAAAGCCTGGTTCTTGTACTGCAAATCCTTTGTTACTCTCTGGTGATGGTTGTACATGCCGTGGTATGTCGACCTGTGAATGATTTTCTTTTGTTTTCTTAAATTGTCTATGCAAAGTTTATAGCAATATTAATCAAAAGTGGCCGAATGTCGGACCTTGTGGTACACCCGTGCCATGTATGTGTCCACTTTCTGGAAAATTGGGGCAGCTCAGGGAAGTCAGTGAAATCCAGGGGGTCACAGTGATTGTAAAATGAGGGATATATTTCAAGATTTTTTTATGAAAGTACAAAAATATCGACTTGTAATAAGATTCATGTCATTAATGATGATATGCATTAACAAAATCAAAATCTCCAGTCCAGTATAAAACAAAATCAAGTCACTACTGAGAGATTTCAGAGAAAATGCATTTAATAAACAAACAGAACTTACAGTGCATCTTCCAATTTCTTTTCCAGTTTATTACTGCTCAAATGTACTCTTTCATATTCCTCTATCAATCCGCGCATTGGTGCATCCTGAAATCGTATCTCTTGTTAATTAAGTATATCCTTACAGAAACTTTAATGTGCAAAGTAACGTATCATTTTTACATCTCACCTGGACTCTTTCAAGCACAGGTCTTCTGGTTCTAGTCTCCAGCCTTGTTTCAACCAATTTCGTCGGGTTTATTTTGTCTGCGACAGCTGCTCTAAGTGATTCTATCTCTCTGTCTAACCTCTGTAGGTTTGATTCCAACTGAAATACATTTAATTAGAAATCCCATTTTCTTTATTGTTTTACATTTACATAAATTAACCATTATCTAGGTTGTTGTGTGTCCATAAACTTTTTTTTTAATTGCCTCTATGTGATGTGTATTTCAGTTTATATTTTTTCTTCCTATAAGGTTATTTCCCGCTCTGTTTCTGAATTTATCAAACTTATTTACTTGCTACCTATAAATATTAACATTTACCTTATACTTCTGCCACTCCATCTCGTTCCTTGCCCTCTGAATGTCGTACACCCTCCTCCTCATTATCATCTCGACCTGTTGACTCTGCGCATGCATCTGATTTCTGGCTTGCTCCCTAGCCTTGAACATCGTCTCTCGCAAGGCTTTGGCCTCAGACATCAGCTGCTCAGCGATTTTTATTGTATTCTCTATGCAGTCGACATAGCTTTTTTCTGACATTGACCTGAATTAAAAATGAATTTTGGATTATAGGCAGACAAAAAAACGCCTGTATATATACTTTAGTATCTGTATTTAGTAGCCTGTATATATTGTTTAGTTTTGAACTTGTTAAAGATTTGAAATTCATGGGTGCAAATCCACATAGTTTAAAATTAATCAATTTCTAAAAAATGGTTCTAATCGCAAATTCTATATTGTCTGTCAAATCAGTAGGTACTCGCATGTTATACTAAATTATTATTATATTAACTTACTCTGCCGGTATCCTGGTAGGATCCAATTTGTACGATATATCAGAGCTCTCTCTATCCAGGTCTTTGACGTGGTACTCCAGAGTGAGAGTTTCGTCCTTGTTCTGTATCTCCCTCTCCAGGCGACTGAACACGTTGGTAAGCTCCTTGAGCTTCTCCCAGCCCATGTGGCACACGTCGGTCAGATTGCGTTTGCTATTCTCGATTATGTGAAGCTCCTAAAATATCAAAATTGTCTACCTACTCTTCGAAGAATAAGTTAATAAGAACTTAGAAGAATATGGAAAAAAACCATTTGACTTTAAATAAGTTACTAAACTAATTTAGAAGAAGCATTTCTGTTTAATTATTTACCTACCTACCTATATAATGAAAATAGTCTGGATTTTACCAATGCCTTCTATAGTGTAGATCACATAATAAATCTCATTTGTACGCTGATATTTTGATACTTTTAAAGATAATCCATCATGCTCGTCGATTAACTTAGAATCCAGTACGTACATACATAAATGCTGATTTTCCACAAGGTTCTCTACTCGGTCACTTTTTATTCCTAATGTTCGTCATTCCAGCTCTTAGCCATAATTTATGTTAGTTTAGTAGAGACTCAATATGGTTGGTGTGAATCTTATCGAAATACGAGGCAGCCTTTGTTTGAGTTAGTTATGTGTACCTATCAAAATTAGTAAGTACCTTATTGAGTTCTTCTCCAAGTTGGTCCCTGGTCAACTCTGGCGGTACTCTTTGGTCTCTATTTGAGAGGCATTGTGAAGACACCATGAGTGGTATCTGAAGGGACTCCAAATGCAGCTCAGTAGCGTTCTTCTCTTCTTTTAAAGCACGGATCTCGTCGCGTACTCGTTCCCTTGTGAACCTTTGCTTTTCGCGCCACGATTGGACTTCGAATATCCTGTAAATTATAAAGTCTAAAAAAGTCCTGTCTTTTTTTTCTTACGACGCAGACTCTGAACGTAGGCTGTTCTACAAGTAGCTCATCAGCGAGCTATACAGTACCAATTTCTTAAAATTAGACGACCTGAAATAGGATTCACCGAGGAACCATATTGGAATAACTAAGATCGCCGATAGGATGTGGTAGTGAGTAGAAGTGGCGGGTTTTGAGGTGGAGACAGTGCAACTAGGACCTACGACCTGAATAAGACGGAAGAGGCTGGTGCGGAGGGCGGAGGACCCGGTGTGGAGGCGCGCATGGGGACGGCCTAATCCAGTCCAGCAGGTGGATACTGCTATAATATGAACTGGTAAGTCTAATAAATATAAAATAGGCGTGAATCATAGACGATTAAGCCCGTAAACGCCTTTTATGCAAGCCTAACACAATCATATTATCACAAGCAGGGCGCCGCGCACGTCATGTTAATCATCACAGTTCCATACAACCAATCATGATGTGGTCCTAGTTCATCCTCGACCGTGCGATGTACCAATGGGTTTTTCTCGAAACAGTTACATTTAACTACCGACTGCTTTCAACATCGTGAGGAAACCTGCATACGCTGAAAAAGGAATTCTTAAGCGCATGTGAAGTCCATCAACCCGCTCTGGACTAGCGTAGTGGACTAATAGCCCTAACGCCCTCGTTGAGAGGGTAGGTCTGAGCCCCAACATTGGGGACACATTAATAGGCTGTTGATATACCTACCTATCTCGCATTAACTCGTTGTTAAGATAATTGTCCCATCTTGTCGTGACGGCAGTCTCGTTCCTCAGCTGGTTAGCTCTCTGCCGCAGCCCACACGACTCGAAGCGCCTCAGTCTGGCTTCGTTCTGCAACCTCTGAATGTTCCTGGTCCAGTCCACAACGCTCAGGCGAGGGTGGGGCTTCTCGAAAACTGGTATAGAACCGTCCATATTGGAGGAAAACACACAAATGGGTTGACCTGAATTTGAAATTAAGCCAGGCCTACTTTCTCAGGAATGTTAGATCAATATTGAATGATGCCTTGTTACCAAGTTAAGTTAACGATTATATTGCAAGCAAGCCATCCCCCATTACACAATTTATTGTTTTACTAGAATTAGAATATCTATTTACTAATGAACTTGTGAAAATAATATAATTAGTTAAAGTTCTGAGGCTCACAAATACTATATTAATCTAATGTTCGTTCAAGTTTCGCGCCTAAATAAATGGCTGGCGCTATATTTGTCCTCTTTGGGCCAAACTTGCTTTCTTTTAAAACCAAGACACTAAATCATTCAGCCTGAGGTGAGGGAAACGAATTCATACTTATTTTTCAAACACCTGTTTGACAATATTTTGCTGACGAGCTAGAAGGGATTTTATTGTAGCTATTTGTCTTGTGACGTGATGGATGAGCACTGTGTTGGTTTTCGGAATCTGGGTGTTTGTATCGTAGGTATTGAGTAACCCATCCACAAGCTTATGTCCACCCGTCCATCCACCCGTGTGTGAAATTATTTGTCCAAAAACAGTATTATTATTATTATTGTCATATACGAAAATTGATTAATTCTTCAAATCGTCAATTCTTTACAAAATTACAAACAAGTCAAGATGCAAACTGTCTGTGCAAAAAGTCTCAAAAGGGATGATGACACGACACATCAATCAAATCAATCGACAACAAATTTTAAAAAAACAATTTAATATGGCCGCTAGCTTTTGTTGAATGGAATGGAAAGCTATGCATAATTTACAGATAATTCTGTTATTTTAGGTGTTAATTCAGTGCTAAGCAGTATTCAATAGTGTCATTAACTGATATTTAATTTGCGTGTAGTGAATATCCTCTATTTTCGCCTCTAAGCAAAATGTAAGTTGATGAAATATCGTAAGGCACTTCTGCTTTGATTTCTTGTTTGTAATTACAATTTGTGATTAGGTATGACGATAGACGCGGCAGTCGCGGCGGCGGACGCGGTGGGAGCCGTGGCGGTGGCAGAGGTGGATTTCGAGGCGGGAGATCAGACGACAGATCGCAAGAACGGGGTAGCCGCTTCGGCGGAGGCAGGGGCCGTGACGGCGGAGGCAGTCGAGATGGCGGACGAGGTTTCGGTGGGCGCGGCGGTCGCGACGACTTCCGCGGCAGCTTCAAACACGACCAACCCGGCCGCGACCTTCGTAAAATCCGCTGGGAAGGAATCGAACTCACTCCCTTCCAAAAGAACTTCTACGTTCCCCATCCAAACGTACAGAGGCGGCCTGTCCCCGAAATTGAGGCCTACCGCAGCCAGAACCAGATCACTGTAAAAGGCCGAGAGGTGCCTGCCCCTAGCATTTATTTCGAGGAAGGTGGCTTCCCTGATTATGCTATGAAGGAGATCTTGAAGCAGGGCTTTCCGCACCCCACTCCTATTCAAGCCCAAGGCTGGCCCATAGCGTTATCAGGCAGAGATATGGTCGGGATTGCTCAGACCGGGTCAGGGAAGACTTTGGCTTACATTCTGCCGGCTATCGTCCATATCATCAACCAACCACGTTTACTGAGGAACGATGGCCCGATTGTTCTTGTATTAGCTCCAACTAGGGAATTAGCCCAGCAAATTCAGCAGGTAATATTATTATTCACCTTAACACATTTTAATGATAATCTGATATGGTGTTGGAAACAAGACTGCCTGCTTTTTAATCCAGCATTATTCTGGCTAGTTCCAGTCTGCTATTGACTATGCCTTGTAAATAATGCTTTTAACAAAATCCAATGAGAAAATTACAACTTGGGCCACTTTTGTTTGATCAAAAAGAAATCTCTTGCCTTCAAGTGGCATACATGGGAATGCGACTGATAAAAAAGGCAATAGAAAACCTATTGTCTTTGAAATTGTGAGGCACGACTTTTATTATTAATCTATGATAAAATATTTTGACTTTTTTAAAGATTGAATTATAAAGACAAGCTTTGTTTTTCATTATGCCGCACCAGACGTTGTGTGCGATGAACGGAGTCGCAGCGGAGGATCTCGATGGGAATCCCAACGACTCAGATATGTCACGCATTGTAAATTGACGTTTCAACTACTAATAATGTAGTATTTAGCTTATTACAGGCAGGCTATGTTCGAAAACCTATGCATCATTCGGGGAAAAATTTTTTGAAAAATCAACTTTTTAGAATGTTATATTCCAAATTCAAAATTTATCTTGCTAGGTTCAGGTTTCTGAACGTAACCTTAGCGTTTTAGTTGTTGTTAGCACCTTGTATTTTGTTTATGACTTTATTTCCTGTTTAAATCACACATTGTATTTCTTTAGCCTCTATATTTGTTTCTTATTCTTTCGCCTCCTCTCTGTGCTTTCCTTTCGTTTTTAGTTTGTTCAGAAACACTCGAACAAAATTACGTAAACCATAGATTTTTCCAACAAGTACAGTGCCACCAAATTTCATTTACCTGTAGGTGGTGGCTCTGTAACATTACATTTTACAAAGCAATAAAAAAACGTGTGTTTGTACACAGATAGGAAAATGTTGGTGGCACTTTGCTTATTTTCTGCACAAGTGAATAAATTTTACTTTTTGTTATTTTACTCATACCAACATTGGTGTTCAAAAGTCTACCATGAAAGGGTATATTATGCGAAACAGTACCAGAGGAAAAAAACCCAGAGGGTTTTCCAAAGCCATAGACAAGTTGTTGAGTTTTGTTTTTACTCTACGCACATAGGTAATGCGGCTTCCAGAATCTATTAATGTTACCTATAATAAGTGACTTGTTTGTAGAAAGAAATAACCAAAACGTGTTGCTTTACTTTCTAGAAAACTTTTTAGTGATGGAAAACATTTAGAGAAAACCTGCATACGCCAAAGATTAGAATTTGTATTCTGAGGTGTATAAAGTCCACCAAAAAGCAGATTGGGGCACCGTTTGTTGGACAGGGGTTTGGCACAAAAGATCACAAGAGGGTCAGTGTCCCCAAGTATACCTGGTCCCCTAACAACATAGAACTGGTGCAAAGCTCTATTTTGAATCGGATTTTTTTCCCATCTCGACACTTTTTAGGGTGCCGAGATGGGAATAAACCACAGAAGGTACCTTTTTTCATCAGGAAATATACATCTAATGATGTTTGAATAGCAATCTTAGTTTATGAATTGAGTTCCCTTAGCTATACCCTTTCATATTAGCCTTTTTCATGTATAATCGACTCATTTTCTTTAGACCACTTGGGAATAATTCGCGTCAGGTCCAAATCGCGTATTAATATTGAACTAAACGCGAATATAGACATAATGCGTTTGTAGTCTGGACGAACAGCGATTAGACCAAACGCGAATCGGACTTAACGCGAATTATTCCCATTTGGTCCTATTGACTGGTGTTGGGTGGGACCACAGGGAAATAGTTATTAGCCCACTCCACTAAAAACCTTGATCAAAAACAAACCAGTTGTCAAAATACAGTTGTAATATGCCTAGCCTAGTCTGCCTCCACAGGGTAACGTAAAACATACATTTGACTCCCTAACAAGGGGACGTTGTATTATTTTGTCATACTTTCCCTTATAACTTTGTTTTGAAAGGGGGTAAAACACCATTTGTGATACAAATCCCTTTTAGTAACGACATCGCTACGGCTCATGCGGTCAGTGCTCGGGAGATAGGCCAAAAATAGTTTGATCTGCCCCATTGCTGCAGGATGGGGAGCGTTGATATACCGTGCAGTTTTTTAATTGAACCCTCCCCAGCTGCCAGGTGGTTTTTTTCCGATTGTTTATGTTCATTTTCCAAATCATTCTTGAAAATATTGTGTAATTAACACTATTTCCTGAGACCAGAAATCCTTGGTTTTTGAAAAGGGGGCAGAACCAACTTTCCTGTTTGGCATTCTAAGGCCGTTTGTCCACCGCCGCCGTCACCGTTTCTCAGTGACGGCCCGGTGACAGCGCCGGCGGACAAACGGCCCAAGGAGGCAGATTGGAATGAATAAAAAACATGAAACTTTCCAGCTTTTTAAATTGTTTTTTGGCGCTGTTCGGGATAAAAATTTGCGTATGTTTTAATATCCTACAAATGTGTCATGGGGTTGCAGGTGGCGACGGATTTCGGTCAGAACGTGCAGGTTCGCAACACGTGCATCTTCGGCGGAGCGCCGAAGGGGCCGCAGGGGCGGTGCCTCGAGCGGGGCGTCGAGATCGCCATCGCCACTCCGGGGAGACTCATTGACTTTTTGGAGAAAGGTAATGAACAAATAAACATTAACCACTATAGAAATAGATGGCGCTGTACTACGCGAAGAATACACAATAGCGGACTCTTTTGGCCCATGTTTCATGTTCGTCTCTTCTATTTTATGTTCCTTATTTATTTAATCGTATGGCGTTTATTTATAAATAGGTAAATTTAGCCTCATACGTCAACATTCATTCTCTATTCTGGAGCCATTCCGCAGCGTCAGGTGTGAGATCGGTCAGGTCGGTACAATGATATATGTTGTTTATGGGTTTTATGAACTTCTTGAACCACTTTTTTTTATTGTCAAGTTTGTTTTTAAAGCTGTTTACTGACGTAGCTGTTAACTGTTTAGGACGTATTGATGCCCCATCAATAACGTCCAACAGAAGCTCTTTCCATATGCTCATGAGCCGGGTATTGACTGTTATGGCCTGTTATATATGGAGAGGAGTTAAGTATCAAATATTGTTAAAGGTACAACGAACCTGAAGAGGTGCACTTACCTGGTGCTGGATGAGGCCGACCGGATGCTGGACATGGGCTTCGAGCCTCAGATTAGGAAGATCATCGAGCAGATACGACCTGACCGACAGGTAACCAAAAAATTCGGAAAACTATGATGGTTATTCTAAAATATTTCCGGCTTTTATGGGCGTAATGTGAAAACGTCCTCAATTTGCCATAATATACAGTGTCTAATTGTCAAATGGTCAAAATGTATAGTGCCAAAAATGGCCAAAATGTCCCAATTGTCAAAATGTATTGTGCCAAAAATTGGCAAAATGTCCCAATTGTCAAAATGTAGAGTGCCAAAATGTCCCAATTGTCAAAATGTATAGTGCCAAAATGTCCCAATTGTCAAAATGTATAGTGCCAAAAATGGCCAAAATGTCCCAATTGTCAAAATGTAGAGTGTCAAAATGTTCCAAGTTACAAAATGCCCAACAATTGTACATATACATGATTACCTGTCTATATAGAATACAAACTACACTAAAAGGGGAATAAATACACATTTTATAAAATTATCATATCATCTATTGAAAATTCTATTTTATGTTGTTGTTGATTTTTCAATCAAATAAAATCATTTGATCAGCAAATAAGTTTATTTATCATCTTCATTCACTTTTAGGTTCTCATGTGGTCAGCCACTTGGCCCAAAGAAGTGCAGAACTTGGCCGAGGAGTTTCTGAACGACTACATCCAGATCAACATCGGCTCCCTGACCCTGTCGGCCAACCACAACATCCTGCAGATCGTGGACATCTGCGAGGAATGGGAGAAGGCGGACAAGCTGGTGACGCTGCTCCAGGAGATATCCTCAGAGGAGGAGACCAAGACTATCGTATTCGCCGAGACTAAGCGCAAAGTAAGTTATACAAAAGCGTGAGTGGGGTCGGGGATAAGACGCTGTGTATCATATCGAAAGGTCCGAAGTTAGATCCCCGGCTGGGCCATGTATGGACCAATGGGTTTTTTCTCGAAACTTAAATACATTTACTGACTGCTCTTAAACGGTGAAGGAAAACATCGTGAGAAAACCTGCATACGCCGAAGAAGAAATTCTTAGGCGCATGTGAAAGCCACAAATCTGCACTGGACTAGCGTGGTGGACTATAGCCCGAACGCCCTCTTGGAGAGTGTAGGCCTGAGCCCCAGCAGTGGGGACATATTAATAGTCTGTTGATTTGATTCACTATCCGGCCGGATACTACTACTACAACCACTCAATGCGATTTCAATGTAGGTGGACGAAATAACGAAGGCCATAAACCGCGTGGGATGGCGGGCGCTTGCCATACACGGCGACAAGAACCAGCAGGACCGCGACTACGTCCTCAACCAGTTCCGACAGAGGACCGGCGGCATTCTGGTCGCCACCGACGTCGCCGCCCGGGGGTTAGGTAAGGTCGCTCTTAGCATTATGCTCCAAGGTCGTGGGGGGTACGGTTAGGGGGTCAAACTGCCGCTCGCGGCGCCACTAGCGCGTACAGTGGTATTACTGAGTCTCATAGGTATACCACTCGTAGATCTTCAAATCAAATGCTATTTATTGTGGATCGTAAGTACGTGGATGGAATGTCATAGGCTAGCTTAGCTGTGACCCGCCAAATGGTCTAAGAATTCCTCCACGTCTCATGTGTCCAATCCGAAAATATTGTAAAATTTGTAGTTTGTCCAAGTCTTTTTGTCAAAATGAGCCTTATATTATTTTGGGATTGGACGAAATTAGACTTGAACGTATTGGTAACCACACCCATCAATATTATACTTAGCAAATTACAAAAGTATAATTAATAGTAATAAATGAATAAAATAAATATTTTAAAAGAAAACTATAAGGCTGACTTAACAGATAGCATATTTATTAACCCGATCATGTAAAGGTGACTTAGATGAAATATACGATGATAGGTCTTTATTCTAAGGACGTGTGGTCGACTGTACCACATTGTTTACGACATACGCTAGTGGCGCCATCTGAATCGAGGTTTGACGTCCCATTCTCATCTCGAATCTCTTTGTAGATTGGAATAATGTATAGGTTCGAGATAACCATTTTATATAAGACGTAATATCGATGAGGTTTTAGTTGATGTATTCAGGGCTCTTAAACAGAATATTGTATATATCAAAAAAACAAAATGTTACACTAGGAAGGGAACCAAATAACAGTATGAACCGGAAGCTAAGCTAGATGATTTTAATGACACTGTAACTTGCCCAGAAGTTGATTATCTTATGTTTGAGCCACCTATTCACAAGCTAAACTAAAACAACGTCCAAAAAGACGTTTCCAAAATGGTGGTGATGTTGCTCCCGCCGATGTTAAAGAACTTATAGACGAAGAAGGCATCAAACAGAAGATTTTAAGTGAAACAGTTGCGAGGTCTTTTATCGTTGAACGATCGGGTGAATCACCTCGCACTGTTCGGCCGGGGTGTTCTGAAGGTCTAAGAGACGTGTCAGGAGCGTACGGGAGGTATTTGATGCCATTGCTAAGTGAATTTATGACAACGGTTGTAAGTAACTCAACCTAATGAGAAATGTGGTTCCAGTATTCACAAATTTCAATTTTGCACGGCTATTTCTCTATTCCAGTCATTGAATTTGAAGGCGACGGGGAAGGAATGAACAGTCTCACAATTTCGATGACAATTTTGTTTTTGGGAATGATTAGTTCGGCTGTTATCCAAAAATTTCCAAAGTGACTGATCATTCTTTCCTTGCTATTCATTCAATTCGCGCAATGGACTTGGTCCTTGATTCATAGTCTGAAGCGATTCTGATAAGTTAGACCGTGTCGCCCGCGGTTCCCCCCCGCATGGATTAAGTCTTTGTTTCCATGGTAGTTTATGTTCATCTCCATGTCAGAGGCTACGTGTGTGCAAAATGTCATGAAGATCTATTGAGTAGTCGGGCCGTGACAAACAAACTCGCAAACAAATTCAATTTTAGATAGAATTCGTTTGTTAGCCAATGATGTATGTAAATACGATACATACAAGTAGCTAACTGGTCAAATAGGGCAAGATAAAAGCGTCGCATTCAATGAAGTTATGCTTTACTGAATCGCTTCTTTGAAGCGATAAAATATGTGTCGCTCGCTGCCAGCATTACAGTATAGGTCACAATCGACGCCATAGTGAAGGGAAACATCGCAAGGGAACCCGTAGATTAATGTGTAACCTTAATAGCTTTTATGCAGCGAACACTTGGAGACGAGAGCAAGAGTTAAACACAAGGGCTAGATCCCATAGGGTCGCAGTGTCACCGGGTGGAACTGTCCCCCCTACAAGAAGTCTCTGGGTGACATTAAAACTCAAGGTGGCCAACATAAGAATGACACAATGCTCTACACAAGTGAATATTGGAACATAGGCCACCAAGTACCAATCATATTGACACTGCAATGGTTCGATGATCCTATTATAAGAACTTTTTTGGGTCATGATTACTGAATCTTCAGGTAGATCCAAGAGTATAGTCCTTAGATCTCACACAAAAATATTTACTCAAATCTGTCAGAAGTTTCAGAAATTGTGGTGCCACTGTTTAAATTTCCATGACTGACTTGGCATTATTCTCAATTGTTTTCATTTCAGAGGCGCATGCGTGCAGAGATAAGGGCTAGCCCAGCGGTGTGTTGCTGACCTCGCGATCATTATTAACGATAACGATTCTAATGACGGAATCATTAATGACAGCATAGTTAACACTGTCAGCGCACACTGTTTAAATGAGCATGCTGCCTCTAGAAAAATAAATGTTTGGGAGATATACACGAAGTGAATAGGAATTTATAACGATGGTCTTACGGTTAAAACAACTTTTAAATTACCTTGTGTATAGGTTTATTATCATATTAGTTTTGATTTGACCCTTTAACATTAGCTCAACATTTACATCAAGTTCAGTGCAATAAAATACGTACCTGTTAAGACGAGTAAAGTAAATTTTGGGTTATGGGATGTAAAACCATCAAACATAGAGCAATACATGCTTGGTTAACTGTCATGAGAGATTTACTGCAAAAAGGGCCTGCCCTACGCCACCTGACCACTCGTCGAATTATTGTCGCACACATACGAATCGTATGGGGACGTATAAAGTCAGCACACCGTTGTACTCTTGGCCTACAACACTCCGGAACCACTGAAGGGCATAATACAGTTATTTCCAGCTTCCACAGCGAGCCGCGCCCGAATTTAAAGGTAAATATTTGCCGAAACTTTTATTTTGGAGAAAGAATTCTTTGCTGTCAGGATTTCGAAATTTAACAGGCTTTCGATTGACTGTTTCATACAGTTAGCTCGTAAAAGTTAAATGCAGCTTCGTAATTTTGTACACGAGCTATAATTTGCAATAGTCATTGGTTACGTAAATAATTTTTATTCTTTATTTCAGAAAAAAATGTTAAAACTTCCCTTTGCTTCTTGGGAGTTCCACAAGGTTCCCACTTGGGCATCTCTTATACAGTTTCTATTTAAAAAGATTTCTTTTCCCAAAACGTCAAATGTTGTGCACAAATCCGCTATTGCGTTGCTTTTTGACAAATAAATGTTTTCTCGTACGGGAGCGGAGTCATTTTTATTTCTAACATGTAAATTTCCGCGCAGATGTGGAGGACTGCAAGTTTGTTATTAACTATGACTATCCGAATAACTCTGAGGACTATGTACATCGTATCGGACGCACCGGACGTTCACAGAACACGGGCACGGCTTACACGCTGTTCACTCCCAACAACTCCAACAAGGTAACTCATTTGTACCGTTATAAGGTTCTGAATAATTTTCTCTTGTAAAACTGGCAACTGAATAATAGTTTTAAATTTTCTAAGATTAGGTACTGATATTGGCTTTTAAATCAACAAATTGGCACTCGAGTTACATAAGCGTCGCCCTTAAGTTGTAAAGAAAGATTAATGGTTGTACGAGTTTGTGTCGTGCAATTTTTGTTAATTAGGTACCTCGTATCAAGAAATTAGGAACTAAAAAATAAAACCCTTCTCAAGTTTCCTTTGAACTCGTCCAAACGTTCGATTGTAGCGTTGGGACTAGATCTTCACGCAGCTTTCCTTGACTTATAGGGTCTTGGAGCACATATTTATATTTCGTGACAGTTTGTGCAGTTTTTTTAAAGTCTAAATGTTTTCCCAGGCTAAAGACTTGATGGCTGTGCTGCAAGAGGCCAACCAAGTGGTGAACCCCAAGCTGTTCGAGCTGGCGCAGTGCGGCATGGGATTCAAAGGGAAATTCGGTGAGCTATTTTCGCACGTGACAGTATAAAGTGTTATGGAAAATCTAAAAAGGAGTACATACATACATATATATCTTCACGCTATGTCCCTGGCGGGGTAGGCAGAAAGAACGGAGCGCCGAGTATCGCGATCCTGACACACCTCTTTGGCTACGCTCAGTCTCATCATTCTCTTCATACACGCTCGCCGCGGGACGCGAGTGCTCTTTACGTGTCCGTCTGTGAGCACCCGCTCTATCTGATCCTCGTATGTCAGTCTAGGTCCCCGGCTCCTTTTGCCAATCACATTCGCTAAAAAGGAGTAAATTGAGATATTATTGTTAAGATAGGACTTGGATGAAAGTTTGTATTGCTGATGCAAATTGATGAAAGCTGGTTGCGAAATGAGCAGGACTCAAATTTAAATCTTAAACAGGGGGGTTTATTCCGTTCCGATGTTATGTTTCCGTGCTATATTCACGACATGTACAGTCGATCGCACGTTAGTAGAAACACTTTGACCTTGAGCTGGCCTAGCCTATTAGGGAGTTTCAATACTATGAGAGACCAGTTTATACTGGTATTATTTCCACTGACGTGCGGTCGACCGTACGATAGTTTATGAATGTGTTCGATTTGTAACGTGTGTTTCGTAGTGAAAACAGTGTTCTACCATAAGGTTGAAATTGGCTTGCACTTGCCATGAAATGAACTATATTTTCTTTCGCTAAAAATATTCTGATAATTTCTAATGTTGTCCTTAACATTTATTGTGGTGACGTCAAGCTATGCTTCTCATGCGTTCTTCGAATGGTGAGCCTTAGCGATATTTTCAATTGTGCGTGGATCCTCGAAGAATGACGGGACGTTTCGTCGCCCGGCTTTAAACTTCTACGTACACAATTTTAAATAAAATTTCTATAACAATCCTTATTCACTTCTACACAGAAATACTAAATGAATGTTCCATGTTCCACATTGTCAGGTCGCAGCCGCTACCGTGACCGCGACGAGAGCGACGGACGGTCGGGCGGGCGCGGGCGCGGCGGGCGGGACGGCGGCGGCCGCGGAGGCCGGGGCGGCCGCTTCGGCGGCGGCGACAGGGGTAACTAAACAGTCAGATTGATTGTGACCACTTTTTTTGCATATGCAGCATTGTGAAGCTTTATTCTCTTCCAGTGAACGATTTTGCTTCTTGCATTTGTAATTCAGCTGTGGTGAAAGGTCTCCGGAGTCCGGCATTCAGTTCGCCTCTTGTACAATACATAAATTAAGCACTATATCTAGGAAACTATGTCATGATAAGGTTTATCACATTTCGGTTTTTAATGAAAGAAATGTTAAGTACAGTCTACCGCACATCAGTGGAAACACTTTGACCTTGAGCGTTTATACTGGTTTTGTTACCACTGATGTGCGGTCGATCGTACAAATGTAGCATTACCAAAAACGAAATAAAAAGTGATTCAACAAAATCACCATGATCAGTCTTTTGAGGTCTACTGATGGATACCTTGTTTAAATCAAAATCAGTCCCACATAGGCTGTATGCTGTACAGTGTATAGAAATTGTAAACAATCTTGGTATGCCATGTCATGCTGATGGTTGTTTTTCGTTGATGACTAGATATCCACATACCACCCATTTCCAAACACAAACATCTGAGGAATTAAACCTTTTGCACAGATAATTTATAACATTCTACCAATTGGTCCTCCACTCTCGGGTCACCTTTTTATTTATACATTTTATTTCAGGAGGCTCCTCCAGATGGGACGAAGACTCTTCCAATGGCTACGGTCAAAGCCGGAGCTTTGGAAGCCGAGACGGTGGCTTCAACAAGGACAGAGACAACGGCTCGGGCGGGGGCTTCCGTGGGCGCGGGGGCGGCGGAGGCCGAGGCGCTCCGCGCGGCCGCGGCGGCTCTGGCTACGGCCAGTCGCAGTCCGGCCAGGGCTTCGGCCAGAGCTATGGGCAGGCTCCGAGCCAGGGGTATGGACAGACCGGCCAGAGTGGCCAGAGCTACGGGCAGGATCAAGGCTACAGCATGCCTCCGCCCCCGACGAGTTACTACAATATGTATACTCAGCCGCCTCCACCGCCCAAGTAGATCTTATAGGACAATTTGTTTTGATTGTTTTTGAATTGGACACATGTTGACTTTAGATACTATTCCTAGACTTTGAGTCCAGATTGGTCAATCCGTCGACGTCCGCTTTTTGGACCCAGGTCCTCAGTAGTGTTGCCGAATAGTTAAAGTTGACAGCATCATCAAATGCTCAAACAAATGTCTATGCAAGAAATGGAGCAAAGTCATGAAGTAAGCAATTCACTCAACAGTAGACATATTCTTTCGTACTTACAAGTGTAAATTCGATATTAATAAGTTTTTCTGAGTGAACGCAAAAAAATATCACGTCGTCTATAGTATCTCTGGCTGTTCAAATCAACAGCCTATTAACATGTCCCCACTGCTGGGACTCAGGCCTACCCTCTCGACGAGGGCGCTCGGGCTATAGTCCACCACGCTAGCCCAGTGCGGGTTGTTGGACTTCACATGTGCCTAAGAAATTTCTTCTTAGGCGTATGCAGGTTTCCTCACGATATTTTCCTTAACCTTTTGAGAGCAGTCAGTAAATGTACTAAGTTTCGAGAAAAAACCCATTGTTACATGGCCCAGCCGGGGATCGAACTTCGGACCTTTGGATATGGTAGGTAGGCCGCTTCTTATCCCCGACGCTTATTAATACTTGTGTCTAATTGAAAAACAATCGATAGAATTATTTAGTTAGCGCATAGTGTTAAGTCTTGTGAAATATAGAATTGCCACATTCTATTTGGGTTTATTAGAGAATTATAGACCAAGGTATCCAAAACTAGATACAGAATAGTACAGTATTCTTTTATTCCTTCTCAAATTATGTTTATTGTCATTCGGTACGTAGTTAAAAATGTGTGACATTCCTACATATTTTACACTATATATTTTTTTTCTGATTGCTGTCTGAAATGTGCGATTTCCTAACCAATTTTAATTTAATAAATGTAATTTTAAGAATATTTGATTTTATTTTAAAACAACGCTACCTACTATTTATAAACTTTTAAAAACTGATTCCCCAGAAAGATAACTTGATACTTTTTATGTAGGATAATAAAATAACAAACAAAATTTTTATTAACACACTTTATTCCTACTTGATAAATTATACAGAATATTGATTTAATTCTTTGATACAACTTCAGAAACAAATAGCTGTTGACTTCTTTATTCTTGACAGACGGGGGCAGACCTTTACCAGACAAAAAGAACACTGGAAGAATCATACATACGCCTTGGTTCATTTTGTTCCTGAAGTTTCACCAAAAAGAGAACCCATATGGTCTTGAAACTAGCAGGTCTAGACAGTTAGTGGTGGGCCACAGCTTCTTTGTTGGGGTCGACATAGTCCACCTGCTCCTCAGGGTTGTGGGGCCAGAAGGTAGGCTTGTTGATCGGGTCCAGCGCATCATCAGGATACGCGTCGCGGTAGTCTTCTAACGTCATCTGGTCGTACGGCAGCAGAGCCTTTGTCTCGGCGATTTCCTTTTCATAGCTGGAAAAAGTAGTAAATAAATTTTGAAATTGAACAGGAGTCGCATGCTAGTCAATATATAGATATGCTCATTTTATCAGCACTGGCTATCAGGTGGGATTGAGGTCAAGTTTATTGGGATTCTTAGGCTTGAAATGTGCAAATTTATCTATAGTTAAATGTGTTAAGTTTAGGATACAGAACCAGCTAGAAGGCGAAAGCATAACATACTATGTTGAAACAGAATACTAGTTTTATACAAAACTTGTTATTTTATTTCCTGCGGCCTTTAACCTTTTTTTTTGCTTGGCTCCTAGAGTTGTTTTATAGAGTTGGTTGTAGAGTTTAACCTTCCTCAAGAATTGTTCTATCAAATACAAAAAGAATTAATTCGTTTTATTTTTGGATACAATTTACGGGGCATGCTCTACATGTGTTTCTATGACTATTACTTAGGAAATTCGATTCATATAGTTCAAATCCAGATAGTCCTGAGGGTTTATTTCAGAGGCTATGAATCAGGACAGAGTTACAAGAAATCTGATCGAAACTTACGCAGCAATAGAAGCGTTGGACGCCTGAATGAAAGCTTCGATGGACTTCTTGACTTCGGTCGCCTGGGCTTCGACCTTGGAGGTCAGGTTGTCGGCGGGGTACGGGACCTTCAACGCTTCATACTGCTTCTGGAAGTTGTCCACCATGCCGGGGATCGGCACGGTCTGCTTGTACAAAGCCCAGTCGATCTTCGGCGGCTCAGCCGGGTTGGCCAATAGCCTAAAATACAACGATATTTACCCAAAAAGCTCCGATGAAGAAAATTATGTAACCATATAGTCAAAACTAACCTTCGTAGATAACCATCGGACTTGACTTTAAATGAGGAAAGGTTCCCTCGCTGCTCGGCGGGGACCCTCTCCGCCAAAGCGGACCAGTTTATTGAGCTCTGTGCGATCCGTCTCGCCATTTTTTGGCGATTTTTCGATTCACAGCAAAAGCAAATCCAATTGACACGAAATTCGTCAAGCAACCATAGACAACTAGAGTTTACTAGGGTGGGTGTAGCTAATAAAACACTATGATTGACAAACCGGTCAACCCTTGCCTTCAATCAAGCACGCACGATGTAATAAAATCCGTCCGACCGACTGACTGACCCGATCGGATGGATTTTTTTGGCCGGAACCAGTGATATTGTCGTGAAGTGTTTGTGGTATGGTTTGTCTCAGTTTATTTTTTGGGAAAAATCCAAATTATGGGTTTTACTAAAAATTCTGAATTGTAGTTTATTAATTCCTTGTGGCTAAGTAAAGTTTGTGAAAAGCGCATTCCAAAACTCCAGTAAGTACGTTCTGAAATTGTCCGTTGTAATCTCTATTAAAACTGCTATCACTTTAGTAAAGATGTAAACGTTAGGATAATTCGCCGGCTGTGCCATAAATATATGGAAAAAGATTCTACATTTTTAATGATATATGGCTTAAAAGCCTAGTAACCAAGCCAAAACGTTAATAAAAAATGCCTTTTTCAAATGTGTAATTGGTTCATATTTGAATAGATGGCGCTAGTAGGTTATAAAAGACAGCAATGAAATTTTCGGTGGCAGATTCGAAATTGTTTCTAAAATCTAGGCAGGCAGGCAGACATGAAATAAATAAAAAGATTATTATTCGTATATAAGTATATTTATTTATTTACCTTTGGTATAATTTAAATACTAAACGGTACAAATAAGTTACAAACCTAAGATTAAGGTGTAGATATAAAAATGAAAATTCTTTCTTCTAAAGTACAAAACTAATTTAAATTCTAATTGACTTTTCCACTTAAATCAGTCTTGAACAACTAAATATTTTTTGTTTGGTATATTTTGTGATTTTGATACAAATTTTTTTTCATGCTCGAATCGAACAGATTCTTACAATCGTATTAGATTTCTGTATATATAAAAAATTACAATTTTTTTGATACAAATTTAAAAAAATTAATAGTTACATGGTACTTACTAGAATAGGGAATGTATATCTTAGTCTACTTTACTAACTAAATTGGTGCAAAAATTTTAATTTACCGTCTTATTAAATTAAGCTTTATCGTACTAAATAATTAAGCTTAGTTATTAACTTAACTTTGGTTGTTTTGGTACAAAATACAACTGTAGGATTTATTAAAGTCAAATCTAACTTAAAATATGTACATTACAATATTTACATGCCCTGGAACTGTCTATTCCACAAACCTCTACTGTTAATAAAAAATAAATACACTTGAGATTCTTTTTAAGCATGAGAGATAATTATAATAACTAGGTAGGTAGGTATTAATGTTAAAAAAAAACCTAGTTAAAAGTACCTAGTTAAAAAAAAATATTTAGACAATATAAAAATGAAGCCTGTAGATACCCAGGTGTTCATTGTAACTGATTGTATCAATTTAAAATGTAGAAAGAACTTGAACTTACTGATTTACCTACTTAGTTACTTAGAAATACCTAACTTAAAAATCATCATAGACAACCTATTTGGATGATCTCGATTGTTTTGTGGAGGACCTTAAATCATTTTTTATTAATTTAAGTTGGCAAAACATATATTTTTACACCGGGTTATTTGTATTCAAACGTTTCAACATCAATTCTTCGGGTACCTAACGCACTTTCATACTTTGCAGATACTAGACTGATGTGGTTTTTCTAGTCTGAGCGAAAAAAGGCATAGGTTCCATAAACCTCGACAGATAGTTCTGACAGCATCATCAATGCTCAATCAAATGTCTATGCAAGAAATGGAGCAAAGTCGTGAAGCAAGCAAGTCACTGAACAGTAGACACATTCTTTCGTACTTACAAGTGTAAATTCGATAAGAGTGAATTGAACAAAATATCACGCCGTCTATAGTATCTCTGGCTGCTCAAATCAAATCAACAGCCTATCAACATGTCCCCACTGCTGGGGCTCAGGCCTACCCTCTCAACGAGGGCGCTCGGGCTATAGTCCACCACGCTAGCCCAGTGCGGGTTGGTGGACTTCACATGCGCCTAAGAATTACTTCTTCGGCGTAAGCAGTTTCCTCACGATGTCTTCCTTCACCGTTTGTGAGCAGTCAATAAAACTTAAGTTTTGAGAAAAACCAAAAGCCCGGGGATCAACCTTCGGACCATGACATGATAGGCCGCGTATAATCCCCGACGCCACTGACGCTCTACTCTGGCTGCTCAATAATGAAAAAAAAAACGACGCCCTAATCTAGAATCAAACTTATAGAAAACGATTTGCAACCAAGCCAAAACGTCCTTTAAAAAATCGATCGATGTGTACTTTCTGAGTGAACGGAGGAACGGAACCTAATTTCACGCCGTCTAGTGTCTCTGGCTGCTCAATAAAGAAAAAAAAACCATAAAGAACACGAAAAGTAAATGCAGACGTATTCATAACTTGGTAGGTTTCTCTTTGAGTGGGTTGCGTTTCTCAGCGCAATGCGGCGAGTTGGAGCTCTGTCCCACGGTGCGGCTGCCCCACGTGGTCCTGCGCGCCACCGGGTTGTTCTTGCACAGCTTGAGCAGGTTGCTGTACGCCGCCCTGTATTGTCTATTGGTCGCCGCGTATATCAGCGGGTTGATCACGCTGGACGCCCACGCGAGGATCGACGCTATTATGTGGAGCCATGGATATCTGAAATTAAATTGTATATTTTTTGTATTTTAAATATTTTCATATACTTATGTAGGTATATGTGCCAGGAGTAAAGGATATCGATCTTGATGTATTGAGTATCGGACTTTTGTACAGTCGACCGCACGTCAGTGGAAACAAAACCAGTGTAAACTGGTCTCTCGAAGTATTGAAACTCCGTTACAACCTAGGCCAGGTTGTAACAAAGTGTTTCCACTGACGTGCGGTCGACTGTACTTTATTGTCAATGTTCCTGGAAAATATAGAGCGATTGTCAGTTCCTCTTTAAAATAGACATTTTCAATGTCAAAAAACGAAAGGTTGAAAAATTTGTAGATTGCACATATAACTTCCATGGATTGCACCGACTCTGTAGCATCAAATGCCAAAGAATTCGAGAAAGCTTGCAAAGGTCTGTGGAGCAAGCCATAAAATTGTTTAAAAAAATACATAAAATGCCTGTAACTTTTAAAAAAGCACCAGGCTTTGTAAGCTTTAAAAATAATAAAAAAGTTAAAAATAAAACATGCAACATCAACATGCATTTTTAGAATTTTTTAAACAATTTTATGGCTTAGCTTCACAGGCTTTTGCAAACTCTCTAGCAATACTTTTGATGATACAATACCACCGTAAGTTAGCTACTGCTCTCGGATTATCTTTGAGTTTTAGGACACTCTTCTTATAAAAAAGTTAAAAATAAAACATGCAACATCAACATGCATTTTTAGAATTTTTTAAACAATTTTATGGCTTAGCTTCACAGGCTTTTGCAAACTCTCTTGCAATACTTTTGATGATACAATACCACCGTAAGTTAGCTACTGCTCTCGGATTATCTTTGAGTTTTAGGACACTCTTCTTTAACATGACATGTTTGTCCGCAATATCAGCATTTACTTCAAATCATGTTTATGCTACGTACCTGATGCTGTCGACGGCCACGTTCATGATCATGAGCGGCAGGAAGCACGCCAGGAAGCACACGAAGATGGTGAGCATCAGCGTCGTCAGCCGCGAGTCTTCCTCCTTCTCCTTAGCGGTCTGCCCGCTCAGCTTGCTGTGGACAAGTGTTTAGAGAAGATACTTATAATATCCTATCTAGTTCTATTGGGTTGGGTTGGGTCAGATTATTCGCAAGACCTCCACCACCTGTTGGGGATTTCGCGAGTTTGAAAAAATATATATACCTATTTGACACATTTTTCCCACAGCGGAGGGAAAACTTTAGTATTCTCGACAGCGTTGCCGAACTATAGATAATTTCAGTATCGATTGTTCACCTCGAATATCAGTTGGTTGCTACGATCTTTTATGGGTAAAAGTTTCTTAATAGATATAGTCAAATTAAAAACTTGAAGTGGTAGGTACCATTCTAGTAGGTTCGCTAAATTAATATTTTTAAAACCAAATAAACTCAACAATCTATCGCTGAATTAATATTATTCAAATAAATTCAAAAAAAATTAAAACATATTATATTTTTTCTCTCTTTTTGCGCCTACCACAAATTTAACTGCATGGTCAGCCGGTAGAGAATGCTATTGGCATTAAGTTCGCCTTTTGGACAATTTAGTGCAATAAAGTTTTAAATAAATAAATTTTCACGACTACTGGGGTCTGTATTTGTCTGTTGTTGTCGGTAGACATTTTGTATTTTGCTTTTATTTCGATTTTTTGACGATCACATTAACTTGAACCTTTTACGTAAGTTATACTATGTACTAGTATTTGTAATGTGTGTTAAATAAATCTAATCTAATCTAGAGTAACTCAAACCACAACGCTTAGGGGTTAAGCCGTAATAGCAGTAATTTGTAGGTAACCTAAACATTATGTTAGTCAACCCACCTACTACTCAGCAACTATAATGAGTCACTCCGCGTCTCCCGCTTCCCCCTACGTCGCCCCGTCGTCATAGGTACAGAGTGCAAAAACGATTGAGAAAGTATTGGGCGAAAGTGTGGGAATAAATTACTATTTATTTATATTTTCAATAAAAAATAAAACATTGTGTAAGAAGCAGTTAGATACATATAGAATCTTCATCTTTATCATCATTTATTAATGACACGACGTCACTTATGTCCGACCTCTCACATTTATGCGAACGGTACTTTCGCGCCATGACGAGAGCGGGCGGGCGAGGTAGGGAAGCGGGAGGCGGAGGGAGGCCAAGGCCAAGTGACTCGTTTCAGTTGTCGGGTAGTACATCAAATCCGTCTACTGTCTGCTAGCCAGTGTTAGAACACAATAAATACGACATCCATACACACCCGCATACACACCTGCGTCCCTCCAGCTTCCTCTTGCTCTCTCGCACGCGCCAGTATATGCAAGAGTACGACACGATAATGACCACGCACGGCAGCGCGAACCCGAAGACGAACAGGTACTTCTTGGGTGACTTTCCGTCCTTGGGGAGGATGGTGCACGAGAAGGTGTTGGGGTCCAGCCCGAGTTGGCCCCAAAAGCCGAGCAGAGGCGGCACCTGCAACAGAAATGCATACATTGAAATCAGGAAATGTTTTTTTAAGATTACCCACCCCCACCACATACCTATAGTACATTGTTACCCCAGGGGTGAAAGTAACTTATTTAAGTCCCGAGACCGCGAGGGCGCCAATAGTTCGAGGGAACTCTAAATAAGTCTTGAACCCGAGGGAAACACTGTGCTTTTCATTAAGAATACACTGAAAGTAAAAACAAAAACATAAAATGAGTGTTAATACAAATCTCTGCTATACGGAAGTATAAACAAAACTCTACAACTCGAAAAAACAAAAGAAGATCGGTTTGCCGCTTTCCCGTCTATTTTGTTTTTTTTTCTGTGGCCGGCCAGCTATTCTGCCATTATTTTTCATTTCCATCATTGAAGAAATGATAAATATTTTGCCCAAATTTATGTTATTTTAAAGAAATAGTTGACAGTAATAATTATAATAAAGTCATTTAAAAATATATATTCTTTAATTATTACATAATTTTATGTTATTTCAATTTTACATCGCGCTGTAATTGAGTGGCTGTATAGACAGTTAGAACATGTTTTTTTTTAAATAATTTGACAGCTGTCAGTTGAAAGCGATTCTCCCTAGGGCTGAGATGTATTACTTTCAACCCGCTACTCAAGCAACTTCAGACCTTCTTTCAGAGTATGAGTAATGAAAAGGTTATTTATCCCACTTCCTATACTAATATTGTAAAGGCGAAGCTTGTAAGGATGGATGTTTGTTACTCTTTCACGCAAAATCTACAGATCAGATCTTGATGAGACTTCACAATAATATAGATTATTTATCAGATTAACAACACATAGCATATAGTGTAAATTGGACAATAAATCCAAATTTATTGCGGGTGAAACCATATGGATACTGATTTCATGTAAACTTACGAACCAAATAGAACGGATCGCCACAGATGGCGCTGATACAGAAAATGCGTAGATTAAACTACAATGGCGCTGTTTCACAATGTCACCTTTGTATCCTGCTAATCATCATCATCATCATATCAGCCTGTAGACGTCCACTGCTGGACAAAGGCCTCCCCCAAGGATCTCCACGACGACCGGTCCTGCGCCAACCTCATCCAGCCGGGTCACGCGACCTTCACCAGATCGTCGGTCCACCTTGTGGGAGGCCTGCCTACACTGCGTCTTCCGATACGTGATCGCCACTCGAGAACCTTTCTGCCCCAACGGCCGTCGGTTCTGCGGGCGATGTGTCCAGCCCACTGCCACTTCAGCTTCGCAATTCTTCGACCTATGTCGGTGACCTTGGTTCTTCTGCGGATCTCCTCATTTCTGATTCGATCCTACTAATAAAACTACCGTTCTACAGGAAAAAACCTTACTACGTAAAGCCGCGGGCAACTGATAGTTGTTCATAAAAGAGACCATTCTCGAAGAGAGTCAAAAGAGCTCTTCAACCTTGGCCGGCGCCGCACCAGCACCCCCCGGGTGTTGCAGGTGTCTGTGGGCGGCGGTGACCTCTTGACATCAGGCGGCCCGCCTGCTTGTTGCCCCCGTAGCAATATAAAAAAATCTCATCTGACCCATCAGCGCATAACTGCAAATGTATGATTATATAGCCAGTTACGTAAGTATAAGAAAATGTTATGCTGTACTAAACTGCATCAAATCAACCAAATGTCCTCTATAATGCAAGACCCCACAACACGTTGAGTGTTGAAGCATTTAAAAACCGGGCATTACGATGTAAATAAATGCGTCTAAGCTTTAAAGCCTCGGCAACAATTGGACGAAACTGCTTAAAACTACCGTCTGTTGCACCCACAGACTATAAACAATCGTGTTTATTAACGAAAATTATAAAAACGTGGCTTTCAACGCGTTAGAATGACTGTTATGGTGGTGGCTTGGTGCAAGTGAAGAGAGCTGAGCGAATCGCTGATGGCCCTAAAGGTTTCGTTTGTATACCTACTTAATTTCATCAATCATCATCAACAACCTATTATATGTCCCCACTGCTGGGGCTCAGGCCTACCCTCTCAACGAGGGCGTTCGGGCTATAGTCCGTCACGCTAGCCCAGTGCGGGTTGGTGGACTTCACATGAGCCTAAGAATTTCTTCTTCGGCGTAGGCAGGTTTCATCACGATGTTTTCCTTCGCCGTTTGAGAGCAGTCAGTAAATGTACTTTAGTTTCGAGAAATAACCCATGGTACATGGCCCAGTCGATCTAGTGCAAGATTAGGCAAGTGCAGTATAAGTATAAATCGTAGTTATTTAGTAATATTTACATAGGTTTTTTTTATGACAAATTATACTATGGATATTCTGAAATAAATACTTTTGAATTGTAGTTATAAATTTTATTGACTAATTAAATGTATTCTAATGACTTAGTTAAGCTTAGTTTTACACTACCAATTATTCTGAGTATTTTGTGAGTTTGTATGTTTATTACTCTTTCACGCAAACGGACCGATTTTGATGCAACTACAGTAATATAGATTAAACATTAGAACAACACATACCTAGGCTACAATCCTACTAATAATATTATAAAGGCGAAAGTTTGTAAGGATGTGAATGAGGATGTTTGTTACTCTTTCACGCAAAGACTACCGAACAATTTTGATGAAACTTGGTACCTACAGTGATAGCTTATAACCTGGAATAACATATAGGCTACTTTTTAACGCGGACTAAGTCGCGGGGCGTCCCTAAGTAACAAAACGCCTACATAGAGCGCGCTGTTTCACAATGTACACGGGAAAAACTTTTCTACGCGGGCGAAGCCGCGGGAAAAAGCTAGTAGTTCATAAAGATACCTCGGGAAAAGCTATTCCCGCGGATAAGACTTTTCTACGCGGGCGAAGCCGCTGGAAACGGCTAGTATAATAAATGTCCCGTCA
Source organism: Metalampra italica (assembly GCA_949699065.1). NCBI lineage: Eukaryota > Metazoa > Arthropoda > Insecta > Lepidoptera > Oecophoridae > Metalampra > Metalampra italica. Next base: position 10,504,159 of record OX452980.1, read on the forward strand.
AAACTCGTAAGCTTATGACTTGTAATGAACGTGTTTCATATCATAGAGCACAGAGCAATGTGGTTCGAGTAGGATGCTCTCTATTCGGGACAATTAAACACGAATTATAAACATAGAAGTGCAACGAACTAGTGGCCGTTTCCTCTGTAACATCAGTTTATTTGCTTTATTGCGTCCGATTTCCTAATTCCTGCTCATATTTAATTTTGTTTATAATTATATAATTATTTACGGGTCTTACACACGAATAAGTTTTATTTACCTTGCCCGACGTTTCGACCAGGTTACACTGGCCGTGGTCACGAGCTGACTGGAGAGGCGAGCTGTCATTGTTGATCGCTGTGAGTAGTTTCTGAAACTACCCTCTGCTGATCTTGTATTATTGGAAAGTCCCGGCACACAACACTCACGGTATCCGCGGGTGTATTCGACGATAAGTCACGAGATTTAAGACCCGTAAATAATTATATAATTATGAATACAAAGCGCGAAAGTCTAAAATGTACTAATTTTGTTTAGTTCTAATTTTTTACGACACGGCATTTAGTTATTCAGTTTTCGATCGATCGACGTAAAAACATAAGACTCTCCGAATATTCTGGGAGGTACTCCTGGCGGCGGGGGTGTCCCACGCTGTGAACCAGCCTCCCCTCCACAACGTCGGGATATTTGCTACCGGTGTGCCCGCCCACTGCCACTTCAGTTTAGTAATCCTTTCGGCTACGTCGGCGACTTCAGTTCTTCGTCGGATTCTCTTATTGCTTCAGAGAAATGACTTTTCCCATTGACGAGGTGTTATTTGTAGACAATTACAGTGAAACCTCGTTAGTATTACAATAAATAAATGTCAAAATTCATTTGAATTGAGACTTTATTACAAGGACTTAGGCGCCTTAGGCGGCACTATAATTTTTTTATGGAATCATCAAAACGGTGCCCTTTATCGAAGATATTTTGTCCATCAGACGATTAACTTCAAACTACTGGACCGATTGCGATGAAAATCATGCTCCAAGCATTTAAAAAATATACATTTTTCGAGAAAAAAAATTACATGAAAACTAAAGCGGACATACGCGATATTTGGAACAGCATTTGTAACAGAGGCCTTTCATACGTAGATACGTATACCTACCATAAATAGTTACGTTATGATGTTGTATGAATAGCTGTCTTTTGTATGAACAGTTGATTCTGTGAAATGAGGACGTGCTGATATAAATAGGTTATGTGTTCTTAGAATTTATAAAATTACGAAATATAATAATTGTAGAAAAAATTCTAACATTTTGTAGATTTGAAACTGCGCCAACTAAAAATATTTTTTTGGACAAATAAAAATTTCCATGTCTGCTAGGGTGTGGAGAAGGAACCCTGGTTCGTTATGCGTGAGCACTCACCATCAGCCCGAAAGAGACCAGCCATATCATGATCAGCTGCACCCATATCTTGGTGGACGTGTAGATCTGCGAGTACATGTCGTAGTACGCGATCAGGGTGTATCTGCAACAATATCACAACATGAAACATATATAAGTGCTAGTAGGACTCGCGCCCTGAGGGTTCCGTACAAACTAAATTAAAGAAATAATTAAAAAATCTTTAATATAATTTGTAGTTCTATCACATTGTACCACAGAATAGATAATAGGACAAGTCACCGTACCAACTTATATGGAATTGAATGACTTGCTCATACGCAAAGTTAAGTTTGTTGGTACTAGAAAAAAAAGAATTTTTTGTGATGTAAATAGAAATTTACGGTTTTCGGATTTTTTCCTTTACTTGTGCTATAAGATCTTGCTTCTTCCCAAATTTCATGATTCTGGGACAACGGGAAGTACCCCATATAAGGTTTTGATCAATATTAAAAAATGCGGCAAAATCGGACATATCTGCTGACTGCGTTGACTTAAAAGTCTGATCTCCAAGGGACTGTAGACCTGAGTATTCGATATTAATTTCAACTTGATACCTCCACGCGATCCTAAGAAAAAGGGTCTTGACAGACAGACAGACAGACAACAAAGTGAACCTATAAAGGTTCCTCTTTTGATGTACGGAACCCTAAAAATCACGTAAGTTGACAGGTTTGTTAAGTTATCAGGGGACATGTTTAAGAAAATGCAAAATGTTATTTTTTTTTAATGTTTCTGTTGAAATGAATTTAAATTGAAAAGCCAGATTTCGTTAGGTTTGGAACCATCAAATTGGGGAACGTGGAAATAAATCCAAACGATGGAAATTAAATAAATTAGATAAGTAAATCATTATACTTTGACACATCTGTACAACAATAGGGTTAGGGTTACCTACAAGCAATTGCGTTTCTTTTCATTCATGCAATCATCATCATCACTAGTCCACTGCTGGACATAGGCCTCCCCTAAGGCGCGCCACTGAACCCGATCATAGGCCGTTCTCCGCATCCAGTCACTGCCAGCCGCCTCACGCAGATCGTCGCTTCATCCCACACGCTTGCCCACGCGTGGTCTCGACTCGAGAACTCGTCTACCCCAGCGGTTATCGGTTCAACTTCAACTTTTTAAGCTAGAAGTCTTTGGTCGTTTGATATACAGACAGAATCTATTGATATAACTCCATACGTCAGTCTATGGTTTTAATTAATCTCTAGCAGACTGTTTACGTAATATGCGTAGCGGCTCTTCATTATCTATGAGCTTTATACAGAGTGTTTGTTTTCCCACGGCCGATAGCGCCTGAGTGCTTTTTGAACGCCCTTTGATAACGATACTTGAGCTTATGAAAGTGACTAAACATTCCAAGTGAAGCGGTTCGAGGATGGATTTAGAAGTTATTTGGGACAAGTTGTTTTAGAATGAGTCCAACGCGTAATTTGTCCAAATCGTAGTTCGTCCTTTAAGTTTTTTTTTTTTAATAATAATATAATAATAATGTTTGGACAAATAGGTAATTTAATAATATAATAATTAAATAAATAGGACACGGCTGTTCAGTTCCAAACTAAGCCGAAGCTTGTAAATGGGTACTCGACAACTGATAAACATACATAAATACTTTTTTAAATAAATACTTAAATACATACAAACCCCCAGAATCCGAAAACCAACAGATATGCTCATCACACAAGTGTTGGCTCCGGGTGGGAATCGAACCCACGACCCCTGGCGCAGTAGGCAGGGTCACTACCAATTACGCCAACAGGCCAGTCTAAGATTACAATTAGTATTTTCTCAGGTGCGAAAATTACCATCGAGATAGGATGTCTTTGGTGGGTGCTCGCGGCCAATAATTTTTTTCATTTAAAAAAATTACAGTGACAATTTTATTCAAGTTAGGGTCGTTGTGTTTTTAATTTTTTTTATGGCTATTGCTAATATTTTTCTATATTTTGACTTAATAGGCACAGAAAATGCTATCTATCGACGTATGTAGTATTGGACGTTGGTCCAATCATGAAGCCAAGCTTCATGGGTCCAATGGATAAACAAAACCTGAAACGGTTTCTCTCAGTTAATAAAATGAGTTATTCAGAATCATTGGTCATTAACTTATACTCGCAATAGGTCTTCTCTTCGTCCATTATTACCCGGTCCTCCGCCACACCTTTTCAAGGTCGTCGGTCCACATGGCGTGGGGGGGTCCCACGCTGCGCAAACAGTACTTATTACATTTAACTATACTGAATGTTTCTGCATATTCAAATTAAACCTAATAAACTGCAAAAATATGTGACATGCCCTACACAAGCCGATCCTTGTCTCATACAAAACGTTCCATGAAAAGCCATACAAAAAGTCCGGCCGAACAGTGGCCTCTTTATTCGTCGGCTACCGACCCTGGTCAATGGGATTATTTTTAAGTGCATGGTGCATGCACCACTGATAGTGACACAAGTGACGAGCGGGTAGCGAGAAGCGGAATAAATAATAATCATACATTTTTACAAAAAAATAAAACCGATAGGTATACATCTTTGTAAAAAAAATTTCAACTGCGCGATATAACTGCGAGATGTAATCTCCACGCGTTCCTGAGAAAAAATGGTATTGACAGACAGACAGACGGACAACGGAGTGATCCTGAGTTCCTTTTTTCCTATTTTGAGGTACGGAACCCAAAAAATCATGATTTAAGTGATTGAAGTCAAGAAAACGTCAAGCTATATACAGTGGTAGCCTTACCACGATAAAAATAAAGTTGACTTTGCCACAAAAGTGTGTTATTAGTACTTATATGGCTTGACTACATGGTGCCAAAATATTGAAATCCCAAAACTTCCATTTCACAAAATATCCAAGTCCCACACAATACAACAACGATTTGTTACTAATGAGTATATTTTCCCAAAAAAAAATTTACTACCTATAGTATAATTTTCCCAAAAGTTTTTTTTTCATTGTATATTTTTTTCTATTCGTGTTTTCTCCCACGAGTTTTCTCGATCGAATACCTATTATACCATTCGTAAATTTTTCTAGTCGGCTTTTTCCCAGTCGTCATTTTTTTATAATAGTAAATTTACCAATTTTAATACCTGGTCTACGTTTAAATAGTAAGTAATAAAATGGTTTATTCAAAGATTTTATTAGATTGCAAATCAAAAAAAAAAAATCGTAGACCAAGATACTGATTGCGCATTTGTGTCCAACCAGTATGTTTTGACGTGCAAATCAGTTTTTTTTACCCTTTAATTAATAGTTTGTATAATTTTCTGTTGTTTTGTATTGTTTTGTTTTCATTTTATTTATCTATGTACAAGAAATTATTAAATAAATAAAATAGTTTACTATTTATATCAGTTTTAGAGTGACTTTTACCATTTCAAAACTATAGACATCGATACCGGCAACAACCCTAGTGGCCAGAGAGTTGTTAGTATACATAGAGCGCGCATTAGCAAGTTTGAACTGTAAGCACGGGTCTGAACAGTCTCGAAATGTTCGGGGCGACGCTACTAGTCACAACACGTCAGTAGCGCTGATTGTTGCTCGCGCCGGTATTTATTAAGATTTGGAGTAATCATGGTGAAATGTGCCGTGCCAAGCTGTAAACACGATTCACGGAAACAAACGATCTAGAAAAAATCTATATAGAAGCGTCCATAGAACACCTGCTTACACTTGGCACAATGGGCAATGAGCGATGGGCGCACTCTATAGCTAGTATACTAACTCTATGCTAGTGGCCTATGCGTCTGTTTTATTATAATGCGTTATCTCCGTATACATAATGGTGTCGAAACACGATGCAGCTATATTTGTTGAATGAATCTTTCACATGAATCGGCCACTAAAACTCGCCGCTTAGTTTTACTCCGCGATCGTAAATTTTTTATTGTTACTATATTAGACTAGCTGTTTCCCGCGGCTTCGCCCGCGTTTTACATGCACGAGTCCCATCCTACTATAATATTATAAAGGCGAAAGTCTGTAAGGATGTGAAGATGTTTGTTAGTCTTTCACGCAAAAACTACCGAACAGATTTTGACGAAACTTGGTACAGTGATAGCTTATATCCTGGAGTAACATATAGGCTACTTTTTAACGCGGACAAAGTCGCGGGGCGTCCCTAAGTAACAAAACACCTACATAGAGCGCGCTGTTTCACAATGTACACGGGAAAAACTTTTCTACGCGGGCGAAGCCGCGGGAAAAAACTAGTTATACATACTATTTAAACCACCCGGAAGAAATTATCTGAATGGTAGTGAAAACCGCATCAAAATCCGTTGCGTAGTATAAGATGGGTAGGTACGGGCGCAGTCGAAAACTCATGGGAAGGACCGGCAAGGTTCGAACCCACGACGTCTGAACGCGAGGCGAGCACGACCAACTAGGCTACCAGGGCGCTGTGGATGGATGGACGAGTGAAACCGTTCTTCAATGTCTCTGTCCGTCACACAATTTCCATGATCAATATAGCTGTGAAAGTAAACATAAAAACTGACATAGAAGGTAAAAAACGTATTTACGTGAGTTGTGCGTGCTGTACATAGTTAAAATGCTTATCCATGCGTGAGTGGGTTACTTGAAAGCATTTAAATAGCAGTTAAGTCCAGTTAATCGGTTATTAACGTGTTACACTTCATATACTCTGATTATCGTAAACATATAGGTAGGTTTAGTTGTGAACTTTCATCTATAGTAAACATTTAAAAGACATACATACCTACAGTTTTTAAAATTATATAAAAAAACCGGACAAGTGCGAGTAGGACTTGCGCCCTGAGAGTTCCGTACAAACTTAATTTTTTTTTAATTCTAAAATTTTTAATAGTACCTATACCACTAGGTACTAACTTACATCTGGTTGATTTGGTTATAATCAAAATTAAGATTGTTGGTAATAGAAAAATTTTCTGTTTTCGGATTTTTTCCATTACTGGTGCTATAAAAGACATTGCTTTTGGCCAAATTTCAAGATTCTAGGTCAACCGGAAGTACCCCATAGGTTTTAATTACCAAAATACTCAAATATGCGGCAAAAATGGCCATATCTTTATACTGCGTTGACTTAGAAGCTTAATTTTTTGACAGCTCTAAGGGATTGCAGACCTGATTATTTGATATTGATTTCAACTTGAAACCTCCACGCGTTCCTGTGAAAAAAGGTCTTGACAGATAGACAGACGGACAACAAAATGATCATATAAGGGTTCCTTTTTCCTTTTGATGTAGGTACGGAACCCTAAAAAATAAGATGGCTAACCAAAGATCTAGTAACGAAGCCAAAGCCTTTAAAAGCAACCATTTGAGATTTCGCTAATGGGCTCTCTAAACGATCATGCGGCATGACATACATTATGTGCTGTCACTCATGCATCAACGTCTAGCTGTAGTGATTGACGTGCATGACATGCAAACTACGTGCTGGCCGTTGCTTCACTGTACTGATTGATACTATTGATAGCAAGCATGATGGTCCATCATGCAGCATGACATTCACGTAAACGTTGCATGTCATGCAAGCATTATCGTTTAGGGACACTTTAACAATTGTTCCTGCATGACTGAAGCACAGAATACATACTGAAGTGGAAAGCACAGTTTGTTTATTTGTTTGCCGCGCCAGTACTTCATTGTCATTAGAAGAATACAATGGGCCCACCCACTTCATAAATTGAAAAGTTGCAGGCACCTCGCTCGCTCCATCAAACTAATGACGTGATGACACATCCCACATGCAACATACGGGTCTTTATATTGGTGTTATGGTGTAAAATAAAGTTACATTTATGGACTATTCGTTGTTCGTGTACCAATTTCGTAAGCCCTTGCATCCTCAAAGATGTAAAACAATTTAAAAACCCAGGGATTGGTGAGCGGTACAGATGCGTCAACCAGGCAGCGCCACCACGATCTTGTATTTACCGCCAAATGGCAAAAAAAGATATAAAAAAAAGTAAAAACCAAAGACAAAAATATCGAGTAGCATTAAAAACAGTTGTATGGTAGTATAAATTATCGAACCATGTATTTCTTTGGACATTTCGATGGGGGTTTAGACCCCCACAACCCCTGCCTACGGGCCTGACGTCCATGTCTATTAACGAAATATTCCACGGCCCGTATAAGGCTTCATCTGCACTCGGTGCATCCCGCACGGCACAAAGTTCGACGGCCCTGGAAGATTGACCTATTACCATAATAGTAGAGCCAACGTCATTAATATTAATGCATGTCGCTGTTCAATTTAAATCGCTCCTGAGTGTTTATTAAGGTATATCCCTACGTGAGTCTATGCGGAGTTAATTGAATTTAAATTCATTCATTTATTTTCATTCGGTCATTTTGGATTTTGCTTTTTTATCCCAGTATACTGGCCAACTGGCCTCTTTTGGCGGAGGGCCTCGTCTCTTTTATTTTACTTTCATAAAATATGTATTTTGCGAGTTTTAATGTATAATTTTATTGTGTGATTGTGTACACACAATAACTACAATAAGTGATTGTGGTTGTGTAGGTATATTGTGCGGGAAATGAAAATAAAAGAGTGTAACTTAAGGCGAGGTTTAATTTTAATTTTGCAATGTCGTCGTCTGTCCAGCCAGCCCCCACAGTGCCAGTGTGGGGATCAGTGAGGAATGGATGAAAAAGCAAAAATCCAGTGCCGTAAAAAGTGCCAAAAATATTTTGATTTTACAATTTATTGCGGAGAGTGGTTCAATAGCGCTGTAAATAACCGCCAGACTTTTACTACACGCCGACTGAGATTTTCCACCAAACATTACTTTTACGATTCAATCAAAATAATACAACAGGAAACACAAATCGGTTGCTTTTACGTTTTTTTATTTTCTTTTTATTATGAATGAAAACAACCATACCTACCTTATCCTGCTGCTTTTGTGCATTTTAGGATCAAACATTTTCAATAGTGCTGTTCGACCCATTTAATATGTTTGTCGAAAAAATGAGTTTTTTCCCTCGACCAATCTATGCATTACAAGTGGTTACAAGGTTAGTTATTCATTATTTATCGTAATTTATTCATGACTATGTTCATTCTAAGAGTATTAACTATCCAACAGCGAAATAATTATTGACATCGGTTCTGTAGTTACAAAGATTAGTCCTAACATACATCCATCCATACATCCACCCAAACTACCTCTTTATTATTAGTATAGACTAGTAAAGGTCTCGTTACCAAGCCAAAACCTACTTTTAAAAAACTATCGTTAGATGGGAGGCTGCAGGGCTTACACTTGAGAGTGCTCCCAAAGTCACTCAGCATCCTCAGTTTCCTCATCATTGTGCCCACATGAGCACGGAAATGAAATGAAATAATAGTAATAAATAACTTACTTACTTAAAAAAATAATATATATGACAGCGGTTAAGCCGCGATTTCGCGCTCATCGCGATAAAAAGAAAGTTTACAGGTGTTTTAATAGTTTTAAGTTTTAGTTTTAGTTTAGGTTTTTAGTTTTAGTTTAAGTTTTAATAGTTCAATTCAATTTAATTCAATACACTTTATTGCACATTTAAAAATTACAGACAAAAAAAAAAGAGAAAAACAGATACAGTAATGTACATCTAGGCGGTCTTATCGCTAAGAGCGATTTCTTCCAGACAACCTTTGGGTAGAGAATTTAGAGCAAATTAGAAAGGTTGTGCAGTTAGCATATTTTACATACACTTAAATACACTTAAAAATCTACATACACTTAAATACATAGGTATACAAAAAAAAAATACATATACACATACTTACATGCATACATACATACAATATACATACATACATACATTCATACATACATACATACAATGTAATCGATAACAACAAAGTTCTAAGCAGGTGAAGGAAAGAGGGAAGTGATCAGACACAGTCAGTGAGAAAAAGTCCCATGACTTGTTGCTTGAATGCAACTAAGGATTATTTAGTTATAGGTTTTATAGTTTATAGTTTTTACCTGTTAATAGTGATAGCGACCATAGAGAGGAGCGAGACGGCCTCGTTCCCGTAGAAGACGAACGCGAACATCTGGCAGAGCTGCGGGCCGAAGGGCCAGTCCTGCGTGACGTAGCGGCTGGCCGTCAGCGGGAGGTTGAGGCTGCAGAACAGGAGGTCGGACACGCACAGCGAGAGCACGAACATCGTGGTCACGTGGCCGCGGAGCTTCGGGTGCATCAGCAGAGCCATCGTGGTTATCGAGTTGCCTGGAAGGAAACGGAAAAGTCATTTTGTTGCCCCTATCCAACTCAAAGTATAGTCCCCGTTGAATTTTTCGGCGGCTGAATGAATATAGTCACAGATTGTTTGCACATCGCTGACAGTGTTTTTAGTCTATGTGTGCGTAAACGAGATAGTGTGTGTGATACATAGAGAGAGATGTCCCAAAAACTTGAAAGTTTGATCAAATCAATGAATTATTTCTTTAAATTGAATGAGCGTCTCAAGTGAACCCCGCACAGCTGCCCTTTGACACCTTAAATTAGTCATTGCACAGAAACCAGCCAACTTCACACAATCGCCAAAAACCTCTGCGGGGACTAGGACTAATAAGGTACCTATATTTTATTCATAAATCTAGGGCGGCGGTCTGCACTGACTCCACGAAAGCAGGAGTTTTGTGCAATTCTCCCCGGGTCGTCAGTCCAGCCATGCCAACTCCCTGAAGTAGCGGAGTAGGGATTCAGGTGGGTTTCCGACCCTAAGGTATCTCGACAATAATCGAATCAATGTCATCATGTTTATTTAATCGTATACCTAATTAATTATACATGTTTACAATTTCGACAGCTGCACTGATTAACTTTGTTTTTGTAAACATTTCCATACAATTGAATTATTAATCGATTTCTGTGTTACGCCACATGTAAGTAAGTAATGTCTCGATATTTCCGTTAAAAAACTTACATGTAACTTTTTTTACACGTAATTTCATTCACATTGTCATGATGTATTTATTTATTTAGGTACTTACTAGGTACATTCATTAGAAAAGCTCAACGAAAAGACAGTTTTCTCTGCTCTGTGGTCTCAACTAGAATAAACGCGGAAGCATCGCTAGCTATCTCACACGCGGCCAGCCAAAGCTTTTTAATAGAATTAGCACTGATCTCAACTCCATTCCAATCAGATCGAGTGCCCGCACACAAATACGTAGATGAATTAAACCAATGCCTTTCGTAATCGTTCAAGTAGTTTAGTTTCTTACATGTTAGGGGGCCAGGAATACCCGGCGACACTTGGGTCACTTTGGAAACTTTGTGCCAAACCCCTGTCCACCATCGGTGTCTCAATCCGGTTTTTCATGGACGGATACGCCTTAAGCATAAACAAGTACATATCTAGTACCTCATCCAGACTCACGGCGAGAAATCTCGAGTGAGTATGAAGTCTAAACCAGACTCACGGCGAGAACCCCCGAGAACACCCGAGAAACGTGAAGTGCGTCTGGCTTTGGCTCTCGCCTCATACAAACTCTCTCTCATTCTCAAACTCTTGAGAATTCTCTAGAGAGTGAGTGAGTTTGTATGAGAGCGAGAACGAGAAGCCGAGAAACAATTCACATTCACGCTTCTCGGGTGTTCTCGGGGCTTCTCGCCGTGATTCTGGTTTAGACTTCATACTTACTCTCTCACTCGAGACTTCTCGCCGAGACTTCTCGCCGTGAGTCTGGATGAGGTATTAGATTACAATACAAATACTAATCTCTGGCGTATGAAGGTTTCTTCACGATGTTTTCCTTCCCCAAAAGCCTGTGGCCGTATAATAGATCGTATAGTACCTACATGTTCCGAGAAACTCATTGGGAACGGGCCAATAAAATTATCATTTTAAATCAACAAACATCATGTGTCAATTTGAACATCTTCAAGGTTGACAGTTGACAGACGACTTCTGTTGACAAAGTGACAGTTAGACACTTATGCGTGACAAATAATAGGTTTGCATTGCGAATAATTATGTCAATATCCTCATTATTACCGATAATACCGATTTTATCTACACTTGTCACAATATAATTTTATGAAATAATATTTTTTTATACTTCCAAGAGCGGAAGCAATCATTCATTAGGTCATAAAAAATGTAATATTTATTTATTTCAAAGTGTTACCGCCGACACTGTGGAAATTGTATTTGTGTCTTTCTTTAATCTCTATATTAAATGCAGCTCTATTTGTAGTTTTTCTCTCCAGCCCATGATATATCTACCAATATCTATCGACATTATCGATAAAATAGCACGGCCACATCCCGAAATGCCCTGTTTACACACCTCCCTAGGGGTTCTCCCTTCATTTAATCGGTGATAAAATTGACAGCTTGATTGATTTGCTAACAGCCACCCCACATCGTAACAATTATACACAAATGTTAGTTACATTTTGTAAATATAATGTACTAGACTCTAGTTATTTCCCGCGGCTTCGCCCGCGCTGAAAAGTTTTTACCGCGGGTGCTCACAGACGGACACGTGAGGAGCACTCGCGTCCCACAGCGAGCGTGTGAAGAGAATGATGAGAGAGCGAAGCGAAAGAGGTGTGTCAGGATCGCGATACTTGGCGCTCCGTTCTTTGTGCCTACGCCGCGGTCATGTACATGCATGTATGTAATACTGTACCTACTTATGTAATAATACTGGTGATTGTATGAATGCAAAGTTTGATTTCAGCTATGTGTGTGTGTGCATGTAATGTAATAGTCCCGAGCCTGTTTGTCTTGTAAGTGTACGTATTATATCTCCGTTGGTTTCATCTAAGATTTAATTGTTTTAGATAGTTCGTATGATGCTGTTATAATGTCCCTAAACGATCATGCTTGCATGACATGCAACGTTTACGTGAATGTCATGCTGCACGATGAACCATCATGCTTGCTATCAATCAATACAGTGAAGCAACGGCCAGCACGTAGTTTGCATGTCATGCACGTCAATCACTACAGCTAGACGATCATGCATGAGTGACAGCACGTATTGCATGTCATGCCGCATGATCGTTTAGGGAGCCCTTAAGAATTAACACACATGGCGGGGCTGATAACATACAGGGTGTGTATGATTTAAGATAGGCGTGCCTATATATAGGGCGAGCGGTTAATTGCTCCGATAATAGCTGCAAGTGTCGACCGGGGTAGCTCTATACATTCCTCTATAATTGTTTGTCTATGGGTTTATCTATGCGTGTACTTGTCGATTAATTAGTTTAATGTTCTTGTGTACCCATAGTAAATAATAAAGTTTTGGAACTACCTAGGTGTTCAGAAATAATATGAAACACCACTAGGGCGGAAAGAAAGAACGGACCCTCTGGAAGGAAATTAGGTAGGAAAGTAATGAACATAGCATACTCAAAAGCTTCAAATTCCTTTATTCTTCAAGATAACTAAAACAGCATCATATCAGACTGTAGACGTCCACTGCTGGACAAAGGCTACAACAGCATTCAAAAATTATTTGGTAAGTCGCTTGCATCAGCCGGAACACGAACCGCCATGCGAAAAAATAAAATTTATTATAATTAAACTAAAAATTGAATTTGTGAGTTTTACGAGCTATTTTCAACATTCTCGCAATACTTAGATTATTTATTACAGTAAGTTATTAGAATTATTTCTTTTCTAACGAGCTAAGTAGGTAAAAGTTGTAAGTTTGCCTAAGTTAATTAACGGAACTATGGAACTGATTTTAAATGTTTCACTGCTCTATGAAATTCGATTTATTTTAGATGGACATCGCCGAAAGATAAACTAATATTAATTTATTTTAACGCAAGAGCGTTGTGTTGGGCTTTGAACTTACAATAATGTATCCACAAAGGTCCCTTTCATTAGAGGGCGTCGGTACCGGCTTATAATGTTTTATTTGTTTAGGTTTATGTGCAATAAAACTAAACTGAATGTTTCTAATTCCAACGTCCCATGTGGCAGTATAAAACTTAAAGCATTTGACGACAGAAAATTATTTTGTTGTTGCATCATGCATTGCATTTCATCGATATTTATTGGAACTTAGTGGAAGGAACTCGGAATATGATAGTTTGTTTTATTTTGGAGGCTTTGTATTGGTTACTAGACTTTAAGGTTATAGTCATATTTCTTTTCTGGCGGAGTCCACAAAAATACTTCACAACTAAAGGGCTACCATCTATCTAAGGTTTACATCCGCACTAAAGTGATATACCTAGCAGCTATAATGGAGATTTACAAGTTTTCAACGGACCATTTTGGATCGAAGCTTTATGGAGATTTTCAACGGACGGGCCATTTTGGATCGTATTTGAAGAGTTGTAACGCGCTTTTATTTCAGTTTTCCGCACATTAAATACATCCACAAGCCCTTATTGTATAAAGTTAAAACTCACAACGTACATTTTATGGAAAATAAAATATAAGAGACAAACATAACACTTTGGTTCCCGCCAAAAGCGTCCCCGCCAAAAACTAGCTATAGGCACGTAATTTAAAAAAAGCCCCACCAAATGGTCGATATCGATAGATATACAAATCGCTATTGGAATGTTTGTTTATCCAGCTGTAGTGGAACGCGTCGTGTATCGGATGGTTGGAAACGGTGCGAGCTGTTTGATGTCCGATTACGACCGCCACTTCGAGTTTTATGTATTTTTGTAAGTGACCGATTATTTGTCGCTTTTTATGGTGTGTTTTTAAGACAAATGATCGTGTTTTGTGGTTGTTGTTTGTAGTGTGTAAGATAATTTTAAATTAGATAGATGCTACAAATTATAACCTACTACTAGCTGTTACCCGCGGCTTCTCCCGCGTAGAAAAGTGTTTTATGAAGGGGCTTTTCCCGAGGTATCTTTATGAATTATAGCAATGTGGTAGGTATTCTGATGAATATCTATAGCCATTACTGTGAAGTTTCATCAAAACTTGTTCCGTAGTTTTTGCGTGAAAGAGTGAGTGAGAGAGCGTGTCCTCCTTCGTGCATTTTCTACTACGTTGACATTGGCAGATTTATTGTGCCTTAAAAGCATTGTGTAACAAAGGCCAAAAAAATAGTAAGAAACATCCAAACGAACAAACATTCAAACTTCGCGTTTATAATAATTATTAGTAGGATATTAATTGGGGTCTATCTATATTATTAGTTATAGAGATATTCCAGACATCTGCATCTAATTTAAGTACCCACACATGTTTAGACGATTCTATGCCAAATGTATTTTAAAACTTAATGTGTCGACAAGCAGTATATAGGAGATCAAAGTATTTGTAGTTGTTTTGACACTCCGCTTGCTTCCACAAGCCACAAGACAGGTCGTTGTGTAAACACACGCGTGCTAACGCTATCCTCGAATGTACTTTACGTACTACTAGAGGCGTGTCATCGCTTGAATCGATACTGTAAACAATAATAAACGATAAATAAACAATCGAAAATGTACTAAGCAAATGGCGTGAGTGAGCGAAGCAAACATGGTTTCGTAAAATTGAAAAACAGTTGTGGGTTCAATATTCCAATACAATATTGTACTAAATAGAAGAGAACGATGTATGAAAATAATTATGACACATTTTTACATTTTTATTATTATTTTCTTCCTGCCTAGTGTTCTACCCCGTCAGGGACATTGCGTGAAGATAATTATGTATGTAAATTATTACATTGTAATAAAACACTTTGTTATTAAATAAAAGGCTTTCCTTAAATTCTAAGCCCTGTAAATTTCGTGCAGCTTCGTACTAAGTATCTGATTGTCACAGACTGTCCAATCCCAAGTAATATCGTACAAAAACGTCAATTGGCAGATTTACTAGCTAACCTACTCGTAACATGCATATTTATCCTCATGTTAGTAGAATATGTTTTTTTACATTTCTTATTGACTTGGACTACAAGGTTTATCTTATTATAAGGCACAGGTTTATATATATATAAAAAAAGAACATACATACAGCCGAACATAGTACCTCCTCCTTTTTTGGAAGTCGGTAAAAAACAGAATAACTCACCAACAACTCCAACTATACTGAAAATACTGGCGCATACGGCTGCCAGTACAGTAGCTTCCCTCGGGA